>CM053804.1:50376913-51576913 GCA_028671895.1 Oenanthe sinensis
TGATTTGGAAGAACAAGGTGCACAAGGTAAGAAGACCAATATAGTAACAAGGCTTCCAGTACCAATATAAACTTGAATGGTTCTAAAGGCAGCATAAAAATGGATGTTTCGATACAAACTTCCCAGTTCAATATTTTCTATAAACTTGTGCTCTTATTTAATCACTCTTGCAATGAAGTGACAACATGCCTTGCATGGTATTCATCAAATGCATTTACAGTTTATTGACAGCATGTCTTGCACAGTGAGTCTGCAGTGACATGGCGTTCCATGCATCAATCTGAACATTTAATTGTACTTTAGTTCTGAAAACGTATCCGAGCATCCACATGAGTATAGTCGAGATATAATCCAGACGTCTTACCTCATCTCTCACAAAGAGATTATTTTGGACTTCAAATCCGTGGCCTAACGGATATAAAGTAAATACTTAACTATGATATACGATATCAGCTTAACCATGTTAAACTTGTTAATTGAAACCCATAAAATCAACTGCTAAGGGCATAAAAATTATTTAATGAATCACATAATAATTGTTATACAACACAAAAGTAAGGTACTCGAATAGATACGTTACTATTTATTTTCAACAAATAAATATAAATTTAGATCAAACGAATCGCTTTCAGAAAATTTGGTAGATATAATATGATACCTCGTCAAAACAGAACACGTACATATGTTCTACTACTAAATAGAAGTATTGTAATGGAATGAAGAGATACAGACAAAGAATGCCTCTAGAAATACCTACCATGCAATACAAACAGGACACTTTCAAAGATACCAAACTGCCAAATTATTAAATCAATAAAACGCAGGTAAATTAATCAGGAATCGCTACACACGCTATAATAGCCAAATTTAATTCTTAAGTTCCAAGCCGCCTTCTGTCTTGATCATAAGACACCTCTTCCACTTTAGCATTGAAAAATCCGTAATATTTTTCATTTGATTTTCTTTCTGGTTCCATCTGTGTTTTCTTCTTTGGATTCATTGTTTTGTCTCTCCTAACTGTTTATACATCGACTTCACCCTCATCTAGATCTAACTTGCTTTCCCTCGAAAAATGTTGAAGAAATATTGTTGTTGCATACTGGATGATCAAGAACAACAAAATAGCAAGTGAGTTGTGTAATTCCATTTCAGTGTTGTGTCGGATGGTTTTATGCATGTTGCTACCTTTTTTTAAGTCGTTTTAGTGCACAATCTGATAAGTCAAGTGTTGTATTGAATTTATTTTTGTTGTTGTTATAGTGCACAATCCGGCAAGTCAAGAGATTATCCATGGGAGATCTACACCCTTAAAGAACTCGTACATGCAACAAATAATTTCCATAATGATAACAAGATTGGAGAGGGTGGTTTTGGAAGTGTTTATTGGGGCCGAACTAGCAAAGGAGTCGAGGCAATCCTTCTATTTCTAATACTTCAAATTATTTGAACTTTGTGGTCTCAACTTATATCTTTGTTGTAAAAAATATTGAAATTTCGGATTGTGTTGCATACAGATAGCAATTAAGCGGCTAAAAGCTATGAGTGCAAAAGCAGAAATGGAATTCGCAGTAGAAGTCGAAATTCTTGGGAGGGTTAGACACAAAAATTTACTAGGTTTAAGAGGTTTTTATGCAGGTGGGGATGAAAGGCTTATAGTGTATGATTATATGCCTAATCACAGCTTGATCACACATCTCCACGGTCAACTTGCTTCTGATTGTTTGCTAGATTGGCCTCGAAGAATCAGCATTGCCATTGGGTCGGCCGAAGGAATATCGTAAGTACATGCCTTCTTTAATTATAAGTTTTTGATTGTGTTTGTGTCATATGTATATTGCGCGCTACATAAGGCCGGCCTTAGAGATATTCGTTGACATGTAATATAATACATCCATTTGTGCTCTTAGTTTCATAGCCATATAATTATCTTAAGAAAAAGTCAACAAAAAAGAGTTTTGATTAAGCAAAATATAACAATAAACAAAAGTATTCGATTAATAATATGACTTGATATATTGTTTATCAGTCCCTCGACTCTCCTCGTTGCAGGGGTAAGATCCCTAGTGGGATATCCGTACTGATATGCTTGGTTTGGTTTAGATTTAACTTGCTTAAGTGATTACTCGTCGACATCTTACCATTTGTGTTGTTTGTTAAGGTACTTGCACCAAGAAGCAAATCCTCATATCATTCACAGGGACATCAAAGCTAGTAATGTGCTCTTAGATTCAGAATTCCAAGCAAAAGTTGCTGATTTTGGCTTTGCCAAACTTGTCCCGGAGGGTGTCACTCACATGACTACAAGGGTTAAAGGAACCCTAGGGTATTTAGCACCCGAGTACGCAATGTGGGGAAAAGTATCCGAAAGCTGTGATGTTTATAGTTTTGGAATACTACTACTGGAGATCATTAGTGCTAAAAAACCATTAGAAAAACTTCCAGGTGGGGTTAAGCGCGACATTGTCCAATGGGCTAGTCCATTGGTACAAAAAGGTGCTTATGAACTTGTGGTTGATCCTAGACTAAAGGGAAAGTATGATCGCGCTCAGTTAAAAAGCCTTATAATAATCGCAATGAGATGCACCGATAGTAACCCCGAGAACCGCCCGAGTATGATTGAAGTTGTAGAAATGCTGAAAGGAGGCAATGTTGGTAGTAGAAGAAAAGAGATAATTACAGCAGTGAGAGATATGGGTGATGAAATTGAAGATGAAGATTTTGGTGATGATCATACTGATTATGAAGGCCAATTTGGGAATGGAAAGCCAGCACCAAGATTGGTAAAAAGAGGATCAAGAAGAAGGTAAATTGAGTTCATTAATTTTATGCGCTTAGCTTGCATGTGTTGTTCTTAATGCATTTTGTAACTAAATCAATTCTAGAACAATCAGAATTGAAGGATGGCTATAAATCTAGTCTAGAGTCTTATATTTGAACATTCATTTACATACTGTTGTAGATGATCAACCATTTTTGTGTTGAATATATATGCATAAATTGTTGAATTTATTCGGGGAAAAAGCCGTGCATCAGTGCAAGTATATATATGCTTTTCATTTTTTTCCAGCTGCTCGTCTACATGATGCGTCATGCGTATTGCATACCATTTTTCATTTTTTAAATAATAGAGCTTGTTCTAAAAAAGATGTGCATCAGTTGTGAGGCAAATACGAGTATTTAAGATATGCAACATCCCATTTTTCTCGTATAAATAAAATTAAAAAAAAATCAAGATATTGTATACTCATGTCGCGTGTTTCTTTCAACATGCATATATTATGAAACATCCTAAAAACTAGAGCCTGTTGCATGTCAAATTGTCAATAGCCTTTACACTATTTTTCAGGACAACCACGACAGCAACGCCCACCTTGTTTGAACCTAGCTTCGAATTTAGGAGTAGCAATGTAACGTAAGAAGGTTCCAATGTAACGTAAGAAGGTTCATAGTTACTCCACCATCCAAGTCTCCCATATAGCTTAGAATTTCCGAGCAATTTGGAAGCTGCTTTCAATGACGAGGCCCCCCTTCATAAGAGATAGAACAATCTCTCACTCGACACCTCAAAACTGACCATTACAAAAATACTGTGATCCGGGGAAAACTCGACTCTTACATAGGGAAGTCCTTGACTAAACATACTGTCGGAAAATTGAGGCTTTCTCTACTGGGAGTCCTCAAAGGAGGAGGTCTAATTAATGGAATTAGTAGAAGAATCATAAGGAGTGCTCGAAAACCAAAATCAGAATGAGGAAGAAAAAGATATTGTGATGTAAGTCTATTATTCCTCTTTAGTAATATTTGACATTTGATTTTTTGATACATTTTTTTTAAGAATTTTGACTATATAGTTAAAATTATTATTTTAATTTTTTTTGTGAATAAAAGTTTTAGTTTAATATTTTTATTCAAAAAAAATATTTAAAAATAATAAATTTATTAGTATATAATATTATATAATTATTAAGAATCGATGATTTAACATTTGATAGTATTTGGATAAGATCACTCGTACTCTTGTTATATAGGATATAATTTGGAAATAAATGATTTATTATTATAAAAATTGCCCTTCTCTTAAAAAAATTAGATAATTATTTAAATATAAAGTTATAAGTATATTAAGAAAATTTAAACTACCAAGTTTTTGTAAGAAAAGAATTAGAAGTAGATTCACATTAGGTGCTTGTTTAACTTGGTCTCAAATATTGTTTATTGATTTTAAATTATCATGGTTTTTGGGTGAAGATTCTAAATATCCAATTATGCATAAATATAAATATAATAAAATACTAACTTTTAATAAACATGATCTTAGATACTATTAAATTGATACATCAAAACTTGCAAATATTTTTTGTGATACGTGAGAATATTTTCGAAACAAATAATTTGCCGGCTAAACCATATGCTCCGTACAAGAGACCATTGCACACTTTACAGGGGCACCCCCACATAAGCCCCATGAGCCCAAGTTGACTGAATCATCGGACCGCATATACATACATACATACATACCACCCCCACCTGTATCTATATATCTACATATTTTGCACCGCCCTCGTGTATCTACATATTCAAGATTCCTTTTTTTTATTTTCTTCCCCTGCTCCTCTCCTCTATATTTCTTGCACTTAGATACATATACACGTGTTTATGTATATATAAAATATCTCTATTTAGCTGTGGTGAATCTTTATCTTTAGCTATCATGAGGGACTCTCAGGCGTTAGGTTCGTGTTCTTGAACCTTGGCACTTGATTTGGGTTCTTGAGGTTATGATTGTTTGATTTTTATTTTTATTTGTAATTCATTGAGTTTTCTTGATTTTAAGCTGTTGTGGGTTGTAAAGATTTGTGAATCTTGGTGATTGGTAGGTTTTAAAATACCTGTTTAATTTCATTTTTTATGAATCTCTCTCTCTTTCTTTTTCTTGAAATGCTTTTTATTGTAGTGTACATTTTCACAATCTTTGGCTGTTAATATTCTTTTTATTATAATCTACTTTCTCACAAGTCACAATCTTTAATGGTAACATATTCTTTGAGTAAATATTTTAAAATATAGTTGTATACTTGTATCATAGGCCTTGTTTGTATGGTTGAATCATGTATTTGTAAGACAGGCCTTCTGTGTTTCTGTGTGTGTGCGTCGATTGTGTGTTAAATGAATTATATTGCAAAAATTCCTTGCTATGTTGTTTCGTTCCTTTGCTAAAATTTGACTAGTCTAGTGTTCTTATCCTAAACATTTGATGTGTAGATCAAACTAAGGATCTGACGATAAATTCAAATGGAGGGGGACAAAAAGATAGTGCGCTGGTTATATGCTTTGGGGAACTGTTGATTGACTTTGTGCCTACAGTTGGCGGGGTTTCACTTGCAGAAGCACCTGCATTCAAGAAGGCTCCTGGTGGTGCTCCTGCTAATGT
This sequence comes from Oenanthe sinensis, assembly GCA_028671895.1. Classification (NCBI taxonomy): domain Eukaryota; kingdom Viridiplantae; phylum Streptophyta; class Magnoliopsida; order Apiales; family Apiaceae; genus Oenanthe; species Oenanthe sinensis. Next base: position 50,382,345 of record CM053804.1, read on the forward strand.
TGCTGTTGGTATATCACGGCTGGGAGGTTCTTCCGCTTTCATAGGCAAGGTGAATCTTGAGTTGTCCTGTTGTCTCTTATACTGTTACCACCTATTGCAAATACAATAAACCATTGCATTCTTTTGTGATATGTTACTTTCTTAATTTCTTTTATGATGCATGTCTATTATTCTTAAGTGATCTTTACCGCTGCTATTCTATATTCCATGTGAAAGAACTTGAAAGAAATGGACAGTTGATGGTTAGCAATTGTGTGTCATGTGCCAGTGATGGTTTTGCTCTTGCTAATTGTAATAAGCGGAAGGGATTATTGGATGGTTAAAGTATGTCTTTCATAACTTTGAACAAATATCCTGGTTAAAGTGAGAAAAAGTTTACGCTAAATGATCTTTTTTTTGTCTTTTTGTTGGTTTCTATCAGAAGATCATATTGACCGTTTTTTAAGTATATATTGCACTGGAATACCTATCCATGTTAAAATTGTGGTGCCACATGTTTAGGATTATGTTTTCATATGTAAAAAAGCGTTTTCTTAAGGTCAAAGGCTGAGCAACTTGGTGAATGCATTTGAAGCTTGTATGTTACCTGTGTCTTGGACGGAACTGTGTTTGCTGATTGACTACATTATTGTAACATTGGTGCTAACTTACCTTTTCTTGTAGAATTATTACTTACCTTTTTCTCCTTGTCGTACAAGTAACGTTCTTCGATAAATATGTTGACTGCTCTTTTATTTAGCTAGATTGTATCATTAATCCTGAACTATATTATTTTTACCTCAGGTGGGGGAAGATGAATTCGGGTACATGTTAGCTGACATTTTGAAGCAAAACAATGTCAACAACTCCGGCATGCGATTTGACCCAGCTGCAAGGACAGCACTAGCATTTGTTACATTGCGTTCTGATGGTGAGCGCGAATTTTTGTTTTTCCGTCATCCTAGTGCGGATATGCTTCTTCATGAATCAGAACTTGATAGAAATCTTATCAAGCAGGTATGTTTTTGTTGTCTTTCTAACTAATCAATTCATCACTTGATTGCTTGTGCATAACACAACTGCTAATTCAGTTGAATTATATCTTAACAGGCTAAAGTCTTTCATTATGGTTCAATTAGTTTGATTGAAGAACCATGTAAGTCTGCTCATCTTGCTGCAATGGCAATTGCTAAAGAATCTGGAAGCATACTCTCTTATGATCCAAATTTAAGGCTGCCGTTATGGCCATCAGCTGATGCTGCTCGAGAGGGTATAATGAGCATATGGGACAAAGCAGACATTATTAAGGCAAGATTTTTAAAATATAGACCAAGCTGGGAGTTTTGGCTAACTTATAGTATTTTATTATTTTTGGTATCTATTTTTGGTGTGAAATCGACATCCTCTATGGAGCTCACTTTCACTCTGTTCAATTGGCAGATAAGCGAGGATGAAATCTCGTTCCTAACTGGAGGTGAAGATCTTCATGATGATAATGTAGTCTTAACAAAGCTGTATCACTCCAATCTTAAGCTTTTGCTTGTAAGTGAGGGGGCAGAGGGTTGCAGATATTATACTAAGGTATTGATTTTAAATCATCAAATTACCAAGTTGTCTGTTCTTATTGATTTTTTTTTAAAAACAATTTGATGATTAGGTTTTGGGGATAGACTAGTGGTAAAGGTCTGTCTCATTCCTGCTCCCCCATGAGAAGGTCATGGGTTTAGAGTTGTTTAACAACCTGCATGCCTTTAGAAGATATCAGTTATCCAGAAATGATATATATTACCAACTTAAGTTCAATAGATTAGCCACAATATACTTGAGATGTTTTATTCAGTATTTCCAAGTTACGAGCACAACTTTATAGAAACTGAACATTCATGCAGCAATTTAAAGGTCGAGTTCCTGGTTTTAAAGTAAAAGCTGTAGATACCACTGGTGCTGGAGATGCATTTGTTGCAGGATTATTATACTGTTTCGCTTCTGACATGAACCTTTACCAGGTAACACTTTCTCCTGGAAAATGAGTATATTTTGTGATTTTTTTTTAAATTCTTCTAATGATTGTGAAGTTTTCAGCTGCCGCTATTAAATGCATTGAAATCTTAAGTACACCAGCTGTTGTCTAATACCTATGGCTATCCCATGTTTCTCTTGGTGCATTACCTTTTTTTAGTTATGGGCCTGAAAAAGTTGTAACTTTGTATTCCTCCCTCACCCTTTTGATAATACTCATAATGTATCCATATCTATGTTACACATAAGAACCACTGATACTCTGTACTTGTGTCGGTTTCATCATAATTATATCATGTAGTAGGTCTAGTGTTAAGCTCGCCTCCTGATTCACCTTTATAATGGGAATAGCGGATTGACAAAAAGGAAGAAAAAATTGTATGTATGCAGAATATATGTGTGATTGACAAAAAGGAAGAAAATTGCAAGTGTAATTTTTTGATAACTCCGAAAGAAAATTATATTTATGCTTAGACTAACACAAGCATCATATATCCTCTTCTAAAAACTTAAGAATGCTATTTTTGCCTGGAACTTCATCTTCCACCTTCACGGCTGATGCAGGACAAGAATAAGACAAGTAAAAGGATAGATAATTGTGGATTGACCGCAGAAAACCCACGAGCCCCAAGGTGATCCAACCGCAGAAGAACCACTACCCCTGGAATTTCTCAACCGTAGAAGAGAAGAATATGCATGGATCGCAACCCACAACAAAAGAGAAACAATTCTTAATTTCAATATATATCAAAGTCTTCCAATAATAAAATATTACATCTCCTTATACAGGAGTAAATCCCTAATCCCTAAACTTAACTACCAAGTAAAATCTTAATAATAAGGGAAACAAATCTTTTTCTTATTTTCTATCATTTATTTTAGAATAATCCTAATATAATATAAATATATAATTAAACTTTATAATGAATTACAATTAAATATATTCCTAAATAATAACATAAAATAAATACAAACTAATATTTTAATTTTCCGTTCTGCATAAACGGCTCCTCAATAAGTCTGCACAAAACTCTTGAACAGACTGATAGTCTAATAGTATTCTCCTTTGAGCGTATTCAAGTATATGGACAAGCATTTTGTGCAGAAGTGTCGTCATGTGAGACCTCTATATATTTTCTGATCCACATCAGCCTACAAGTTTACAGTTTACAGATATATGTGTGTGTGTGTAGAGACTTTAATCTACTGGTCAATTGTTGAATAAGCCTTCCACTTATATTTGGTGTTTCGGCAGGATGAGAAGAAACAGAGAGACGCCCTTCTTTTTGCAAATGCTTGTGGTGCTGTAACCGTAACAGAGAGAGGAGCAATCCCTGCCATGCCCACAAAGGAGGCAGTCTTGCAGATCCTGGCAAAAGATGCTCAATGATGAGGAAACGAAAGAGAAACTCCTACATGTTTCTGTATACGTTTTGTTGAGCCAATGTAAAATCCGAAGATTCTTGCTTTGAAAGCGCATACCGCTGCAATTCAATTTTCCTTAGTTGTCTACCATAATATTCCCTTTTTCATGATAATTTGTAGGAAGGTCCTAATAAATACCATAAACTCTGAAACAACAAGGTTGTTTACAACAGGTAGAATCATTACTTGTACAAGGAAACACAGAAAGCGTAGTGGTAGTTGTATGTCTGTATGTGTGGATATTCCACATTATGAAGTTTACTTACTGTTTATACCATGAAGATGACTCTTTTCCTCTATCCTTTTCACTGAGCTGCTTTTCTAGGAAGCTCAAATTATTTAAAAATTAATGCCACTTGGCAATGCCTATTATTATATAAATATGTGAGTGCATAATGTCCCTCTCTACTCCAGCACCTATGATACGGAGGGAAGTATATTTTTAATTGTGTTGCGGGAGTAATACGTGCGTTACGTGTTTAAATTATACTTCCGTTTAATATAATTAATTAAGTTTTAATCAACCACAAAAAAAGAAGAGAGAGAGAGATAATTATAATGCATCGGGGGAAAAACCAAGTTATGCCATAATAATTGAAGTAAGATTCATTTTGTTTTAATTATAGTAAAAAAAGAGAGATGTAGAGGGGATAAAAGCATTGCGGCATAGAGTAATAGAGGATCATCTTATTAACTATACTTGCAATTTCAATACACTTTGAAACTAAAAAACTGGTTAATCACGCACGCACGCAAGCACTCGCCTCATATCTAACGGCGAATTTTACGGCCGACGTAGTGATCTCTTGCCGGAGTTGATAGCTTGTATACTTCAACGACGAGATCTGAAATGTCCACCGATGATAATAATAATGTGAAGAATCAAAATGCACCACCACCCCCTGAGATCGGCTCCGACGGTCTTCCTCGAGAATCTTCCGTCATTTCCTACACCGAGAAGGTCTCTCTCCCTCTTTCTCGCTCTCTCTCTCTCTCTGTGTGTGTGTGTGTGTATATATATATATATATGCGTTTATGTATATATGATTTAAGTGTAGATATGCGCTTCTGGTCAATTATTATGTACGACGATTTGATGCAACTGCTCTTTGTTGTTTCAGATTATCGAGGAGGAGCAACTTCAATTGAGAAAGTAAGTACTAGTATTTTACTTCTTTTCAATTGCTTGCTTATTGATATTCTCGTTTTGTATGCTGAATTGATTTCTTTTTATTATATACTTTCGTTCTGTATGAAATTGTGATTTAATTTTCTTCAACTTCTAATATAACAACACATTTCGCACTCTGTGGAGCTAGGTTAAGTAGTTTAGAGTATTGAATCCTGCATTTGTCAAAATTCACAGGTTCTCTGCCATTACGAAGCTTGCTTGTTTGTGAAAAGCATGGGTGATACATAATAATGTTCGATATTTTTCCTTTCTTCCTTCACTAGGTGTTATAGAAGAATTTTCTATGTGATAATTGATAAGATGATTTGATTTCAACAAAATATTGCATATAATTCTACTCCGTCCATCTTCTTATAATACCTGAGAATGTGTTTGCTTGCTACGTGCATTTCTTTATTCCCTAATTGTTAATTTCGTACTTGTGCTGCCTGACCTTTCCTTAACACCTCTCAGATATATTGAAGAAAATTATTCTAAAATTCGTGATGTCGAAAAAGAGCTTACAAATCTTAATTTGGAGATGAAACTTACAGCTGGACCAAAAAAGGCAGGTTAGTGTACCCTCTCCATAGTTTTACAAAATTTGGGATGATGTTTTTTCTTCTAATAATCACAGTAAGTGATCAGTTTTGTCTCTCTCACACATGAATAATCTTTAGCACTTGAACACATGAGGAAGAAAATTGAAACGTCAACTGAGAAGATTCGTCTTGCTAAGTTGAAGGAAGAACAAGCGCGGAAGGTCCGTCTCTTTCAGTTGATTCAAGAGTACTTATGCAATCAACTATACTATTCATTCCTCTTATAAAAAAGATACTTTTTATCTCTTTAATGTGCATCCTGAATTCGAAATTTCATTAGCTTTTTCGACGGAGTTATGTTGAACATTTTTGGAGTCTTGTTAAACAGAACCGGGTTATGCAGTTGTATTTAGTTGACCAGTTCAGCTATCATCCTTTTGATTCTTAAATAAGTTATTATTCACTACAGTTTGGCAAGTTTTCAGTTGTGATTTTTAAATATTGTTATGAAGCCAAATAAAAATGGAAATTTTGCTCTAGATAAATTGTTTCATGTTAAACATAAAACCGAATTTGCATTATAGTTTATTTTCTCTGTTTCTCTAAACCTTCAACTTTGAAGCTCGACGAACAACCACAGTTTAGTAACCACAATGGTTTTGTATTCAAAAAACTATAATATTGATTTCTGTTAGACTATCTCTAAAATATTACTTCTGAAGCTGAAATCAACATTTGCATTGTAATGCTAAGTCACATGGAGCTACATCTGGCTCTATCCAACATGGCCATATGGTTACAGGTAGAAGAATCACTGTTATGAAATAGCCATCCAGCCCATCCAGCTTTTAGCTTTTTATTATGGAATACACTTTCCTTCACTCCAGAATGTGGACAAACAAAGTTCAGACTTGATCAAATATTTTTTGATTCATATTACTGAAATGTGCTTTTATTATTCTCCCTCGGAAAAAAAATGAATAATCAGTTTAGACTTTAGAAGAATTCAATTTGACTTGATATGGATTTTCAAGTACATTTTTCTATGTGTTAAAGTTCCTACAAATTTAGTAGTACAGATAATATATCTATTACTGAATGAAGTGAGTAAAAAGTCCATCTAAAAAAAATGCTTCGAAACTTGACATGTCAGTACACAGTACTTGAGATGTTAATTAGACATGTACTGCGATTAGGCTTGTAACTTAATATATCACATATAGTGTGTTGATTGTAAGTTACAAAGATTGATCCTCCTAAACTACATCGATACAAAGAACAATCCTCTTAAACAACGCCAGTTTTGTGGTATGTCCACTGCTACAGCTAACATAAAGTGTTGCTTCCTCTAGGCATGGGAAGAAGCAACAAAAGCTGTCAAGGATGAGGAAGCAATAAAGCAGAATCTGTGTGAAGACTTAAATCGTCTGGCAAGTGATTTAATTTTTTTTTAAAATTGGCTTGATTTGAAAGCTCCAGTGTGTTGCTAATATTTATTCTGTATTTTCCTAACCTATACAGGTTCAAGAAAGTAACAATACCCAATTTGCAAGACTTGGAGAACTGAAAAGAAGACTAGAGGCTTTGAATCCAGGCAGATCATCCACCCCCATCTCTCATGTAAGTAATTATTCAGTTTTTGCATGTCATGTGTCCTCGTATTTTGATTTTTGTGAGCCTGAGAAAATAAAGACAGATCTTACAGATTTCTGTATCCAGAAAGTTCTCTGACTCTCACTTGCAAAATATTCCAAATACCAAAAGTTAAATTGTGTAATTTTTACATAGCAACAAACACTAAATTTCTTGTTGTTCAATGTTGTGGTCTAAATGTTATAATATCGTCATTTAACCTTCAGCAGTTTCATGAAATCAGCAACGAAGTATGTGTTCACCTTTTATATTGTAGTAATACTACTATGGTTTTATCAATCTTGGTACAAGCTTAGTACATAAAGAATTAACAGTAATTATGGAACACTATTAATTGCTGAAAGTGCACTAACCGGGATCGGGAAGAAGTATTACCCAATTGCCATGTGACTTGAATGTGCTACCAAAACTGAATTTACATGTATTATTAAAAGAATTGAGACCTTCTGATTACTGATTTGTTAATTTTAACAAATTTTAATTTATATTAATTTATATATTTAAATTACCATAACTGTTTTTAATTTATATTTTTAGGATGGGAGTCACATACAGAACGCTACACCTGTTGCAGTATTAGCTCATAGTTCAAGTGAGACATCTATGGGCTCACCTGGCAATCTGGCCAATCAAGGAAATGTCGGGATTGCTCCGGTGACAAATGGCCAGAATCAACAACCTCATGTTGACATTGAAGGAAGGAAGAAGAAAAATGTAGTTCAAGGACGAGGAAGAGTTGGGGCAGTACCCAAGGGTAGAGGACAGCCAGGCTGGACAGGGGCTGGATTTGATGTGGACGGCAGAAGCTGATAAGAATAATTTCCTGTGAGATAAAAGATTCTCTGTTGCTGCAAGTATATTGTTTACATTTTTCCCTCCCAATTTACACATTAACTGTATTTTCTCACTTCCGGTTTTTGTTGCGTAAACTATAAACTGTAGGTAATTGTACAAAGTATTTTAACGTGACCACTTAATATTCTATGAAAAGTCTTCTGTTTCAGATGATAAATATCCATGACCATTGGCTTCTAGGTTTTGTAATATAAATAAGATGCCCAAAAATCAAAATACTAGAAAGGAGCTCACCAACCAACTTCGTGTGGTGTAATTTCTTGTCATGGTCAAATACAAAATCGACACATTTAAAATCAGTATACTTTCGTGTTCGTGTACCTTCGTATCGTATTGTTTTTGTGTCCAGTATTTCGTTTCGTGTAAAATTGAATATAAATATAAATAAATAAATGAAAATAAAATATTTTAAGATAATTTTTTATAAAATATATATTTAAATCATATTTACATACAATATTATAAAATTATGTATTATTTTAACAATAAATATACATATATTCATTATAAATATTAAAATTTAATTATGTCGTATATTTCGTGTCGTGTCGTGTACTCGTAAACATAAAACCGACACTAAATTTCGGCAGTGTACATAATTTCGGTCATGTACATTTGTATTTGTGTACTTTCGTGTCGTTTACTCAAATGTAAACGCAAACACTAAATTTTCGTGTGGTGTTATCGTGTATTTCCGGGAGTGGTGGCAACTTCTCGTGACGACCAATTAACGTATACTTTTACTCCCACAAGTTTTGCTCCAAATAATTTAGTTTTACTTTTTTCTTGTAAAATTTGTTAAATTTTCACCTGAAATAAATTATTCTTCCCATTTTGTTATACCTTCAAACGTTAAATAATCATAGAAAATAAAGTTCCTGAAATTATTTCAAAAAAATTACCTAAAATGTAAGTATTTTTTAATATAAAATAGTAATAGCATTTTTATAATTACATATAATTCTGTAACTATAATAACATCCTTATATATTTATATAGTAAATTTTTTTAACTTCATAAAATTACGCGACAAGAACATTAATCTCATAACGATATGTCTATATTGAAATTTAATTTTTAAAATTTACAAACTTAAATTATATATATAATTTATTTTACCTAATTTACCAACTGAATCTGATCCAAAAATTTCAAATTTCTTAAACTTTCATTAAACATTTCTAATGATATCAAAATTGTTCATAAGTGATAATCCATCTGTCCCACAATTTTTGTTTTGTTAATTTTTTTGTGGACAAATACTATAATATATATATAGAGAGAGAGTTGGGCTCAAATGAGTTCTCTAGAGAACTAATATGTTTTGTACTTGTACTTTCATAACACGTGTTCTGTGAATATTTTTTCACTATTTTTTTTCCCAAATACATAATTTAGTCTTCTAGTTGTGTTTTTATTTACACATGTGTTCTTATAAAAAAAATGTAATATTTTTAACAAAAATGAAAAGTATAATACTAGATATGTTCTAAATCATATGTATGTGTTTTGTAAACATTTTCATTATTGAATTCAAAAAATTCTCATATAATTGTGTTTGTATTTACGGAACACGTATATTTATACAAAAAGTGTGATGATTTTTACAAAATAAAAAGTGTACTCCGGAGTTCTCCAATGGAGTAGTAGTTCACCATAGAGCCTCTCTCTCTCTCTCTCTCTCTTTCTCCGTATATATATATAGAGTCCTACTCAAATAGAAAATAGCTTAAATGAGAAATAGAAAATCTTATCATTATACCTGCCGCACCCACCCACAAATTATATACACCCTCACACACACAATCCCATCTATTCTCCTCCGTTTTTAATTTGATTTTTCCCGTCAATTGGCAAAGTTTTTTTCAAATCTAATTTCACCACATTTTTTTTATCTCCCAACGATCAATTTTCATACCATATGTGCTATATTTCGATAAATATAATTTATAATTAAAATAAATTCGTCACTTATCAGTTCAAACTTCAATCACGAAATTATATTGCAAAAACCACTAATTTGTATTACAGAAATCACTAAATTATATATCCTGGGTTCACAAAAAATAATGGAAATCGCCGAAAAAATAAAAGTCACCAGAATACATCACATATGGTATGCAAACTGATTGTTGGGAGATGGAGAAAAATGTGGTGAAGTTCGATTTGAAAAAAACTTCACTAATTAACAGGAAAAATCAAATTAAAAATGGAGGGATTATGTGGGATTGGGTGTACGAGGGTGTATTTGATTTGTATGTGGATGTTCCTCCTTACCATTAGATTAGATTGAATATGTGGTGTAGATCTTATTTTCTATTTTCTATTCTAAGTTATTTTCTATTATATATATATATAATATAGGGGACTGCTCAAGAGAAAATTTGTTTTTGAGAGAAAATTAAGATACACTTGTGATCCATTGATTTGATTTTAATCTGATGGTCATTGTTATTCACCTAACTTTAATTGGATGGACATAATAGTAACTTTGATTATTTATATATATATATGTATCTAATTTCAATCTATCCTCTTAAAAGCACGATTAATTACATACCAATTTTAATTAAACCTTTCTTATTCAATTTTTTGATAGAATTAAATTACATGTTTTACTAAACGTTATTAAATTTGTTAATAATATATTTATTAAATATCATTATTAAAATGCAGATTTAAGATTCTATATGGATTCTACTAAGTATTATATTGCATAATCTATTCAAATTTTATTATTTTCTATTTTGATTAAAATATAAAATATTTTTAAAAATACTGATATTAAGATTATATTAAATATTCTATTTAATACATAATATCGTATTAGGATTCTACTAAGTATTCCATTAACAATTTATTTTATTATAATTTTAAATAAAATATAATTTATTTATTTATCTATATTAATATTTTATAGAGAATTGTGATGTAATAGTAGTATTCTTTCGTATTCTAATTTAAGATTTTATTGCGTGTTCTACTAGGTGTTTTAGAATTCTACTATATATTATATTTCAATTTAAGTTTTTTATAAAATATTTTAGTATAAAATTTGTTAGGATTCAACTAAGTTTTCAATTAACAATTAATTTTATTACATTAAGATTCCACTAAGTATTCAAAATAATAGTTAATATCATATTTATTATATTATAATTTTAAATAAAATATAATTTATTTATTTATATTAATATTCTATAGAGAATTGTGATGTAATAGTAGTATTCTTTCGTATTCTAATGTAAGATTTTATTGCGTGTTCTACTAGGTTTTTTGGAATTCTACTTCATATTATATTTCAGTAAAGTTTTTATTATGATTCTACTAGATGTTCAATTATGTTTGTATTCTAATATTAAGATTCTACTAGATGTTCTACTAGATGTTCAATTATGTTTGTATTCTAATATTAAGATTTTACAAAATATTTCAATATATATTTTATTATGATTCTACTAAGTGTTCTACTACCAATTAATTTTATTATAATTTTCATTAATATATTTTTTTTATTTTTTTTAGTATTCTATAGAGAATTGTAATATAATAATAGAACTTTGTCATATTCCAATATAAGATTCAATTGCGTATTGTATTAGCTATTTTAAGATTCTATTTTAAATATTATATATCAATATTATTTTTAAAATTTTATATAATAAAATAATATTAAATACTATATTAGAATACTTTGTAGAATATATCGAATTAGTTAGACATATAATAGAATCTTGATCTAAAATAAATAAATATTAAATACTACACTAGAATACTTAATAGAATATATTGGAATATATCAGAATAGTGGAACACATAATAGAATCTTAAATTTTTGTCAAAATAAAAATAAAAATAAAATAATTATTTAATACTATGTTAAAATATTTAGTAGAATACATCTAGTAGAACACATAATAGAATATTGAATAAAAATAAAATAAATATCATATAATACTTTAGAATACCTAATACAATATAAAGTAGTAGAACACATAAATAGAATAAATATTTAAACCTATATTAGAATATTTATTACAATATATCATAGTAGTAGAATATATAAAAAAAATTTAAATAAAAATAAAATAAATATTAAATACTAGAATACTTAGTAGAATACATCAAATTAGTAGAACAAATAATAAAATATTTTCTTAAGTTTATAATATAAAGAAAATGTCATAATAATTAATCATAATCAACCTCAATTAAATAACATTAATGGGAGGTATATAAATATAACAAGTATCAATCAGATTTTAAGCACTACAAAATAAGATATACAATCCATATTTATTACAAAACTGCCATTCATAATTTAAATCTTAAATCAAATCTTTTTTTATAAATCAACAGTTGATCTAGTAGTCTCTAAATTTCTTGCTAAAAAGAGTTTTTCCTGTATCCCTACCATATATATATATATATGGAAGATGACAAGGGATAATCCTAATTGCGCAAGGTCTGCTGTGAAGGCCCAAATAAGAAGCTAAATAGCTAATCATTTTCCCCAAAGCTTACCTAGACATCCCAAAGGATTTAACAATCATAAGATATAATGATTTTGGAAGAAACTAGCATAAAATACGGTGAATTTTAAATTCTTAATAAGTCCTTTTCTAATTTGGAACTAGCATAAAATACCTGACAAGTCCTTTTCTAATTTTTTTCTGTGCAAAAGTTTTTTCAGACAATGGATAAGACTGCAGAACATATAAATTCTTACATGAATACAAAAAATTGTTCAAAGTACTACGCAGGACAAAAAACAAAGTTCCAAATGCATCCCTATTTGCTTCAGAGCAGGCCCTGGAACTCTCAGGTATGTGCTAATTTAAATGCAGCATCTAACACCTTAAGCCATCAAAGCTAATTAGTTTACATCCACCAATTCAACATCAAAAACAAGCCACGCATTTGGTGGTATGGATGCACCAGCACCTTTACTCCCATAACTGCCATTAAGGAACGTCACTGTTAAGGTGTATAATTAAACAGAAGAACAATAGACCAAAAAAACATAAAACTTTAACATTTTTAAGAGGAATTCTGTTCAGGAACAATTTAATCTTGTCATTTATGGTTATGACGAATTAATTAAAAACTGGAAATAAATCTTCAACTCCATTTATATTAGGTAAACCCTTGGACACATCAATGAACGTACAGTGTATCTTTGCATCTCCTTTAAGATATAAACACGAATGAAACATGCAAGCTACACACGCAAATAATAACATACCCCATTGCTGGCGGAATTGTAAGTCTTCTTTTGTCACCAACACGCATACCTAACGAAAATAAAAAGAGTTGGTGGTATATAATTCTTTAATTAATAGAAGACCGAACAATAAAATGCAACAATTAAGTGTCAACAGTGGTAGCAAACATAACCATAAAAATAAAATTAGTGGTTACCGTTCACACCAACATCCCATCCTTTAATCACTTGCCCTATACCTGTAAACACAAGTTAATTTGGTTGAACATAGGAAGAGATTGCACATAACAGTATTTTGTATTAAGCTTGAAGATACCTAGCCGGAACTTAAATGGAGCCCTGCCAACATTAGAATCAAATATCTTGCCATTCTTCTTGAGCTTACCAGTGTAATGCACACTAACCTGAAAAGGCGGGTACATTTCAGTATCACCAATTACACTTAAGTTTGCAATAAGCTCAACATTCCTAATGAACAGCTGACAATTAATAAATCATTCATATATGATGCATGGGGACTTAATTAACAGCACTAACAATTACAGAGGTTTAAATTCACCTTTTTCCCAGGAGATGCTTTCCTTCCATCTGGTTTACCCATTCCCAACTCCTGAATCACTAATCCATTAGGAAAGGTCCTTTCTTGAAGTGGCTTGACTTCATTTTTTTCTTCAATGTCTGTACTAGACACGTTATTTTCTGAAAGAGTCTGCGATACATTTGCCTCAGCTACTACACTATCCTGCTTCTTGCTCTTTTTCTTCCTTTTCTTCTCCCTGAAACAATGTCAACACTAAGCATCACCGGAAAGACATGGACAAGCATGTTTAAAAGACATGCAAAATACTGGTATTACAAACATTAAACTGAACAGCCAACTATGAGCACATAGCTTGTGCAAAAAAGAAATTATAGGAACACATCAGCCACATAAAATTATAGATATTGTCAGTCTTAGGATCAAAATGCAGATGTGGCTATGCAATTTCGAGGAAAACATGAACTTGCAACAGCTACGATTGTTGATACGCATAGTTGCAAAATTATTTTACTCTTTCATAAATCATAACACGAGCTCAAGTAGCGGTTTAAAATTCTACCACAGACAACACCCACTGAAAATCACATGCAAGAGAAAGGAAAGGATCTTCATAGAGGCAGCTGACTTGGTCTCAATGATATAGAAGGTACAGTGTAGAGATTAACAAAACGTGTGTATTTCTTAATATTTTTAGTACAAGGAATAATACACAGATGTGGCCATGTGGTTATGCAATTTCCGCAAGAACATTAGCTTTCAAAAGCTACTAATTAATTGCATGAAATTGAAAAGTTTCACAGCTGACTTGAATAAACTTCAATAGGATATTATAGTATTAGCAATTAACAAGCAATATATTATGTAACAAGTCTCATATGGTCATATAAGTACAGAAATTGCAAGCAGAAGAATGACAACTTCAACCTACTTGATCACTTGTCCTGATCAAGTTCATATCCAATGCCCATCAAGAACCACATGATGTTAATAGCCTCTATTTTCCTAGAAGAACATACTTACCTTCCACTGGATAGCACATCACTCTTATTTTCAATTGCTACAGCCTGATTCACAACAGTGGTAGTTACTTCATCAGGCAGGACAGTAATATCACTTTCTTTAACAGACTCTGGAGCCTCTTCTTCTTTACCCTTTATTTTCTTCTTCTTGTTTTTCCTAGCTTGTTTATCACTGATTTCATGGTTGGTAGATCCATCCAGCACCGGGACAGTTTCTCTGATTTGTCACAAAATAAATGAAGAGGCCAACTTAGCGAGATGGGAAGAAAATGACTACAAATATGATAGTTATATATATATATATATATATATATATATATATATATATATGCAGTATAAAATGATGCTCTCACCTTAGCTGATCCCCATCTACAGCAATAGCATGAATCTTTCTTTTTATGCTCTTCATACTAGCATCATTATCCTTTCCCTTCTTTTCTGTAGCTTTCTCTTCTACTTTCTTTTCTTCAGTATTCTGGATAGAAGCTTCTTTCTTACCAGATACTGGAAACCCATCTTCATCTTCACTTTCCATCACTGGACTTTCATTACCACTCTTGACAGCAATTTCTTTCTGAGAATTATCATTGTCAACAGACCCAGATGACTTGCTTTTTTTCTTTTTAGGTCGTGAGGCGTCATTTTCTTTCACTGGTTTCTCGTCATCAATTATCTCCTCAATCCTCACTACAAGAATAAGTAAAACAATGATGAGTATATTTAGTAAATCATACAAAGCAATAAATGTATCAAGCAAAAGAAACTAAGTACAATTAGAGTCATAGAGAAGACTGAACTATGTAAAAAGTTCTGCACCTAAATATCCTCGAATTAACATATAGTAGGATAACAAATAACCAAAAAAATTCCATCAAGAGATAAGCTCTTAGTTTGTGTTGTCCGACAAACATACTTATCCAAGCTTCTCACAGTTGCACCTTTCTATGATTATTATATTTTAGAGATATTAAAAACCTTTTGTTCCATTCTAAATATTTATTATTAAGCAGATAAATTGAATTCTACACTACAAAACTTGAAAGGCCCGGCAAGGCAAACAAGATAGGAAAAAAATAAGCAACATCACAACCGCAAATGTTATTGCATCACGTAGAAAGTTTTTTAGTTCGTGTTTTATGACATACTATCAAAGATCCTCACGGTTCACCTTTCTATGAAAATTATATTAATAAAATAATAGAAAAGTTTTGTTCAATTCTTAACATCTATTGACCTGATCACTTATACTCCACACCGCAAAACTAAAAAGGAATGGTGAGGCAAGCAAGTAAGATACACATAAGTGAAGTCACTAGAAAAAGTTGTAAAGTTTATTTCAGTTGGAAATGTACAATAAGTGGCTTCTTTGAGGAAGTAGTGTAAACTTTTGGAGAGCGGGAAAAAGAAATACCTCCACTTTTAGGAGCATGTGAAGGCGGGAACAAATCCATATCCTGGTCAATAAATTCGTCCTCATCATCCTCAGAATCATATTCAGAAGACTCTTCATACTCACTGTCAGACGACCCAATATCTACCCCACAACCATCGCTTCACACCAAAGTAAAGGAACCATCAAACATTAGAATACAAGTCCAAATAAATATCATCTACCACCCTAGTACATAACAATATTATAAATTTCAAACAAAGAGTATTATTATTATAATAAAAATGGTAACCAATTATAATGAACAAATTAAAGAATACTACCCATGGTCATGCCCGCATTGATCCTCGCTTTGACCATAGAAATAGCCAGAGAGGTGGACACTGTGAGGCCCAATAACAGATAAGGTCACTTCATCCTCCTCCTCGAATTCAATATTCAAAGAGCAAGTCTCATTTTTCCCCGGCAACAAGGAGCACAAGTAAATGGGGCTCTTATCACCCACATTGCACTGAAGAACAATCCTCTTAGTTGATGAATAATCACCTAGAGTTGCCTGAATCATAAATTAACACACAAATGTTGAGCAAAATAAATCTAAAGCCATGTCTGATTAAAAGGACTACAATGTCTTGACCATTTAAATATTGCAATAACATTATAAAATAATAATTATTTTCGAAAACAAGTTATGGTTACATTCTAGTTCATTTAAAAGGTATATTATAAATATATTATCCCTCGGAAAGTAACTAATGAAGAGTAAAAAAGCCAGTTAGTCGTTCGGAGATTATAGTCCGGAAAACAAGCACATATAGTTTGAAAGCCAACAGACACAGTAATAACTAATACATCATCAAAAATAAAACTGACAGAAATTGTAACAAAAACTTGAGATAGACGAACAATAATCATTTCAGAGCAATTGACATTAAAAAAAAGTTATAAATGAAAAGTTGTGTGTGTGTGTGTGTGTGAGAGAGAGAGAGAGAGAGAGACCTGAGAAACATGAAGCCTTCCTTGTTCGTCGTCGTACTTGTGAACAAATGGCTTTCCTGGTTTAACTTCGATGCCTTAAATATAGACACACATATATGTACATGTAGACAAATAAGTGATGAGTTATATGTAATGATAGATGAGTAAGTAACATAGAGAGACAGATAGTTGAGAAATGAATGAAAACTAACCCCAAAACGCCATTTGATTTGAGAGTAAAGCTGCTGCTGCTGCTTGTGGAGTTGGGGTGGTGTAAAATTGAAAAAACGGTGTAAAACCCTAGTTAATAGGCGGTATATAAAAGCGGACACGTGAGTCACGGCACAGGCCCGTGCGTCAAGTATCTAAAACCATCCGATGCTAAAAATTAAATTTATTATTAATAAATCTTTCTAGTAAATATTAGGGAAATTATCAAAAATACTGATTTTTTAAAGCGTTTTTGCGATTTTACCATTTTCTGATTATTATTTTTACAAAAATATGATTTACAATTAAAATCAACCAGATGCAACGTCTTTTCAAAATGCAACCAAAAAATTATTATTTTAACTAAATTTTAAAGTTGAATTTTTGGTTGATTTCGATTGATTCCGGTTGCAAATATGGTTGCAACCAGTATTTTTACAACAAAATTGGTATTTTTGTAAAAAAAAAATTAAAAAATATATATTTTTGCAAAATATTTGGGAAAAAATCAGTATTTTTGTAAAAAAAAAATTGTATCCTTAGGCATTTTTCAAAAAATCCCTAAATATTATATATTCCGTTGTAAATTTTAAATTTCAATTTCGTTCTATATTAATTTACATTGTATAATGTAGCTCCTCTCAATACTTTTTTTGATCCGTCAATGCTTTTGAATTTTGATGTTCATTTCGAGCATGTTTTCTTTTACATAGTTAATTTTTTTCTACTACAAGATGTATATGTTTTTTTTATAAAACTAATATTCAGAAGTTGGGAAAAAAATTACAATAATAATAAATCATCACAGTTTCGAATTTTATTATATATTTTAATCTAAATTGACATTTATCTTTTTTACCGTATAAATATAGTTCTGTCACCAATATATCACAACTTAAATTTTGGGCCTGAATATCCAAATTGAATACACAAGTGGAACTTGATGATAAGCATGTCTCAATAGCTTGGTGACCTTGGTCATAGAAACAAAACTTGGAAGATGCACAACTCTCAAGCTATCAAATATGTTATAAACTTGTCACAACAAAAAAAAACACAGGTTTGAAACTGTACGGGGAATATGTTTCTATGTTCGTTCACATATCAAATGTCGTTGACACGAGCACTGTCTGCTTCCATCAAACCATTGCGGATCTGATCACTGATGTCCCTAACATGACCTGGACCATGGGGTAGGAAAACCGTGGTATTCTTTGACGAATTTCCGAGGTCCTTGATGGTGTCAAAGTACTGAGTTATCATGATAAGATCCATGACCTCCTTAGCAGAGGTTCCCTCAATCTTGTGAGAGAAGTTTAATACGTTCTCTCTCAACCCATCTGTTATTGCCTGTCTCTGCCTTGCAACACCAACACCACCCAGGTATTTGGACTCCGCATCTGCTTCTGCCCTTTTAACTTGAAGCACTTTCTCAGCTTCACCCTTAAAAACATTAGCAAGCTGCATCCTTTGAGCTGCAGATTGTGTACATGTCAGATGATTACATGCCTATGAAGGGTTATCCACCGCTTTATCATTAACTAATGTGTCAAGTGCTACAACGTATGTGAATAGTTAAGCGCTACGATGGCATAAGGAAAGAAGACGAATATACAATTTTACAAAATGTTTTAAAGAAGTTCATACAAATATTTATACAGGGTCATTGTGGAAAACTAAAATGATTTATGTGAAGGCCATGATTAAAAAATCTATTCGGGAGACACATGTTGAATATATTATCGCGTTCAGAAAGTATTAAGTAAATGAGCAATGGTAAAAATTACATTAAAGGTAATCATTACCCGCATTGATCTCATTCATTGCTCTACGCACCGAGGCATCAGGAATGATATCAACCATCAGTATGTGCTCTATGTTGTATCCATACTCTCCCATGACCTGATCATTGAAACAATCAGCCGTTAGAATAATTGAGCTTCTGATATGATAGACCTCTCTTGTAAGGGGCTTACAGTTCGGACAGAAAAAAGGATGTCCATGTAACAATCCAAAGCAGTGTGTAATGGATGCAAAGAACAGATAAAAATATTCCATAGATTTCCAAGGAAATTGGGTGTGATGGAGGGGTGGCTCGATATTAATATAACAAAAAAAAAACTTGTGATTAAGTATACATATCATGTATTTCATAATAAAAGGAAACAAATTGTAATCCATAAGTCATATCATTAAGGGGCAAATAATTATCTTTTACAACAGTAATGTAAAGTACCTTCTCAAGTTCTTCCAAGACAGCTTTAGCAACATCACCCTTCTGCTCAAAAAGCTCATCCAATGTCATTCTGGGAACCTGAGCTCGGACCACTTGTAGCAAAAAAATACCCACTCCACAATAAGATCCCATTTGAAACAAGCTTTTTACATCAAAAATTTTCAATTTAAATAATGCAAAGATAGTACAATTGATCTAAAGTTTGATAACGAATCTTTATTGTCATGCCATTTATTCTTAAAAACAGCTATCCAAAATGGATTCTGTTTAATTGAATAGGGAGATTCACAGCCATGCCGATAAATATTATATATTAAGAGGTTGCAATAACAAGACAAAACTGTCCCGGGAAATTTACCATCAAATACATAAGCCTGTATTTGCTCCTTAGGATTTTGCAGCTCATAGAAAGCATCATCAGCATTTTCCTTTATAACTCGATATTGAATCGAGCAAATCATTTGCACAAAAACATTGTCCTACAAAATGAAACTTTCATCATTGTTCATAACGAATATTAACGAAGATATTAAAGCATTAAACCATAGCGATTGCTTTTTGAACATCCTGTCATTTATAATTTTCACGAAGCAAACAATATGATTAATTCTTAATAACTGCATGATATGGTTGTATCAAAAGTATCCACTAATCCATGTATTTATTTAGAACCATTATCCCGCACAAAATATCATGGAAAACTTGAAAATTTTCTGAGAAATTAAACGTTCAGTATTAGATGGAAACTTGGACAGATACGAATTTTCTAGATGACATTGTTCTTATATGTAATGCTAGCTCTGGAATCAGGCAGACATGTTCAGCCCTGTTGTCCTTTCAATAATACACCTATGTTGTGTTTGGTTGGGCTGAATGGATACAATTTCATTCTATTCCGTAGATTCGGAATAGAATTAAATTGTATTAATTTATGGGCAAGCGTTGATAGTTTTCATTCATATCAAAACCACATCTCAAACCCACCAATTTAAAAAGGAATG
This sequence comes from Oenanthe sinensis, assembly GCA_028671895.1. NCBI lineage: Eukaryota > Viridiplantae > Streptophyta > Magnoliopsida > Apiales > Apiaceae > Oenanthe > Oenanthe sinensis. The sequence goes on from CM053804.1 coordinate 50,402,588, forward strand.
ATCCATTCTCCTACTCATTTTCCTTACAAACTTCGTCATACAAACTTTGCACTCTCTCAATTTTGTTGACTCTCCCCCTCTTCCATCCTTTTTTCTCCATGAAATTTGTTCACAATTTTTCATTCAATTCCTTAAACACAACACCAGTCAGGTGTTAGATCTTATAGCCAACCGTTGATCTGTTCTTATACAGAACATTATAAAGATGAACTTCCGTTCTCCAGACAGCAAAAAATGTAACTACCAATCAGGTGTGTTAATGAAGTTAATTACTAAAATAAGACCCTCTTTTTAAGTAGAAGTTGGTTACTCAAACACGATATGCTCATTTCCCTCGTGCCAAGTACTTGTCACAAATTTAATAAACTATTCCAGGAACACTTCAAGATCGATCATCCATTATTCCCAACAAACCAATAAAAGTAAAGGAAGTTATTCAATACCTAGGCGTTCAGTAGTTTGGGTGGTGTATATAGAGAATTAAAAAGTATAATATAACGCTTTTCCTGATCATATCTGCTACGTTAAATTATTAATCATATATGTATATACTATAAATCATAATTAAAAAAAACAATCAGTTATGCCCAATCAACAATCAGTTAACAAGTAATTACAATACCAGATATACAAGAATTTATACGGTATCAGGAATCCTTATCAATTAAATAGCTATACAAAATGAGAGAGAGAGAGAGAGAGAGAGATAAGGGGGTAAAAGAAAACCTTGGTTTTGGTCTCGATTTTGACGTCGAGGGAGTTAATTCTGGTGGAGAGAATGCCGGCGATGCACTCACCGGCGAAAGGATTGAAGAAACTGAAACCAGGTTGAGCCAATTTCTCGAAGCGACCCCACTTTTCTACTATGCCTACGTTGGATTGCCCTATACATCCACAGAATAGACAAAATGTATTCCCCATCTCTCTCGCCCTCTCTCTATCTCTCTCTCGATTAAAGTTTTACAGTGGAAAATGTATCAGACTGAATCTATATTTATTTTCTTTTTGCGATTATATACACACACTGGTGAGTGGCGACTTGGGAAAGAGGATGTGCAGTAAACCCACAAAGTCTTTACACGCGTTTAGATAATTTTAGCCGGTAAGAATATTATTATGATCGATGACTTGAGACTTCATTCAAAAATTTCTTAAACTAGCTTATTACTTATCATGTTTTTAATAAAAAAATTTTGAAGAAAATGCTAATTTCATTAAACAACATCATGCAAAAGAGTCTCTAACAACAAACTTGCAGGAGACGTTAACAAGTTTGGGGAATCTAGCGAATAAGGTAAATGAGCCATCAAATGGGCTGCTTTGTTCGCCTACCGTTTAACAAATGTAACTGAAAAACCTGATCTAGATAGAAGTGTCGTGCGACAGTTTTCTAGAATGTAATCTACTTTCAAATGATTTCATGAGAATGTTTAATTGCTTGAACACAAAGGAGTGAATCTGATTCTATACACACTTCTTGATATGACATAGAAAGAAGCCAATTTATCCCTTCCTGCAAGGCCAAAACTTCTGCATCAAGAACCGTGCTCACCATCTGGAAACAAGTAGTTTTACCTGCAACAAAAGATCCTCGATGGTCGCAAAGAATGAGACCTGCAGCAAACGTATCTGTTCCCAGCTTTATAGAGGCATCAACATTTAATTTTAAACATCCCTCATGAGGTGGTTTCCATTTTTGGGTTGATTTACTAATAGTTCCGGCATTCAGAACTTGGGCTTGAGCTCTAGTATGTTTAGCCAATTTTCAATCTGAGATTGACTTTGTGCTCCAGTTCATAGCCACCACATTGGTAGCCACCACATTGGTAACTACCTTATTGTCCCATACTTTCCTATTTCTGAAGTACCAAATTCCCCACAATACCTTGGCCACTGCTTCAATTTCCTCACTACAAGCACTACTAATCTTTCGAATGAGACAGTATAGAACAAATTCCACCATCTGCATATCATAAACTATGCCCGCATATTGCCAACAGTTGGAAGTAAAAGGACAATCGAAGAACACGTGTGTAAAATGTTCAATATCTGACATACACCTAGGACACGTGATCGGTAAACGCACCCCATTGGCACTCAATCTTCTTTGAACAGGGACATTGTTTCTGCAGAATCACCAAAGGAAAATTTTAATCTTGTGAGGAAGATTCAATCTCCAGAGTTCATTCCAGCCATTCGTTTGAAACACGTTGCCAGACCCTATATTGGAATCATGCTAGCGTTGGTTACCAGTCTTGACTGTATATTGACCATTAATCGTTCGTGTTCGTATCCATGGCAGACGATCAACTACAAGAGTTTGAGGGATAAGCATTGCCAGTATTAAACGAGCATCTGATTCTGTGAAAAAAGCTTTGACCTTATCAACCTCCCAAATCTAAAAAAACTTGAAATAGGGACATGATTTATTCTGTACTCAATGTTTTAGGTCACACAAAAACCATCATTGCCTTTCAACCATGGATCCTTAACCGCGTTAATAGTCATACCATCCCCGAGAACCCATCTATATCCCTTAAAAATGTTTTCTTTTGCTGTCATAATCCCCGACCATACATAACTGGAACCTGGACTCACAGAGGCATGAAAAAAGTGTGAATTTGGGTAATAACGTGCTTTATAAACACGAACAACCAAATATTGAGGTTTTTTTTATAAAATTCCAACAATGTTTCCCTAATAGTGCAATATTGAAACCATAAAGGTTCCTAAAACCCATACCACCCCTACTCTTCGGTGAACTCATAGCATCCCAAGAAAGCCAATTTATACCTCGTCTGTCACTGGAACTAGTACACCACCAATACTTATTTAGCATTCTCTTAAGTTTTTGACAAAAAGATTTAGGAAATAAAAAACACGACATAAAATACGAGGGGATAGATTTATCAGCTCGAGATATTGACTTCGACTTCCACCCCTGCAACCTTGGACGAACATTATCTTTAATAAAATCAAACACTCTTTTCTTTGAACGACCAATAAAAGAAGGAAGACCTAAATATTTGTCATTTTGTAAATTATTACTCACTCCCAAGATACCAGACAATGCATCTCTTTCAGTTTGTCTTATATTTGAGCTAAACAAGATTGCAGACTTTTGAAAATTCACAGATTGCCCCGACAAGGCCTCATAATCATTCAATAGAGATTTAACAACAATAATTTCAACAAGATTAGCTCAAAAAATAAGAAACTATCATCCACAAATAGCAGATGTGTAATAATTGGAGCTGTTGAGCTAACTTGTGAACCATGAATAGTACTTTCAATAGCATGTTTATCCAGGGCATTTGATAAGCCTTCCACACAAAAGAGAAACAGATACGAGGACAAGGGGTCCCCCTGTCTTAAACCCTGGGATGGACAAACAGGTCCTACATATGCACCATTAAAACAAAACTCATATGAAACTGTAATACCGCATAACATGATCCACTATATCCACTTTTTACAAAAACCCATGGCCTATAACCCTGCTTTCAAGTATGACCAATCAACCTTATCATAAGCTTTACTTATGTCCAGTTTCAGAGCAATTTCATCTTCTCTACCTCGACTCTTCCTATGATGAACAACCTTGAATGCCACTAACACGTTGTCAGTTATACTCCTTCCTGGAACAAAGGCTGACTGATTCTCAGAAATAATGTTAGCCAAAAGAATTTTCAAGCGATTTGAGAGTACCTTAGCTAAGTTCTTATACAAGACGTTGCACAAGGATATATGTCGTAAATCCTTCATACAACGAGCATTTTTCTTTTTAAGAATAAGAACAACATTGGTATCATTTAGTTGTGCTGGAAATGAGACCGTGTTAAGCCAATACTTACAACATTCATAGATTTCTCGCCCCATTATAGACCAAAATTGCTGAAAGAAAGGTGAGTTTAATCCATCCGGACCCGATGCTTTATCAGGGTGTATCTGCTTAATTGCAACTGAAAACTCTTCATAGGACATTTCTGCCACTAACATATGGTTCTGCTCCTTCGTAATGCGTCTAATTTATTATTTGTATTTAGTATCGTTCATGATTATATAATTGTATTTTTTATTTTATTAATTGGAATAAAAATATTATATATTATTATATATTATATTTTTAATATTTTAATACTTTTTTAACATAGAACATGATAACGACTAACCAATAAACTCTTTAATATTAATTTTTCATATATAATTTTGAATTTAAATTTATTTCTAAAATTTTAAATAATTTAAATTTGAATTCAAATTAAAATATACTGTACCAGTAATCCATTGAAACCTGATAAAAAATTTATTTATATTATATCTTGTTGTGGCCAAAATCTCACATGAGCTAGATTTAGGCTCATAAGTTGTTTGAGATCCAATCTATCATGTAATTGGGCTCTTGAAGAGGTTTCAAGACATGTTAAGGATAATTATAGAGGTTTCACTCTACTAGAGTGACCCAAGAAGGCTATTGAGAGAGTCCAGAGGGTGAGGAACCACCCAAGGATGAGGAACCACCTGGGGAGAAAGGCCTGATAATGCAGAGGTTCCACTGTCCAGAGAGCTTCCATTATATCCAAGCTGATAACTAGTTTAAGGAGGTTTCAGGAATCCAATGATGTTGAGAATTAATCTGGGAGGTCCCAGTATGCTAGTATTTCCAGAGAACAGGTTCCAGGTGCCATTGGACATGTTCGATAAACTAGCTTTAAGACAGTTGTTTAGTATCTCCTGAAACAACAGTTATACGTGGACTGTGTCACATGATTTTTAGGAGACAATCTCTCCACGATTATGGGGGATAATTACCATATTATTCTTATCAGATTAAGGATAATTATCAGGAAAATACATATATTCATATATCAATTCGATTATTCATCAGGAAACTTCCAAAGAGTCCTAACCGGCTTGGACTCTCCTTATAGCTCAAATATATCGTGATATACATCAAGTAAGAGGATAATTCTTATCAAATCACAGCTGATCACTCATACAAAGATTCATATCAATAGGGTATATAGGCAACAAGCGAAGATGTTCGAAAATACTTAGAAGAGAGAACACGTAGAAAACTCAAGTATTCTTTGTTATTCAGAGGTGCTTGACTTGTGTAATCTCAATATTATACACTGGTGCGTTGGACATTTGCTAGCTCGGTCATTTCATCACCACAAATCACTATCCACCATTCGTGGAACCTCTATTAGGAAACTATTTCTTGACAAATTCTTGTAACTTTCTTTACGCTATTCCAGTAAAGGACTTCCATAATGTTGTACCAAATTTCTCTCACAACATATATAAATATAATACTATTGTTTAAAATTAATATATGTAATATTTAGATATATAATGAATTATTTATATACTTTTGTTTTATTAGTAACTAAAAATTAATATTCATCTAGTGAATTAGAAATTATCTTTATCAATATTGTGTTTTATTTATATATTCAATATGCAATTTTTATTAATTTATATAAAAAATTTAAAATGGAAAATATTATTTTATTATTGATAGTCCATGATTAATTGAAGCCCGGCCCATATCAAAATAGTGGTCTTCAACTTAATTTAGGCCGGATTCGAAAATACGTCATCAAGTATCAAGATTAAAAAGAAAATTAGAAAGGCATACGCGAAAGTATGTCGAACCAACACGTGTTCTGGCCAATAATATTGGCCATCGGGAAAGATATAAATATCTATATGACTACAGGCTACACATTCTCATATTATATGCATCTATATATTTTGATAGTTTAGTCTCTAAATTATCTCTTCATTCCTGTAAAATCAAACACTTATTTTCACGCCGCCGGAAATGACGTGGGACAACCACCCCTCCATTATTGTTTTACATAAACTCAACTTGCAGTTACACCGCATGTGAACCGAATGCAAGCCAAAATAAGGAAGGATCCTGCGTACGGAGACTTATCAATTATTGTATTTTAAATTTTATTTAATATTTCCCCTAACATATTGTTAGTCCCGAAATGGGGGGTATAAGCTAAAAGGGGGGGTTGAATAGCTTAATACCGTTTTAAAAATTGAGCTTGGCGTTTTAAAACTTTCTTTTCTCTTTTTAAAATATTACCAGTCAACTAGTAATATAAGTGCGGAAAATAAAAACAGAGAAAAGAAATAGAGTACACAACAGAATTTTTATCCTGGTTTGCGATGGCGCAATCCCCTAACGGATCCGCTCACCCCTAGTCCAGTCCCCGAGTCCCTCCCTGAACTCGAGATTTTGCACTATAAAAAGATGTACTCCTTATAGTGGCGGAGAAGCCTTTTACAACACTTAGTATTTATCTTGGACCTTAACTACCCGTTAACCCCTCAAAATACAAAGCAAAACCTACTTGATTTATCTTGGAGCGTAACTCCCCGTTACCTCCTCACAATCAAAGTAGAACCCCTACAAGCTGGTCTTAGAGCGTAACTCCCCGTTACCTCTTCACAGGCAAGTAGTACCCCTACGAACTGGTCTTAGAGCGTAACTCCCCGTTACCTCTTCACAGTCACGTAGTATCCCTTACGACCTTATCTTGGAGCGTAACTTCCCCTTTACCTCCTCAAAGATACGTAAAAATCCCTGCGTAGACTATGTTCCTCTACAACAATGTAGGTCTTGGATCTGGGTCTTAGGTCTTGGGTCTTTCCTTTTCCTCACGGTGCAAAGACACCCAACTCCCCGTCGGCGTGTCTAGGACTTGGGTCTTAGAACAAGGATCACCTCACTTCACTTTCACCTCACTAACAAAGTCTAGACAACAAGTACTACGACTTTTAATATCCCTGTTTCAGAAAAGAAAGTGGTGGACTAGTATGTTACAGTACTAGACCAAGGTGACAAACAAATATATATAAAATAGCCGAAGCAACAGTATATATAATTGTGAGTCGGGGTAAGTCACCTAGAGACAAGGACGAACCACTCGAAAGGGTAAGTCACTTAGTCAGAAGGACGAACCACACGTTGTGTGCTAACGTGTATGCAGTAAAGTAAATGCGTATGCTAAAGTAAATTGCGTATGTAAAGCGTATGAATGCAAGTACTTTAAAGTAAACGTGCTAAAGTAAATTGCGTTATGTAAAGCGTATGATGCAATGCAAGTACGGAATGTAAATATATATATAGTATATATATAGGAAATATAAGGTCAAGATATAGACCAAATATTTTTGACTTGAATGAGATCAAGTACGTTTTCTAACTACTTTGTTTATAAGGCCTTAACACTACTACTAAACTATGGCCTTAAAACAATCAATAATAAACCTACAAATATTCTACGAGTTTGATTCGATTATATCTCTAAATAATATAGGAGACTTATTCGAAATATTATTACTCGGAATGTATGTTGGTTTCTTTCACTTTGTAATTCAACAAGGAGTATTTATGTTTATGTCGTACCTCGACTTATACACAAAAACTCAACTCGGAATTGAAGTGAGCTACCTTGCAAATATTCGAGGAGCCTTTAGTTTATATCTCTATATGAGATTTATACCATTCGGTTCAAACCCGGAATAAGAGCTTGGTTTAGATACTAAAACTCAACAAGGAAGCCTTTTGCTTATGTCGTATATATATTGACTTATACAACTAGCCTCGACTCGGAGTTAAAGTAAATGGTCGTTGTATCTAACCCTTAACTTATAAGTTTAAGGATATTAACAACTATTTAGTTCACTCTTTATATATACGAGAATAGAAGAGAAGATTAAAGCTCGTGTATATATAAAAATGAGGAACAATGCCAAATATATATACTTGCAACAAATCAAACAAAGCAAGCTCTTGTATATATTATTAGGGCCGAATATTATATATATAATATAGACAAGAAATAACTAACTTATGACCCTTGTGCTCTATAGTGAGAGACAACAATATTTCTTACGAAATCAAGGGATACGAGTTAGGATCTTGTACAAGAGTTCGTGTACACACTTAAAAATCAAGCAAGCAAGGTGTATACACTACTAAACATGTACCAACTGATATTATATATATAATCTATAGAACCAACTTATAACCCTTGAGATCTAGAGAGAAATCAAGAGAAAAAGCTAGTTTGAAGCCTAAAACACACAAAAAGGGTCGCCGGAAAAAGTCGCCGGAAAATGGCCGGAATAACAACTTTTGGTACAACTTTGGGGGCAACAAAACAAGTCTAGGGGCTGCTAAGATATGGTAAGTGGGTAGCCAAAAGATACTTGTGTGATGTGTGTGTTATGTGAGCATGTAAATGTGTTTATAAGCTTGGTAGGGGTTAGATCTATGGAAGAACTAAGCTTATAACTCAAGAACTCTAAGAGATGAAATATTTCTGGACTAGAGAGCTTCTTGGAGAGAAAAATGCAGCATTTACTTGGCTCAAATGGCTTGAGAGAAAGAGTGGGGGTTGAGGGAGTATTTAAAGAGAAAAATTAGGGTTTTGGGTGGGGGATGAGGGGACAAAGCTTCCTTAAAATAAGGGAAAGGTACATAATTTGAATTTTGTGTTCCCTCATCAGTACTAGCCCACTTGCATGCATAGAAAAACGTGTAAACAATATTCAGTTAAATAATAAAGCTAATAAATGCGAAACTGAACGATATAATGACGAATATGACGTTTTTCAAAACATGCTCCAAAAATTATGAAAATTTGGGAACCATCTGGAAATATTCCAAGTAGGTCATGGTCAAAATCCTACTCAATTTGGAGTTGACCTTCATTGACTTTTAATTAACCGAACAATCAATTACGTATCGAAAGTACAGGCCAAAGATAAAAGTCACCCAAAAATCATGAAAAAAAAATCATAAAATTCTTTTTAAATATTCTAGTGACATTCCCCAAGTTTCAAGTCAATTGGACATGTGTAGCTATTATTTCGAGAAAAAGATCGTTTCGTTGTCCCTACAGCCCGAAACAATATTCGATAGCCATTTGTCGGAACTAGTCGACGCTTGGACTAAAGTTTTGACTTGAAATATATTCAAACATAATATTCCTAAAATAATAATGACTGTGAAGTCCAAGGAATATTTATGCTTGAATTAAAATGCATTTTATCCGAATAAATAAGACAGTTAGATACTTTATGGATAAAATATGCATTTTACATTTAGGCAGGACTTTGATGAAGACAAGTTGAACAAATAAATTTAGAAAATATATTCAAAATATATTCCCTTGAAAACCTTTAAAAACAGACACTCTTTTAATTTAATAAAGCATTTTCTGTCTCGTAAAAGCAGTGTCAAAAATACAGTATTTTGTTCGTTTTCAGTCTTTGCCTCAAAATATCACATATATAAATTAGATTTGATTTTATCATTATTTTGATAAATCTTGTCTAATTATATGTCGAGAGAAAATCATTTTGTTTCGTTTATAAAATAGTTTGACCAAATTTGACTTTCCACTCGTTGACTATCACTTCGAATAACCTAAGGGAGGATTACTATATTAATTAGTAACTTCCTAACCCTAATTTAATTTACACTTAGCGTTAAGACAAAATTAATCAAAACCTAATGAAAAGGCTGTATCTCACAATCTTCCCCTTTTTGATATTTTGTCGAAACATTCGAGTGTAAAATTAAATTTGTGTGTGACAGCCTAGAACTTCCCCTACGTGTATGCAACTATCTAATTTATGCATTTTTAGATTATTAAAATCTAATTAACACTTCCCCTACAGTGTTGAAAATCTTTTTCAGTTTTAAATGCATAACAAATAAGCATATAAATATCATGCAGCAAGTAGGATGCATAGAAGAAAAATTGAGTATATACCCCTTGATAAGTTAATACTTATCATTTTTCCATTTCCAGCTTGGTATACTCCATTCCATATGTTCCAAGTGCATTCCATGTTTTGATGAGAATTAACAATTCAGTTATCAATTTTCCATTTATACTGCAAGAATATTATATATATGTGAGAGTTCTATTTTTGAAAAATGAACTCTAGTTAAAATTTAAAAATTTTATCTCTCAAAAATTTTATCTCCCTTAAAATTTCTGGAATTTCTTCTTTAAAACTCTCATATTCCATTTTCTCTCTTTTTAGAACAATAGAACAATAAATTTTACTCTCTCATCTTCCCCTTTTTGACAAACTATAATAGAACAATAAATTTTACTCTCTCATCTTCCCCTTTTTGACAAACTATCAAAAAGATATTTTTAAATAATAATTGATTTTTGAAAAGTAACTTGCTAATTAAGCATCAATTAAAATTTAAATGAGTAGAGTGAGAGATCTTCCCTTTTTAATTTCAAATATTTAAATTTGAAATTACAACTCCCCTTTTTAATAATATGCTTCCTTGTTTTCCAATTGCTGGAAAAATTCGAGAGTTCCACTTGAGATAAATCGAATTTGGTACCTGTTTTAAGCTTTAAGAGTACTGAAATTTGAGTACTTAAAACATTGTACAAATGTTTAACTATTAGATCCATTATTTAAGTTAGGCCCGAAATTTAATCACCAAGGATCACACAAATTAAATTAACAGCCCTGTTGCATAAAAGAATATTTATGAACATAGGATCTGTAAAAAAATAATAATAAAGTGTATGTTCACACTTTACAAAATAAATTCCAAATCTGTACTAAAAATTAGCACTAAAGATCAGCTATATCTTCCTTGCAAGCAACTTGCTACCTGCAAGATTTTTAAGCATTAGTACCATAGTCATGAACCAAGATCTGTAGTAATTGAATGTAGCAAAATATGAAGTTTTGTGGTAATGTATTCAAGCTACTATAGTCAGCAAATTACTACAGCTACTAATACTGATAAATTTCTCTTGCTAAGTTTCACACTGAAATTAAACAGCTTCTTCATAATCCACACAGTTCTGGCTTGATCCTGCAAAATAGATTGTTAGTAGCATGATCATAAAACTAGCAACTGAATTAATATACAACTAGTACAGCTGCTAAATTTCACAAGTGATTCTGCTAAGTATTGAACTACTGCATGACTGCATATTTGACTAGCCTTAACCTGAAAACATAAAGTGTTAGTACTGTGCATAGTCAATATATACATGAACTGTGAATCATCAGTAAAGAAAGCAATTTCCATTCCATGGATCATAAACTATAGCTAGTACAAGGATTTTTTTTTTTTTTTGCATTTTGACAGAGACTAGCAAATAGTGTTACTAGATTGACCACTACTACACCAACTTGGTCAAGCTACACACTGGTACATGCAGAAACATGATATAAGTAGATAAAACTAGCAAACAAACACTCAAAGAACAGATATGAGTAGGTTGATGCACACATAAACAAAAGCAATGCAGTTTCTAGACCTAATACCCCAAGGCCTGCATACCAAGACAAAAATCAGATTTAGATTAAAACAAACTAATCCATGGCATCATAATCAATGTTGTTAATCACTGGATTAGTTGCCAGATCAGTCTCCATGTCCCTTATCCCTTCCTCCACTGGCTCATCATCCAACAAGCTTGCCATCCTAGGATTTGGTTGAAGCTCAGGCACCATAGGCAGTGAAGAACCATCTGCCATTGCCATTTGAAGATAGATGTAGTGAGATAAACCTGTCTCAACTTGGTTGGCCCTTTGCATTGTGTTGCTAATAATATTCAAGAGAACACCAAGCTTAGCCTCAGTGATTTGATGTTTCTCCACCAGCACCTTGAAAGAAGCTTGAAGTTCTTTGAAAAGAGCTTCAAGTTCATTGTGCTTCTCAAGGAGGGCAGAAAATTCCTTATCAAAGTCAAATTTAGGACCAGGCTCAAGAGGTGGCATCATGGGAGCTATGGGGTCCAAATCAATTATAGGAGTGCCAGTGTAACCAGGCAAGGGAATCACAACCCTAGGTGTTTTATCAGTTATGGTTGAGGCCACTTGAAAGTGAGGTATTTGGTTAGTGTTTAGCTTGAAGTGATCAAATACTCTAGTAAGCAGCAGTCCATATGACATATATCCCTTTTTAAAGGAATGAATCATATGTGTTAGAATCATATAGGGCAGATTGAAGGCAATTTTATGACTTGCAAGCTTATACATAAGCTTTATTTCAGAAAAATACATCAGTTTATCACCAGAGATGTTTGGGAGGATATTTCCTCTCAAGATTAGAGCTAGTGTTTGAAAGATAGGAGTGAAATGCTCATAATTGATGCCACTATCAGTAGTGAACAAATCTTGTGGCACCTCATAGCCACATAACACAGAAAGGTATAGCTTAAGTTCACTTGGGTTGAAAACAAAAGTTTGAGAAATATCAAGGTTAGGCAGATTTAGCAATTTGGGTGTGAGCCTTAAAGCCTTTCCTAGCTCAATGTGATCAAGAAGTAGTGGTTTTCCACTCACCATACTAGTAATGAAAATAGCACCATGCACCCCATTTCTAACTTCCATGTTATTATAGAAGTCAGTCACCATATTAGGAAGTACCCTTCTATTATTGTAATACAAGAGTGGTTCCCAATTAGCCTTACTGAACATATTGTAAAGCTCAGATTTCTTCTCAATATGTATAAGACACCCTGGCTGCAGTTTGTGTTTGACAGACCTTAGTGGAGGAGGTGGAAGAGGGTTGGAGATGAGATCAGTCATTTTTCTTTATTTCTTCCTATTTTTGTTTCTTTGGTATGTGAAAACTGGGGTAGGTTTAGGTTGTCCTAGACACAAAGTAGTACTAACAGTTTCATTCTCCATTTCTGAAAATGGAAATGAATGCAGCAAACAAGAATTGAAGAGCAAGAGGACAAGAAGAATTAAAGCCAAGAAACAAAAGAAGTTAAGATTCAGGCACAAGGCATTTAACTCAAAGACACAAACTGAATATGCATGCACAGTCACATATTAATAGCAAGAAGAATGAAATTAAATTCATCAGATCAGTTAAAGTCTGCACCAGTTAATAAAGAATTAATAGGTGAACAGTGGCATGTAGATATGGCACAGAGCAGAGATACAGATAAACATGTACACTTATATTTCCATGAGAACTAAAGGTTCTGTAAATAACTGATCAAACTGCAACTATTAATATAAAAGATCTAGTCAAGTACACTTCAAAACTGTGCAAACAGTATACAGAAATGCAGCAGAGTACATGAATAAGATGAGCAATGGTTATGTAGGATCAGACAAAGTACAGATAGGCATGTATGTATTGCCAAAAAGAAAATTCTGAATATTACTAAGTAGACTGCAGTTAATTCAATAAAGTATGTAATCAAGTACATTTCAGGCAGTAAAACAGTACACAGAAAATTAATCAAGTACATTCCAACAGTTTCAAGGACAGCAGTGAAACAGTAGAGAGTACTTAACTATCATTTCCTCATTAAATGAGAGGCACAACTTCTTATCAAACAAACCATATAAACTTGCCAGCACATAATAGTAGATCACCCCAGACATGCTTTTTACAGAGATATCAATATATAACTGTATTCATACTGCTGCACATTAACTCATAACTCAACAGATTAGCAAATAGAGGACAGTTCAAAACTTCTATGCACATGCAATTTTCCTAAACTTTGCTAGCTCAGCTACTTAAAAAGGCACAGAATACATGTGCAAGCATACATGTTCTTATATTAGCCAAACAGTAAAATTTAAATTTCCCAGTTCAGCTGAAGATTGCAACAAATGTTCTCAACAAAAAGATAGGCATGCAACATCATGTACATTAGTCACATAGTACAAATAAGCATGGATGTGTGTGGTGTCAAAAAGAACTAAAGTTAATTCTTGCACAAAAACTGAAAAATCTGAGGTTATTAACATAGAAAAAAATCAGTCAAGTACACTTCAAACAGTGCAGAGTACATCAGATAAATAGTGATAAACACATAGTTAGTACAATTTCATTTAATGAAATCCACATCTGCTTAGTAAACTAATCTCACAATACCTCAAACAAGCTGCCAACACATACTATAAAAGCAGGCTAGAACTCTAATTGTATCAGTCTATAATATATAAATCATGTCATAGTAATCAGATACAAATATATATATGTGTGTGTGTGTGTGTGTGTGTGTGTGTGTGTGTGTGTGTGTGTGTGTGTGTGTGCAAATCTATCATTCAGATAACCATGCTTGCAGCAGTATAGCTGGTAGAGACCTGTAATCACAGGGTATGCATAGAACAAGCCAATAAGATTTCATAATCTTTATTGCAGCTAAGGTACACACAAATACATACATGGATATATACTCAACAGAATTATTATACAAAGCCTTACATCCAACTTGCATACTGGTATGAGATGCATTAAATCATCACCTTAAGAATGTAACAAAATAATAGAATCACATGTAATAATTTAAATTATTTGTTACATAAAGTGAAGTGCAAAATTATCTATTAATAATTTCACATATGATTCTTGGCAAGAATTTTCATAAGAATTTAATCATATCAGTATGAATTTTAGACTAACATTCTGTGACAACTAATCATTTTAACCATATAAACAATACATACTAGCATGCCTTTTACATTGAGAGATGTATATTAACTAGTCTAATTTTAGTAAATAGGGATAAATATATGAAACACACTTATTATCATATATTATAATCAATTAAATCAGCTCAACCAAGGAAATAGGTGTAAGTAACAGTTACCAACTCAAAGTAGTTCATGGCAATTGATAGACACAATACTATTATCACTCATATAACAACCACACAGATTCATTGATCACAGACATAAACTCAGTCCTAGCAACTATTGGCTCATCAAGTAATAATAGGAACTCACAAATTGCTTGGATTAATGAGTTTATACCTTAGCTATGGCCCTTAGGACCATAGTCTTACCTGTATACACCCTCGCGGAGGGTGTATAGCCTGCAATTCTTCTTTCACCCAAATTTAAATACTCCAATTCCATTAAGCTTAGTATTCCAATCGAATCATGTACTTCCTTGATGCTACCATAGAATCATCACTTCGAGTGTACTCAAGACAGAGTCGAGTTCAAGAACCACAGACACAAATTATATCGAGTCATCTCGATTGATTTGCAAGAAGAGAATTTCATGAAATGAACGCCTAATCGATGAAGTAAACATGATATCCTGAGTTCATCGAATTGAGAATTAGATTTCTAGGGTTTTGATAAAAGAGGATTTGCTCGATTTGACTCAACATGAGCTGAAGATATGAGGATTTTGACCTCAAACGAACAATTGAAGTGTGAAGAACACGATTCCAACATCATTTCTCATGAGAAATTAGTGAAATGGATCGAACTAGAGAGATGGTCGTTAGGGTTTGAGAACAATAGGGTTACTGTGCGGCTTTGATTTGGGGAAATGATAGAAAATAAGATTAATTTTCTATTTATATTTCTTCAATGGACGGCCAAGATTAAATCCCTACTTCATCCAAGGGCTGTGAATTAAGCAGCTCGAAAATTTAAAATTGTATTTATATATTAACAATAATATATTATTACAATCTTAATTTTATATTTTATATTTTAATTACAATTAAATTGTAATCAATTTATAAAATATTCTCTCATTTTTATATATTATTTTATGATTTTAATTGTAAGAGAGAGTACAATTAATTCTATAAAATGATGTTCAACCAAGAAAAATATTTTCTAAAATTTGAAATTTATTTCTAAATTTCCATAAATTTATTTTGAAAATAATTCTTAGGACAATTTAATTAACACTCACTATTTTCCCGAGTTTTGAAATATAGAATATTCCAAGGCCAATCAATAGCTGTGTTAATTAAAATTATTTTATTGAGCTTAATTTCACAATAAAGCTTGAACAACTTATAATCAATTTTATTATCGACAAATCTGAATTTCATATAGAAATCCGATCGACTAATAACCTTAATCACAAGCGGAGCAAATTTTATTGAAAATTAATTCAACAAAATTAAAGACACTTAGTGTCTCACTTTGAGCACTCAAGCATACCTAACTCCAAACGGAGTTTGTTGAATCTTTCCGAGCTCAAAGGTTTTGTAAAAATATCGGCGATATTATGTTCGGTATCTATGTATACCATCTTAATATTGCCCTTCGAGACATGGTCTCGTAGAAAATGATGTCGTATATCAATATGTTTTGATAATGAGTGCAACACAGAATTTTTACTCAAATTGATTGCACTTATATTATCACATTGAATTGATACCACATCAAATTTCACAATATAGTCAGCTAGTGTTTGCTTCATCCAAAGGATTTGAGCACAACATTTTGCAGCTGCTATATACTCAGCTTCTGTAGTGGATATGGACACAGAATTTTGTTTCTTAGAAAACCAAGAAACTAGGCATCCACCAAGAAACTGACACGTACCACTTGTGCTTTTTCTATCAATTAAGTGACCGGCATAATCCGAATCAGAAAAGCACACTAAGTCAAATGGTTGTCCTTTCGGATACCATAGACCCATTTCAGTGGTTCCCTTGAGGTATCTAAATATCCGCTTTACAGCGGCTACATGAGATTCCTTAGGGTTCACTTGAAAGCGGGCACACTTACATACACTAAATTGTATGTCAGGCCTACTAGCAGTGATATAAAGAAGACTTCCGATCATTCCTCGATATTTCTTCGTATCTACAGAAATACCACTAGGATCTTCCGTCATCTTTAAGGCAGGTGACATAGGGGTACTAATTGTTTTACAATTTTCCATATCAAATTTCTTAAGCATTTCTTTACAATATTTCGATTGTGAAATATGAATGCCTTCATTAGATTGCTTAATTTGCAATCCTAAAAAGAAATTTAATTCCCCCATCATGCTCATTTCAAATTCTTTACTCATAATATCTGAGAATTCCTTACATAGAGATTCCTTGGTAGAACCAAAGATAATATCGTCTACGTAAATTTGAACGAGCAGGATATCATCACCTTCATACTTCGTAAAGAGAGTGGTATCAACAACTCCTATTTTGAAACCATTTTCAATTAAGAATTTGCTTAACCTCTCATACCAAGCTCTAGGAGCTTGCTTTAGTCCGTATAAAGCCTTGTATAATTTGTATACATACTCAGGATGTAAGTGATCTTCAAATCCCGGTGGTTGTCTTACGTATACTTCTTCTTCTAAGACACCATTTAGGAAAGCAGATTTAACATCCATTTGATAGACCTTGAAACCCTTATGACAAGCGTAGGCTAAAAACATCCGAATCGATTCAATTCGAGCCACCGGAGCATAGGTTTCATCAAAATCTATTCCTTCCATTTGAGTATAGCCTTGAGCAACTAAACGTGCTTTGTTTCTTACCACTGTTCCACTTTCGTCTAATTTGTTACGAAAGACCCATTTTGTTCCAATAATGGAAGTCTCAGGGGGATGTGGAACTAGTTCCCAAACTTTATTATGAGTGAATTGGTTTAACTCTTCTTGCATAGCAAGGATCCAATCCTCATCTAATAAAGCCTCCTTTGCGGTTTTGGGTTCTATTTGTGATAGAAAGGCCAGGTGACTCACAATATTTTGAACTTGAGCACGAGTTTGAACACCTTTAGTTAGATCTCCTAAGACACAGTCAATAGGATGATCTTTAAGCAATGGTATTTCTGTAGGCAATTCAAGTTCGTTCTCAACTTTTTCAAGAGGATTCTTTGGAATTGCAGATCCAAGATTCATATCTACAATTTGTCGAATAACATTTTCAACATCACTTGGAATTTGACCATTTGAATCTGGTTCTTCCTCTATTAAATCTTTATACTTTGAATTTGGTTTAGATTCATCGAATACTACATTCATTGATTCTTCCACAACCAAAGTATTAAGATTGAAAACTCGATAAGCTTTGCTATTACTAGAATATCCTAGAAATACACCCTCACCAGATTTAGGGTCGAATTTCGTTAGGTAATCCTTAGTATTCATAATATAGCACCTACTTCCAAAAACTTTGAAGTAACTAAGCTTAGGAGTTTTGCCAAAATAAAGCTCATAAGGAGTCTTCATTTTGATAGGTCGTAGTAATACTCTATTAAGAACATGGCATGCAGTAGACATAGCTTCGGCCCAAAAATATTTTGGTCGACGATATTCATTAAGCATAGTCGTTGCCATTTCTTGTAACGTTCTGTTTTTCCTTTCAACTACCCCATTTGATTGAGGCGTATAAGGAGCAGAAAAGTTATGAGTAATACCATACGCCTCACAAAAATCAACAAATTTTACATTTTCAAACTCTTTTCCATGATCCGTCCGGATATAGATAATCGAGTTATTGTGTTGATTTTGTATGCGTTTGCAAAGAGCCGCAAAAGATTCAAATGCGTCACTCTTTGACCTTAGGAACTCAGTCCACGTATAGCGAGAGTAGTCATCAACAACCACTAGGGTGTATTGACTTCCTCCTAGGCTTTGCACGGGAACAGGTCCAATGAGATCCATATGTAATAGCTCAAGTGGTCTAAATGTAGACACCATGAATTTGGCTTTATGAGTTGCTCTTATTTGTTTGCCAATTTCACAAGCTTCGCATATGTGATCTTTAACGAAATTGAGTTTCGGTAATCCTCGTACATGTTCTTTCGAACATATAGTCTTAATGAGTTTCATGTTTATATGACCCAACCTTCGGTGCCATAACCATGGATCATCATTAAAGGATACCAAACAAACATTCTCATATTTCGTAGTGTCACACGTATATACATTTTTGTTACGTGGACAATTTAAGGCTAGTCTTCCGTCTATATTGTAAATAGAACAATGTGTTGACCGGAAGACTACTTTGCAACCATTATCACATAGTTGACTTATTGAAAGCAAGTTGTACTTTAGTCCCGTGACTAATTGAACATTTGTTATTTTAAAGCTTTCATTTCCAATATCCCCAATGCCAATGATGTTGCCTTTACTGCTATCTCCAAAGGTTACACTTCCGGCGGCTACCTTTCTAATGTTGTTCAACAATGACTTATTACCGGTCATATGACGTGAACATCCACTATCAAGATACCACACATCTTTTGCAGCAGTAAGGCATACCTACACAAAGGATTAGTTAAACCTTTTGGTACCCTTTTGTCTTAAGGGTCCTTGGGTTAGTACATCATGAGGCATATTTGAACTAGCATGAACAAATCTAGGCATGGGATAAGTTTGCATATAATCATGTATATTTCTAGATGCTTCATTCCTAGTAGATGTATGATAAGGGTTTCTCCTAGGAGTATATTTGTTATGTCTAACATATTCATGATTATTTCTTGAGGGAAAGATGGTAATAATCGAATCTCTAGAATTAGTATTGGCATTGTATTTCGAATTATTACTTCTAACATGAGCATTTGAAGTACTAGGGTAATCATGATGACTCATATTAGCATGATGACTCGATCTAGCATGATAACTCGCATTCCTAGGCATAGGTACATTTATCTTACGAGTTTGACCATGATAGTTAGGATTTTGAGTCATAGAACCTTTTCTTGGTCCATAGGGAATTGGTTCTTGATGATACAAAGACCTTGGTTGGTTTTGAACATTCACTTTAGAATCATTCTTCTTTTGAGATATTTTCTTTCCATCTCTATTTCTAGAAGTTGATCCTTTTGGAATCCACTTGTACTTCCCTTTAAGTTCACCTTCTTTAGCTTTGCAAAATAGACGAATATGTCCACTTACATTGCAATATGTACACTTAGGTGTAGGTGAATTAGATGGAGTACTAATCGGAGGATTGGGTTTATGATCTTCCTTTTTAGTAGGACTCTTGTATTCATAACCCAAGCCTTCACGATTAAATGATTCCCGAGAACTAAATACCATCCTTTCTAAAATGGCATTGCTCTTAGTGAATTGTTTCAAAGTGGATTCAAGATTTTCTTTTTCCTTAATCAAGAGGTTAATCTTGTTAGTTAAGAATCTCTCTTTATCCATAACTTGAGCCAAGAGCTTTTGATTTTCATCATTAAGCTTTTGATTTTCCAACTTCATCGTTTCTAATTCCGAGACAAGTCTTTGACGACTTTCGAATTCAACATTGATCTTGCCTTGAAGTTTGGCATAGTTATTGTCTTTATTCATTAATTGAAGTTGGTAATCAAAGTCAAGCTCTTTTAAGGCTTCATGAAGCTCTTCCTCTCTATCTCCCGTAAGAGATTGTTCGAGGTCATTTATACGTTCGCATCGTGATAAATTCTCTTGAATCAATGATTCATTTTGAATTTTCAGATTTAAAAGCTCAACATGGAGCTCACGATTGCATTCGTTTAAATGGAGCTTATCATTCTCAATCTCTTCGACTTGAAAAATCAGAGACACATTTTCGACTTCAAGAGTACGAATTTGGTCATCCTTTCCGTTCGCCTCGATTTTCAAGCTTTCATTTTGAGAGAGAATGTTAGTAACGTATTCCATGTCTTTGACATGTACGTCGGTCAAACTAGTGACTTCTTTTTGAAGTTCAAGACACAAATCCTCATATTTATCTTTTTCGGATTTTGTCTTAACATGACTTCGATTCAATTCATCATAACCAATTTTCAAATTTTTGACTAAGTTTCTAAGCTCAGAAATATCCATACTATAGTGATCTATTCTAGACAAGCTAACATCACTATCATCACATGATGAACTCAAGATTGGTTTAGATGTTACCTCTTGTAGAGAAGTGGAGCCTTCCGTTGGAGTAGCTTCATCTCCGATTGCCATCAAAGCAAGGTTTACAGTTTCCTCATTTTGTTCAGGAGTTTCCTCATCCTCGCTTAGATCCCATCCACTCTCGGCTACAAGGATTTGTCCCTTAGACAAATTTGGACATTCCCTTTTAAAATGACCTGGTTGTTTACATTCAAAGCAAACAATCTCGGTCTCTTCGGAAACTACCTCTTTAGGCTTAGGTGCATAATTACTCGTAAATTTCGAGTTATTGTAAGCATTGTTTGCTTGTGGTTGCTGCATACCTTTGCCTTTAGCATAGCTCGTAGTAGGAAAATTGCTCTTATAATTCGGCCTACCTTTAGAGTTAAAAACTCGTTGTTGGTTACCTGATTTAAGAAAACCCTTTCCGTACCTTTGAGCTTTGCTTTGTAAAACGCGACGGAGTTGTCTTGATAATAAAGCAATTTCATGCTCATCAAGATTTTCTAACTCTTCGTTCAAATCGTCGTCGTTTTCATCTTCATCGATAAGTATTGCCTTTAAGGCCATACTTTTTCTCTTCTCTTCAACTTTAGGAAGAGGTTTATCCGGAGCATTATCTTCTTCGTAAGCACGAAGGTTTCCGAATAAACTATCGATGGTATATGCATTTAGATTATGCATTTCTTTTATAGTGGTAACTTTAACTTTCCAACTCGGAGGCAAGGCTTTTAAGACCCTTCGATTTTTCTCATTAATAGAGTATACCTTTCCGAGTTGAGCAAGTTCATCGATAATACGAGTGAATCTCGTTTCCATATCGATGATGGTTTCACCCTCGAGGAGTTTAAAGTTCTCGTATTCTTGGATCAACGTGTCCATTCGAGAATCTTTAATATCCATGGTTCCCTCGTAGGTGATAACCAATTTGTTCCACATATCTTGTGCAGACTTGCAGTTATTAACACGTTTGTATTCTTTTTCTGCAAGTGCACTAGTTAAGACCATTTCCGCCTTAGCGGCTATGTTCATTAACTCTTCCTCTTCACGGGTGTATTCACTGACTTTCTTTTCGATGACTATTTCGTCAACTACTTTTGTCGGAACTACAACACCGTCTTCGATAGCCATCCACACTTTGACACCTTGGGATTTAGCATAAATTCTAAATCTTGTTTTCCAAGTAGCAAAGTTGGTGCCATCGAATAGAGGGGGTCTCGAACTCGAGAGACCTTCACCACAACCAATGGTACTCAAATACGCCATAAAGATCTACTCTTTGTTGCGTTCGTAGGCACTGAAAAAGGCCACGGAACACGATTAAGAGCACTGCTCTGATACCAACTGTTAGTCCCGAAATGGGGGGTATAAGCTAGAAGGGGGGGTTGAATAGCTTAATACCGTTTTAAAAATTGAGCTTGGCGTTTTAAAACTTTCTTTTCTCTTTTTAAAATATTACCAGTCAACTAGTAATATAAGTGCGGAAAATAAAAACAGAGAAAAGAAATAGAGTACACAACAGAATTTTTATCCTGGTTTGCGATGGCGCAATCCCCTAACGGATCCGCTCACCCCTAGTCCAGTCCCCGAGTCCCTCCCTGAACTCGAGATTTTGCACTATAAAAAGATGTACTCCTTATAGTGGCGGAGAAGCCTTTTACAACACTTAGTATTTATCTTGGACCTTAACTACCCGTTAACCCCTCAAAATACAAAGCAAAACCTACTTGATTTATCTTGGAGCGTAACTCCCCGTTACCTCCTCACAATCAAAGTAGAACCCCTACAAGCTGGTCTTAGAGCGTAACTCCCCGTTACCTCTTCACAGGCAAGTAGTACCCCTACGAACTGGTCTTAGAGCGTAACTCCCCGTTACCTCTTCACAGTCACGTAGTATCCCTTACGACCTTATCTTGGAGCGTAACTTCCCCTTTACCTCCTCAAAGATACGTAAAAATCCCTGCGTAGACTATGTTCCTCTACAACAATGTAGGTCTTGGATCTGGGTCTTAGGTCTTGGGTCTTTCCTTTTCCTCACGGTGCAAAGACACCCAACTCCCCGTCGGCGTGTCTAGGACTTGGGTCTTAGAACAAGGATCACCTCACTTCACTTTCACCTCACTAACAAAGTCTAGACAACAAGTACTACGACTTTTAATATCCCTGTTTCAGAAAAGAAAGTGGTGGACTAGTATGTTACAGTACTAGACCAAGGTGACAAACAAATATATATAAAATAGCCGAAGCAACAGTATATATAATTGTGAGTCGGGGTAAGTCACCTAGAGACAAGGACGAACCACTCGAAAGGGTAAGTCACTTAGTCAGAAGGACGAACCACACGTTGTGTGCTAACGTGTATGCAGTAAAGTAAATGCGTATGCTAAAGTAAATTGCGTATGTAAAGCGTATGAATGCAAGTACTTTAAAGTAAACGTGCTAAAGTAAATTGCGTTATGTAAAGCGTATGATGCAATGCAAGTACGGAATGTAAATATATATATAGTATATATATAGGAAATATAAGGTCAAGATATAGACCAAATATTTTTGACTTGAATGAGATCAAGTACGTTTTCTAACTACTTTGTTTATAAGGCCTTAACACTACTACTAAACTATGGCCTTAAAACAATCAATAATAAACCTACAAATATTCTACGAGTTTGATTCGATTATATCTCTAAATAATATAGGAGACTTATTCGAAATATTATTACTCGGAATGTATGTTGGTTTCTTTCACTTTGTAATTCAACAAGGAGTATTTATGTTTATGTCGTACCTCGACTTATACACAAAAACTCAACTCGGAATTGAAGTGAGCTACCTTGCAAATATTCGAGGAGCCTTTAGTTTATATCTCTATATGAGATTTATACCATTCGGTTCAAACCCGGAATAAGAGCTTGGTTTAGATACTAAAACTCAACAAGGAAGCCTTTTGCTTATGTCGTATATATATTGACTTATACAACTAGCCTCGACTCGGAGTTAAAGTAAATGGTCGTTGTATCTAACCCTTAACTTATAAGTTTAAGGATATTAACAACTATTTAGTTCACTCTTTATATATACGAGAATAGAAGAGAAGATTAAAGCTCGTGTATATATAAAAATGAGGAACAAGGCCAAATATATATACTTGCAACAAATCAAACAAAGCAAGCTCTTGTATATATTATTAGGGCCGAATATTATATATATAATATAGACAAGAAATAACTAACTTATGACCCTTGTGCTCTATAGTGAGAGACAACAATATTTCTTACGAAATCAAGGGATACGAGTTAGGATCTTGTACAAGAGTTCGTGTACACACTTAAAAATCAAGCAAGCAAGGTGTATACACTACTAAACATGTACCAACTGATATTATATATATAATCTATAGAACCAACTTATAACCCTTGAGATCTAGAGAGAAATCAAGAGAAAAAGCTAGTTTGAAGCCTAAAACACACAAAAAGGGTCGCCGGAAAAAGTCGCCGGAAAATGGCCGGAATAACAACTTTTGGTACAACTTTGGGGGCAACAAAACAAGTCTAGGGGCTGCTAAGATATGGTAAGTGGGTAGCCAAAAGATACTTGTGTGATGTGTGTGTTATGTGAGCATGTAAATGTGTTTATAAGCTTGGTAGGGGTTAGATCTATGGAAGAACTAAGCTTATAACTCAAGAACTCTAAGAGATGAAATATTTCTGGACTAGAGAGCTTCTTGGAGAGAAAAATGCAGCATTTACTTGGCTCAAATGGCTTGAGAGAAAGAGTGGGGGTTGAGGGAGTATTTAAAGAGAAAAATTAGGGTTTTGGGTGGGGGATGAGGGGACAAAGCTTCCTTAAAATAAGGGAAAGGTACATAATTTGAATTTTGTGTTCCCTCATCAGTACTAGCCCACTTGCATGCATAGAAAAACGTGTAAACAATATTCAGTTAAATAATAAAGCTAATAAATGCGAAACTGAACGATATAATGACGAATATGACGTTTTTCAAAACATGCTCCAAAAATTATGAAAATTTGGGAACCATCTGGAAATATTCCAAGTAGGTCATGGTCAAAATCCTACTCAATTTGGAGTTGACCTTCATTGACTTTTAATTAACCGAACAATCAATTACGTATCGAAAGTACAGGCCAAAGATAAAAGTCACCCAAAAATCATGAAAAAAAAATCATAAAATTCTTTTTAAATATTCTAGTGACATTCCCCAAGTTTCAAGTCAATTGGACATGTGTAGCTATTATTTCGAGAAAAAGATCGTTTCGTTGTCCCTACAGCCCGAAACAATATTCGATAGCCATTTGTCGGAACTAGTCGACGCTTGGACTAAAGTTTTGACTTGAAATATATTCAAACATAATATTCCTAAAATAATAATGACTGTGAAGTCCAAGGAATATTTATGCTTGAATTAAAATGCATTTTATCCGAATAAATAAGACAGTTAGATATTTTATGGATAAAATATGCATTTTACATTTAGGCAGGACTTTGATGAAGACAAGTTGAACAAATAAATTTAGAAAATATATTCAAAATATATTCCCTTGAAAACCTTTAAAAACAGACACTCTTTTAATTTAATAAAGCATTTTCTGTCTCGTAAAAGCAGTGTCAAAAATACAGTATTTTGTTCGTTTTCAGTCTTTGCCTCAAAATATCACATATATAAATTAGATTTGATTTTATCATTATTTTGATAAATCTTGTCTAATTATATGTCGAGAGAAAATCATTTTGTTTCGTTTATAAAATAGTTTGACCAAATTTGACTTTCCACTCGTTGACTATCACTTCGAATAACCTAAGGGAGGATTACTATATTAATTAGTAACTTCCTAACCCTAATTTAATTTACACTTAGCGTTAAGACAAAATTAATCAAAACCTAATGAAAAGGCTGTATCTCACACATATATTATATATAATTTTTCCATCAAAATATAAGAAGAAATATGACATATTTATTATATTTGACACTCCGATCACACTCTAATTACTTATTTAATTCAATCATTTATGATTTCAATAATTGTATAAATATATTTAATATTAATAATATGAAATATATAATAATAATAATAATAATAATATTATGTATTAATTATAATATGAAATAAATATTTTTTTAGTAATTTATTAATAGAATTTTGCATAATTACAATAAAAATTGAAAAAACTTTTGAAATAATATAAAAGGTATAGATGATGAGAAGGTTGGCGATTTTTTTTTGTCGTAACTGTATTGTCTGTATTTATTTTATAATTCAGTCATTTAGAAGTTTATTAGTTTGAATTTAATTATATTTTTAAATAATAATAATATCAAGTATTAATTATGTGATAAGGTAAATATTTTAAAAATAAATTAAAATTGTTTAAATATATTGAAATAAGCCTTATTTAATAGGTATTTCTGACTTTGTTACGAGTATTAATTGATAATAAGGTGATGAGAAATTTTATAATTATTCATTTTTAGTTAAAATATTAACAAATGATATGTTAAACATCTTCCAAATATAAATATAAAACAATTATTATACTTCAGTCGTTTAGATATTTATTAATTTTCACTCGATTATTTTTCAAATATAATTATAAATATTAATTATGTAACTAGTAATGCATGTGATGATGAGTAAATAAGTGAAATAAATATTTCGTAGATATTAATATGTATATTAATAATGCGTGTATTAATGTAGATAATAATTGGTGTATTAATAAAACACATGATAATGAGAAAATATAAATTAAACTAATATTTTATAGATATTAATGAGTGCATTAATGATTAAAATGACTCAATCAAACTATGTGTTGCAGCATTACATTTTTATTATAATTATTCATTTCTAGTTAAAATATTAGGAAATGATATGCTAAACATCTTCCAAATATAAATATAAAACAATTATTATACTCCAGTCGTTTAGGTATTTATTAATTTTCACTCAATTATTTTTTAATTATGATTATAAATATTAATTATGTAACCATTAATGCATGTAACGATGAGTAAATATAAGTGAAATAGGTGTTTTTTCCCTTAAAAAAAGTGAAATAAATATTTTGTAGATATTAATAATGTGTGTATTAATGTAGATAATAATAGGTGTATTAATAATACATGTAATAATGAGAAAACATAAATTAAACTAATATTTTGTAGATATTAATGAGTAAGATGACTCCATCAAACTATGTGTTGGAGCATTGTATATATAATAACTAGCTTAAAAACCCGTGAAAGACACGAGCCACTTGCTTGATTTTCTCTATTGTCATATTTTATATTTTGATTATAATTTTTTTTTAAATTTGATTATTTTTTTAAAAATTCACTTTTTTATTCAACTATATTTAATTTGATTCATAATACAATTGATTAGTTAATGAAATATGATTGTAATATCTCGATGCACATCGAAACATGTTTATAATTTAGTTTATATATATAATAGAGTACTACTGTCATGTGTATCAACAAATCATAATTCTTTTGTGTTGAAGTGAACTTGTGGATTATCCAAAATTTTGTATTTGCGTTAGTGTACCGTGAACTTATTTGTGATATGAATTTGATACTTATCTAATTTCAAGAATTGACTTTGATACCATATGTGACAACCGAGTCAAATCTTGAGTTTTTTCCGAAAGCAGATCAAGTAATCTTATCATGCATAAGTACGTAATTTCATAGTGCACTCACTCAGATATAATAATTCGAGTAATACACAAGCCCACCATTGGCCTTCAAAAAATCATGATTCATTCATACACTTGAACAAATATATATGTATGTATGTATGTATATATATATATATATATATATATATATATATATATATATATCTAAAAGAAAAGATAAGAGATAAGAGATTCTTTTATCTTCATGACACGAATCATTCACATGCATACATATATTATGAGTATGATAGGAAACACGTGTGACCGGGTGATGTAGAGATAAGAAATTTTTTAAGTTTGTTAGTAGATTGAAATTCAGCTCCTTTCAACAATTTTTTTTAAAAATAAACAATAAAAAGGGCAAATTAGAAATTTCAATTCTTGAATAAAATGACTTAAGAATAAAATGTCTCAAACTCACCCATATTCTCTCACTATATATATAAGAGATAGATATATACAAGCTTAGAGCCATGCAATGCATGAGTTTTCTTTTTAAAAATAATTTATAATAATTTTATAATTAAAATTTTAATTTTAAAAAATTATATTTATTCAATTTTAATATTAATATTTAATTTATATTTTTAAAAATAATATTAATTTTAGGTATATATATTAATAAATAATAATTAAAAATATTATTAAGTTAATTCTTTTATTCGTGGATTAAAGCATAATTATTTAATTAGTAATTAATAATATTTAATAATTTACGTTTTTATAACTGATAACCAAACAATTCTAACTTACTCATTACAATTATATATAGGATATAATGTGGAGAAAAAAAATCTATCCGGAAATGAAGAATGCAACAGTTTAATTAAATTTTAGAAAACCGACTGAACCCGAAAGTATTGTTTGGGCTCGCCGGCTCGGGCGTTACTAAAGCGTGTGTTAGCCGTTACCCGTAGGAATAATAAATATAGTAAAATAATAAAAGGGTAAAAGAGTGAGTGAGTTGTAAGCAAAAATTACAGATCTGATTATAAATTGCAACAGAGGCTTTAATAACAGCCAGATCGAAATCTACCAAGAGATCAGCGCGACTATCATCGGTAAGACTTACATGTATGTGTGTATATATTTATATCTATATATTAATCCTTCTTATTTGATTTCGTTATTTAACCCCTCATGTCAACCCTTGGTTTGATAATTGGATTGATTCCAACTTTATTTACGAATAGCTTGTACATGTGTGTATATTTCGGTTTTTCGATAAGTAATTTGACGTAGTGAGAAATTCGATGCAGGCCTTGTTGATTCATTATGTTATTAGTAGTTCTGATTATTAGGAGTGAATTTTGAATTTCATCAGACCTGTATAAAGATTAATTAATCACGAGATGATGTAATTACATTTTTCTCTCTATTTTTTTTGGTGAAGATGTAGTGTTGTTTTTCCCTATTAGCTTAGATTGTAAATAACTGAAACAATACTGAGTAGTTTTGTGTTTTGGTTGTTATCTACAAATTGAATATATGCTATCTGCTGCTTGCAGATTGCTCAGAATCTTAAATACAGTTCCGGAAGATTAATTCGGAAAGTGATGTAAACATTTACAGGTAAATTTATGAAGTTAATATATATAGTCGTTACATAATTATTGAACCTTGTTTTTGTTTGCTGAAATTATGCCTCTTTGACAACCGCTTCACCTCACGCATCACATTAGTAAACACACTTTACAGTTCACTAGTTTAATCATATATAGATAGATAGATAGATAGATAGTTTTATTTTGAATGATACTAGTGTTTAGATTCAATTCGAAAGCATCATGACAACAAAATAATAGAGACAATTCTGGAACTATGCCATCATGCTGGTATGAGTCTAACGTGAATGAGGAGAGATCAAGATGGGGGACTCACTCTAAATTCTAACCTATGTGGATGCCTAAATCATGCTTGCATGATGACATGGTATGATAGTTGCATAACCTATACTGTTTCCGGAGCATTTTACACATATTACACACAAACTATTAAACTTGCTATTATTCTTTGAGTTTCATGCTTCCCAGTTAAGGTATGCATCCTGATTAGTTACGGCTGTAAAAAAGGGAAGCCAGAATTACATTTTGTTGAAGGAACTCAAGTTGATGTTAAATGAACCAAGCCAAGCGGACTCAATGAAGGAGTAAAGGACAAATTTCTTTGAGTTCTTGTTAAGCAAGCTGTCATTCATATACTGAGCTCTTATACCATGTTAAATGACCAATTCTCCAAAAATCTTTAGGTGCTAGAAGTACTAATCGGATATGAACATATCTCTCTAAATCATGATTTGTAGAGTTGCTTGAAACATGTGAACTTTTTGAGTACGACTGTTTATTTTCTTTTGTCATCAGTTCGAAGAATACTAAAAAATTTCCTATACTTTCGATTTCAGGATTTTGTTATAGGTCCAACCACCCAATAGTTTCTGGTTCTCATCTATGTTTGGAGGTAATGTAAGTCCTGCTAACAGTCCTCATCTACGAAAGTCTGCAAGCAGATCTAGGGACTTTGATTTGGGTATTGATTTTTTACATCACAAAGTGCACACTATTTGTCACTCTATGCTTGAAGCCTTGATGGTTATCACTAAATTTCTAATATTCTGAAATATTTTCAGGTGTTGGTGACCTGGGAAGTAGTGCAGAAGAAAATTTCTTGCTATCAGATGAGATGAAGGGTGTGTCGGCACCACTGACTAGTGTGGCAATAATGCCCTCTCCAATATTACTTTGGAGACTTAAGGTATCCATGAGATGGCCCTAAATTTGTGCTACTGCCATGTATGCCAATGCAAATTATTTAAACCTCAATTTTGTTTACAATATTTTTTTATGAGTTGATTTCAGGTTTTATTGTTTTTCATATGGGGTTATATTTGCTGTAAGGTTAGTTCTGTTGCTATCACATTTACTTTGCATCTCCACTAAAATTTTAAAAATAAAGATGGTTCTAATTATTGTGCATGTTTATGATATACACAGGTTGGATGGGGTTCTGTTATGAGAATGAGTGCAGACCTGCGGGACCTGTTTTTATATGAGGCATTCTTATATTACAATCCTCTACTTCTTGTGGTACTGAAGCTTTGTACATATACTTACCGCACCAATCATTATCGGACTACAAATTTTATTCTATTTGTTTTCTTCTCTTAATACCCTAATGTGGTTTGTGTTGCAGACTATGATGGTTTGGCTTTGGGGCATAAACTTGTGGGTCTTTTTCCAAACCAATATTAGTTATGCTACAATTTTTGAGCTTGATCAATATCACCTTACCCACAAAGAGATATGGAAGGTACACCACATTTTAAAAAAAGGCTTACATATATAATAGTTTACGAAAATTTAAGATATAGGATAAATAAGATGTAACAATTTTGCTTGCTAAACTGTTTGCACCCTGTTCAAATTTATGAGCTTTGTGTCTATTATTTTGCTCAATCGCTCATATTGCCAATAATTTTAAAATACCGCATATAAGATTAACATTCTATTAACATTAACCCATAAAATTAACATTCTAATTCTTACAAGCAGTGTGCAACCTGGATGACAATCATTGTTCCTACTAGCATGACGGCTTATCTTTATCTGTATTCGCATGGAGAAGTTCCATTGGCTGCATTCCAACCAGTGTAATAGATGCCTCCTCTTTGTTCAGTTGATTACAATGCTTTTTTTACTCAATATGGTGGTTGAATGTATGATGCACTACTCGCCTTAGGTAATATAATCTGTACATAGAAGTAAACTAATTTAATTTGATGCGGAAAATAATGAGTTACTGAAGTTGGTTGAAATGTTTGTCCCGTTTCTATCGTTATCAACTTAGAAGAGGGATTTATTTTTAGCATGCTAGATTGCCAGGTTTATGTATGAGTAGGATCTGTTTAATTGTGTAATAATACATATAAGCAATTGCAGGTGCTCCTGTATGCTGCTGTTGCGATGATTATCATATTCCCATTTGATATTTTTTATTTGTCGTCTCGCTACTTCTTGTTGAGGACTCTTTGGCGAATAGTGTTTCCATTGCAGGCAAGTTCAGGATAGTGCTTTAATTTTCCGAAGTGACGACCAACTCACTTGGCTATTTTAATTCCAGTTGTTATTTTCATTCCAAAGATGAAAGTAAAAACATAGATGTCTCTTTGGTATTGGTCAATTACAGAAACATAATACTCACACGCACATTGCCCCACTGAGGCTTAAACCCTTGACCTCCCATTCCCAAGAGAAGGGATAATGTTTAGGTTGCCAAGTGGGGACTAGAATCATTTGGCTATTATATTCCAGTTGTTTTAGGTATTTTGATAAACACTAAGATGTATTATTTGTAGCTTTTTTTTTACAAAATATTTTAGAAACAAGGGGACCAACATCATTCAGCTATTTTTTCCCAGTTGTTTTATGTATTTTGATAAACACAATAAGATATATTATTTGTAGTTTTTCAGTTGTCGAAGCAATATAACATAGAAACAAGGTTAAGGGTAGAACAGGCCCCTTGCCTATTTTATTGTTTAGATAGTTTCTCCTTGAACCATCCACAAAAACAAGCTTTAAATTTTCTAGAAAACTGCTAAAAAAAGGCCATAGAACCACTCACCAAAGGGATTAGAGCCATCTTCTGTGTGACCATATAATTGACTTGCATGCCAGCTCTCTGATGTCACAAACTTGTAGTAATTTTCCTTAATCTTGGGCGTTCCCTATGCAAATTTCTAGTTTCCTGTGCTGAATTTGACATAAACTCTTGAAGCATGCAATTTTTTTTTGGGGTGGGGATCTTAGGAAGACTTCACAAACAATGAAAAATAAAAATTTACATTTTCGTCTTGATGTCATACATTAAGGTCTACCTTGTTTTCTATTTTCCAGTGGTGGGTGTCAAAAGGAGTACATAAATTAGAAATTTCATAGCCTACTTGATATCAATGGAGCTTGGAGAAAAAATTATCTTCACTTTTATTAAGCTATCAGTCACAAGCTTGCTTAGCATTTTTACACCATGCTTTGCTTGATATTCACAGGCAATTACGTTCCCTGACTTTTTCGTGGCTGATATATTGACCTCTATGTCAAAGGTACTAGTTATAACCTTCCTATATATATCTTTAATATCATATGTGCTTATTGAATGTGTGATGGCATTTGTCAAAATGTATGAAAGTAATAAAGGCAGTTTACGAAATAATTCTCCTACTTGAAGGTTTCACTACTAAAGTTGAATAATTTGCCGTGGCTACACAAACTAAATAGAGAATATTACATTTCGACTGCTTATTCCATGCAGTAGCTCTCAAAGCTATTATTATCATGATTATAATATTTTAAAGTTATCTATAACGTATATGCTGAATTGTAAACATCCTACCATAGCTTTTGCTACTTTGTTAAAATAATTGAAATCAAAATAATCATGCGGCATAGTCCTTAGGAATTATTGTATTTTAATATCAGAAGTTGAAGGCTTGAAATTTTCATATCCTGATGGCATGGTCAGCTTTTCTATTGACTAGTTATTGGCACCATAAAATAATTTTGGCTGTACATGTAACATTCCCCTTTTATAAAATAGAATAGCCATGCGCCAAAATTTTGTTTTGAGAACATCTATACTTATTTGGGATGAACACAATGTTGGCTGTTGGATAGAAACTTACCTTATATCTGATTTGAAGCTTGAGCTCAGTAATTAAGTAATGCAAACATATCCATGTTTAAATACTTAATTTCAAGTTTTTTACTTGCCTTTGTGTGGTATGCTTGTAGTGTTTAAACATTCCTTTTTCAGGTTTTCTCGGATTTGGAGCGATCAGTTTGTAGAATGGTTCATCGACAGGTTTCAGTTTCTTTCTTAATATTAAATTTTCCTGTAAAATAGGATGTAGTGTACTCTATTTTGATGCTTGAACAATTTTATATATTTACAGATGAACCAATTAAAAGTGTTATTATCTAATTGAAAATAAAAATATATTTGAGCATATGCTTATATAGCATGGAAATATGGAAATATATACTTTGGAATGACTGCATACATCGGGAAATTCTCTAAACCCCAGTGATGGGCGGGGATAGATTTGTGCGCAAAGTATAGCCATACTTTCAAATGATTACATACTATCTACCAAATGAAGGTTGAAGGGAAAAACAGAATGTACTAAATATTAAGCATGGTGAAATTAAAAAATGTACGAGTACACATGTGTTGGCTGTTTGGTAAGGTAGGTTGATGAACTCTTAGACAATTTTCTCGAACTTATAGTTGCATAATTTTGAGCAAAGGACCAATATCAGAGTTTGGGGTTAATTGACCCAAAAAGCACAATTGTAAAAGATTGGCTCTTTTAGTCACAAAGAAGCGATTATTAAAATTGCGTTTATGATTTTAACTCAAGTGATTGCTAGTACAGTGGAAACATTTCTACTGGGCAAGTGGGCAAGGGGCACATAGGGGTGTAGGCCACATAATGACGCTGGCTCAATTCCATATTTCCATTGAACCACAATATTTTAAAACTTTTAACTTAAAACAATATAAACACCCATGGACTACGGGGACTACAAAGTTCGTTTAACACGCGTTGTTGATGCATAACTAACATGCATTTTTTCCTTTTGTTTTTTTTAAAAAAAAGAAATTAAGCAAAAACGCAAAATAAAATTGTGGTTCTAAAAGTTCAAGTTCAAGTTGTCAAATTTATAGCATAGAGTCAGAAGTATTACATAGTATAGTCATCCATGGACCTCACTCTCTGTAACAAGTTGTTGTAAATCCTTATATATCACCTCAAGCTTAGATTTTGTAAGATGAAATGTCCAGTTTAAATATGAAATATTTGATTCGTGTCTGGTCCACAATGATGAGTTCACGTAACAGAGCATATACTCCACTATCCACTCAGATTTAAGATTTAGTATTTTTTTTGATAAGGGAATACAATAGTATAAGAGGGCCTTTCAGCGGTGAATTGGATCGTGCCTTCCCTTTTTCAGTTTATTAATTGATTAATTGATATCCTGAACGAAGCCGCGCAGATCTCCTGAACGAGATTTAGCAAAAAAAAAAAAACCTTCTTGAACGAGGCAAGCCACCATCTACTAAGGGGATACCAACGACTGCTCCTAACAAATAATCTACATGCAATCCCACAAAGGGCAGGACAACCCTCTCTCAACATAATATTTTATCATATTGTTGGGATAAAATATTGTTAGAGCTGATTTGATCCTACAACTTCTTGAAGGGAGGGCCAAAGGCTACAGTTGTATTTAGTTTATCTTTATGTATATACATGTAACACCTCACGTAGTCATGTGAGATTAGCTTAGGGAAATGACTTATTGAAATCAACAGTAATTTTCTCCTCGGGTGCATCATTGTGATGCCTTCCGTGGTTCGAAACTCCTTGGGCACGAGGTATTATTATGCAATTAATCCACTCAAGCCTTCTCATTTTAAATGTTTGTTTCCCTAATTCCTTGTTTTGAAATTCTTCCGGCATCCAAGTCACGTACATAGGAATTATATTTAGTACTCCTACAAACTGGCATGCTTTACCTTTTCCGGTCAAATTGACCAAACTTTGACAAACGATTACAAAAAAAATATATTTACATTTTCAAAATTCGAAACTAAATTATATAATAGATTAAATTGTATTTTCTTACACATAAATATATTTATAGTTATTATACAATATAAATAAATAAATTGCATTATAAAATTCGTCAATTTTACCATATAAGGTCAAACCGGACAGAGGAAGTACTATATATTATTGGATTTGTTGTTTATTTTTTTGCACATATTCATAGGTTGCTTTTTCTTGTACTAGATTATATTAGTTATCAAACTATTCTTGACTTTTTTTTTCTTTTTTTTTTTTGGGGGGGGGGGGTTATTCTATATAGAGGTTAATGTAATACTTAGTAACATACACTACGACTATTTTTGGTTGACTACTGCGTATTGTTGTTTGTTTTTTTTCCATTTTGGTTGACTACTGCTTATTGTTTTCTTCCATTTTGGTTGCGAATAATTATTACTCTCACCATGTTGAATCCAAGGAGTAATGTATTTGCCAGTTCACCCTAGTTCAAATCTTTCTCGCTAATATTATTGTCAATATGTAATAATGAAATAGCCTTGTACATCCTTCCTATCTCATATGCCTCGTGCTCTGGAGGATTCCATAACCTGCACTCTTTGATTCACGAGTAACTATTTGAAAAGACACTTGATGTGGTATTATGGTTATTTTAACTTTTTTTTTTTTGCATACGATAGCTGAACTTAGTGATATTACCATGCAAGTGATTCCATGTATCCATGTCCAATTCATCAGCCATTTTGGACCTATATGGTCTAGCATGATTTAGCATATTTTTTGTCCATACTGATTTGCTTCATAACCATGTCCAGGTTGCTACCATTGCATGGTTTGAAGCGGACTCTGTTTGTGGCAGTCACTCTGTTACAATCCCGATAGTTCTTGTTTTGCCTTATATCTTTCGTCTATTCCAATGTCTTCGTCAATACAAGGATACTGGAGAGAAAACTACTCTAATGAATGGTGAGCTTTCTTCCTACTTCATATCACTGAATTTTATTTCAAGGTTAATATATAGAATGACATTTAGCTAGTACTACCTAATTTTATTAATATTACAATGAAGACCTATTATGCTTTGTCTTCGGCATATTTACGTATTTATTAACAAGTTGGACTACTAATATTTGTACTTGTACGTGTCCATGCATTAAGTTATATGAAGTACCTAACTACGCATGCCATTTTTTAACTCTCTTTTTTACTTATTTTGTGGCCATGTTAATTTTTTTTGTGATGGAAGACACATGCTTGTCCCTTTGAATCTTTTAATGACGGTCAAATAAATAACAACTAAGCTACATTTGTTTGCCAGAAAATAACTTGATTTTGTAAAATAAATTCCCGTGATTTTTTTTTTGGAAGTTGAATTATTAGATTCCCCCCCCCACCCGTATGACTTTCATTTAAAAAAAAATAAGAATGGTGAAAAATGTTCATTTTGGAAAATATTTTCCTCTTTTGAAAATGAAAAGTCATTTTCTAGAATCTCATAACATTATCAGAGGAATTTTCCACTTTTGGAAATGCATGAAAATCTGGAAAATAATTTCCAGCAACCAAACAAGGGCAGACTATTTTCTTCCTTGAACCATTTTCTTTTACCAAAGGTGATCTTATCTCTCTTTATTGTTTGGAACAAAAAGTAGAAAATGTTTATTATGATTTAGAAGCATATGGAGACTTCTAAACGCTTCAGGTATATGTCCTAATGTTTATTATCATTTCCAAAATAAACCTAGTGTTTCTTTGTCATTCTTGGTTAATTTGTTGCCATAATGGGTATCCGGTACTCCTCTTGCCTTGTGGTTTACACATGCGGGATAGAATGAAGCTTTTAGGTCATTTATGCCATTAGATGCTTGAATACTTCTGGGCGATGTCTCTGTTAATTACCGGGTCTGTATGTTACTTATATGACTTTATTGTTTAACTCCTATCATCGAGCCAATCCTGCAAAATTGTGAATTTTCAGCCGAGGGTTGTAAAAGGTAATAACTTTGTTCGTAAATTGCATTTTTTTGTTGTCGATTAATCACTTTCATATTAATTTGTGGATGCAGCTGTTTCTCCTTTCATATTTTGTGTGTACTTGTTATGAATTCACAAGTTCATATTGAGAGTACACTAGTATAGTTCTAGGATTATTTAGTGCAACATGTGACCTATTCAAAAAAGAAGAGGGTAGAATCCTGCCGATATATTCTTCTATTAATTTTTCCCCATGTTTCAGCTGTAGCGATCACTTCTATAAACTTTTATTTGTTTCAGCTTTAAAATACTCGACTGCAGTACCAGTGATTTTCCTTTCAGCCCTCAAGTATCATGTCTTGCCTGATCAGTGGACAAACATATATCGCCCTTTATGGCTTTTGTCAAGTGTTTTGAACTCTTCTTATTCTTTTTACTGGGACATGAACAGAGATTGGGACATGAGGTATGTGAATACTATAATTTCTTGTTGATTGTTGTTAATTTCCCTATCACTTATCACTTGTACCCTCTTGTGCTTGTGCGATTAACTAATACCATATATATTGCTTTCACGATGTATTTTCTGATTTTTTTCCCCAACATATCATGACATGTATAGCATTTTCCTGATATTAATGCATTCACACTAACGAGTTTGAGGTATACCTTATATTGAACCATTGCTATTTATCAGTAAGAACTTCATTCTCTCACTTCTAGGCCATTTCTTGCTAGCTCTGTCACCTAGTACCCATGTGTGGCTCTCTTCTTGCAAATTTGTGTTGATAGTATGCTTTCTTTTTTCTTGTGCCAGTGGGTTCACTCGGATCTTCAAATTTAGCAAACTGCATTTCTTCTCCCACATGTTGTATGGAAGGAAATGGGTAAGGATGCACATTTTATTTATTATGAAAACTGTTCTCATAATTTGGTCCGCACCTGTGTTTATCATTTATATCCTGCTTGGGGCAGAAGTAAATGCTGCTGACTGGTTAAAGCGTGTACTTGGTTAACTTTCATATGAGCTGATTATTTGCTCATCTTCACTTTTGACCAGCAGTGAAAACACATGTAATAAATGTTCAACTTATATGGGAAATGTAATATTAAGAGTAGTTACTTGAGAGAAACATATCTTAACTGTTATCTTCCAAGCATGAGCACTGTGAATCACATTTGATGAACAAATC
Organism: Oenanthe sinensis; assembly: GCA_028671895.1. Classification (NCBI taxonomy): domain Eukaryota; kingdom Viridiplantae; phylum Streptophyta; class Magnoliopsida; order Apiales; family Apiaceae; genus Oenanthe; species Oenanthe sinensis. The sequence goes on from CM053804.1 coordinate 50,440,710, forward strand.
CGTTTTTATCATTTTGACTCAATTTATATATTTACTGTCCATCCAGTGATAGAATTTGCATTTTGATATTTACAGGTTTACATTTGGGTACTAAGTAGCAATCTGATTATGCGCTGCACTTGGACCTACAAGTTATCTGCCCATCTGCGTCATAACTACCTTACAGTCTTTGCAATAACTGCATTAGAGATTTTCCGGCGATTCCAGTGGGTATTCTTTCGAGTTGAAAAAGAGGTTAACAAAATAAACCTGAAGCAGAATATTCAGCTCTCCACAATGGACAAGTCTACTGAGGAAGATGCTTTACTCTCAAGTGATCATAATGTTTAATTAACTAAGACACAGTATGTCAGCTGCATCAATGGACAGTTGCCATCTATGAACTCCAAAAGCTTTGCTTATAATCTTATGAGCTCTCATTCACTTGAATCATTCATCTTGTTTCTATTTATAGTATAGCATATATACAGGTTGATGGTATTCAACATATTCATCATCTTGAAAGTTACAGCTTGGTATCATTTTTGGGTATTTACCGAAGAGTATTTTAACAGACGATCTTGCTATGAACTTTTGATGTTTGAACAGCCTTTTACTTTAGTTCAGTTTGTCAAAACATATTTCCTAAATACCATGGAGAGAGAATTTTTAACAATTTAACATCCAATCAGATGTTGGTGTCTGGTTTAGATTTTTGATCTCTTACCCGAGCATTTCCGGTATGGTGGTTAAATTTATGTGGCATGGTACCTTTGATTGCTTATCCATTGGAGTTGGGAGGTTGGCAACCAAGTAATCTCCAAGATTGTAAAAATTTGGCAATTTCTCAAAATAGTTATAGTACATATAAAAATTCTAAAATGGATGTTACTTTATCTAATTTAATATTTTTTCATTTCCATATTGTTATTAGGGACCATATTGTTAACTTTTGAAGGTTGTCAATTATTGTAACAATTTTTTATAAAAATTGCTAACAATGATATGATAAGAGAGAAAATAAAAATAATAATATATATGATTATTTGTTAATTTTGACACCTTTTAGGAGATTTGAAGATGCTCTGAGAGGTAAAAATCTTCTTAAAAAAATAATAAAGCAAAAACAAATGTATTTTTGATGGGTTCTGGTATATGCACACTCTAAATATATTCGTGCACACTCTTTTTTGTAATTGACCAAAATAATCTTAATCTCATATGACTTTACTCAATATAATGTCTTTTTTTTCTTACCGGCAATACTTCAACCGCACTTTTTAACTTTTCATAACACATTTTTAAACAATAAAAAATTATATCAATTTGTTGATTTGAATAATTAATTCTAATTCTACTATTCATTTATTTAATTAAATTTTATTATATTTGTTTCTAATCTACTATGAAATGAAATGTAATTTAAAAATAATTAATACATTAATGTGTAACTTATTTAAGCAATAAAATGCTACTAACAAGAATTAATAATAAATAATTAATTTAAAAATAATATATAATATTATGATTATTTTTATAAATAACATTTATTCTACTAATTTTTTAAGATTGAAAACTTCTACTTATTATGAATAAAACTATTTTCAATAACTCATTTTTAAAGAAACTATTTTTCTATTGAATATTTTTTCTAATTAATAATTTTGATATTGAAATATATTATGAACTTGTGTAATTATTATTTGGAATTGAAAAAATGTGTAATAATTTTATTTATTTGTTGGATTTGGTCATATATAACTATTTTTATTTTATAAAAATAATAATAATAAATAGTTATAAGTTATGTTTTAATAATATAAATCTAAAAAAATAATTACAAATAGATTGTATCGTAAAAAAGAAGAAGTGTTATAATATCTACTTAATAAAGAAATTAAATAATTATTATAAGATATATAATAAGTATAGTTTGGTCAAGTGCATGAAAATGGTGTGCAAGAATAAATTTTGGGTGTGCATATATCACCGCCTTTTTGATCTGGGAAGTAAAAAGAATTTTAGTTTGCTTAAAACATGAGGGGAAATCAAAGTGTAGTTGGGACGGGAGTTATTTTTTGTATGAATCAGAAGGATTATATTCCATTAATAATTAGATAAATCATCCATGCACAGACAATACAAGGAGCAGTGTTTCTAGGACTTGCTAGGAGTATAATAAGCGACCTGTTTGCAGATTGTTTGATAAAAATATGGTTAATTCTATTGAATTCTTGCAGCAAAGTTTTGCAATCCTTGATAAAGGAGCCAAATGGAGCGATCAAGCAAGCTCACTCCACTACCAATGGCATGGACCACCTTCTGACAATCTGATTCAAGTTCCACATTTCTTCATTGTTGGTGTTCATTTTGTAGAATAGGATTTTTTTTGTAATAAATCAATAAATCATCCTCGCACATACAATACAAGGAGGGGTAATGTTCCAAATAAAACTATAATCTGATGAAAAAACAGGACTCCCGTTTGCAAATTGACAAACCGAAGACCCCCTACATATTACAGAAAATTCAAGTCTGTTTTTTAATAATGAGGCGACCGCAAAAATAAAAACAAATAATGTCAAATATTATTAGGTGGAATTTATTGCAGAGGGTAACTTTTTTATTTCTTAAAATTCTACAATTTTGCATTTCCCCCCTTTATTATCTTCGTTCTTTCTTTTACCGTTTGTGATATGTTTTAAAACTAGTTAGAATAGATATATATCAGCTACCAAGGATAATCAAGTGTCCCTCTAATGAAGGACATTACAGCTACTAGCATTACATGAATGTTCGGAGAATGGTTTTCATAGGCAGCATCCATCTTTGATCAATCTATATTATTAGTAATAGATTATATTTGTATCGAATAAATAAATCTGTGTGCATGTGTACAAAAAACTCATTACTCAAGAATTTAAGATGGGGGGTACGAAGCATGCTGCAGTTGCATATTTTTGACCAATTTTAATACTACTAGCTAGTAGATATGCTATTATAACATGAAAAATCAAGCGGCATAATTGAATTGGAATTGAAACTCCTGTTCAAAATGAGATCTTCTTTTTCAAAGATTTCGGAAATTAATAAAGAACTTTCGAAGAAAATGCTGATGGCCGTGGTTTGGTTGTTGAGATTTTCAGTTTTTTGGATTTTTCATAAAGATTGTGCAAAAAAATACTTTCCTATGATCGATGTTCTGATACAAAGGTAGGACATAATTCACACACATGCGCACACAGATCACAGATGTGTGTGTATCATGAACATGGCCAGTTCATAGTCACAATTAATTAATTCCTGCAATAGATAACAATGTTGGTGGGCTATATATTGGCAGAGTTTAACAGACAAATGGCAAGGAAATATACTGTTGTACACCTAAAGTTGAAAGCATTTTTCTACTTCTACTAGCTAAAAAACGATTACTAGACACCTTAAATTCGCCAAAAATAAATATGCCTTGCTGGTCTGCTGAGAATGCCACTAAAGCTTACATCAAAACCATTAAATTGGTAAGTTCGTAAGCTATTGTACATTCTTTTTTATTTATTGATTTTTACTTCCGTTATGTTCATGTATTTAACTTCAATTTATCGTAGAATTTATTTAGGGAATGGATGCTAAAGAACCAAATGTAGGCGAGTTCATCTCTGCACTCGCTGCAGGAAACAATGCGCAACTCATGGTAATTGCATGTGCCACTACAGCAGGCTGCACCACGCTTGGCCTAATAGCTGCAGCTTATCAGACTGGTGGACGAGTCATCTGCATCGTACGTGGTAGCTCAGAACTTAATTCGTCAATCAATGCACTTGGTTGCAATGCTAGTCGAGTTGAGCTTGTTATAGGCGAAGCTCAAACTTTGTTGTCAAACAAATATACAAATGCCGATCTTGTAGTCATAGACTGCAATATCGAAAACAATGAAGGGATACTTAGAGCTGTAGAGGTATTAGCTTTAAGGGGCGAGCCTATTAATTCTAGAATTGTATTAGGCTATAACGCATTTTTTTGCAAGGATTTGTTGCGGTGGGGTGGCTCGAAGACACAATATTTGCCTATCGGAGAAGGGTTGTTAATCAGAAGGATCGATGCAAAGAGTGCAGAGAATAAGAAGAGAAGTCATTGGATTGTTAAAGTGGATAAATGCACAGGTGAAGAGCATGTATATAGAATCAGATCTCCTCATAGAAGAGTTATCAAGTTTTAGAAATTAATAACATATCTATTACTGGTACCTCGGAGGAATGGTGATTGATTATTATTTCATATACTATGATTATTACTATCATCAAATGTAAAAAGCTAATAGTATATAATTTGTTCATTGCTGCAGTGATGTCTAAAATGAATATGGCAAGTTTCAATTACATTACGTATACTTGAACATCGCAAGTTTCAAATTTCAAGTTTCGATCTAATAATAAAATAGCCCGGGAGTTTCTTGCTGTTTATTTTGTTATTTTATTATCAGTTTATAACAGGGAGTTATTTGTAAGAGCTCTTTGTTTTGCTTATTTGGGATACCTGTAGGGTTGGGTATATGTTTACTGTGTGTCACCGGTCCACTTAGTTCTAGTTAGAGATGCATAAAAAGTTCACCGAGCTGGGCTTTTACCGGGTCCGGAAAAACCCGGGTTTTTATTCAAAATTCGACTCGGACTTTGACTTTGACCGGGTCAGGCTGAGCTTATAGAAAATATTTGAGTATTTTTAAGTCCGATAGATAGACCTGTCAGGCTTTTATCATGCCATAATTGAGCCGCGTCGGGCCAAACTATATCTAAACTCAATTAATTTTTCATAAAAATTATTAATATAAATTTAATAAGGATTTGATGGTACTAAAGTCATCTTTAGATAATTATCTAAAGTTAAGATATGTTACACTATAACGATGACGATTTATATCATGATCACCCTTGACGATTCATTGAATCTTAGTGCTTGTAGAGGGTGATAGATATATGTATATATGCTTAGGTGAGTAAAGATGAGAACAATCAAACTTATATGACATATATAATTTTATAAAAATATATAACTAACATTCCTAATAAAAATATATAGATAGTAGATGACTAGGATTTAGTTTCTAGTTTCTACTACATAAAAGCCTTATATATATTTATATATGTCATTATTTTAAAGTTAACACTCTTCTATAGAGTACCAGATAGAATCTTTTGCTTTTATTAGTTTGATGATTTTTAGAAATATTAATTGACTTGTAATATGTGAATATATATGTGTTTAATCTATTTTTAATTTATAAAAAATGTAAATACATACATATATACATGTAAATATATTTTAATAATTAAAATTTAATAGTGTTTTTTTTGAGATTTTATCCGGGCCAGGCCAGATTCAAGCTTTTTGCCAGATTGGACCGAGCATGGGCTTTTTGCCAGATTCCGTTGAAGGCTTTAAACCCGGCCCAAACCGGGCCAGACTTTTTCAAACCGGGTTTTTTAAAATTATTTTCGGATCGGATTAGGTTTTCGGGCTGAAATTTTTTGTGCATATGTGGTTTCTGGCCCCAGATTCATGTTATGGTTGTTAAACCTTATTAACTGAAATTGAGTAGAAATGAGCAATGTTCTCAGAACTGATTACGGAGTAGCAGAAATATATTAGTAGATCTGGATCTTAACATATCTAAGAAGATAAATACGACCTGAAACTCAAAATTATGATTCCAATTATAATTTAACAAAATTACATTAGTCAATTGACGCACACAAAATAATTTTAAAACAAAAAATGTGTTAATATGATTCATTCATATTCCAACTTTTACCGTAAATAATAACATATTTCGCTATCAAATCTATCTCAAAACATTACTTTTTTATATTATTTATCAAAATATACCTAAATCAAAAAATATTATCAAACAATCATCAAATTCTTTTACAATACTCTTTTCACTCGTATTTTTATTCAGAGCACAACATTTTTTAATAAAATACCAAACAAACTCTCAATACCACAGTCAGTACAAATTTTTTTGTCCCACCCTACAAAAATTAAATTCATAAAACCATACATATGGAACTTCGATTTAGTAGTTCAAATTAAATTGATTTAGATGAATTCAATTAAGAACTTAAATACCGTAAGACATTAGTCATTTTATAACCTGAAATGAATTATGCGTATAATTACAAATTAATATTACAGTTTCATTCTGGTCCACACCAATATTTAATTTTCACCTTTAACTTAGCAACCACAAAAAAAGAAATTAAAAAAAAATGTTTTAAGACAATTCGAAATTGAAATTAGATTCACTTTTTAAAAAGTTCTTAATATTTTCAAACATATATTTTTCAAGAAAAGTCGATATATATAGATAGATACAGAAAGAAAGCTATAGATACAGAGATTTATCATATAGAATGGGGAAAGATCTGAGCAACGATCAAGTATCATCGATGAAAGAAGCGTTCACGCTTTTCGACACCGACGGCGACGGCAAGATCGCACCGTCGGAGCTCGGAATCTTAATGCGATCTCTCGGGGGCAATCCAACACAAGCTCAACTGAAAACGATCATCGCCGAAGAGAAACTCACGGCGGCGTTCGATTTTAATCGGTTTCTAGAGCTCATGTCGAAGCATCTGAAACCTGAGCCATTCGATCGGCAGCTTCGAGATGCGTTTAAAGTAATAGATAAGGACGGAACAGGTTTCGTTGCCGTTGCGGAACTGAGGCATATACTTACGAGTATTGGTGAGAAATTGGAGCCTGCTGAGTTTGATGAGTGGATCCGTGAAGTTGATGTTGGATCTGATGGTAAGATTAAGTATGAGGATTTTATTGCCAGGATGGTTGCCAAGTGATTCTGTAAGTGTACTTCGATAACTTCTCGTAAAATTATATATGTATTATGTATATTGTGTTAATTTGTTTGTTTGTATGTGTGAATTAGTGATTGTTATGTTTGATTTAATGAGTCTATTATATGATAATGAAGTGTGGGATTCAACTTTGGCGTAATTGCAAATATGATGTGATAATATATGAGTGGAATGTTGTCGGTGATGCGGACTCTATAGTTATGTGGATATTTATGTTGTTTGCTTCGATTACTATAGTATGATAAATAATAGTGTGAGATTTAACATTGAGAGAATTAGTAACATAATGTTTGTTATTGTTTTGAGTAGTATGCTTTTATGTGCTTTGAATATGCCAAGGATTCTGGACTTGTCGTATATGGTTGGACTGTTGATTGTTGTAATATTTGCTAGTCATTAGTGTTTGTGAATAAGTGATATATGATAATGTTTAGAAACATGATTTCATTTCACACGACATGAATTGAGCTATCATTTCAAATTCTTAAATCTATGTTTTATATTTGAATGTCTTGGAATTTAATCAAATCGAAGTCCAAATTTTTTGATTTGTACCAAATCTAGAGTTTCAAGTTCCCAAACAAGTAATAGACGTATTTGATTATGTGGAATACTGGAATAGTAGTTTTGTCAGCTTCTATTGGTCCATTGTATTGTTAATTCGTAAGGATTCTAGACTTGTTATATATGATTGGAGTGTTGAATTTTGTGGACTTTCTTAATATGTGTGAATTTATGTGGAAATTTAGTTTTGTTGGCTTTAATGATTTATCAGTCCATTATATGATAAATAACACAGTTAAATCCAAGCTCAAAATGCCGTTAATATATTATATGTCCCATCATTTGAGGCTGGAGGACATTGAACTATGTCAATATGACGCAATTGTTTCTAAAGTTGTCTTAATGCTGAAATTTAGACTTAGACGAGGAGATAGAAAATGAAAATTTTATGAGTTATTTAAATTCTATGTTGGCAGCTGCATTAATTATTATTTTGTTTAGGCGGTTGGTCATCTCATGAAGTCTCTATATCTCGGAATAAATACTGTTATGAATTGTTTGTTTTTTGAAAATGATGAATCAGTTCTAAAATTTCATTTGTGTTTATTGTATTTGGATGCAGCGTGTTTATTAAAATTTTAGTTGATGATCCAGTCTTTATTAGAGATCAACTTTAGAATTAATGGTCATTCTTGAGTACTATTGACTGCAACACCTATCATAACAGAATTGCAGAATCATGTTAATCGGCACTAGTATATATTTGCTCTTTGACATTCTGACTACTTCTAGGGTGCCGTATTCATTTTTAAAGAATAATTGATTCATTTTCATTCCCATCTTATGTGCAGGTGAAAGGAAGTGGTGTTTTAAATCTAGCTCAAGGATGGACCAGTCTTTTTGTTCTTTGGTGCAGTAGCCTTTTGTTTGCTTCTTTAGTACGGTTGTGTTTTCAATTGACAGCTTTCGGTTTATGTCTGTCTTTTGTTCTAACGGTGAACAATTGTGTGCATCCAACTTTATTGAAATTAAACATGTATGTGATGTTTAGCATTTCAGAACTAATTTATAGAAGGCTCCTGGTTTATGAAGAAATGATTTGTGGGTGTTGTGTGTGAATAATCAGTGGCATCAAACCCTTGGAGATATGTTTTGTGTAATAGTTTGCAACCATATTTGCAAATAGAATCAATTAAAATCAACCGCAAATTGCAACTTTAAAATTTAATAAAAATAATTTTTTTTCGGTTGCATTTTGCAAAATAAATTATATCGGATTGCTTTGGATTGTAAATCGTATTTTTACAAAAAAAAATTAGAAAATGATAAAATAACAAAAGAAGTTAAAAAAGTAGTATTTTTGGTGAATACCCAATAATTTTTAGGGCAAAAAAAGTGTTTTGAAATTTTATTAAGAAATATTTACCACGTTTTTAGCCGAAAAAAGTGGAATTATAACACAGCAAGACGTTAGCTGGGTTGACGACATTTTATTTAAAGCCCAATTGAAGCCCAATAAAAAGTGCAAGTAAATAAAATACCCTAATGACCTAAATAACAGTCGACACTAAATCCTATATATAGGCCTGAGGCTGCTACTAGTGCGAGGCTCCGTAAATCATAGCACATACGTATTTGGCAAAGGTAATTAAAATAATTACATGAAACCCTAATATGAATCTTGAAAATTAGTGATACAAGTTTTGTTTATTTGATGTATACACAGCAGCAGCAGTAAATTAAAATCAGAAAACAAAATGGCAGCCTATGCAGCAATGAAGCCCGCAACAAAGCCTGGTTATGAGGATACTCAGGAGTCTGTTCACAAGATTAGAATCACTCTCTCTTCCAAGAATGTCAAAAATCTCGAAAAAGGTATACATATACGCACACACACAAATTTTTTCTAGGAGTTGATTTATTGAAGGAATTAATGTTTTTTTTCTTTTTGCATGTTTATAGATATAGTTGGAGTTGCATGTTATGTTTATTTGTTGATTTTGTGTATCGGCACTGTGACTGGTTTGGAATTATTGTATTTTAGCCGCTATATGCTTTTTCGGTGTTTGTAACCTAGTCTAATTTGAAAATTTTCGATAATTTATACGAAAATGGCCTTAATTTAAAATTAATGTATCTTTCAACTGTATTTTGCACCAAGGACTCTTTGTTTTACAAAATTTACAGCTTTCACTTATGTAATGAGGGTATTAATGTCGTGAATTGTCTTATAGTTATCTCTACCATTGGGCTTTATGTTTCTATCCATAGCTGTAATATATTCTTATCTGTTGTGCTTTATGTTTTATTTTTCAAGAAATAAGGATAGGATTAGCTTTTTCTTGTGTAAATTGATTAATCATCTTGGACACTTGTTCTCTGACATTTTAACTATGCAGTTCTAATTTTTTGAAGTGGTATATATTGGCAAATCAAATGATTGATATGAATTTTGTTATTTAACTTATGTTCTATTCTTGATTGTGGACTTAATGTATTCAGTGTGTGCTGATTTGGTTCGTGGAGCCAAAGATAAGACTTTGAGGGTCAAGGGACCTGTCAGGATGCCAACCAAGGTTCTTCGTATTACTACAAGGAAGGCTCCATGTGGTGAAGGTATTATCTTTTATCTAGATTGAATTTAATTTTTTTAAAACTAGTTCAAGACATGATTCACATACTTTGGAAGAGACACGTGTTACTTCTTCTTCTGCACTTAAAAGAAGAAAGCTAAGCAACAATTTGGATCTCAATTTATTAGTATATTGCTCTATGGTTATTCACTCTTGCAACTTTATTAATTTGTGCACTGAAAGTTTAATTAGAGATTAATTGGTTTTTGAAGATGGGATATCTGTTATACCTTATATGAGAATTTGAGTTTCAACAAAATTCTTATCGAGTAATCTAATATTTTTTGAAGCTGAAGATTATAGGAAAAGTTTTAAAAATTGCTCCACCCTTCACCTTCTCTGTTTTCCGTTGTGAATATGGAGTGTGACTTGGTAGATTCTAATCACAGAGCAAATGTATTTAAATATGTAGAAACGATACATTCTTGATTCAGGTGAGCACAAGTTTCCTGTTTGGTGCTGTAGAAATGAAAAAAATGTCCTATACAGTTCTCTTCGGTCTGGAAATTTTGAAATCGAATGTGTTCTTTTTGTGTATTAATACACTTGCACATGAGTGCACACGCTCACCATATTATCTGATTATGATGTTCCCTCCTATTTAGGAAAATCATAGACATGTTTATATGATATCCTAATTCTGACACACATTCCTTTCCAAATTTATAGGAACCAACACATGGGACCGATTTGAGCTTCGTGTCCACAAGCGGGTTATTGACCTATTCAGCTCCCCTGATGTGGTAAAGCAGATTACTTCCATCACCATTGAACCAGGTGTTGAGGTTGAGGTCACCATTGCTGATCCATAGAAGAATGGCCTACTTTCTTTGAATAGGTTTTTGGATTAGTTTTTTTGGTGTCCATTTGATATCTTTTTGGAATCATAGTCATTTTAAGAGTCTTGAGAATAGTTATGGAGACAAGTAAATTTTTGGAGTAGAAACAGATGTGTTTAGTTTTTCGAAAGTTATCATATGGTCAATTTCTGTTTCAAGAATGCAATTAGCTTGCAAAGAATTTTTAAGAACATTTTTGGCTTTATGTTATATATTGCTTAATTCAAATAACAAATTTGCATCTTATATTTACTTAAATTAATTCTACATATTACTAATATGTAGAATTACTTCCATGATATACAATTTATTTCAAATAAAACAAGCTATGGATTTGTCCAAGATTTTCAGGGGGATTAGACATGTGTGAGAATCTCGAAGTCGACTGGGAAAGTACTCTCTAATATCATGGTATACTATTTATTTCATATTTCAAATAAAACATGCTATGAATTTGTCCTAGATTTTCAGAGTGTACTAGACGTGTGACGGTGGGCGATTCTTGAAGTAGACGTTGAAGTTATGGCCCATGCATGGCAAGGGTGTTAAGGCCCTTCTTTTCTTAAACCGGCTTTAATCCAAAGTTGATTCGTTATTCAAATTAATAATAACGGAATACAGCTTTTTTATTACTATAATGTAAATCAACAAGAACATGTCACATTCCAAAGACACAGACACAGGGAGTAAAACTGCAAGTCTACGTCAAATTTGAATTTTTAATTGTCAATGATACTAAAAAAAACTACATTCTTAATCTGAAAATACACCCGTCTCCAAGCTGATTGTGAGGCAGCAACTCCATGAAGAATCAACTAGCAGTAGCACTACAATTCAGTTACTTTAACACAATGCCTTCGCTGCTGCGATCACAGCTTCCACAGTTAATCCAAATTCTTTATATATCTTATCTGCTGGTGCACTTGCTCCAAAATGATCTATTCCAATTGCCTTTCCCTTGGATCCCGCAATCTTCTCCCACCCAAATGTTGTTCCAGCCTCTATGCTGACCCTAGCTGATACATCAGCTGGCAGAACACTTTCTTTGTATGCAGCAGCTGCTCGTCAAACAACTCCCAAGATACAAATGAAACGACCCGAACTGTCTTTCCGCTCTTCCTCAGCTCATCAGCTGCTTTTGCAGCGATTTCAAGTTCGGAACCAGTTCCAATCAAGATAACATGGGCATGTTACCTGATGAGTTATCAGAAATAATATACCCACCTTTTTCGACTCCTTCAATTGATGTTCCAGGGAGATTAGGAAGCTTTTGCCGTGAGAGGGCTAGAACTGAAGGTCTCTTTCTGTTGAAAACTGCAACCTTATATGCACCAGCAGTCTCGTTTCCATCAGCTGGTCGGAGCATCAGAATGTTTGGCATGGCCCGGAAGCTTGCTATATGCTCAATAGGTTGATGAGTTGGCCCATCCTCTCCGAGCCCGATGGAATCATGAGTCATCACATAGATGACCCCAGATTCAGACAATGCAGAAAGCCTCGTGGCTGCTCGCATGTAGTCCGTGAAAACAAAGAAGGTAGCACAGTAGGGGATGAGGCCAGGACAGTGGAGAGCAATTCCATTACATATAGCACCCATTCCATGTTCCCTAATGCCAAATCGTACATTACGTTCCTCGGGGGTGTCCTTTTGAAAGTCACCAAACATTTTCAGCAGTGTCATGTTGGAAGAAGCAAGGTCTGCACTCCCCCTAGAAGTCCAGGAAGAACTTTTGCAAGGGCATTCAGGTTTGTCTGAGAAAGATTACGAGTGGAATCCCCTGGGGTTTCTGGAGTACAAGTCTAAAAAGAAGAATTTTGTCATCAGAAAAAAAATAAATATGTGTGTGTATTCGTTCAGGATTAACGGAAAAACTACGTTAAACATAGTTCATATTGATCCTATTATGTGTACATTATATAACAGATAGAAACAAATGACCACTTACTGGAAGAGCCTTTTCCCAACCAACGGGAAATTCACCACTAATAAGAGATTTCAGTTCTTGTGCTTCTTCTTTGTATTTCTTCTCATACTCCGCAAATTTGGCATTCCATTCAGCTTCCAATGCAGCACCTTCAGGGGTATGGCGACTCCAGTGCCTGTCACATTTAAGGGCAGATGTGAGATCTAAATACTATTATATACACACAAAAAATTCAAACCTATATAAACTATTACAAGTATATACTTTTTAACATCCTCTGGCACATGGAATGGCTGATGTGACCACCCAAGGTTCTTCCTTGTGGCATCAACTTCTTTAGCACCCAATGCACTTCCATGTACACTCTATGAGTTAGCCTTGTTAGGTGATCCAAAACCAATGGTAGTCGTGACCTGTATTAAACAAAAAACATAAGCAAGCCATACATAATATCCAACAAAGTAAAGCATAGCCTGCAACAAATTCATCCGGTAAATAGAGAAACCTTAATTAATGTAGGTTTGTCTGTAACAGCTTTAGCTTCCTCTATAGCAGCACGGATCTCATCATATCCAGTGTTACCATTCTTTACCCATATGACATGCCAACCAAGTCCTTCAAAGCGCTTATCAACAGATTCAGTGAATGCAATAGCAGTGTCACCGTCAATTGAAATGTGGTTGTCATCATAGAATGCAATCAGCTTCCCAAGTCCCCAATGTCTAGCAAGGGAGCAAGCTTCATTAGAAATTCCTTCCATTTGACAACCATCTCCGAGTATCACGTACCTAAAACCACAAATATATACATCTCTGTTCATTAATTCCATGGGAGCAAAAAAACAAAACTAAGAGCCTATATCTAGTAGGCAGCAGCTTATATGCTTTTGAAATTTCTGACTAAATGGGAGAACGTAAAGAAGCAAAAAAAAAAAAAAAGCTAGCTGATTACGTGTAGTGATCAACAATTTCGCTGCCAGGTTTGTTAAATCGAGCAGCTAAATGCTTCTCCGCAAGGGCTAAACCAACTGCATTCGCAATACCCTGGCCAAGGGGGCCTACACAAAAAAAGGGGAAAAAAGTAAATCGTATATTTTTAGAAATATAGAACAAAAAATGAAAGTAATGAAGACTAGAGAATAATGTGAAAAGAAAGGTTTATGAGAGAACCTGTAGTGACTTCAATGGCAGGAGTCTCAAAATTTTCAGGGTGACCAGGTGTTTTGCTTCCCCACTGGCAGAAACTTTTCAAGTCTTCTTCCTAATATTTAGATTTGATACGACAGTGTTAATTAAATATTGAAACGTACTCATGAACTTCATCCTTACTCTAGCACAATGACTGATCTAAGAGGTGGCAATGTACGACCAAACACTCGACTGGATTTTAGTCAAAACCTGAAAATGACATATGGCACAACTGGTTTTGAAAACGATACCAGGATAAAAATGAACTGAAAACTGAAACAGCAACATACAACCATGTCCAGCAGACAAAACATTGACGGTGTTTTTAATATATGCTAGTAACTCAGGATTACTGTAATAGGGAATGAATGATCCAATCTCGGACTCCAAATCAATCTTAGCTATGCTTACGGAACAGTGCAGAGGAATAACAACCAAAGAAATAGAAGCTGGTAATTAAAAAGTCACAGTACTTTTTATGATAATATTGTATCTCATAGCAAATTAATCCCAGTATTGATTTGTAATTCTTTGTCTTTGTTTTAGGGCGCTGCCCACACGATGAGCAGCCAGAAGAGGTTAATTCTATCATCCAGGAATGGGTTGTTAATATTGAACATGATATCTGTTCTACAAGTACAAGGCAAAAGAAATGAACAGGGACAGGTAAAATTGTTATATATTAAAAAGGCATCTAACCTTAAGATTATTTTCATCTTGAAGAAACGTTATATCATATAATGGTTGATAAGCTTGTAATTAGCAGTTTATATATATATATGGATAACTTTGAAAAAACACTCCTTATTTTGTAAAAACTAAAAAGCATCACATTTTTTTTAATCAAAAATACACGTGTTGTGTAAATGAAAACATAATTGTAAGAAAAATTTATGCATTTGGAAAAAAATGCAAGTCTTCTTTTAATTACTTGAGGATTAGTGTTTCTTAAATTGGACACTAATAACTGATATACTCGAACACAATATAGGATGCTAAGCCCATGTTTTTTTGTAATTTTAATCTGCGGAAGAGAATATATGTAACATTGATTACAAGTTGAAAGCAGAAAAAGAGAGATGGTGTCGTGAATGTTAATCAAAATTGAAGTAATTGATTTGGGTTAGAAGTGAACTAGGGATTTGAGATTGCGGGTAAAGGAATTGAATGGGAATTGGTAGAATAAGTTGCAGGACTGATATTAACGTTATAACTGTCATGTTTGCTGCAGTACTGGTAGCGAAACTGTTATTGACAAATGGTGTACTAGTGAAACTGTCATGTTACATATAAACATCAGCATGGACCTTTTCGCTTAACACTCGGTTTAGCATTTAGTTGTCACATTTTGTGTTTTCCAATACTTATCGCCATTTTGTTGTAAAGAATGTAATAAAAAAATTGTGAATAAAATTAGAGGTGAAGGAGAAGTACGCACAAGGGAAAAATGTAAAACATGGTAGTATAATTTTTTTTATGAATAGGTTTGTGAAGAATATAGACGGGGAAATGTAAATGAGTATCCAAGGCTGAGTTAGTTTAGGTTGGAATGGGTAGAACGGAAGCAATACATTTTTTATTGTATAATAATCTGTAAATCAAGTTGTATAAAACCCAAATTATGTAAGCTGCTTGTAAAACATAGATAGGCGTACTGCATGTATTAATCAAACAACGTTGGTGCTAAAAATAAAATCAGTGTTAATGATTCCACTGTAATACTGGCACACTGATAACGTGACTGGTGCATTCATAACTCCTATAGATATGTTTTTGTACCAAACCACACAATGCACGTCTCCCACAGAATTAAGCTTTAGTCATATGTGTGGCCCCTCTAACATGTGATATGCTTCCAATCTTTCGAAACTGTGTTTGTATATATGCCTGCTCCTGAAACTCCATCTCTCATTCTCCAATCTCCACTGCTGCCGACATGACAAAAGCATATTTCCTCGTCCCCTTCTTTCTTCTCCTTGCGAACTCCTCTGCCGTACCAGCTAACAATAAATTCATCAAGTCTTCATGCAGGGCCACAATCTATCCCGACCTGTGCATTAAATCACTCTCCCTTCATGCCACGACCATCCAAAATAGTCTGCATCAAATGGCAGTGATAGCCTTGGAGGTGAGCCTGAACCGGACCAAATTGGCTCAAACCTTTATGCATAGGCTCACTAAGTTCAAGGGTCTTGTAGGTAAACAACAAGCGGCTATTAAGGATTGTGTGGATGAGGTTGAAGATAGCTTGGATCGGGTTAGCAAGTCCTATACGGAAATGAAGAGTTTAGGTCAGGCCAGTGGTCAGGAGTTCACGTGGCACATGAGCAATGTTGAGACATGGATCAGTGCTGCCCTAACGGATGATACTACTTGTATGGATGGGTTTTCGGATCGGTCTACAGATGGTAAAATAAAGGAATCGGTTCGGGCACAAATTACTAGTGTTGCACATTATACCAGTAATGCTCTGGCTTTGATCAATAGTTTTGCTGCAAAGCATAAACAATAAATGCATACTTCAAAAGCTAGAGCATGCTTTAAAAGCTTCATTCCTTCCTCTTTTTAATTCCTTTCTATTTTACGTATGTAAGAATTAAGATATCATCTGGCAATTATATCTGTCTAATAAGAAAGTACCCTGTTTAAAGTTTAGCTGGAGATGATAAGTTTTAAGTACTACATGGAGTCTAATTGAAATACTATAATATACATTTACAGTAAGCAAGTTTGAACCCTAAAGTTACCGTTATTAGGTTATTTAACCATACCCGTAATTAATATTACTGTGCCTTTTTTTTTTTGCTTAAATTAAAACCCGCTACTTATCAAGGTCCCGCATGAACACCGCAAGGCATGGTTTAGAGACTACTAAAATAAAGATTCAGGTAAACAGTAAATCTGTTAATTGTTAATGTTGTGTTTGGTTGGGAAGAAAGCAATGGAATGAATGAAATTAAAAGAAAAATAACGGAGATTTAAAGAAATATTTGAAAAAGTGTGAGTTGTAGTTTATATTGTTAGGAATGGAATGGAGGTAGGAATGAAATATTTGTACATTTATGTAGTTCAAATTTCATTCCATTGCTTCTGATTTCATTCCTATAGAAGTTATGTATACGTATAGCTGGCTTATACATATACGAAACTGCACACATGCTTACGATTCTTTGTTGCCAACTCTCGTATGTCCCCATGATATCAGAGTACGATTTGAGCATGTTAACAAGATCTCCACAATATATGTATATATATCTAAGCATACTAGTGATATAGAAAGTGTTGGATAAAATTAAGTTGCTGAATGATCTGGTAATGCATATTTATTTACACATATCCACCTGGCTTACTGAATGATCAAGCCATATGTTGATATAGAAACACTGAATTCTTGTTAATAAAACAGAAAAAGTTTAATTGATTACCAATGTAGAAATTTTCAACATTGAACTGAAACAAACTAAGCCATTTATTTTTTGACACGTGGAAAGAGAACTAATGTTGGCAATGCCATGTTAGTTATTGATCAATTACGTGTTTGATGAGAGATAAAGATTTACTATTAAGTTTGGTGACACCCAAAATGCTTTTCTTGACCTTGTTCTTCACACTAGAACTCACTTTTCGACCCAGAAATCCATTCATCTGCAAGTATCTTCATCAGTCATAGCAGCAGTAGCCCATGTCTTTGCGCTAAATAGCTGAAAAGCCCTGTCTGAACCCTGAAGATTACCCGTTGCTTTGAGCGTTTGTAGGATTTGGTTTTTGTACTAAAACCATACAATGGACGTCTCCCTCGGCATAAAGCTTTAGCCATATGTGTGGCCCCTCATAATGTGATATGGTTCCAATCTTCCTGTACTGTATATGTATAAATGTCCGCTCCTTAACCTCCATTTCTCATCTTCACTCCTGCAGACATGACAAAATCATACTTCCTCCTCCCCTTCTTTAATTCTTCTTCTTGCCATCTATTCTCCACCAGGTTCCTCTGCTGCACCAGCTAATAAAAATTTCATCAAGTCTTCATGCGGGGTTACGACCTATCCCGATTTGTGCATTGAATTGCTCTCCCTCCACGCCACGACCATTCAAAATAGTCTGCGTCAAATGGCTGTGATAGGTTTGGAGGTGAGCCTGAACCGGACCAAATCTGCTCAAACCTTTATGCATCGGCTCAATAACTTCGAGGGTCTTGTAGCTAAACAAGCGGCTATTAAGGATTGTGTGGATGAGGTCGAACATAGCTTGGATCAAGTTAGTAACTTCTACACGGAGATGAAGAATTTGGGACGCGCCACTGGTCAGGAGTTCACGTGGCACATGATCAATGTTGAGACTTGGATCAGTGCTGCCCTCACTGATGATTCAAATTGCATGGATGGGTTTTTGGGTCGGGCTACAGATGGTAAAATAATGGAATCGGTTCGAGCTCAAATTACTAGTGTTGCACATTATACCAGTAATGCTAGTAATGCTCTGGCTCTGATCAGTACTTTTGCTGCTAAGCATAAGCACTAAATAATATATATATAATTTCACATAGATCATGCTTCAAAAGCTTTATTTCTTCCTCCTACTTTATTACGTAAAATAGAATGTTGTTAATTTGTTACGATTATATGACTACATGAGTACAAATATATTTATATAATAAGAAAGTACCCTGTTTCAAAGTTTAGTTAACGAGATAAGGATACTATACCTCTCTGTTTGAGCATTTGATTGTTTTTTTTTGTTTATTTTAGAATGTTATCTATCAAGGTGGCGCTTCATCACCGCAAGTCCTAATAGAGAATGATACAATCAAGATTTAATTAAACAACAAATCTATTAGTTTAAGTTCTCAGCACATTATTATAAAATATATACTCTATGCATAGCTAGTGTACATACATGAACCCCCCCACATGCTTTCGATTCTTCGTAGCTGTATATCATTTCATATCATGAAGTCAATTGAGCATCTTAACATTCTGTATCATTTCATAGCTGTGTTTTTTAGTGTTAACTGAAATTAAGTAGCTGCATGTTCTTCTAGCGTTCAATTGCGCAAATCCACTCGATTTCTTGAATAAATTAGGAGTGTATAGCGTAGATATATGTAGACCTTTTGACATTGCAGTCTTTTTAACAAAGCAAGGCCAAATTTCGGAACAAAAATATATGAGTGAGAATTGACGTTGATATGTTATTGATTAATTTGTTAATATATGTGGTTGATGAGGGACAAAGCGTTACTATTAAGTTTAGTAACAACCAAAATGCTTTTCTTGACCTTGTTCTTTACACTAGGATTCACTTTCCGACCCGAAAATCCATCCGTGCAAGTATCCTCATCAGTTATAGCAGCACTAGCCCATGTCTTTGCATTCGATAGCTGAAACGCCCTGTCCGGACCCTCAAGATTAGCCATTGCCTTGAGCGTTTGTTGAAGCTCATCCACTGTATCTTTAATGTTTTCAATGCAATCCGTAATCGCAGAGGCCTCGGCTTTTGTTAGACCCTTCTGTTGTGCTAGATTCTTGACCAAGGCCGATGTGTTCTTGGCTGCCTTTATGGTGACGGAGAGGGCCGCGGAGCAAAGCTTGATGTAGTTTGTCTTGATGGAGGAAGCGTAAGGTAAGAGGGATTTGTTGCAAAGTGAAGGATATGTTGTGGTGTTGCATGAAGTTTTGATGAAAGTTTGGTAGGTATTGGTAACTTTCGCAGCTGAAGCTGGAGTTGATTGTTGGAGAATGCATGATATGAAGACAAGAGTGACAACAACAAATTTGAGACAAATGTGGTTTGTGAATGTGTTTGACTCCATGTCTCTAACGTTGTACTTTTTGTTTTGAAAATGAAAATGGGACAAGTATGTGTGTGTTGAGATTGGCAGATTGAGATGCGAATGTGATGCATTACGAAGTGTAATATTCATGTTATATATAGGGGTGGATCATACACTGACTCTATCTGATTCATGATCTGTCCCTTTTTTAATAGGAAGAAGGAATAAATAAAACAATCTTGTATGAGATTTTTGCAAGGTCATTACAGTTGCAAGCAAATATTAGCACAAATAAAAAACCCCTACATGCATAGTATGTTTCAAAGTTACTACTCCCTCATTCCCTCATAGTTGGAAAAAGGTATAAAAACTATATCATTGAAAAATATATTTAATCTAGTTTAAAATATATTTTTTAGTTTATTAAAATTATAAAAGAATAATTTTTAATTTTCGGTCAAAATTATATTAAATTGTAGTTTAAATACACATTATATTTTTTTACTATATTATATATAATATTATATCAGAAACACGTTACCACATATTTTGAATCATACTATTTGAAAAATAAAATAAATCAAATTAAAATTAAAATAATATAAATTAATAAATATTAATACATTTCTTAAATTTAATCAATTTATATATGAGAAAATTATATTGAATTAATTTTTAATATCTGAGGACCACTGTTAATTATTTTTATAATTAAAATTTATTTATATTTCTAAAAAATTTTATTACACATGTTGAATTGTCATAACATACATTAAGTATTAATATGGAGTAATATGTTTGGGTCAATAAAGAACCTTTCATATATTAGTATGAAAAAGTGGGATGTAAAAATTATTATGACGGTAATTGTTATATATTATTTTATTTTTTAATATTAACTTAAAGTTTAAATCTCAATAGCATCTATTATTTATTGATGCAATGTTTAAATTATATATAGTATCATATTGTTAACAAATACATATATATTATATCTCATATATAATAATATTTATTAATTTTTATATAAAATAAACATAATAGAGACATTATCAAAAAAATATTTAAATCTAATATGTAATCTTAAATATATTAAACATATGTTTGATATATTAAAAAACCATGTTCCTAATATTTCGAATTACAAAATTTTATATATTAATAATATAAATTTATATTTTGTGCGATGTGCATATTTATTTTTAATAATTCATAATTTTTCATTTATATTTAATTCAGTTGATGTAAAAATATATAATTTAAATAATTTAAAAACTAATATAATTTTAATATATTAAGATTTTTCAAAATTATAAAAATATTAATAATTTAAATTATAAGACAAAATATCCGTGCATTGCACGGGTTAAAATCTAGTTATTATTAATCAATAAGAGTCATAACACAGTGTATCCGTCTAAATAGAATTGAAGCAAATTTTAGATCCCCCGAAATAAAAAAACAATTGGTTTTGATTTTTTATTAGTAAATGAAACTATCTGAAATTGGAGTAATATTATATATTTAAATAAAACTAGTGACATCATAGGAGTATTAAACTTACAACAACTAAGTTACACATATCTACACGCTTGAATTTTAATAATTGAATCAATAATTTTATTTCAGATTCTTCACACATATGATAAATATTTTTTTTGCTAAATACATATGATAAATATTTATTAGGACCTCATTTGTTTCAGTGAATTATTAGTTATTTAGAGAAATTTAATTTTCATTAAACTAAGTTACATATTATAATTTTAAAGAAATAAAAAAACAGTATTTCAGTAACCACTATAATAAATTAAATGCTTGCAAAAAAATTATAATAAATGAAATTAATTCATAATTTAATCATTATGTAACTTAAAATGATTCTAGTATAATTAGTTAACCTAATTCCTATAGTTTGATAGAATGTTGAGTAATATAAAATTTCAAATTCTTTTATTTAACATGAAAAATAAAAATATAATTATAATAATTCATTTAAATTTAAAATAATTATAATTATATAATAAATTACACCAAAAGCTAAAATGCGCAAACATGGTAAAATATTAAAAGTTTGCCAAAGATGATCCGCATTTTATTGAAGAATTCCCGAGAGGTCTATGAGAGAGGCCCCACATGGCTAGCCTATGTGGACAGGTTTTTCAAATCTCGAGATGATCTGTGATCTTAAAGTCAAAAATTTCTTCGATTTCACATGCCCCTTTCAATCGCGTTTTCGTTGTTTATATACGAGACTACGAGGCTATAAACCAACAGCATAACCGCCCAATTTTTGCAAACTACAGGCCCGTTTGATTAAAAGATGTATATTTTTGGGACCGATTGGTTGGGATAATGAGAAAATGGAATGTTTATTCTCTTTGTTGTTTTATGAACTTTTTAAGTTTTGGTTTATTCGAAATTCCTCTACTCTCATTCCCCATATCTTTAAGGTATTTGTTTTAACTTTCATTTATCTTTTTTTTTTCATACACTCATTTACTTCCATTCTCTATATAATTATAATTTATATTAATCCCAAAAATAATAACATGTGTAAAATAGTTTATTAAAATATACTTATTTATTTCGTCTCCGGATCAAAACCAAATAAGAAAAACAATCCAAACTCATTTTTTTCCTTTTTCTTTAATTCACTTTCTAAACTACTTTTCATCTCCCCAATGTAATCCAAACGCTCCCTTAGTATGCATAAATTAATAGTAAATATTTACATATTTAGTTCTTTAATTTAATACTGTAAATAAATAAGTGAAAAAATAGTCCAATAATTGTAATAACCGGAAACAAACATAGCTGTAGAATCGTGTATACACACACGTATGTAAGAAAGGTGAAGCCAGAATGGGGTACATGCACATCATTCTCTTCAGGATTAGATTTGCAACAAAAGATGCTTTATCCAAGGCGCTGTTTGCGGCGCGGTGGCGTGGCCGTGGGAGGTCAATACTCAATAATACCAACAAAAAATACTCCAATTATGTTATATTCCATCACTCAAGTGAATATCACTTAACGTGACTTACTGGGTTCCTTTGGTAATCTTTTTTCTTAATATTGTGGTAAGTGCTAATCTTTGGTTAGCTAGAAATGCTACTTTAGCCGGGGGCCTGGAAAGTTTTATGATAGTAATAGTTAATTAAAATTTCATAACAATTAATCATTGATAAGAAATTACTCTATAACACTAGAATAGCTAAATCTCTGAATCCAACGAGATGAGTAAATTTGAGAATGAACTAGTAGAAGTTTAGTTATTTCACAATATTGACAAGCTCGACAAATATGTTTGAACTTTGACTAATTTAAAATAAAGGCCCAGACGCAGCTTGAGATCTTGAACCTGTAACTAAAATCGATCCAAAGTTCTGAAACTCGGTATGAATTTTTGGCATAATGAGGAATTTTTATTCAACTAATGATTCTCAAAATTACACAAAATGACTAATTAAGCTAGCTAGCATCTGCTCAAATACTCTAAAAACAATGAATCAAGCTAGCCATCTATATATCAATTAATAGTTTCCGGTAAAGTAAGATAATAGGCCTACAAGAGGCGCATTTATATAAGTAGTCGGCTCTGACTGGCCAGGATTATTTCGATCATCTGCAAACGAGTCGTCACTGCTTGGTCCTCCAACGACAGCTCCCCTTAGCAAGTTTAGATTAGACCCTTTGCTTATATAATAAGGTGTTCCATCTTTACACTTGATGTGATCCTTGTGAACTTTGATGGACGGCATTGATGAACCTCTATGATGGACTCTTTGCGGAAATCTCTGCCCATAACCCACCATGTATGATGTTTTCATTGGATTGTTTCCAAGTATGTAATCCACCTACATCAAATCAAACAATACAGAATGTATTTTTAGTAGATCTCGTTGGAAATAGGGCCTCGAATGTATGGGGTGTAAGCCAGAGCTTGCAGACAGAACCGGCCTTGGCATTTGTTCTACATAATCTTTTGATGGAGGATGAGAAATTTTAAATAAAACACAAGTAAATTGTGTACTCAAATTTTGTGCGTACGTACCTGACTTTTTGCAAGATCAACAAGCCTCGATGGGGTCACTGCACCATGCTCACATTGCACCACTCTATTTGCCATTTTCAAATACTTTGCATATACAACGAAAAGAAAAGACAGCGATGATGGTATTTGCAGGCTAGTCATCTTTGGCTTGTATATAAGGCCACCTGGAGTATATTTAACACTTGGATTTGATGATCCAGGCATTACGCTGCACACAAACTCATCCGCGTAGGGAATAAATGGTTTCCAATCCACCTTGTTGAAAAACAGGTACTGTAAATATACGGAACATTCGGAGCATGAGGATGATTGCAAGTAAGATTTGGTTAAACAAAGAAAGGGGAAATATATAAAATTGAGTTGAGATATTGTAATCCGCCTCTGAAAGAAGTACACTAAGTCCAACATTTTTTGTATCCCATCCAAATTCACCAATGTTATAAGGCCTGCTCATTTTATATACATTACTTAAAACGTAGTTCAAGTACACTTTTATTTGAGTGGCTTTGTGTAACCATGCCGCTCCCCATAGCAGTTCATCCTGTTCAACATTGCAACTTCTTTATCACAAATTGTTATTTTCTTATAATTTAAAAATGCACATCTATACAAACATATGGATTATAGTACTGCAATATTATGTATTCTGTCAATATTTTTAATTTTCACATACTTATTAACATATAAAATGTTCTGCAACATTTTAGTCACAACGTAGACAAACCTGATAGCCACTGTAATCACAATAAAAAGGACACACATAACCTCCAACTTTACTATTATTGAAAGATCCCCGGTAAGTATCCGCGAATTTGAAAACCTGATCCGCGCACACAAAGTAGTAATCAGTAAATGTTTTCATGGTCAGATCTTAGACAGAGTGATACCAAATAATATAAGTTGGCTTTAAACATTTTGTCACATTATCGATCGATCTCCAGTAAAATGGTATGTTAATTATAAGTACCTATTGAGCTCTTTCGAGTAAGAAATCGGAATACTTGGGGTAAATTTTCTTTAAAACAATTGAAGATGATGCTAATGCTGCGGCAATCTCAGCAGAAACTTCAGAACCAGGATATTGTTTATTGACAGTATAAGAATTTCTAGAAGTATCCATATCTTCAGGTCTTTCCCAGCAATTATGATCAGCCCAAGGGTTTCCAACTTGTACATAAACCACATCCGGAATGTTGGTGGCTTTTAGCAGATAATCAGTTGACCATTTGATGGCTTCAATTGCATGTGGTAATTCAGGGTGCA
Source organism: Oenanthe sinensis (assembly GCA_028671895.1). NCBI lineage: Eukaryota > Viridiplantae > Streptophyta > Magnoliopsida > Apiales > Apiaceae > Oenanthe > Oenanthe sinensis. The sequence continues at coordinate 50,465,742 of CM053804.1, forward strand.
TTGTGTTGCCAAATTCTATAACACTCCAAGCAAGCATTGTTGTTGTGAAAACCACTGGAAAGTGAAACTTTATGTTGTCACGTGCATCATAGTACCCGCCTACCAAATCCACCTGAAACATACATGTATTTAATTATGCCATGATAACAAAATTTGTATTCACTTGCATGAGGAAAATTGGAAATTATATTGTACCATAAATTAATAAAGGTTAATTTACACTTTGCATCCATTTGGTTTTGAAGAATTGCATTTTCGGTCTTATAGTTTTTAAATCAACACTTTGCATCCCAGAACTTTTAAACCCGTCTCACTTTGCATCACTTAAACTAAATTATGTCAATTATTAACGTTAATTTTATATTCTGGAGGGTTAATATGGATTTTTAATATTTAAACAATTATTTCAATTTTAATATTTCTTAGATTTTATGTTCAATTCATTCCAAATATCTCATTTACATAGTAGAAATGTGTTATTAGTAGATTATATATAAGTATGTTTTTTTTACACTTCAAATTATGTATTAAAAAGTCAAATATCAGTTAAAATGTGATAGAGATAACTACTAATAACACATTTCTACAATTTAATGAGATATTTGTAATAAATTGAATACAAAATCTAAGAAATATGAACATTAAAATATTTGTTTAATATTAAATACCCATATTAACCCTCCAGAATATGAAATTAAAGTTGATGATTGACGGAAGTTAGCTCAAAGAGTGCAAAATGAAACAGTTTTAAAAGTTTTGAGATGTAAAGTGTTAGATTCGAAAACTATAAAATCCAAAATGCAATTTTTCAAAACCAAATAAATGTTAAGTGTAAATTAGTCATTAATAAATAGATAAAGAAAAGTCAAAGTACTCAATACTGTATATCTCTAACACCATTAAATAATAAATGAAATTTTTTGGCAGCATCTCTTAATTGGAATGTAGTATAAATGGTTTTTGTTTTGTTTTATTCATCTATTATAAGATAATAATAGATCTATATATAGTTTCCATTTATTACAAATATTCAAACAAATTATTTTATCTACCTAATAATGACGTTACATTAAAATTATTTAACTATTGACATATATTTTGCTACCTTAAGTTTTTCAAACTCTTTTTTTTTATAATAAATCAATGCAGTATATATCAACTAGCCGAACTTGCATGTTCTTTTGAATGTTTCACAAGTAGATACACAACATGTATCGGATGTATGAAGTTACCCTAATGGTCTGCAGGTCATATTAACCCTAGCTAATTCATATGATTTTTTTTTCTCCCTCCATCTGTTTATTTTTAAAAATAAAATTTATTTAAGTATCTTTCTTCAATACAAATTTAAGTGTATAATATATTTATTCTGAATTTGAAAGATTTTAAAACACCAATTATATTCAATTTGGATTTATTAGAATCTAATAGTATTTAATAAGGATTTTTGAAAAATTCATTAAAATCTAATGTTATTCAATTTAAAATTTAAAATATCTATTAAAGTATGACAATGTTTAAAATTTGATGGATTTTTTTATGTTACAAAAATGGTGATTTTGATATATTTTCTATCATTTCTAAATTATAGCTATATATTTCGGTGTTTACGTACTCAAAAAAAAGTGTATTCAATTCAAATTTCAAAAAAAAATTAATGGATTAAAAATAACTTATAAATAGAAATAAATTTAGTGATTTTAATTTTACACTGATTTTCGCATAGTCGACACAAAATATTGTAGAGTTGACATGATTTTCTATAATTGAATCAAAAATATTTTTCTTAAAATAGTTCTGCCCCTCGTCATAAATTTACGTAAATCCTTCAAAATTTTATATACACTAATAAATTTGTCATAATTCACTATTTTATAAAATAAAATCTATTAATCTTAAATATTATCAAATTTGAATAGATATTTTATCCAAATTGAATAGCATCATATATTAATGGAATTTTTAAAATCTAAATTAATTACACTAAAATTTTAAAAGATTTTTTAAAATTCAAAATCCATACCAAAAATTATTATTAATGTAAATCCAGATTGAATAAATCCACTTAAGTGTATTCTATTTTTTAATATAATAATCATATAAATATATAAGAAAAATTTTATTTTACTACTTTTTTTTAATATGTATAACTTTTCTTACAAGAACTATAAAAAATGAGAGGTAGTAATTTATAATTTGTCTTTATTTGACTTTTCCCCCTTAAATTAAATGAAATTTTGTAGTAATTTGTTCATTTGTTTACTTTATTCAATTTTGTACCGCAACTTGCGTTTTAGTTGTTACCCTAACTAATTCTTAGAAAGTACAACAATGTCGTTGTCCAAAGCTAAAATTTAAGACACTTGTAAATAGTTGCTCCAATAATGTTCTAGCGGTTAAACTTCTCTAACTCCCAGCCTCACCCTCGGTTAACAGTAAGACAATCTGTTTTATTAATATGGCATCATTACACATGTTTCATTTCATTTTTATTAATAAAATATTTGATACCTTCCTTTTATACTAATTTTCACTCTTTTTATTTTTGTAAATATAAATGTAATTCAAATATATTATTATTTTAATAATATGACACAAGAATAAGGTAAATTGTTGGAATTGATTTATGTGTATAGTGTTTTAAATCAGTTATAACATTAGATTTTATTATATTTATAAGACAAGATATTGTTGCACTTCTCTTGTTACTTGTATATATGGGTTATGATTTAACGGAATATGTCCTATCTTTACACATTTTTTTATAAAAATTTTCCACTGTCTCACGGTTAATCCATATTTTTATTTGTAAAATCACAATTCCCTGACCAACAACGTACAAAATCAAATCATTTATATCAGAATAGCGATTTAAATTTTCTCAACTTGTAATTGAAAGGAAAATCTAATTTAACATAGATGTGAATATTTAAATTTATTTATTTACTTTTTTCTATCGACAAACACATTGCACGAGTGACTATTCAATTAACTTTCACCCAACTGGCTAACTGTACACTTGAATTGATAGTTAAATGATGACTTAATTAACTTTCATCTAACTGTGTACTTGCGGTTTGCCGATGAATATTGTCTGTATTAGATCCATTGAAAGTAGAAACAAACTTACATTTGTCATTTAGGGGGGGTGTAGGATTTTATTTTTTTTGGATTTTGAATGTTTGGTAAAAAAAAATATACAAATAGGATTATTATATGTATAATAAAGATAATTTTTTTGATAAAAAAAAACTTGATTGATCATCAAACGATACATACAATCTGGTTTACAATAAGAAGATACTAGGAATTTTAGGTGAAGACCAGCAAAATATCCACCCAAATAAAAAAAAACCTGCCACAGGCCCACAACCATCTAAATGTCGGCCCATAATAGGCCCCAACAAAAGAGTAGCCCAATTCAAACTAAACTTCCACAGAACTTAAACCGAACATACAATTTCAAATCATTTCAAAGTAGTCTCCCTGGAATCTTTCTTCCACGGGGCCCAGCCCCATATCCCAACGTTATGGTTCTCTAACTCTTCCTAACCTTTCTTAAACACCACCAGACATAAAAAAAAAAGGTTATATTCTATGAATTATTAATAATATATTATTTTAGAATCAATTAAAAAGTAAAATCAATATTGTAATATTCCGTTTTCGTGTGTATATATATATATATATTATAGTTAATAGGCGGAGAAATAATAATTATATAGGATAAAAGGAATCTAAATTTAAGTTTAGATAAATTACCTAAAGTCACTAGCATTTTAAGTATAAAAAATGGATGACAGTTTTGTAATAATAGAATTTGCCTTCTTATATTTACAAAAATAATTTTGATATTGTATTATAATAAATGTTAACTTTAGAGAGTTATGTAAAAGTAATTTTAGGATCCTTAAACCCAATTATATATTAAATTAATGAAAAAATAATAATCAATTCCTTTATTTAAATAGGCGCTTTCTCCATTAATCTGAACCTATTTATGCATCAATTAAAAGTATAAAAAATAATTTTTTAAAATTTTAAATAAGAAACATTTGATGTGAAATGTACAATTTATATGTGATTCAATATACAGGCCCGTGTACAAATTTGAACGCCGGTTATTATAATACCCTTTGTTTCATAACGTATTTTCTGATGTTGACTTGTTGAGTACTTGTTCATCAGTTCATTTCCTTTTAAATTTCTATTTCTTTGCAGTGGACGCTAGTTTGGTAGCAAAACTTTGAATTTTAAACATTTAGTGCGAATGTTTTTTTAGTAGGAATTAATTCAATAATGAAAAAATATACGGCATTCATAAAAATAATTGCGTCGAACAAATATAAAACAGAAATAATAATGGATTAATTCATTTTTTTTAGATACAAATATGCAATCACGTCATTTGTTGAACATTCTATATTTACATGTACCCGCTTCATTCTATACGGTTAGAGCTAATCCAGTTTGAGCTATCAACTATAATTATAATCCCCTAAATTTTTTTATCACTAAATCAAAAACTATACTCTCACCAATAAAACAGAGAAACATCAAAACTCTCATCAAGGAGAGACTACAACCAAACTGAAATTGTAAATTAAAACTAAAATTACAAAATAAAAATTACAAACTAAAAGTAAAGCTTAGATCCAAAAAACGAAATTACAAAAACAGGAGAAACCAGACATCTCGAAACCGAAGAACCATCCACTTGATCGGAGAAGACAGAAAATCTGGATTCTCCGATGGTTTTTTATCTAAAAATTTTTTTATATAAAAAAAAAGATGATAGAAATTAAGGCTTAATAATAAGATTAACAAGAAAATGAAAGAAAATTAAGAGATCGGGGATTTTATACCGGAGAAAATAGGTAGAAGTCCCGGCGGCTGTGTTTGAAAAAGAAAAAGGGAAAGCGGATGGAGAGAATAGAGAGAGATTATTCGAGAAAGTGTGAATGTTTCTTATTTCAAGTAGTATGATTTAAGCCAAAGACTTACGGCTCCGGTTCTCCTGATCGAAATGGTGAAAATGTAAGTCTTCTTTTAATTACTTGAGGATTACTGATTCTTAAATTGTACACTAATAACTTATTTACTCAAACGCAAATGAATCACTAATTATTATTAGGATATGATTAATGATTAAGATATGTTCAAGGTAATAATCAAGTAATTAATTAATTAAACAAAACCCAGCTGCTTGCATCAATAACTATACTTTAATTTGCTTATTTCGCGGCAAGAAAATTATATATCTGTGTTTTAATATTCCTATATACTTAAAAATTCCTCGGAGTTGATGATATCCTAGCTAGCTAGTTGAGCGTAATTAGATGTTTAAACTATTTAGCTCTATCTAACCAGTTGAGTTGAATGTGATGAAGAATAGAATGGAACAAATGTGTTATGTGCGACTTAAAACTTTCTATATATAGCTGTAGCCTGTAAGAAAAAAGCTGTAGTTGAATAATGTGTATAAAAATTCATGATCGAGCTCAGTTCTCAGTAAATTTATAAATATATATTTAAATTTTATAACTAAAATTCAGAGACCGTATAATTTTATATGAATACATGACTAATGAAATGGAGGATGAAGAATAATAATTTATTTTAATCGAACATACTTAACATACATATATTATGTAATAGATCGATGCACAATAAAAAAACAATGATACAAATAAATTTATAAATATGAATGGGTTCCGTCTTTTGGCCAGGATCAGAAATATAATCAAGAATTATCCACTCAAAGAAAATATTATACACATACATGTTGTGATGTACATATATGTGTATAATTAGTCTTCCAATCAGGGGTGGTCTTAGGCTACTGATGTACATATATATAATTAGTCTCAGGGCCGCCCAGCCGCTTCCAATTCCCCTTAATCACTAGTCTGTAATGTTGATAAGATATTAAGATCAATCAGTGTAATGAAGAAGCAAAATAGACATTCTTAAGTTAACAATGCATGTATATAAAAAATTGAAGTTTAGATATACAATAGTGATCAATTGTTGCGCACATCAACACGTAACGACGGCACAAGCGCAATGCATAGCAAGTTAAAGCTCAAAACACTAGGTATCTGGTCAGCATTAAACCACAAAAGCATCTTCCTCGTTGTTTCGGTGTAAACACAGTGATCCGCATAACAAGGATCTTATAGAGTTAATATCAAGTAAAGAACATTGGTTTGAATAATTATAAACTAGTATATATTATTGTGGTTGAGTAATAAGTTTTTTTAACTTGAGTTTCAAATATGTTAGCGCACAATTTCTCACATTCCAAATAAAGCCAACTGTCTATTCGATTTGTCAATCTATCCATGCACCTCCATTTTCTTTTATATAAAGAGAATTTGTAGCAGATTGTTCTGATCCTCTTAATACCAAGAACCTCTATTATCTAGCTATATACTTACCACAATCCATTCCCACAAGAAAAAACAACAAAAAAAGGGTTTATATTTACTTATTCTCGATGGCTACTAAAATCATTATATTATCTTCCATATATTTATACTTTTTTTGTATAAATTTTTCAGAAGCCTTACCCGAATCGGACGAATCAAAAGGTGACATCAACTCCTGGTGTGAGACCACACCTCATCCGGAGCCATGCAAGTATTTCTTGAGCCAAGATCATCAACAGTACTTGAAACCGAACAATAGTATTGATTTTAGAAGAATGATGGTTCAAGTAGCTCTCCAGAAAGCACTACAAGAGCAGAACTGCACTGAGAATCTTCAAAATCGATGTCATAGCAAAAGAAGAAAGTTGGCATGGCTTGATTGCAACACATTATTTCAACACACAATTTATCAACTCAACCAAACCCTAGAAGCCCTAAAGCCCAACACAAGTATTTCTTTTGATTTTGATGCACAGACTTGGTTAAGTGCTGCATTAACAAATATTGAAATATGTCGATCTGGTTCCGTGGAGCTAAATGTTACCAAATTCATAGCTCCCCTTGTTTCAAATAATGTTTCCGAGTTGATTAGTAACAGTTTGGCAATTAATGGAGCTCTTTCGATAGATGAGAAGCAACAAGAATCTGATAAAGATGAAGATTTCCCAAGTTGGGTTACCAAGAAAGATCGAAAGCTATTGCAAAAGACATCGTGGGCTTCGAGGGCAAACGTTGTTGTGGCGAAAGATGGGTCAGGGAAGTTTAGGTCTATTCAGTCAGCTATAAACTATGCTGCAAAAGTGAAGAAAGGAAATGGGAGGTTCATTATATATGTGAAAAGGGGTGTTTATAGGGAAAATATCGCGATAGAGAATACGTTGAGTAAAATTATGTTGGTCGGTGAGGGATTAAGATACACCATAATTACTGGGAGCCGAAGTGTAGCTGCTGGATTCACAACTTACAGTTCTGCAACTGCAGGTAAAGTATATAACTCTCTTTCTAAATTTTACTTAAGACTATATTATTATTATGGTTTACATATCACAAATTCGAAGTAGCTAGGGCACAGTCACTCATAAACTTTATAATTCTTGTTACAGAAAATTTGCAAACTATCACTGTATATTTTTCACTCTTACAAAAAAAATCATCATCTTCTTCTTAATCTAATTTTCTTTTCCTTCTTTTATCATGCGTTCGTTCCTTTCCATGGAACATTTAAATTCATAGGCATACATGGGCGTAGCAAACATTTTCGGGACTCTGTGCCAAATTTTAAAATTGGTCCCTTCATATATACTTCGATATACATTAAAATCATTTAAATATATTTTTTAAATAAAATAAATTATCAAAAGATATTGTATATAAAAAATAAAGTCTAACAAATTCACTTAAAAATAAATGTTCTTCCTGCATGTTTTATAATAAAATCATTTATAACATTTTCGATGTCAACTTCAAAAGATCACTTTCAATTGTCATCAAAGTAAATTAATATAAGTTGATATAAATTTAGGGGCCCTAAATTTTTTAGGACATGTGCGGTCGCTCACTCCGCCCTATCCCAGGCTGCATGCATATATGATGTTGAAGGTTTAATTTTGCAAAATTGAAGGATATGAAAGTAAGTTTGCAAGTGATTGAAGGAGGTTATGAAAGTAATTTAAATTTTGCATATATATCGAATTATAGACTTTGATATAAACAAATATGTAAACAATAATTCTGCTTTTTCTCAAGTGTTTACTTGCACAAGTCTCTTAAAGCAAGTTTTAAAACGTTATTCTACGAAACTGACGAAATTATAAAAAAATACACGGCCAAATAGAAATAGCATGTGTAAATCTAAGAAAACGAGAAAAACAATAAAAAAATGCGTCTCCGAAAATTTAAAAACAAGGGCAAATGAGTTAATTTATTAACTTGTTAATTTAGTCCCTGTATTCAAGAGATCGTGTGATGTACTACCCCTTTTAGTCAGAGTGTTGTAGCATATTAAGCAAACACCACTTATTTCGGGTCGGTTATTGCAAGTTGCAACTTAATTTTTGGCCTCACAGTTACGATATACAGAGTGTATATACTTGTAATTCGTTTCTATACGTTTTTAAGATCACCAGCAATTGAATATATATATATATATGTGCGTTTTTGTTGTTGCACAGGGATTGACGGGGTCGGTTTTATTGCTCGTGGCATTACATTTCGGAACACGGCCGGACCAGAAAAAGGGCAGGCGGTCGCACTTAGATCTGCATCTGATCTTTCTGTATATTATGCTTGCTCCTTCGAGGGTTACCAAGATACTCTTTTTGTAGTAGCACAACGTCAATTTTACAAATCATGTTACATATATGGTACCATAGACTTTATTTTCGGCAATGCAGCTGTTGTATTCCAAAACTGCATTATCTACGTAAGAAAACCATTACATGGCCAAGTAAATGTCATAACAGCTCAAGGTCGTGCCGATCCTTACCAAAACACCGGCATTTCTATTCATTATTCACGGATCATGGCTGCACCAGACCTTAAACCCGTACTGAACGAATTTAGCACATACTTAGGACGTCCGTGGCAGCAATACTCACGAACAGTTGTGATGAATTCTTACATCGACACCCTAGTACATCCAGAAGGATGGTTGGCATGGCTAGATACAGACTTCGCCTGGGACACTTTGTACTACGGAGAATATAACAATTTCGGACCAGCGGCTGCAACTGATAAAAGGGTCAAGTGGCCTGGGTACCATAATATTACTAGTGCAAATGAGGCTTCTAAGTTCACAGCTGCAAAACTTATAGCCGGTCAGGCCTGGTTATATTCAACAGGGGTGCCATTTATTTTAGGGCTATGATCACATCACGGTTGTGTGCCATATATTCTTAAGATTGCTTTGATTTATTTGTTCATTAATTATGTACATTATTGTTTACATTGATAATAGAAATGAAAATCATATCGATTTCTTATTACACCTTAGCTTATCTATTGAGTTACTTTGGTACCTCTGATATTACTCCGCTTTATTTATTATTTCTGAAACTTAGACTAAAATGGTAAAGAATATGAAATTTAGAACCAACAAGATATAAGATACAAGATATGAAATTGTCATAAAATAGAAGGAGCTCATTCTTACGGCCTAACATGTGCAAAATGCCTAGCTATTTCGATGAAGATCATAGCCATGTGGATATAATAGCAGATAATGTCATGAGAAGCATATAATACAGTTTTGGCCTTCCACAAATGATCGATGCTGCTGAAGAAGGATTCTGTTGCCTAAAAAGGAACAAAACAAAAACAAAATATGAGAGAGGGAGAGAGAGGGAGAGGGAGAGGGAGAGAGAGAGAGAGACATACTTTTGCATGTGCGAAAGAGCACCACAAAAAAGAACATTATCAGGCATAGGGAATTCTGTTTTGTTGCTAGGATCAGGTTCAGGATTGATAACTCTCATATATGTTTCTTGTCCTAAATACCATCTGTCTAGGTTTTCAGCTCTAAGGTTCCACACTCCAACATTATCTAGGGATACATAAATCGCTGTCCATCCTCCAGGAAGTACCTTTGAGCCATAACACATCATAAAAAAACATCACTTCACACTTGTTAAATAATTATTATAAGAGAAGAGGAGCGTTAAAAACAGAGTAGCATACGAGCCCTAACAATTTTGAAGATGTAGAAATAAAAAGCGAGAGCCAAAGAAAATTTCATGAGACAAATTCTTGCTACAGAACAAGAAATAAAAGGTATTTTAAATCAAACCTGTGCGGTCGAGCGAGCTATAGCATCATATTTATTGTACGAACCCTGGCTATTTTCAGTCCATTCTCCATAGGCAATTCTACACCATTCAGATTTTTATCAAGATCAACACTATACTGAAATATTTTAAACATAGATGGTTGTACACATCAAGGAAACGTACCCGACTACAAAAAATGAATAGCCGTCCATGTGAAAGCTCTGAACTACTGTATCATTGTTTTGCAGTACAATTTCTATAAATCCTTTGTATGTAGCATTGATGATAGATCTGTCCAGTCGAGGTGGTCTGTTAAGTGGCCTACTTGGGAAGTCAAGCATGTAAGACCCCTTGACATTGAACTTGTCTGCAAGCCTGATTGGAGTATCAGGATTGACAAATGAAATGCCATTTAATGTAGCTCTGAGTTTGCCATCAATCATCGCTGGTGGCACACTCTTTAAGACAACTGTCTCGGTCACTTGGATTTGACCATAATGGAAGGACCCCTGTGCATTAGGACGAGCACCACTTGCGGAGACATTTTGCCTGAGCAAGGATAAGTTCACACATCAAGCACGGATGAGACCTCTAACAGTCATACAATTCAAAATTATGGAAGACATTCACTTCCATATCAACCCAAATTAGGTTCATATTATGAGGTGTTATCCTGTCATCACAATGCCAACTTTGATTCTTAGCTTTAAAATAGTAATATAAAAATTCATTCTTAAGTAGAAACGCTCAGCTGCAGATTCACTGTGACACAAGTTGTTCTAAAATTTAATCTTTACCCGCACAACTATTTATCTGTAACTAAACTTGTCATCATTTCTTTCCAAAATCAACAAGTTCACAAATTGTGTGCATCATGATCTAAAATCATATATATGTGTAATATACATCAGGTATATACATATATTTTAGTACAGATGTGTCGGAACATAATTTTACAAGATATTATACATGTTACAATAGGAAAGCCTACGCCATGTCTGAAAAATGTCACCATCAGCTATTAAGAGTTTACATATATGATATAACATAAATAAGAAAAACTGAACTAGAAAAACAAAGAGAGAGTGAGCAAACCTGATGGACATTGCTTGGTTCACTGCATATGATGTATCATAAACATCATTAGGAGGATCAGGAAGAGGACCAGTTGCCTTCCCTTTAGAATTAGAATAATGCAAGATAGCAACACCGGTAACTCTCTGCCAAATTGATTGATTTACAAATCTAGGACTTGCTACAATGTAGTAGTCACTACTTGCATTCTGATCCATAGTAACCAGAAAAGAATAAGATTGTCCAACATGGATGTCTAAGCTAGTATAATTACTTTGTTGTGTATAGTACCCCTCAGTCTCTGCCAACAGCATATTGTGGCTCTGAATACGAAAGTTCAGACACGTTGAAACACCAACATTGTGCACACGAATTCGGTAGGTTTTGCCTACACAATGCAAAAATGTCAGTTCATATCACGAAGGCTGAAAGTATAGACGATAGACTGAGATGTTATCTAATACAATTTTTTGCTGGCTCTACATACTTGAAAGGTCATTAGGGTTAATTACACGTGTAATGCTTGCATTAATTGAGGACAGCTTTAGTATTATTACCTGGATCAACATTAATTGTTTCATAGTCAATGCCATTTGGTACACTTGCATTGTACTGAAAAGGTCCCTTGCCATTAATCAGGACACCGTCTGGCATTCCCAGGTCTTTACCCGAATCAAGGGATGTCCTCAGGGCCTATATTGAAAAACTAAATTTAGGCAAATACAAACAAAACGAAAATGATATACACTTAAAACATATAAAGCAATAACAATCACTAACCGCATGGCTTCTGGTATACCAATCACCAATAAGAATTACTAAATCTCCATCAGGCATATTAAATGGCAGCGAGATAACTTTCCGATTAGTAATGATAAAAGAACCAAAACCACCCGATGCTCTCTGAAAGTTGAGCGACGGAAAGTAAAAGAAGCTACCAATCTGATCCTTGACCTGAAACTCATAGGTCCAGTTCCACCCTGGTCGAATGGGACAATTAGTGCCAAGAACCCCATCTTGCCAAGAAGTACGACGCATTTGAACTCCAGGCCTAATAAACCAAAACAGAATACTTGCCCCATCAAAAATACATTCTTGAAACAGAAAACTTGAATCATATGTAGAGTAAAAAACACAACCTACCAAGTTACAAGGGCATTCTCATTCAATTTGTTTCTCACATTCACAATGACATTTTCATTAGTGGTTACATTAATAGTAGGACCTGGGAACTTTCCATTAACCGCTATAACCTGCAATCAAAGATAGTATAGAATTACCAAGTATAACCCAAGGATTGGCAATTCACAATCCATATTATCTTATTAACAAATCTTTAACCTATATTACCTTAAACAAATAAAAAAACAAACTTGACCAATATATTAACAGGCTGAGGCAATACTAAACAGTTATAAATACCAAGTATTTAACAAATCCACAGAACATTAATTCCACAAATCATTTGAAGAAAGTAGTGAGATTGTACTCGGTGCACAAAGATTCTATTTTTCAGGGGGATCGAATCAATGACCTAGCGGATATCAAGTGGCAAGCACACACTTAACAATCGCGCCAAGCACGACTTTCCCAAAAATCATTTCATACACATATACAATGCTTAATGAAGTAAAATAAAACTAGATTTTATTAACAACGTGTTCCATACAGAATTAAAAAGTGTATATCTCATATTCTCATTCATAAACCAACTACAAAATTTCCAAATTGTAATCCACTCATTCAAACACATACAAACATCACTAAACTAGTACATTTAAGCTACATTCAATAACTTGAAACCCAAATACATAAATAATTGAAAAAAACAAATGTATAGAAATGAAAGTGAAAGAAGGAGAAAAGGTAACCTGTTGGGGGACACCAAGAGGAGAAGCAGTAATGTAAGAGAGTTCCAAAATGAAGTACTTAGAAGCATCATCACTAAAACAAACACCAAACAGCAAATTAATGACAACTAAACTAAACCCAACAATCGCCATTCAAGTTCAAAGCTGCTTGTCTGGAGCGGATTTTGTGGGGTTTTATATGGGAATGTGGGGTTTTATTAAAACGGCCATGTCTGCATCAGAGGGTTACCGGTTACCTGTTTAGCCGGTTGCACTGTTTGGTCTCCTTTTTTTTTTCTTCTTTTTCCCTTTTAATACTCATCTCTCAACTTGGTCTTTTCCCCTTTGTTTTTGGTTATAATAATAAACGACTTTGTAAAGTTAATTTGGTGTCTTTTTATTATCTGTCAAATACTTTCAACTTTACGGACGCGATACTTCGTTCTTTCACTGCAACTATAATTTATAAACCTCAGTTCCATTTTTATCAACCAAATTAAATTATTTATTCAATTACACTTAATAAGTTTATTTAATGATATATAACTTTTAGGTGCAAAAAAAATTGTTACCAAACATACGGGTGTTTGGTCTTCCTTATAAATCATTTATAACTTAAAATCATTTATAACTTGAAAAATACATGTATTTTAATTATTCATAATATACATCAAACATACTCGTATCAAACTTATCGTGACAATGATGTTGACAGATATATTAAAATAAATATAACAAAAAAAGGATAACTATAAACGGCAAAGAGAATATTAGCTATTTAATATTTATAAACCTATCATCGAATTCCAAATCATTGCTCATATTTTATAAATTTTAAATCAAACAGGTCTTTCAATACAGATTATTCTGCTCGTACACCTTTTATGTACAATTGTACAGTTTAAAATAAACAATCCTTCTTAACATCGTATATGTAAAAGTTCATGTTTGACGATTAGTAATTTGATGATAGCGGGTTGAATTAGGTGTTTTAACTAACGGATTAAATTGATTATTTTAAATAAATGTATTTGATAAATAGTGATTAAATTAGTTGTTTATATTTTAGGTAGACACATAACAATAATTTAATTGAAAAAGTTCCTCCAAGCAGGGGGCTAGTAGCAGCGGGGCAAAGGTCCCGGTGAAATTTTATGTGTTTGTGAAGTAAAATTTATATTATTATATTGATGCCCCATTAAAAATATTATAATGCCCCCACTAAAATTTAATTTAAATAAAATCTTATTTAATAAAAAATTTAAATTTTAAATGAAATATAATCTTATTTAATAAAAAAGTTAAACTTTAAATTAAATATGTGCTTTCTTAAATAATTAAAAATAGATATAATTTGAATTATTATAATTGTATATAAAACAATGTCCTAGACTAAGCATAATTTTAATTATGCCTATTAATATTTTTAGTATATAATACACATATTATATTTATTATATCATTAATGAGATTTGAACTCTTGACATTTGATAGTATTTGAATAAGATTCTTCTTATTCTTATTATATATAGGGTATAATTTTATTTATTTATTTATAAGCTTATGAAATTCATGAAGTGAAAAACCTATAAATATATTCATAATTTCATAGACGATCCTCGATTTTATAAAATAATTATATAAATATATTCCGAGAGATAAATTTAAATATTTAAATATAGTATTTACAATTATAAAATAATTTAACTAATTATAAAAATATTAAAAATTAGAACTCGTCATTTTTCTTCAAATCGCGAGTGTCCCTACTAAAATTTTAGCCTGGATCCGCCACCGGCCCCAAATAACATTTTCAAAATTAGTTTATTGAGTGTGGATCGCTATTTCAATTCATTAACTATTATTAGAGGATTTTTCTGATCAAAACTCTTGATTTTCCTCACACCTCTAACTTTCAAACATGACTTTTGTTTTTTTACCCATTGCTTCTTAATTTGATAATCTTTCTTATTTAACTTTGATTTTTCCTAACCCCGTCAATATTTTTATTCCAAAAATTGTATATTTATTCAAATTTCACAAAATTAAAACCTTTGCTTTTCTTATGTAGCGTCCATATCAATTTTTTAGAAAACTATAACAATAGTGACAGATTTTTTTGTAAACACTTTTTCACTATTTATTTGTATTTGAAACATTTCCTCATATCGAATAGAGTTAGACAGAAACAATGTCAACAAAGATGATAAAAATTTATAAAAACTTATTTTTGTATTATAAATTTATAATATGATGTCGTTGGAGAATTGACCTTAATATAAATATAATAATATTTTTAAAATTATAATTAAAATACACTACCTACATAATTGTACGAGTTCTCATAATTTATACACCGTATAAAAAATAGCGGGGGAGAGAGAGAGAATTAGATACAGGTGTCAACAACGAATTGTGATTTGGATGTCGAAGTCTTTGCCTTATTGAGTATATATATGAACAGATAAGCTGTCCTATTCAAAATAATTGATGTATTTGCTGTTAGTTTTAAGAAAGTTCACATCACTTTCCAATTTTTGATCATTTTATCAAAATTATGTTGTCTTAAGGGAATATTATTAGTAGAGTATGTTGCTCTCAAACAATCTCTTTTTTTCCACAAAATTTGTCATGAATAAACTAATAGAGTAAATTACCTTACCTGATACAGGACGTGCATAAAAATATTTCAATTATATTCGTGATTATTCCTTCCGTCCCATTTTATATATTATTTTTGAAAAAATTATATATCTAAAAAAAATTAGATAAATAATTTATTATCTATCTCTAATAATTACATTAAATGTAGATAAATTCTCCGCTCTAAAGATACACCGGGTCTCCATTTCTTAATTCCTCTTGCTCGGTTGCTCCTATACGATTAACTGGCTACTCCCAGTCCAGTCAAGAACAGCGACAATCACGCCTAACGGTCGAATTCCTTGGAATGTGCAATTAGCCTAGGCCCAATACTATAATGTCAAACTCTGAAATGGTCCCCACATGCCACCCCCTTTTTTTTTTTACAAAGCCCACATGCCACCCCGACGACCCAAAAAGTAGCATTACTCATAATGCTAATGCGATCCGCGAAGTTTGGTTTGCTCACCAGAATGGATAATTGTTTTTGTGACTGGCGCGAAAGAAAAATTTAACCAATACAATTTTGATACAAATAGAGAGAGATAAAACAAAATTAATTATTATCGATACTTTTGGTTTAAAATTAAGGATAAAAATATAAAATAACTATATTATAATTTAAAGTTGCAAAAACTTTAATACTATATCAAATATTCAAATCAGAATAATGTAACCATCGAGTATAGATGAAAGTTCAATCAGCGAGAGGGTGATCCCATAATTCTTTATCAACCTCAATACCGGGAGGATCCAATCAGAGTTTATCTAATAATCTCTGAATGCTTCTCCTTCCTCCAATTTCCGATGTTCGATAATCTTGACGATCGTGGCTTCTTCTCGCTGTCGCGAGTAAAGTAATGAGATTTTAAGATCGACAAATTTTGAAAATCTTATATTCTTTTTCAAAAAGAGCTTTTCACAATTTGTAACATTCCAACTGGGATGTATTACGGTTTTATTATACATACGCAAGAGATTAATAAATGGCATAGACCATCCATGATCCACCAAACTCCCTAATTCAAGCCACCAAGTTGCATGTATAATTATTGTACCGAAATAACTATGAAATGGCAAACATAGAAATAAAACTAATGGTTCTTCCACATGCCCCCGACCGCAAAATTTACTTTTATTGCCCAAAAATTAGGCTGCCTTTTAGGAAACCTAACAACCAAAACTATGAAGGGAAATCAAAACACTGCTTTTTAATTGATCTTCTAATAATAGTCTAATAGGGAGACTGTAATATAATTGATCCACAGCTTCTTTCACACCAGAATTATGTTCTAGGTATAACTGCCTCTATCTTTACGTCATTCACAACTGTGGAGCACTTGATTCCTTCCACATTACCAGCGACTTGAGGAACTGCAAGACCTACACATACATATAGAAGGTGACATGAAATTAGAAACACATTCAGGGTAACAGAGGGCAGACATGAGTTCGAGGAAAGGCTAGTGTACTAAGAACGTCAGAACTCAAGTAAAAGCAACATAACAGTGTCGGGGGGACAGTTCAGTAGTTCACAGCTAACTAGGTCCACACTCATAGCATTAATTCTTTTACTCTCTGGTAAGGGAGGAGGTACGAGAAGTTAAATCCCTGTTCACCCATATCTACCAAGTCGAATACGGTAGAGCCCCTTCTTCCGCCAACTAGTCATCAAGGGCAGTATACTATTCAGTTTCATCCAGTTGGCACTCCAGAATAAATAGTAAGAATTTAGAACAATATTCATGTGTTCTAGACTCTGCATTATGTAATAAAACACTAGATCGCCCCCTATCTAAAGAATAAGATTACCTCTGATGGGTTTCTAAGAGAGAAAAATGCATTGCTTGCTTTGGGTGCTGACGACACCAAGATACCAAAACCTTGATTACCCTCTCTCAAAACCTGTAAACACATCGATTAAAAGATCGTCTAATATCCTCCAAAACATGTTTCTTTAGAAATAGATTATAATTTAAATAATTGCTTGCAGGATTACCTTAAATGCATCTTCATCAGTTCGATCATCTCCAACATATATGGGGAGCACATTGTCACAATTACTATACCCTACATAACCATTTCAACAATAATTTAGCTGTTCGCAAGGCACATAATTATTTTTCTACAAATCTAGAAGAAGAGACATTACTTAACTCACCTAAAGATTCAAGTAAAAACTCACAAGCCTTCCCTTTGTCCCAATCAAGGTCAGGTCTGACCTCTAAAACCTAAATAATGGGCGGGAAAAACTAATTAGACTAAATTTTACATATTTATGTCTCTTTGAGAGTACAAAACAATGAACAGACTGGCTTAGAGGCAAACCTTCCGGCCATGGGTTAATCGCAGATCAGGGTAGTTATTCATGATATAATGGACTGATTGTGCAATTGTTGTCCAACTCTGTTATGATGGCAAAGAACACTTTACATATCAATCATTACCAAGAAAGTAATTGTTGAAGTTTCTAACTTCAAACATCTCTTACCTTCTCTTCTACATTACGGTAGTGAACAGAGACACAAAATCTATTGTTCTCAACTTTAGATCCTTCTATTTCTTTGGTAATTTCAACAAGGGATCTATATACCTGATCAAACATAACAATCAATTGATCATTTAATAGTACCGCTATATATGAATGACTAACTAAAGAGCAATACATATTGCTTCAGTACGTACCTCATCAATCATGGGCAAGAATTTACTGGCAGGCTGATATAACTTAACCTCCTCACCCTATGATCATAAGAAACATAATCAATTTAATCAGCAACAGAAATAACGTCAACCGGTATCATGCAATTCTGAGAGTATATGTCATAATTATCACCACCTGCTTCTCTGTAGAACTAACACAATTTGTACGACCAGCAGTGCTGGGGATAACAGGGACCAAAATGTCCATCCCATGGCTACCGGCATAGTAGAGTTCTGTCAGTCCTACGAACTCATATACCTGGTAATAGAGGGTATTAACTATTAAGTGATCGGAAAAGAAGCATAATTCGGTATTTGAAAATAGCAAGACACGATATCATTTCAATAGTGAACTGGCAAGTACCTTGTCACGGCTTCTACCACTAATAATTGCTGTTGGAAAGTATTTTGCCACATTCTTAACAGCCAACCGCATCTGAAAATGACGTAGCCAATTCGTTAGATTCCAAGGATGAGGATAATATTAATATTAAAAAAATTCAACAAGATGAAAACTTTAAAGAGGATAGCAAGGAAGAGAAATAGACAATTTAGTAGATGCTCACATTACTAGCCATATAGGCTTGATCCGGGTTGTCTACTATTGGTGATAAAGTCCCATCATAGTCCAGAAACAAAACAATTTTCTTGTCCTTTCCATAACTAGTTATTTTATCAAAGGATGCAAGTGCAGATGGATACTTAAGCTGCATAAGTTCAGAATAGGAGTTCGAGTTCAGGTGCTGATACAGGAAAAAGATAGATAAAATGGGAAAACAAAAAGCAGAAAAACTGTTTAATACAATTAAATTACCATCCAATTGCGATATGCAATATCATTATCAGTTGGTTCAGTGCCGGAATCTTTGGTTACCTCCACACGAGTGGGAGATGAAGATTTCATGGCATCCAACCAACAAGTTGAGCGGACATCATCAAGTCCTGACTTTTTCCTTGGTATTGTCAAGAGAAGACTTGAAGGGGAAACTGCACCCGAAGTAGGATATTGTATCAGACCAGAATGTAGGCCTAATCTTGAGTTGTTTTTTGGGGATGAATCATTGAGAACAGACGCATTGTGATTTGTTTCCAGTTCCATCAGATACAGATTTGGGTTAAATACAGTTTTCCTGAAATGACAACGAGCATATAAGACCAATATATCTCAACCATATCAGGCATTATATATATTATCAGTATGCACTTGTACAGTAATTATAAGTACGAATGAAATCTTAAATGTGCCTTTTAAGGCCAGTAATTTAATAATAAGAAATGAGAGCATTAGTATGAGGACACCTATAGGTTAGAACATTATGCACGTATCAGCAGAAAACAAATATGCCTCTAAGACTGGTTTGTATATCAATTATATAATGCAGGACACTATACTTGTTCCACATCAAACTAAAATCAAATCAATACTTTTAAGCTTTAGCGAGATACAATCAAGCACCGAAAAAAAATCAGAGTTTTGCAGACATTGCTATCAGAAAAATTCTTCTACACCTTAGATGGTCATACTACTATATCATTTCTTCAGCTAGAAAATTGAAATGATACACCAATGACCAACCACTTCAAACCACAAAGTAATCCAATAGTTGTCGAGAAAGAAGATAAAACACTAAACAGTTGTTATGCCAAGACTCGAGATATCATATCTTCTCTGGAAACAATTTAAATTAGCAGAAACTTTATTTAACCACTAGAAAGAATCTACATTAACACAAATGGAAATTAGCATATAGCATGAGTCCTTTTCCAGAATGGAACAGGTACCACAAACCAGATTCCTGGAGAGAATTTTATACAGCCAATAAAAATATTTACCAAATTAATATAAACACATAGTAGAAGCTTTTTATGGCTAAAAACATCTCTAATTTCCAGCCTACATCAAGGGGGGGGGGGGGGGGGGTATAATAGTACCGATTAAGAAGCTTTTTTATGGCTAAAAACATCTCTAATCGAGCATGTTAGTGAAAAAAGTAGAACAGTCGGCTGTCGCTATACTACATTGTTACACCAAATATTTACAACACCTAATTACCAATTATACATTTAAAAGTAAAATCTCATCTCAAAATCAGAATCTTGAGAGTGGCCTAACATTACGAGAAATCTAACGAAAACAGAATAACCTAACTAACTGTTTGAATCTTGATCAGTAATAGTAAAATAGTTAAAATATTCCAAAACAAAAGTTGCACCGACACGACAAGGAAGTTATTATAATATAATAAAATGCATCACAAGAAAGGAAATAAACAAGACAATGTGGACAAAGTCGCAGTTAACTAGGAACAGAAATAACAGAATTAGTAAACAGAATAAAAGAATTGAAACAGATACTGGAATATACTAGTATAAATATATACTCCAACAAACACCATTACTTGAACATATCAAACTCATACATTCTCGGAAACTTCTTTCATATAGAAAAGATCAATTATACTAATAAACCTAGGGCATATACACACACAGAGACATGTATGTATATATATATATATAATAACGGCGGCTTGGCCGAATCAAAGTTTATACAAGAACTAAAAAGCGAAAACAATTTGAGAAAATCAAATTAATGAAATTCGAAGGATTAAAATAAAAAGAATGTGTGTAGAAATAAAAAGGATTTGAAAACGATATATACCTTGGGAATGGTGAGGCGATGAAAACGTTGATAATGCTGTGTGTGTGTTTGTATGTATATATGTATGGAGAGGGGGGAGAAGGGGGGAATTGTATAGCGGGGGGGTTTATATAGTGGTGGGCGGGGGGGGGGGGGGGGGGGGGGGGTTGGAATTGAAAGGATAGAAACGTGTCCATTAAGGAAATTTTCTGTTATTATTATAACCGCGTTTCAAGATTTCAATTACTGATTTTGATTCTTACTCCCTCTTTTGATTTTTTGTAAATATTTTTAGATGCTTGATTGGATGATTAAAATAATTTGTTTAGTTAATTTCTTTTTAAAATTCAAATTTTGATTTTATATTTTCGTTTTAAAAAAATTTAAAAATGATAATTTTTATTATGCACTCAAAAATCAAAATAATATAAAAAATTGAAGAATTAAACTATATGTTTGTAGAACTTAATTTAATATATAATAATTTTTTATTGCCTGGTTTAATCTATTCATCAATTAAATTTTAAGATTAATATGTTTTTGAAACTGACGTTTTAGGATCGAAAATTATATGGTGAATTACAAATATAAAAGGAAATGATTTGAGATCAATTGATATAAATTTTATAATATACTAAAGAATCTTTTACGTTCCGAATAATTAGACAACGAAGAACGATCGACTAAATTATATTTTAGCAGCAAGTTTGACCATTTGATTTTAAATTAAAAATTATTGCAGTTTTCAAAAAGAAAAAAGAGAGTATAAATTAGGGCATTCGTTTTTACAGTAAGAAAAGGGGTTCGCACAGATGACACAGTGTTGACATGGAGTATTGACTTTCCTTGAAAGCATGTGAGCATATACTTTAATACTACTTTATGTTGTGTTGGAAGTGATGTGGCCATTTGATGATGGAGCCACTAAAAGTAAATTTCCAAATTGACTTTTCCAATACGGTGAGTTGGTGAGTCATCAAACAAGGTTGGAACTGGGAGGTGCAGTGTAATATCTGTAATTTATTTATTTAGATATTAGTAATAATAATTAGAATTTATAAAGATTATTTTTTATAACCATAATATTTATTATATTGAATTTGATTAGAAATAGAATTGTAATAAAATAATAATTAGATTAGAAACATGATAATTATTAAGATTCTATATATACATATAAACATATGAGTTGTTTATTAAAAACCCTAAAACTAGCTGCTCCGGTCAAAAGAAAAGAAGAGAAATTTCATGTTCCGGTAAAATGCAAGAATCATACATCTCCGTTTTTAATTTTTGAGTTTGATGTGTAATTGAAGGAGTGCATGAGGATTATATATAAACACAAATATCATTGAAACATGGGCATGGTGAGATACGGACATAGTGAAAATACTAGCAGGCTAAAAGCATCATACTGGGTCTGGATAATTTCGTTAGTATCTATTATTGTTATTCTAAGGTACAGATTTCGTTCACTTTCTTTTTAGTGCTACTCTTTTTAGGATTTACTATATTTGATTCATTCCGTTGATAAATCTGCTTCTTCCGTTTTCCAAAAGTTATTTTAAAGTTGGTTTCGAAATATCTAAATATTTGTCTCTGCGATTTTCGAAAATTATGTATGTTATATATCTGCGTAGAATATTTGAAATATCTGTTCAGGTGATTTTAAAATTGTGAAAATTATTTTATTTGAGCCATATAGGTTATACCGAGTTAACCAGTTGTAGGGGTACTACAACCATGTCATTGCGGCACCAGTGGCATGACACTTTCGTGGCAGTGTAATTAGTCACGGCGTATCCTTCTGATAGCTCAGGTGGCGAGTTTTGCGCATTTGATATTTGTTTGAGGATACGAGGGTGCACCCAAAATTTGATTTGATATTTGACGGTGACGTTGTATATGCCGTACACGTTGTCCGGTTTGTTGCACGCATTAGGTACCCTGTGATGTGCGTATCTGTTATCTGTTTTGTATCGGTATGAAATATCATAACCCCTCTTTACTTCAGCCTTGTTTTTAAAAATTAATATTTATTTATTAATGTCAAATTATATATCTTGCTTCTTGTTTTGTAAATTGTATTTAAATCCGTACTGGACATTTGGCTCATGCCGTATTTTTTTTTACAGGTACTTAGAGGGATCTCGGACCGTGTGATGGAGAGTTACCCTTAATACATTTAGCTATTATTTAGACATTATTTATTATTAGAGATTTTAGATTTATTCGTATTTATCATTTTTAATTATTTTGAAAATTTTAATATTATTTTAGAGATCCGTTGAATTTATTTAATTATTATAAAGTAGATTTCAGTACTCTCTGTATAGATTTGAAGTTTGTTACTCGTTTTGATAACGGGGTGTTGGAGCCCACAGTTACATGTCAGATTTGAAAATCAAACGACTGCTGGCCCATAGTGTAATGCACGCAGACCAATTGATGGCGACGGCATCCTATTAAGAAGCTACCGACTTTTTAAGATTCTAGAAATATTTACGATTTGGTGCATCGCGTAATCGCGTATCCATTTAATTCACTATGGAGTAGGAGTATTACTACTGTTTCTTTCTGTAATCTTCTTGACTACTCTATTTTTTTCAAACAATGTAAAATAAATTATTATTGATATTTTAAAATAAATGTAATCGTCTTGATTACACTTTTTACTTTTTACTTATTTCTTTTTTTTAGTTTTTTATTCTTTAAAGCACTCTTACACAGCTGAAGCTGGTCTATAATTTTAGTGGAGACCGGAGAACTATAATCTCAACACGGAATAGCTTACATGGCAATGAATTGATCAAGTGCATGAGCAAGACGCAAAGCCAATAACACAACAAAATTCAAACATGCTACAAAATATAATGAACGGTATTCCAAGAGTCAAAATAAGTACTAGCTTACAAGCATTATAATACTCTCAAAAGTACTAAATAGAAAGGATACATATAGGAACCATAAATGCCGAAAATACAACACCATCTTACTCATTTTTCTACGGCGATTTATACTTCTGCGCCATCTTCTACCTCATTAAGCATCTCCGTCTTCCTCATTGAGCATTTGGACAACCTGTGCCACGCCTGCAGCAATTTCCTTTTGAATAACGCCATCAGGCATATCAAACGTCCTTCTCCTCATTGAAAGAGACCTGCCTTGAGGCTGGGGGTCTACAACATCTAGCATTGCTTCCAACTCATCCACCATGGACCTCTTTGCAGCTCGCACCATCACATCAGCACCCTAAATACAATGGTAGAATGAAAACATATTTTTTTAGAAAAACAATATATTATAGCTAAAGCAATAAAACTTTAATCTAGTTGCAAAAGGTACAGAACAATCCAAACATATCTGATGAAATGCAATGTAAGTTGGTTTACCGGAATTTGAATAAATTACACCTTATGTATTTGTTAGCTGCCGCTTCAAAAAGGCACATTTCAGAGTCCGCATAATGTTGACTATTTGCAGAATAACATAGCGTAATTTATAGTGAGTAGCAAACAAGTGAGAACAATTTTGTCAAAAAAAAAACACGTGTAGGATAGACAATCATCAACTCTTAAAACATTTAGTACTAAGATAATGAAAAATGCATAGTTGTCATAGCGCCACAGCCTTTACAAGGAGTGCCAGGATGCCATGGCACAGAAGAGAGAAGCCATACATATTTTAAAAGATATATCTACAATTCGACAGATATGTTCTGTATATATATTATATATAGCATACATGTTATCAATATTTTAGCAATCCAAAAATGGCCAGCAGTAAGAAAAATTCAAGTATTCTATGATATATAATATCTCATTTACAAATATTAAATTATATAATAACTTTACATATTAATATGTCAGAATTATAAGTAAAATCTATATAATTGTTCATAACGTAGATGGGTAAACAGGTCTAGGCTGAAAAATATGGCCTAGATCCGGGTAAACAGATCTATTTAGTATGTTATATATTATAGATCTGGGTAAACAGGTCTATTTAATATGTTATATAATTGTTTCTAGCAATTTTTACCATCCCTCATAAGCGCACACAATTCAATTTGCAAGCACATCTACTTTGGTCATTCCCTTTCCTTGCCATAACAAATTTTCCTTTCAAGGGAGAAAGCATTAGATGTGCAGTTAACAAATAATTGATTCCACGTGCAAGTGATGCAAATTGTGAAACTAAGCAAGACGGCCTCTTAGAATTATATTTCTTCAAACACAAACAGCTGTATGTGTGTGTGCATTTGCAATTTAGTTTGAGGTGAAACTAATATCAATTTAAATACAGGCAGAAAAGTGTTTCTGTATTCTTGTTATTAAATGGCAAAGCATCTTGTGCGTTGCATGAGATCATGGTACTTTATGACAAAACAATTACCATGTCTTCACACAACTTATCATATTAGAACCTAACATTTTTTTTTCAACTCATGTATATGTGTGTTTGGAGTATTTTCAGCATTAGATGATGAAGAACAAGCAGATCAAAAGAAATGAAACTAGCATACAACAATATATATACACAAACAAGCACACACAATACCTCAATAGCATCAACGGTGAGAAGCAGCACAATGATCTTCTCCGAGAACTTCTGCCTCTCTTCAGCATTAAGAGTGAGCCGCCGACGGTAAGTAAAATTATTAAACAAGGCCCTGAGCTCCTTTAGCTTAGCCTTTGCCACTGCCAGCTCACGGAGAGCGCGAAGCGCCTGAGATCTCCGAATCAGATAAGCCCTAAAGCACACTTGTATCATTATTGCCGCATCTTGATAGGACAACTCCTTCCTCTTCCCCTTGCTCTTTGCAGCAGCTCTCTTAGCAAATGCCTACAACATTACAAACCAACTACTCTAAAAAATCATATCTTTCACATCTAATCTCAATGTTACTTGGCAAAGTACTTTTACACCACTAAAACTAACACAATCAGAGATCTTTCACATGAAAAGACGCCTAATTAAAGGCTTAAATTTTGTTCACTTACATTGTAAGCTCCAACGCAAGTACTTAACATTTATGAATACCAAGAAGAAACAACTAAAAGCACAACAAGTGTGCACACGTTGATTCATGTACAAACTAATATAGCCTAAAAACAACAATATCCTGATTGTAGTAGTGTGGCTCATGATTAAAACCTAAATATCACAAACTAACCACTTAAAGAACAGATCTTTCACATATAATCTCAAAAAATATCGGAACTAAGTGCTTTTACACCATTAAAACAAACACAATCAAAGATCTTTGACATTAAAACCTAAATATTGTTTCACATATCATACGAAAAAACACGAATCGAGCTCCAAATCACAATAACAGTCTAAAATACATAAATCTTGAGTCTTTATATATATGCATATACATATACCTGTCTGAGTACAATAGCACCCTGATCAGCTGATTCTTCTTCGATCTCGACGACACGAGCAGGAGCAGCAACAGGCTTCTTACTCTTCTTGTAAACGACGCCGTTCTTCTTCTTGTTATCTTTCTTGTTCAAATCATCGCCAGCATCGTCAAGAGAAGCTTCAAATGTATACTTACGATTAATCTTAGAGCTGTCCCCTTTGCCTTGAATCTGAGCCGTCCATTTATAGGACTTGTCTTCCTTCTTCTTGCCAGCTTTAATCTCAGTCGTCAATTTGTACTTGCGATCCAGACCGTCCTTTTGATCGGAGGTGATCTCAGCCGTCCAGGTGTACTTGCGATCTAGCTTGGGTTTGGGTTGGGCGGGTAGAATGGTGGACTCGAGGGCAGCGATTCGGTCGGAGAGGGATTGGAGATAGAACTCGGTGGGGGTGAGTTGAGGTAAAAGTAGGGGTAGTGGTTTGGGTGTGAGTCGGCGAGTGACGAGTTGAGTTGGGATGGTGAGTTGGAGGTCGAGGAGATCGAACAAGGGAGGTGCGAGGAGGAGATCGAGTTCTGATTCGAGTGGGTCCATGTGAAATGGGGAGAAGATTTGGGTGGTTTCTTGGAGAATTAAAGAGGTGGGGTGGGCGAGTTGGAATGTTGTGAATCGTCGACTCATTATTATTGATGGTGAGTGAGTGAGTGTGAAATGGTTACTGAAATGGGATTTGAGATGTCAAACTGGGGGCTGTGAAGAACTATAAATAATAAAGCTTACTCGAGCACGTGAGATTTCACCAGCTGTGTCTCATTTCTACCTTTTTTTTTTATTCCTTTTCCTTTTTTGTGCTTCAATCGTTTTGCTTTCATTTATATTTATTATTATTACTCCTTCTGTCTGAAATTAATAATAAAAAATTATTCTGTCCACTATCTTACTTTCAATATAATTTTAAAAATAACATTTGACTAGATTATTAATACTTATACTAATAATTAATGAAATGAAATTATCATTCAAACATGTATTAAAATATTTTATATTTTATATTATACTAATAATTTAAAGAAGATGGCGACAAAAAGTTAACATCGGCGCAGAATCTGCAAAAGAGCACCGAAAGATACATACTGTATATGCATCCGAATCTATGATGAGTGAGATAGTGGTTGTATGCGTGGGCAAGCACATGGGTCTTGCTACTCCAAACGTAACGGCCCTAAGTCGCCTACTGCGGACATATTTTGCGCCTTACTATTTGAGTTTTAAAACCCGAAGAAAGTATGTTTAATTTACGTTCATTTTCAGTGTTGCTTCAATCTTTTTTAAAAATTTGGGAGCATAAATAAGAGTAAAAAGTGAAATTATTTTATATACCTTTCACTTGTTTTTCTCCAATTTTAAAACTCAGGTGATAAGATTTTTCACTAAAAAAATTAGAAAATTTTATACAATTATGATAAAGAAGTACAGTATAACGGAATTAAATTTAAAATTATAAAACATGACATCGCACGTGCAAAGGTTGTGAATTTTATTTTATTTTTTTGCTTTTGCTAATGTGTTTAGAAGTCTAACAAGTCATGAAATTAGAATATGAGTAGAATAAAACTGATAACCCTGCTGCTTTAAGAGGAGACACACGTGTACTAATGGTTCTAGAAGTCTACAATACTAAACTCTCCAAACGCTTAATTCTATTCGGAAAACGACTTGTTTACTTGGGTTGTAATTATTTTCTAGATGATATAAATAGTCTTTTATTCTATACGGAAGACAATATTATTCAGCATTCATCAAGTTAATAAATTACTACTAGTATCTTTTATACTAGTATTGTATCAAACAATTAGGGGGCCGGGGGAAACTAGCTAGTGTGTAGAGACGATGAAGAGTGTCGAAGAATACGATAATGCCTCCGGAGAAGCGACTTGGTATGTTCTTGTTATAACTTACTACTTTCTTCTTGGGAAAAATATGTTTTTGAATTTTCGATTTTTAGTTGTTCGTGGTAAGGACATCAATACTCGTTCATTCATCTCGCAGTTCTTTAGTGGTAATGTGGATTACCGATTTTATAAATATTTTGTGTTAAAATATAATATAAAATCCTGATAAATCGGTATTATAACAATTTGAGATTTGAGGAGAACGGGTGTTTTCTAGATCAAATATTTTTTAAATTTCAACTAACGAATATGTTTTATGTTTTAAGTTCTTTAATGAATTTTCTTGGGGCACTGATTGGCATAGTTGGCAGGCACCATCTGCACAAGTACATTGCAATATCGGACAGAGCATGCATTATCATGGGATGGTGTCTCTTGTTGATGACATTTTGCATTCTCACCTGGGTGGCTGCAGAAGACATATATATTCTTGTTGCAGAAGATGGACAAAGCCGGGATCAGGCGCCGTACCAAATTCCTCTAGTCTGTTTGGCGTACATCTGCGGTTCTGCAGCTTTAGCTAGATTTGCCACATATTTGTTCAAGGCCGATAGAAAGTTGTTTCAATGCGTACAAGTATCAGACGACGATGACTATGATTATTTTAGTAGTCTCTTGTAGGCGAACCAATTTGCCTTAGAGGTTGAATGTTTAAAATTTAGTTTAGAATTTACATGTTTATTATAGCTTTGATTAATGGGATAAAACTCAATTTTTAGCAGGTGTTATAACTAATAAGAACAAACCTACAAGCCCTTGGCTATATTCATGAGAACAAAGCTCTATATTTGTGATCCTAAAGAACTTTATATTTTATTTGCAAAAAGAAAGAGGAGAGAACTGGATATTACTTGCACCAGCTTTCCCCCCCAAAAAATAATAAAATGAAATAATTGAAGCTTACATCACTTGTTTTTTTGCAACAGGGCAATGGTATCTCACACCCTCCACTTTTATCTATTAATTATTTTACAATCACTTCCGCGTCTACTTGGTACACATCGTAGCGATCCCTATTTCAACATTTACCCGTCGGAGTTTTTTGCTAAATTTTCACCCCAACATTAACAATCGCCGCAATACTATGTGTGACTAGCTCCGATACACTGAATCCGTGGCATAGAGCCTTAATTTCTGTAAAACCAGCGTGAAAGTTGCAAATTTCTGGAGACTTAGCACAAGCACACATTCAGAAATAGATCACACTTCAGGTATTGCAGGAGATCTCGGTGCCCGTACTCCATTCAATCCGTGTATCTTTGTACCAACCTCTGTCACAACAAGCTTGGTTAGAAATAAACCAGACACAAGAGCAGCAACCATCAGCATTGTGAAAACAGCGTTCCAGCTGTTAGTAGAGATGTAACCGGTTAACAATGGTCCTATTGCAGCCCCTATTGAGCCAGTTCCATCAATTATTGCCGTGACAGTTGCAAGTGCTCTTGTGTTTCCTCTTAGTGAGCTATGTGTCCCTAAATCGGCTGAAACTGCTGTTGTTATAAGAGCATACGGTCCATTGACAAACATGCCGGTGACTAACATGAGAATAACATTGACAGCCAAGGAAACATGTCCATAGCTACGGTAAAAGAATAGAGACGGAATGGCACAGTACATAAAGCTTGCAGCTGTTATTGCTCTAGCATCAAGGCGATCAGAAATGTGCCCAGCCAAGATTCCTCCAACTACACCTCCAACATCAAACATTGTAGATAGATTCCCAGCTGCTTCATTAGACAAGTACTTTCCAGCAATAGCTACACAAAATATACACACACACACACACACATTTTCAGCAGTCATGAACAAACCATGTACACGTAAATAAGATTATTATTCCTTGATATATAGTTTATTAGTTTATCATTTATCAAATTCTGTAGTATAATGTAGAAAGGATATAAAATTACCTGTGTGGCTAATGTAGAAGGGCAGCCAGTATAGAAATGTATAGGCCACAAGTTTTGAGAAGAATAGACAAAAAGCAAATGGAGCAACCCCAGGGATCCTCCATGCTTCTATGAAACCTATAGCTGATTTATCTTTTTCGTCAATCTCTGATTTTAATAAAGGATGCGCTATTCCCTCCTCATCTTTTATAGGAGTGTGCAATACATCTTGATCCTTATCGAGTTCAACATCCCTAGGACTAGCCGGCAACAATAGGAAAAGCACTAAACCAACAATGGTTATCATGAGACCTGGAATCACCATGGACCACCCCCAACCGTATTTCAACAAAGCTGAAGCAACTAACGATCCCGTGATGTTCCCAACGGATGTATGTGCATTCCAAATACCCATTATAAGTCCTCTCTTTCGTTTCCCAAACCAGTTACCAACAACTGCTACTACTGAAGGCCATCCAGTTGACTGGAACAAACCAGCAAGCATTTGGACAACTAAATAGTAATAAAACATGTGGATATTTGACCAATATCCAACCCCAAAAAGTGCAGTAAACAAACCAGTTCCTACCATTCCGATTGTCAGAAAATATCTCAGATTCGTTCTATCGCCCAAATGACCAGAAAAATACATTCCAGTTGAATACACAAAAAGGAATGCCACATCAAGGTCACCAAGAAGTATTGGTCCATCCGATCCATTAAAAGGAGCCCATCCATTTCCAAGGATCCACGACTTTTTCTTGCTTTCAAAAAGTTTTTGAGAGTAAGTGCTTCTCCATGAGAAGTTCAAGAGGTTTGCATCTGGAGATTGGGGGTCAAGGGCAGTTTTAACTATGCTAGTAGTTTTTCTAGTAGCATGGTAGCTTGCGTATGCTAAAAAGGTGACAACTAGGACAATGACTTGGTGAGTTTTGAAAGACAACTTTGATTTCGTTGTGTATTCTATAAATCGAATTCCTAGTGGCTTGTTTTGTTTTTTCTCCTCAGTAGATTCAGGCATTGAACCCATGTATTGTTATTCTTCGCAAATAGACGAATAATAGTGACTAAAGGCTGGAGCTTTCTTCTATGAGCAAGCTGAAATAATAGAAATACAGAAATGAATGTACAATTTAGAGAAGGTACTTGAGGCTAAAAATACTCCTAAAATCATATCTTTATGAACAATTATAATTATCTAAAAGACTAGAAGTCAGCTGACTAAAACTAAATATGCCGAAGATTTTTGTAACTACCCCTGCACCTGACTATGCTAAAGAGTAGTAGCCAGTAAGATATGTAATTTATTTTGAATAGGAATGTAAGAGTAGCTGAATTGAACATCTGAACTTAAAAAATTTGTGATGCATTCCTTCAAATTATTTACAGAGAATTGTAAACTCCAAGCTATAGAACCAAATCATTAAGTATCTAAATATAACGAGTTACAAATGCACTTAAATTTACCAGAATACACAAAATTAGCAGTTAGCAGATAACTAAATAATATCAAACACTGTGACTGAGGATGAACATGCAACTTCTCTAATCCAACTTGAAAAAACTCAGAGAAATCTTCAAGTGCAAAAGCTAGCACTCAAAATCATCTCATTTCTTCACAAACCAGATGAAAGAATCACCTTGATTGATAAATTAAATCCATTACATTAACATGGTCAAAACAAAAACTCTAATACTAAGTACTAACAATCAAACAAAACTAAACCAGACATATTAAATATATAGATATTTTATAGATATAAGTGAAAACTTATCAACAAACATATATAAATTTAAAAATACAGACACACACACACACACACACACAAAATTTGTACCTTGCTCGGATGAGCTGAATAAGCTGAAACGAAGTGATTGTCTGTCAGCAACTTGTGATTGTTTGTGAAAATGTAAACTATATATATAGTATCAAGGCCGGTGGTTTATTACATAATTTAAGATACCCAATATACCCCTGTATTATTCTTGATATTACCACATACGATTGTAATACCAGTGTAGTAGAAGGGCAGTGATGTAATTTCAAAGAACGAGATACGTAACGAAAGTGTTGTAGAGAAAGCATATTCCTCCATCCGCATGGAATAATCCCTTACGTGCAGCGTATATCCTCCGTCCTCCCTCACAATTTAGTACACTAGATTATTCCATTAATATAATATTACTTTTTTTTCTATTATTTAATTTATCTAATTTTAAAAAAATGTAGTTTTACATAAATGTCATATACAGATTTCTTTTAATATATTACTATTTTATTAATTTAATTGTACTTATTTTTAATTTAGTTTAATATCATATGTAGAAATATTCTATATTATCAATTATATTAACCGGTTAATTATATATTTATTATAGAAGTCATAAATAATTATAAATATTATAATACTTTTATTTAATTTTTTGATTAGATATATTGTTATATTAATTTCCACTAAATAAAAATAATATGTACACATCATTTTATCTTAGAATTGTTCCTTTTTATTTAAATTTTCTAACTTTTTTTAATCTTACGAGTTCCCGCGAGCCTGTCGCGTCAGAAATTAATCCATTTGCTCTGACTATATATAGCCCGCACGTCCTATAGGTGAATGACACGTACTTCTTAACTGATTCCGAGCTTCATGTTCCTTTTTTTGATCCTAGGGTCCGGACTCGGGAGAAAAGAGACACCTATGTTATGGGCTTGTAGGCTTTCTCGTCTATGCGAAGTTTCCTTTAGTTGTTCTTATTCACCACGTTTCATTTTCAGTCCAGATCTTCCATATCCTAATCCTACATTTCCACCGTATCATTGAAGAAGACATACTGTCATATTGATAGTACACGCATATATTTATATGGGTATCTATTGATGTATTCATTTACGATTTTTTTTCCGAGTAGATTTTTGATTTGAATCCAGAAGCGACGTCATTTTAATTCGTGTTGCTGACAAGCGCTTAACCTATTTAGATTTATAAATTTATTCTACCAAGCATTAGAACTTGGTATATAAATGAGCTAAATTTTTCATTAATTATTTGAAATCAGACACTCAAAATATTCGACTCGATGACAATCAAACTCAACTTGTCGATTTGAGCTCGGGTTTCAAATTATTCTACAATAAAACAAGATAATGCCCTATTTGTATTCTGAAGAAGGGATCAAAAGCTTTTGCAAAAACGTATGCGGTCCACATGTATGTTTTGTTTTCTTCTCACGGTGCCTTCCCAGAAGATTCTGCTATAGACAATAAACTTCCAAAACTAATAACAATGCCATACATAATTTGGGGTTGGAAAAGGACGGTAACGATCAAACTCATAATGGACGTCTGGACGGCAAAACTACCAGGGAGTCCAGTAGTAGTATGTGCATACAGAATGTATTTGTTTGTTTTCAAGCTTAACTTCTACTACTTTGGAATAAAAACTGCTAAATTGCCCTCTCACTCTATAATCCATATGTACGTACACAACGTATGGCTCTCGAATCTAACAAGTTCTCTCTCAAATATTGATTAAAAAAATTGTAATATAATACATTTATCTTATATTGCTAATATATTAAATATTTATCTAATTTTAAAATTCAGTCAACTTAAACTAAACAAAAATATGTTTGTTTAGGTTTCTAATATATTTTACATAACGAGGGCAGCTTAAGGTGGAAGTCCATTGTTTCTAAAACATTACATAGACAAGGAGACATTCTAAAGTTTACACAAAGTTATAGGGTTAAATAGCATTTTCATCACTCAACTGATACCCAACTTACAATTGGGTCATCGAACTGAAAAAACTTACAAACAAATCATTAAATTAAATATAACTTACAATTTAATCATCAAACTCCAAAAAAAATTTCACGGCCGTCAAGTCCCTTTGACTTTAACGGAATCCGTTAAATTGATACATGTCAGTAGCCGCACCAACAAATATTCATATACTTTACTCGATCCACACTGTGAAAATTCACCCAATCTTAAATTTACCCTAATTTTTACATCTATTCAACTATGACCTTCCATCATCATGAAATGGTACCACCTTAATCTCATCCCATCATATCACTTCATCATATCACTTGCACTTAAATAACATAAGTTTAGACAATCAACATCAAAAAAATCAAATCAAACCTAAAAACTATGGAGCTGAAAACATGTGCGTGTGTGCGTATTACACACAACACATATATCATGGCTGAATTTTATAATTAGAGATTATGTTTCTAATTTGAATTAGATGATTGAAGAGTAGTATAAACATGATATGGATGTAATGCATGAATTCTAAATTGAATAAAAGAATAAGAATAATGAAGAAGAATCAGGTGGGTTAAGTTCATTAAAATCGGGTTAGGTTATTGATGTTAAAGATGAGTCAAGTTGACATGCTACTTCAAAAAGAATTAGCCAAATAAGCCTATACACTTAACTTTCCATCCAAAATTAACTACTTTAACGGTAGAAATCTGATTGAAAGTTTTTAACAGTTAAGTGATTTGACTGAAAGTTTTTTCAGTTCAATGACCCAATTGCAACAAACAAACTAAAATGAAAGCTTGTGAAGACTCGTCTAATACACAACAGCTCACAGGACACAGCAGACAATTGAAAATGTACCCTGACATGTTACAAATCAACTTTTCTGTCTCTTGCATGCTTTTCAAACCCCAAAAAAATGTTTACCTAAATTATCTTCCTCCCATCTTGCAAACTTCGTAAAGGAGACATAATTATGAGAAGTCCCGAGAAAGTCATAAACTTCTAATGTAATACCCTAGTAGAATGCCAACTACAGCAATAAGCAAGACATAGTAGATAGACAGCCCACCACCATTGTTTCTTCTTGGGCCCCTCTTCAAAAGTTTCTGATTCAGAAGAGCACAATATTTCAGACTAGGCAAGCATAACCACAAAATAACACAGAGGGGAAGTTTAATCAAGAGCACTTTTTTAAGATTTCCTGAGAAACTTCTAAAACGCAGAACAAAATACTTTTATTCTGCTCTAGAAATACAAAAATACTTTTATGAATGCAGCAGCTTTCCACGCCATTCTTTCACTATATCTTGCATCTGTCACGGGACTACTTAAAATTAATTTTTTCACTATATCTTGTATCTGTCACAGGATCTTCAATGGAGTTGAAATCCATCTTACACTTTGATTTATTCAAACTGCTCTATACTAGGTTTTAACTGAGAGATGCTTATGATGATGATAATGGAAATACAAATTATGTAATTCATCATCCTCTATGAAATCTCAATAAATGTTTTTTAATAAACCAAATCAAGCTATAAACAGAGTTTAGACATAAGCCAATCAACGTAGATCTATCTATATACATATTAATTGTAATATTTGCATAATTCTGAAAAATTACTAGATCTATCGTTGACCTCTAGCACTTACTGTACAAGGGCTAAGGAAACCCTTGTGCTTTCTCTCAATTTTAATTTAATAGTGTTTCCCCAAATCAGAATCCTTCTCGTAGGAATTCTATTTCCTTTCTTACTAATATTTTTCTCCACAAAAGAAGCGGCATTAGTAGAATTTGTGCAGTACTGACATTGGGTAAAGGTCTAAAAGAAAGTCTTCTTTCATCCTAAATCCCATTCAGTTAATAAGGTTCTTACAAGACTAGCATAGACGAATTGCGAGGGAGGGGCCAAAAAAGAAGTCCAGGATATTTACAATTTTACACATAATATTAAAGCAAGCGAGAGGAAAAGGAGCCTTAGGCTTAATTCTTAAGGACCATAAAACCACATATGTTGGTTTTTCCATTTTACTATACAGCATAGAAATTGCCAACATAAAAGTCCAGAAGACTTTTGAAATGAAACTATTCAGCATATGTTATCAAGCAATTGGAA
The DNA here is from genome assembly GCA_028671895.1 of Oenanthe sinensis. Taxonomy (NCBI): domain Eukaryota; kingdom Viridiplantae; phylum Streptophyta; class Magnoliopsida; order Apiales; family Apiaceae; genus Oenanthe; species Oenanthe sinensis. Next base: position 50,501,950 of record CM053804.1, read on the forward strand.
GAACAAATTCACATCAACAAACATACAACAAGAATAATAATAAAAAAAAATTATCTCACCAGTTCCTGTTGAAGCCTATTATTCTCTTGGATGATGGACTGCTTTTCCTTAGTAAGTGTTGCTATAAGATCATTAGCCTGAAACAAAGAAAAAAATTAAACCACTCAAAACACCAGGAGAAATAAACCGATCTTATCACTTTCAGTAACACTAAGGGAGCCGTAGGTGGTGGTTAAAACAGGTCTAAAGAGCAAAAATATAATTTACTAAGAAACGATATGTAGCATGATGAAAGAATATTATAACATTAGCCACACTGCAGTTGTACATTATTTGATCGACAAATATACAATAAATAACTTGAAAGAAAGATGCTACATATAAAGTTTAGCTAGCCAACTTAGCAGATACGTGCATAATATGGCATGCATGTATCATTAAAATATGAAACAAACAAATGTTTAGTCTCAAATTGAGTATAAAAAATAAGCATAGTGCAATAGCAGAGGCAGGAATCCTGGGTGGGGGTTCAAATTAACAAACTTAAAATCTACAACTTCAAAGATTAGAAAAACTAAATTGCAAAGACCCCACAAGTAAAAACATGAGTCCACGCCACCCTCATGTTACACGATCAAAGAAAGGAAAGTGGATAGTTTTAGTATATTTTGATTATTTTCAGTTTCTAGATTAGAACATGAAGAATATAAATCTACAAGGCAATAAAAGATTCACATTACTAAGACTGAGAAAATACTTGGTTGTTTATTTTTCCTAAAATCATTGTAAAAAACAAGGATTTGGAATGTCAGCTGATATCATAAAAGCTACCAATTTTAATATGTGTTATGCTCTATAGAACTTTTGTATATATTCTTTTATGTCTAGCTCCTCGTAAAGCTCTGACATTTTGCATTAGTTACTCTTAAAATATAACTTAGTACGATATTGAAGATTTTGTATTCAACAAGGATTCTTATTGTTGATTAATGATTCTAGATTTCTAGCAGTTCATATCCTCTAATGGCATTTCAAACTGATGTCCGCAGACCAACGGCCAAAAAAAGCACCAAGCTATACAATTACTACAACTGGTGTTAGATTTTAACAAAGTAAGCAACCATGATAAGAAAAAGGTTGAATAACCACGCGCCTGTGTTCAATGAAATGGATGGTGGCTACTTCACCGATTGGTGAGCTACCTAATCCAAACTTTGTATATATTCCAAACTTTATATATATATATATATATATATATATATATATATATATATATATATATATATATATATATATTATGATGGTCCTTGAAAGCCAAGGCAAGCCATCATCAACATTTTGATAACAGGATTCTTCCTTGACACTGGCATTTGAATGCTGTTTTTTTATGTGTTCCTTTAGTTCTAGCTTATCTTTTTTACCGAGATATAAAATTTTATGAGAATATTGAGGTGTATCACAAAAATCTATTCTTGAATAGACCTCATAAGAACCGTCATTGACTAAATTTCTTATTTTTTACTGAAATTTATACCTAAACTCTGTCATAATACAAATATGTTCAGCATTGCATTGACATATAACTTGTTTTGGTATTGGTTGATTCGGATTTATAGGTGACATTAATGTTGACTAAACTCAGTTTTGTAAAATGGTTATTTCTTGCAAACCTATTTTCTTGGTCAATATTTTTCTAAGAATTCCACTAGATTGCAGTGGTTGAACAATGTCGATGTTAAATCGGCATACTGATCCACGATTTTTATCCTTTTTTTACAAATCATATGCACTACTCTAATAGTTTATTTATTTTAACAATTATTTCTTGGAGTGTTATTTTAAGGATAATGAATATTATTTCTAAATCAAATATTTGTAAATCAAATCTTTGGAAACAAGATTATAAGAACTAGTTAAATTGACGTTTAGATTGAGATTTACAATCTCTGAATCACCAACAAAGTACAAATATCTCCTAGTCAGACCTAAATTTTCTGTAACCTTTCATTACATACTTCTAATCAAACCCTCTTCATGAGTCTTGCTCACGATAAATTATACTCGTTCTCCTCCTCTCCTTTTCAGTTACGGTCCTTATAATGCTGCGAAGATGCATTTACTGACTCCATCCTCATCCTGACTCCATCCTCATCCTGATCGTCATCCTCCTCGATCGTCATCCTCCTCGTTGTTATCCTCATCGTCTCTATCCCCGTTCTCATTCTCTCCGTCATCGTCACCCTCATCATCTCCCTTATTGTCCTCCTCCATGTTCTCCGCATTGTCTCTGTCCCAGTCCTCATTCTCTCCGTCATCCTCTCCCATCCTCTCCGTCAGCGTCTCCCTCATCCTCTCATTTATTCTCTCCGTCATCACACCCCCAATCCATGATCATCTTCATCATCAAACCCCGAATCCATGATGATCATTGTCTCTATCTCCTTTGTCCTCATCATTGTTTTTATCACCCTTTGTCCTCATCACAGTTTCTATCACCCTTTGTCCTCATCACTGTTTATATCACCTTCTGTCATATGTCATCCTCCTCCTCACATGGGTCACAACATTCTTTCGCCTCATAATATCCTGAGCTCGTGTTCGTGAATTCCACTCATTGATTATAATTTCATGAGACTGTCAATCATCATCATTCTCATAGTCACGTCGTAGTTCAGAAAATTGTTCAGCTGCAAGATGTGATAGATGGTGATACAAATAGTTGTTGCCAAAAATGAGACCGACATAAGTAGTTCTAGCACGTTCACGTTCTCAAACTGACTGAAATTATATGGTGTCCACACGATATCATGTTCAATACAAATCAAGCAAGAAATGAGCATAGTTTAAATAAATTTATATTGCAATCAATTGGTATGAAAATAGTAATTATGTATAAAAACTTACAAACACGGAAAGATAGAGAAATATATTTTCCAGGTTTTCGGTATAATTCTTTCTACGATTACGACTAACTCCCTGACTTGTTCTATAATCTTGCTCAAAATAGGCACATTTAATTGTCGTAACTCCCCTAACCCGATTCCAAATAACTTCTGCAGCTTGGAAACACGTAATATAAAAACCTCTGTCAAACAATATATATTGATATGTTAAGAACTAGGTTATAAGTGCAGAAATATAAGTTGCAGAGAAGATTAAGATTACCAAAACAAGTCAACTATTACTATTCCCTTCAAGGCTACGCTTCTTATCAACAAGGCAGTAGCTGATGCCTTTGTAGAGGAAGGCCAACAACGTCACTCCCCTTGTAGGAGTCAACTCGATTAAAATTTTCAACCATCTTTAGTTAAGTAATGTTCACCGTATGCCCACTAGCTGAAGGCACGATTAAACATCCAACAATCAACAATAAAATGGCCTTCTTCCGCGTGACCTCATCGTAGCTAACATCCTTTGCTATTGAAGATATAGTTATAATGCCATTTTATTGTTGATTGTTTGACACAAAAGTTGATTGATCACTACATTAGGAAGCTAGCTAGTTGAGTGGAATTCACGAACACGAACACGGACTCGGGATATTATGAGGCGAAAGAATGTTGTGACATATACGAGGAGGAGGAGTACAGAACATAAGGTGATATAAACAGTGATGAGGATTGAGGGTGATAGAAACAATGATGAGGACATAGGAGATAGAGACAATGATCATCGTGGATTTGGGGTTTGACGATGAAGATGATCATGAATTAGGAGAATGAGGGAAACGATGACGGAGACGGAGAGAATGAGGACGGAGACAGAGACAATGAGGAGAACAGGGAGGGAGGAGGACGATCAGGATGACAAGGGAGAGACGATGGGGGAGAGGATGAGGGTGACGATGATGGAGAGAATGAGGACGGGGATAGAGACAATGAGGATAACAGCGAGGAGAAAGACGATCAGGATGAGGAGGGGGTCAACAAATGCATCTTCGCAGCACTATAAGGACCGTAGGTGGAAAGGAGAGGAGGAGAACGAGTATAATTTATTGTGAGCAAGACTCACGAAGAAGCTTTGATCAGAAGTATATAATGAAAGGTTACAAAAAAATTAGGTCTAACTAGGAGATATTTGTACTTTGTTGGTGATTCAAAGATTGTAAATCTCAATCTAAATGTCAATTTGACTAGTTCTTATAATCTTGTTTCCAAATATTTGATTTGCAAATATTTGATTTGATTTGATTTAGAAATAATATTCATTATCCTTAAAATAACCCTCCAAAAAATAATTGTTAAAATAAATAAACTATTAGAGTAGTGCGTAAAATTTGTAAAAAAAAAGATAAAAATCGCGGATCATCTAAAAATTCAGGGGATTGGGTTTGTCAATGGAATAGTATGTCGATTTAACATTGACATTGTGCAACCACTGCAATCCAGTGGAATTCTTAGGAAATATTGACCAAAAAAATAGGTTTGCAAGAAATAACCTTTTTACAAAGCTGAGTTTAGCCTCAACATTAATGTCACCTATAAATCTGAATCAACTAATACCAAAACAAGTCATATGTCAATGCAATGCTGAACATATTTGTATTATGACAGAGTTTAGGTATAGATTTTAATTGAAAATAGGAAATTTAGTCAATAACGTTCCTTATGAGGTGTATACAAGAATAGATTTTTGTGATACACTTTAACATTCTCATAAAATTTTATACTTCACTAAAAGAGATAGGCTAGAGCTAAAGAAACACATAAAAAATTCTCTTCTTTTTTTTGGGTATAAAACTACTCATGACGATCGAAAATTTCAAATCCAGCAGCCTGTGTCAAATGCCGGTGTTAAGGAAGAATCCAGTCAACAAAATGTTGATGATGACTTTCAATTTTTTTTATATATCAAAAATTTCTGCTCGGTTGCTCCTAGTTCATTAACCATTTAATCTATAGCGGACCACACTAAATGGACATGTCATGAAGTTCAAATGGGAACTGACAAGAAATCTATCACTCTATTTAAGAGAATTTGTCATCCTCTCCACTGCATCACCAACTAGCAGGAATTTATATTGCTAATAAACATGTTCAAAAAACTATATGAGATACTCTAAAGTAAACAACATAAGCACAAGTAACTGAATTGGCAACTCCACGCCAAAAACAAGATACAAGAAATCAAAAAACTAATCTACATTGCACTTATGAAATAAGAACAAAAATTCATGTTTGACAGATACACTACAGACAAATACCTTGGTAGAGGTAACTAGGTGCTCAGAAGATCCTCTAGAAACCTGTAAGGGCCAGTAAGAAGGTATTTATTAAATTTTTGAAGCTAGATGATCACTCAAGAATGGTCAGAAAAAAAGATAAAAAGTGTTTTGATACTGAATATAGTACAAGAACTCACAGCAGTAGCATTTTCAGATGTCTCCTCCTCGGGATCTTCTGGCACAGGCGAAGGTGGACTAGGGGGGTCAACATAAACAACTCTTAATTTGCACTCCTCAACATGATTTCCTGCCTCTTTATTGAACTTATGTATAAAGATTAGAAAAGAGAATCACAAAGTTATAACCTGCCCTTTCTAGCTCTCGACAGTATCAAAAGAAGTACAAATGATCCAGACCAAGAATCTCCAAACTCTAATGTTCGATAATTCTCACCATTTCTGGGGTAATATCTTTTAGAGTGGCACCAGGGGGCACTGCTACGCTTTGGACAAGAAACTTGTCATTGCATTGCATATCTGAGGGTTTTTCTTTCAGAGCTTGCATTGTAACTGGACCAATTTGTAGAATAGTTACACCTAATCTCAAAAAAGACAGCTATGCAGCTTCTAAGACAGTGAGAGTGAAAAAATGAAAATACCTGTCACATTGCTTTGTGAACGTGGTAACACAATACCATTGTTAGGACGTACAGAGTACTTCTTTGGGTTAGTAGTCTTTACCTGCAACAGACAAACAAAAAAGTGCCAGTACTTTTAAAACTCCGAATTACAAGAAAAAATAATATGAATATGATATTATTGTAACATAAAGCAAACTTTTTCTCTATTTTCGATCAGCTAAAGCGCAGAAGATATCAAACACTGGGAGAAGAGAAACTCCCATACTGAAAATACATCCTACTAGTTGCACTTAAGTCGGCAAAAATGAAATCATAGTCATAGCTTCATATATTGACGGATAAAAACGTTTACTTTTATTGTTCTTTCAGATATTTTGTTAATTGAATTATGATACATACGAACATGAATGGATTCAGGATTTTCTACTGATGGGGAAAAAAAGAAAACATTCCAAAATAAACCTGCTGGGGTTTCACCCCATTCTGCTTACAAATTTGATCCCTTGTCCACAAAACCATGGGACTTTTCTATTAAAGGTTAAACATCATGTTTAATATGAAAAACACACTTACAAGTGAGCATAGTCATGGTGGGATTCAAACCAGACTAGCCTAATTACATGTCAAAAATCGTGTCCATTTCAATATTTTTACAAGTTTGCACATGAATATTGTAGTTGAGGGAATACGTGGAAATTGGTTACTAGTAAGATCTGAATTCGTAGACATGCAAATCTATTAATAGTTGCAATGTACTAGCTAACCGAAGTCTTTCAAAATTAAATTCTCAAACAAGTCAAAAAACAACAATGAATTCAAATCAAAAACTCGATGCACACAATTACAAAGATCATACATAGAAATCAAATCACAATACGCAAAGTTAATCACCTTAAAAGCAACATGCTTATAGCTTTTATTCGACAACTGAAACGTGCAAGAGATCTGCTTCTTCAGTTCAACTGTTAATCAATTAAACAAACAACACAAAACAATGCCAATCAGTAACCCTAGATAAAATCAACAAAAAATGAATCGGACAAACAACGCTAATTAAGAGAATTATTACCTGAAAATTTAAGCTCGACAGGATCGATGGAAATGAGTTCATCGGGATGCGAGGATTGAAGTGGATAGGTTGTTGAATCCATGAGATGAGATGAATAAAGAGAGTTAGGTAGATGACGATGATGATGATGTAGTAGAGATAGTCAGATATAGAGGGGGTTGTGTTATTATGTACGTATTTGTGTCAGAGTGAAAGAAGAAACCCAAGAGAATATGGATTCGACTTTCTTTCTGGCAGGCTGTTTGATCCACGGCAATTCAGATTCGGGTCTACTATCAGTCAAGACTCAAGGAGATTTATTTAAGTTTGTCTTTTTTTGATAAGAATTAAATACGAGAGGATACAATTTCATATTTAGGAATTACTCCCCGCCCAACTGTTTAATAATTGGGTTGAGCATGAATCTTAATAAAATATATATGATGATAGTGAAAAGTGAGTATAGTGGGTAAAGTGTTAGGATTAATTAATATTTAATGTATAGAGTGAGTATAGTGTAAAAAGGTAGCGGATATAGTTGATTTTTATATTACAAATTTTTATAATTTTTGGTAAGTTTTGAAATATAAATAATTGGGAAGGACATCCAAAAAAGAAAGTGTAAAAAATTGATGGAACAGTGGGAGTACTAGTTTTCTTGTATTGGTTTTAGTGAATATTGAATTCACTATATTATTTTTTATATATAAAAAAAATCTAATGTGGGTTCTTTTCTTGAAAAAAATAATTTGTGTGTATATTAATAAAATCATATATCAAAATATATCAGCATGTCTATAGTTATTATTTAAAAAAATTATAATTCATAAAATAGATTACGAATATTTTGTAATAAATAATATTCAATTTTATAATAGGCAGTCGATTTCCTTTCATCTTCTTTTCGAAAAATTCGATGTGTGATTTGGGTGAAAGGCTATTATATCATTTTTTTCGCCCGACTTTATCCGAAATATCACAAAATTTGATACAAGTCCATGTATTTTTAATATGCGTCGACAAAGAACGCATTTCAAGAATGCGTGTAGACTGTTCCATCATTGCAAACGCACACATATAATGCATATAAGTTAATCGAACTTTTTATATTATGTTGCATAAGCATTTTCTAGATGCGCATGTTATAATTATGCATACATGTAATTAGAGGTGATCACTTGTATGGGTTGAATCCGCACAACCAGATCCGACTCACCGAATTATTCGATAAATTTGGCCCGAACTGGACCAGTTCAAAATCCGCACAACCCGTTTAATTTTAAAAGCCAGTTACGAATTTAAACTAGAAACCACATTCCATATTTGGCTGTTTGAAAAACCGGATCAGCTCGGGCCCGTACGGACCATACAAGCCCGCACGACCCGACATGACACGAGGCACTACAGCTTGCTTACAGGCGATACACCAACTCTAAGTTAATTAAATATTTTTAATTTATCCATTTGAAATTTCATTTTTTTGTTTAAAAATTCCGTTTTAATTTTTTTTTTATTTCATAAATCATTTTTGTAAAAAAAATATTGTAATTAAAAAAATTTATACGAGATATCGTCCTCTTTTAACCTGTCCAAAAAAATTCATCAATTTTTAAACAAAAAAAATCGTCTGAAATAAAAATAATTTGGGAAAAAAATTAAACAACATAAATTCGTAAAATTTTAAATAAAAATAATCCGTAAAAAAAGAATTTTAAACAACAAAAATAATTTGAAAAAAATACAAAACCCGTCCCACCTAATCAGCGAAACTGGCACGCACAACCCGTGAACCATCCCACTCCCCGTTTATACGGTTCAAGCTTGAGTCCGGTGTAGTTCGTTTTTACTTGGTGTTGGTTCAGTGTTTCAATCTTCAGTGCCCAATCCACTGACAATTCGGCTCACATAGCCGCACAACTGGCCATCTCTACATGCAATGCGTATGTTGGTTCCGCCTATTAAAAAAATAAGAAAGAAACTATCAATCAGATTGAAACATTTTTTCCAATTAAATTAATCATTTAACTTCGATGTCTTTTACTTCACGTTCAAATATATACGAGCAAGCCTTCTTTTAAAATTTTATTTAAGCATCATACTCAAATCATCTGAAATAAAATTAAATTGGGTCAACCAGTTAATAAGTGGAATTAATTTTACTTGCATTCGACTCAAGTTTTTTCCTGTAAATCTTTAATTTAGCTAATTTCCAGCGATAATTAGTTTAGAATATTTGGAGAAAAAAGATTTCGATAATTTCTTTGAATCTCGTTATTTACCGGATGATAATAGTGATGATGTAAATTAAAAATTTATTTGTATGTATAATGATTGTCGGAAGAAATTTATATTGGATGGTGGCAAAAGTAGGTATAAAGGGGTAATGGAGATGAAGGGAAACGGTATGTATATGTTGGATACACGCACGTTGGATATGCAAATTTTAATTGATATAAAAAGTACTCTTACATCAAAAAAAAAAAAAAAAAAGTACTACCTCCGTTCCACCCAATTGTTAACATTTTGAAGAGAAGGTCCAACACGCATTTTAAGGTGCGTATAAAGTATAGTTACATAATTTATTTTTAATTTTTTTAATAAAAATTTAAACAACCGAGGGAGTAGTTTTTCGAAAAGTGATAATTCGGGCATCATGAGTTTAAAAAAATGTTAAATTGGACAATTTCTCGTGTGATTTCGTGTATTTCGTTTTTCTAATATCTTATTCCTTTCATTTCAAAATAAGTATCGTTTTGATTTTTTACATAGTTTAAAGTGTAAAAAATAATAATTATATATATCATTTTTTGAATTTTCATTTTTTAATAATAATTTAAGTTTTATATTTTTGTTCAGAAAAAAATAATACTTGAAAGTCGTTTCTGCACAAAGTCAAAACGATAATTATTTTGGAATGGGGGAGTATTTTATTTTCTTTTCATTCTTATTTTTTATATAAAAAATGGGTATCTTTTTATTTCTCAATTTTCGTAGTAGGTAGATAATAAAATAATATTCTCTTACTATAAAAATAAAAATATCCCCAAAAAGGGTGTTTTTTCTAAAAAAAACGATCTAATTTTTCTTAATAACCAATTTTATAATTTATATACGTTATCAATCACTCGATTTAATATTTAATATTCCCTGAATTCCAATTCAAGTGATTTGTTTGAATTTTCGGGAGTTAAATTGACCGAAAATTATATATATTAAATAATTATAAAAAATAAAAAAAAAATATTATTGAAGAATATATTTAATCTACTTTAAAATAATAAAATATAATATTTAATTTTCTAAAATTATAAAAGAATAATTCCTGACTGTTAAACCTGTTCTTTTTTTTATTTCATAAAACAATAAACTCTAAATAATAAATTTTCATAAAATATCTTAAATATAAAAGTAAAATCATCCAAACCATTTACGTCGTCAAATTTTTTACAGCGTCATTCTTAACCACAGTGTAATATACTTGATACAAACCGGAACGAGACACACAGCGATACATACAAGCTCTACTAAAGAAAAATTGGGGAAGATGATGGTGGATCTGAGCTCATTCTCCGACGAGAATTTCGATGCTAAGAAATGGATAAACAATGCTTGTCAATCACGTCACCCTCAAGATCCGCTAGAGAATCATTTAGTAGATCTGGAGATGAAGCTTCAAATGATCTCCGAAGAGATCTCCGCTTCGCTCGAGGAGCAGAGCGCCGCCGCACTCCTCCGTGTCCCTCGCGCTTCTCGAGATGTTATTCGCCTCCGTGATGATGCGTTGTCGCTTCGTCAATCCGTGGCTTCCATCATCCAGAAGCTCAAAAAGGTGTGTTTTTATGTGCTTGAATATGTATATATGGTCGTATTGTCTGTAATGTTTAGTTCTCCGTAAACTAATTTATTCAATTACTGATAATTGGCAAATAATGTTCATAGATAAACAACAATTTTAGTGTTCTGTGCGAGAACACGATGTTCAGAAGTTAGAACAGTTAGTTTTAGTGTGAGAATGCGTCAGAACAATTTTCGTGCACTTTTTGCGTACATTGTTCGGAAAATTATAGAAGTGTATAAAACATATGGTGTGAATATGAACTTGTAACTTCCGTTTGTCCCTGACTTGTTAGTTTGGATCAAATAGTAATATGAATAGATTGATCATGCTAAAACTCAAAAACTAATATACATGGATTGATATGTGATACACGATATATAGTTTTCATGGATAATATATTTGTATGTATTAATTTTTTGCAGGCAGAGGGTTCTTCAGCAGAATCTATAGCCACGCTTTCGAAAGTTGATACAGTCAAGCGAAGAATGGAAGCAGCTTATGAAACTTTGCAGGTTTTGTTTTTTTGCGCTGTTGCATTTCTTTATACGGATCAGTTGACTGTTTTTTGTGTCATTGTAGTGTTTGTGTTGCTACTTAATTGGTTTTTCTTTTTAACTTGTAAATAGGATGCAGCTGGGTTAACTCAATTGAGTTCAACCGTGGAGGATGTGTTTGCAAGTGGTGATCTTCCACGTGCTGCTGAGACATTGGCAAATATGAGGCATTGCTTAGCTGCTGTCGGGGAGGTAATATTTGACTTAAACTGATGGCATATTGTTCGTCTTTTAAAATGCCAAAGAATGATATGGATTGCTTTTTCTGCCAGGTTGCTGAATTTGCCAATGTTAGGAAGCAGCTTGAGGTATTAGAAGATAGACTAGACAATATGGTTCAGCCTCTCCTGAACGATGCGCTAAACAATAGAAAGGTAATATTTATACCGTTAAGAAGGTAGTAAGAAAAAATAGCTCTTTACGATCTCTTAGATTTATTTATATGAAATTTGTACTAATGTTGATCAAATTATTTAAGTTTAATTATTCTCCCCTTTGTTACTGCGTAGACTGAAGTTGCTCAAAATTATCGTGGAATCCTCATTCGTATAGGAAGATCCAAGTCTTTAGAGATATACTATGCCAAAGTTCACCTAAAGCCCTTAAAGCAGCTGTGGGAAGATTTTGACTCTCGGCAACAAACTAACGGGGTACCAAGCGAGAAAAATGAATCTGTTTCACTTTTAAGTTGGTTACCAAGTTTCTATGACGAATTGCTTCTATATCTAGAGCAAGAGTGGAAGTGGTATGATTCATATCTGCACATTCATCCATCTACTTTAATAAGTAACATGAATTCAAGTAATTTTTTAAAGGTTTTCTACAGAATACAATATTACATTTGACCACCTATACGCAGATATTTCAAGTGACCAAGTCAATCACACACACACGCACAGAGAGAGAGAGAGGGCGAGAGAGAATTCTGGCTACTTTAATAATTGTTTGTAGTTCAGGGCTCTCGATGCTAAAGTTAAATAGCCTTCTTACTTGTATACTATTATTTCCGAGAATTATATATGAAATATGTCTTGCTAATATTTTGCGGGCCTTTGTTATTTTGATACTAGAAAATTAGCGGTTCACATCTCTTTATAGCATGACATCCTGACAAACTTTCCAAGGAACATACAGAATTTATGTATTCTCATCCTTCCATCACTAGATTGAAGCTGCTCTAGTAATGCTAGTCCAATTTCTCTAAGAAAGATTAATGATGAAAGATATCAGCTCATGGTATCTTTACTATGGCAGAAATATGAGGGAAAGGGTTGTTACGTTCTGTAACAGTCTCTATATAAATCTTTTAAAACACACATTAAGTGTTATCTATATGTATTGGGTTTTACCGTTTTATTGATTGATATTTGACTTTTTACAATTTCATCTTCAGGTCCATACTTGCTTTTCCAGACGATTACAGGACTCTTGTGCCGAAGCTGCTACATGAGCTAATGGCAACTGTTAGTGGAATTTTTGTGTCACGCCTCAATCTAGCAACTTCTGAAGTTGTCCCGGAGACAAAAGCTTTGGCGAAAGGTAAAACTTCAATTACTGTTTAGAATACCATGTCCTGGATATTCCATATGTATTATTTCTTTTGCTCATCCCCGTTGTTATTGATATGGAATTCTATATTTTGTGGGATAAGTGTTTTATATGTTCTCTGTGCTCACTGATTTATACAAGGAAGGAGGGTTTGTGCTCAAACATCGTTGTTTTGAGAGTTTCGAACTTCTAATGGGTACTCTCCTTGTTGCATAAAGAATGGTGACATACTGACATGTAATAGACATGTATTCTTAAAGGCTTAAGATGAGGAATAACGATATTGAAATTGTTTTACTTTAGATACAAAATTCAGCTTAACAAAATTAAGACCTGCTTTTAGGGTCGTTGTAACTTGTAACAATTATTAAGATATGCTTTGAAGGGTAACTGCTTTAAAAATATCGCATTGAAAAATTTTCCTTCTCCGAATTAACCTTACTGGCCAAGCGATGCGAAGCGGAGTTGGTCTAAAGTCGAGGATGCAAAGTACCGACTTTGAAATTCTTGCAATAAAGTGATGGACTTGGGACGAGGGATGCAAAATGCAATAATCTCTAAAAGTAATTACAACATATTATTAAGTAGCATACACCTACTTCTCGTCGCGTTATTAAATCCAGCATTTCTATTGACATCCGGACTTTGGTATTTGAACAAATCAAGAGAGCTTTTATTATACCAATCCCAGTTTCTCAAGTGCAGCAAAATGTCCATATCCGATATTAGAATGGAATTGTGAAAAACATTACGGCATCCCAGTGTGACACATCCCATGTTAAGTTTGCAGCTTGCTAGAGTGATTTAGTAAAGATTGTAAAATATATCATGTTTGATTGCAACAATCTTGAAGAATAGTTTCAACTACAATGAAAGGGTGATTTGCAGTGTTAATCTTTATTAATTTGTTTGTCAAAAGGTATTAAAATTGACTTTTGAAGGATTCTTAGACATCATTTTCCTTGCTTAAATGTCAACTTTTATAGTCATCCGTTGCATCTTTATCTTCTCGCTGTTATTTCAGGCATATTGGATATCTTATCTGGAGATGTGCCAAAGGGTGTCAAAGTTCAAACGAAGCACCTCGAAGCACTAATAGAATTACACAACATGACAGGAAGCTTTGCAAGAAATATTCAACACTTGTTCTCAGAAACTAACCTCAAGGTTTTATTGGAGACACTGAAAGCAGTTTATAATCCGTATGAACCCTTCAAACAAAGGTAACATTCATACAGTAAACAACTTCTGTTATTATGATTCTTTATATGATATATACTGTTGAACTTATCAAGGCTCTAGTGTTTCTGTAATTTTTTGTCGATTGTGTATTTGTGTTTGCATATGATTTATATTCTTCCCTTCATCAAGCCTTTTGTATTCTTTTTTGTCTTATAATATTTTCAAGAGTTTAAAGAAAAGATCAATTCTTTGGGGTAAGATTCTTTCATATTATTTCTCTGAAAAGGCATCATGTGATACAGAAGTTCAAATGGTAGCGAGATAGTGGTAACTTTGGTTAGATTTTTAGTTTTACCGAGGTCAGATGGATTCTTTTACAGAGTCCGAAATACTAGGTTGGACTTATCTTCACATTAGACTATACTGTTGTCAAATGAAGAAAGATATAAGATCGTGTCTGATACAATAATTAGGCTAAGGATGCTGTTGTATCAAAATTGTTTGGCCACCCTATTAATTTTTTTATGGTTACATATCCTGGAGTTTCCTTCAAGGTACTGTCACATGTTTCTGTAAAATGTTACGTTATGTATTCTTCTATTAGTTAATGAAAAAGTACTTCAAGAGGATCACATGGATTGTAGTTTCACTAAGCTTTAAGAGATATTGAGTCATCATTTGATTTGTATCTGTTGTACCTTCTTCCCTTGTACTCTATGCTGTTTTTGTCTCTTTCTATCTCCCTAGAACCATGATTCAGATGTAATTTGTCTGAGTTATCTGTCCACCCCAATGTTACAACTTACAAGGAAAGCGGGACTGACCCACGTCTCGGAACGCGGTACATTAATTTTTTTTAAAATATGGCTATCATTATAATGTAAAATGTATATATTATAACATAAAATAACAAAAAAGTTCTCGTCGTACCCAAGCCTCACCCAAAGTAACTTTCATCAAATTCGTTTTTGTACCGCGTTTCGAATCGAATCCCATCCCATGTAGCTTTGGTCCACCCTTGTTGAAATAATATGATAGGCGGTTGACAAACAGTAACATTCCTTGTATAGTTGTAGATATGAAAAAAGCTGATTGTGTGTTTATTAAATGACACAAAGATGTAAAAGGAAAATGTGCCTGGCGAAATAGGCTTATTTCGGAGGTGCATCAAGTATGTAGACAGATTGCATCTAGTGCATCTAGAGGATCTATGATATATTCTTTTTATCAGCATTTCTGCCCTTTCTGTACCAACGTTTTTAGAAACTTGTGATCTGATTTGTAGGTATGGACAAATGGAGCGCATTACTCTATCTGCTGAGATTGGAGCAATTGATCTGAGAGGAGCTGTAAAGACCACCCGCATTGGATCCCAAGGAGTCGAACTCAGTGAAACAGTTCGAAGAATGGAAGAGTCCATCCCGCATGTCATTGTGCTTCTTGAAGCTGCTGTAGATAGATGCATCAATTTTACTGGTGGTTCTGAGGCAGATGAGTTGATTCTGGCTCTTGATGACATAATGTTACAATACATTTCCACTTTACAAGACATTCTAAAATCCTTAAGAGCTGTATGCGGTCTAGATGTTATTTCTGACGGTATTGAGAAAAAGGAAGGAGTTTCAGTAGTCCGTAAAGTTGAGTCATCAAGTGAAGAGGAATGGTCTTACGTCCAAGGTGCATTGCAAATTCTTGCAGTTTCAGATTGTTTAACAAGCAGATCTGCAGTTTTTGAAGCTTCCCTGAGAGCTACTTTTGCTAGATTGAGCACCGACCTGTCTGTTTCAGTATATGGTTCGAGTGTAGATCATAAGCAGTCACATGTGGCGGACATCGATGGAAGTGGGGAGTTGTCAATAGCTGGAAAGGCAGCCTTGGATGTGGCAGCTTTGAGGCTTATTGATGTCCCTGATAAGGCTCGGAAACTCTTTAACCTATTAGAACAGGTACATGAAGAATCAGTATATATGTATTATATTTAGGATCTTCTGCTGGTAACCTTACACACACACACATTAAAAAGGTTGTGTTGAATGTAATTGACACAGCAAGAAATTCAGTAGTATCGATTTATGTGGAATCAGAGGATAAAGAACTATAGGATTTTACTACACTGATTCACACTCCAGTCCTGCTTGCCAGGAATTTTTTTGTGTAATAGGTGATTGTGGCCCAAAGTATGGGCTGTTGCAAAAAAGGCCGGGGTTGCTCTCGTTCAATCTAAATGAGATTATGTTTTCTTGCAGTCTAAAGATCCTCGGTTCCATGCTCTTCCAATTACATCTCAAAGAGTTGCAGCATTTGCAGATACAGTTAATGAGCTTGTTTACGATGTTCTCATATCTAAAGTTCGACAACGTTTTAGTGATGTGTCTCGTCTTCCAGTATGGTCCTCTGTTGAGGAACAAAGTTCTCATCACCTACCAAGCTTTAGTGCATATCCACAGAATTATGTGACTAGTGTGGGTGAATATCTTTTAACTCTTCCCCAGCAATTAGAACCACTTGTCGATGGAATCTCAGGCAATGATGCCAATGCTGATGAAGCACAGTTCTTTGCAACTGAATGGATGTTCAAGGTATTTACCCTCAGAAAGATGCAACAACTCTCTCTCTCTCTCTCTCTCTCTCACACACACACACACACACAAACATACATTCAAACCAGCACCTCTTTATGGTTGGACTTCAGTTGTTCAAATAGCAATTACTATAATGTAAATGGAGTAAATAATGATTTCATTTAAGATAGAAAGTCCTAGCCTCCTAGCCTCCTAGGTATATAATACATTAGCTGGGTGTTATGTCTTTGGCACAAAGTGCATGGTAATTGCTTAGACTAATTTGGTTTATGTTTGCTTTTGTTTAACCAAAAAGTAAAATTAAATGTTAATGGATCAACTCTTTACTTATTTTGTTGTGAAGGTTGCAGAAGGTGCTACTGCTCTTTATATGGAGCAATTAAGGGGTATACACTATATAACAGAGCGCGGAGCACAACAGTTGTCCGTAGATATTGAATATCTGAGCAATGTGCTGTCTGCTCTCTCAATGCCAATTCCTCCCATCCTTGCTACATACCACACATGCCTTTCTACCCCAAGAGATCAGCTCAAGGAACTTCTAAAATCTGATTCAGCCGAAAGCCAGCTTGATCTCCCAACCGCAAACCTTGTATGCAAAATGCGGCGTGTTAATTTGGAATAACATCACTTGTTTATTTCTGGTTTGTGGTTACTTAAGGTCGGTTTTTTACCAGTTCTTGAGTTCCAATTGCTTGCGTATTGGTTCCATATGGGGCAACACAGATTTTTGGCTGGAAAATTTGAAAGCTGTTCTTCGGCAGAAACGTTCTGGATCTCTTTCCCTGTCGGAAGTGTTTTGTAGATCATGTAAAAAAAATTGGACGTTCGAGATTCGAGAAACAACAATACTTGAAGAGTTTTACTTGTCATAATATAATTCACACTTCTAAGGTCAAATCCGAATTTTATGTGTAGGATTCAAGTGCATAACCATACCAATGCAGGAATCCAAGCATTCTGATTTCTGCCTAGGATCGGATGATTTTCATTAAAAAAACAGTTCAAATTAATTATTGACGAAAATATAATTTTTAGTTATACGTTACTTGATTATCAGGTTCCCCAATTTTTGTTTCTGAAATGTAGTAAACCGCCATTTTGGACATATGAAATCTGAAAAATATAATAGATGAGCAAAGACTTTTGGTTACTGCTATATAATTAACTATATTATAATAACAACTAGGAATTTTTTTTTGAAATACTGGGGTCAATTTCAGGTGAATTATAAAAATAATTTTAATTATTCAATTTTAATAAAATTTAATTTTAGTAAGGATATATATCATACATACAATTCTATTCCCGACAGTCCTCCTTTTATACAACTCATTATCACAGATAATATTATATTATATTTAAATTATATTTTCTATTTTCTATTTTAAAAATCATACTTATCCTATAATTTTTATTTTATATATCATTAAATTTTATGAATATTAATATATATATATATATATTATTGTATAATTATCCAATTTTAATCAAATCTAATTTTAGAAAGAATATATATCATACATACAACTGTATCCCCGAATAGTCATCCTTTTATTTCACGGATTATATTATATTTCAATTATATTCTATATTTTTCTATTTTAAGAGTCATATTTATCCTATAATTTTTATTTAATATAATTTACTCACATTCAACTCACTTTTTCACTATTCAAACTCTTTTATTTATTTAAAATTATGACTTATAATTAAATTTTATGAATATTAATATATAAATATCATTGTATAGAAAATTGTAAAAACAAAATTAATAATAAAACAAATTATCATATAAAATGAAATATTTAAATTATATAAAATATATATGTGTAACATTAAATAAAATTTAAATTATTATTATAAAAATATATTCAAATTATATATAGAAAATATTAAAATAATTCGATCCGTGCAATACACGGGATATAAGCCAGTAAAAATAAAAGGGATTATCGTTTTCAAAAATAAAATAAAATAAAAGGGTGTATACATCTCTTCATTTCGTTTTAAGTTTTTTCGTTTGGAAATCAATTTTGTAATAATAATTAGAAGACTTTTAAAAAGTTTAAAAATAATTTCTAAGATTTCCACCAAAATTATTTAGAGGTGTGTAAAAATATGGATATTATTAACCTAAATAATATAAAAATTACCATAGTACAGTGATCTTAACAATATTTTCACAAAAAATAATTAAAATTATATAGAGATCTGGGTATTATCAACTTGAATTAGTCAACAGACGACGACTTAAAGCAGCAGTTGATCATTTTGCATACAAGTCACTGTAAATACATACTGTATAAATCTCTCCCAAAAATTTAGTTTATTATTACATTTGTTTCGCAGATTTAGGAGTAGAAATACACTCCAAAACAGATCACAAGATTTACAAAAACTTGTAATGGTACGAATCTCTCTCCACCCCTCTCTCTCTCTCCATCTCTCTCTCTCTCCCTCTCTCTCTAATATATATAATTGTGTTGATTGATCGGATTTGTTTGTGAGATCAGATGGCGGAAGGAGGAAATCCGTCGCGGTATGTGAAGTTGACGAAAGAGCAAGCTGCTCCTACTGAAGACATTCGTCCCGGTGAACTTAATCAGCCTATCGATGTTCCTCAGGTCTCTTTCTCTCTACATACCTCTACGTGTGTGTGTCTGCATTTTCGTTTTGATTGTTTTGTACATAATTAATTGGATACGTGTTGTTCGTTTTCGGTTAGATTGTTAGATACTACTTGTATTGTGTTGCGGTGATTGTGGTTTTTGAATTTGATTTATGGTTAGTAGTATAAACTTAGGTTAAATTTATTGTTGAAGTTGTTTGTGATTTGAGGATATAACTTTTCATCGAGGACTTATTTATATAATTTACATGTGAAAATTTGTTGAGTTATGCTGACAAAGTTACTTAGGGTTTCTCGCGAGTGGAAATGTGGTGCCGTAAATGTGATAGCCTGAACTGATGGATGTTACTGCTTACTACTAGTATTTATGTGTTTGTTAGCGATTACATTAATCGGTTTATCAACCTAGATTCAGAGGAGATGATTCTAAAAGCTGGAGTAGCTAATTTTGTTGTTGCACTTCTGCAAATAGACATGCTGCTTAATTTTTTCTGATATGTGATTCGATGATACTGCTGCATCTCATTAATGCTTTTCAATTCAACTTCTGATTTTTATTTTTTTTTGTTTTGTAAGATTTTCTTGAGTAGACATATGTGGTGTTTACCTATACCCTTTTAACTAAAGCAAACAGTCTCATCCCTTGCTTTGTTATCTCTTTTCTTTTCTTTTTTTGTTGTTGTCAGCTGGATGTTCGGAAGTGCAATGAATGTGGTCAACCTTTACCACAAAGCTTTGAGTTTCCTGCTGTTGAACCTTGGTCAACCGGTATTTTTGGTTGCACTGAAGATACAGATAGCTGTAAGTTTTCATGTCTGCATTGTTTTTGTGTCATTTGCATCCTTCTTTCCATGTGTAATATACTGTGAGTAGGCAGAGTACTTTAGGAAAAGAACGGGGGACTGGCGTATCAAGTGTGTTCTATTATGTTGTTGTCACACTGCATTGGAGTTTTCGTCAGTCTCCTTGTGCTAGGTTTCAATAGATTGCATATGAAATAGACATTATAACTAAGCTTATCATTTAAAAGAAAGTGCAGTGCCTCCTTTATTGTGCGTTCATAATGCGCTTGGGGCTTTTAGTTTTGTATATATGCATATATGTCATATTCTTATTAAAGTCCACAATGTATCTGTTGAAGCAATTTTTGTTGCGAGCATAATTGCATCATATTCCAGAACTATGCATTTATCCAATAGTCCTCACATCTCCCATTGCCAGGCTGGACTGGACTTTTTTGCCCTTGTGTCTTGTTTGGGCGTAATCTTGAAACCTTGAGGGAAGATGTGCCTTGGAATGGCCCTTGCCTTTGCCACGCTATATTCATTGAGGGTGGGATTGCACTTGCAGCAGCAACAGCACTATTCCATGGTATTGATCCAAGGACATCATTTCTTATCTGCGAGGGTTTACTGTTTAGCTGGTGGATGTGTGGCATATATACTGGCCTTGTAAGGCAACAACTTCAGAAAAAATATCATCTCAAGGTGATTTTTCTTTCCAGTAAAGTTTATATAAACAGTTTTTTCAAGGAATCATGCCTCCGAGTTCATTTGTTTGCCTGATCAAAGTAAACATATCATTTCTGAATATATGCTGTTGCAGTTGGTTAAGGTGCATGTAAAGAGTTAATTAGTAAGTAATAACCCCTACAATGTAGTAATACTTTCATTCTAGCTATACTCATTTCTTAGTAAATATATATTTGTAATGTGTAATGAAGTAACAACTTCTAGTTGCAAGTGCTTGACCGGCTAGGTGTTGAACCAATAAATAGAATTAACTTCATGCAAGAGAAGCTGAATTTGTTTTTGAAAGTCGTCACCTTCTACTTTGCAATAAAATATTATGTATGCACAATGTGTACTCTGCGAGCCACTTCATCACTTGTTACTTAAAAATGCTTCATTTCGTTTTTCCTTTGCAGAACTCCCCATGTGATCCATGCCTGGTGCATTGCTGTATGCACTGGTGCGCATTGTGCCAAGAGCACAGGGAGATGAAGGGACGATTGTCAGACAATGTTGTGATGCCAATGACGATGCTGAACCCCCCTCCTGTTCAGGAGATGAACCCAGTCACTGAGAACAGAGATTCAGCACCATCCTCTGCAAATGGCGATGAGCAAACCAACTTAGAGATGGAAGCACTATAGAGTCTTAGTTACCCTCTATCTTTCAGTGCATATCCATGGTTGTGATTACCCCTGAATTTAGAGAAAACTTGCAATCCCTAGGAATTGTTTATGATTAGAATTATGTTTTGCATTGCAAAAAATGTTATTAGAAAGGATACGTGTTTAAAGCTGTGTTGTCAGTGATATGTTGATACAATTGCATCAAATTTGCTCTATCTCTCTTGTTGAGAATGAATATAAACTACAATGTAGCATGCTTATCCCAATTTTAAATGTTATTAGTAAATGAGCTTTCTCGTTAAACACATCTAAAGTTTTGTTTAAAGTGCAGTTATAATCTGAATAAAAACCTAGGAAAGATTGTTAATTAGTTACATAGTAGCACAACTTACAAGCAAGATAACTTTCGATACTTGGATTACAGACTGCCATTATGCAATAATGATAAAATAACTGAAGTCATTCATGACATGACAAGGAAAATAACTAAATAACGACACATTTAGACATCAACACCGTCACTAATGCCCCTCAGTGAATCACTCCCCTGAGGAAACACTACATTGTCGTACAACAGTGCTGCGCCGGTTGCACCAAGCAAAGGACCAACCCAGTACACTGCTTGATTCTTGAAACTCCCACTAACCGCTGCAGCCCCAAACGAGTAAGCCGGATTCATAGATCCACCAGTAAAAGGAGCAGATGCTAATACATTTGCCCCTACAATGAATCCGATTGACAGGGGGGCGATGGCACCACCGCCACCACGCCTTGGATCTGCGGCAGCATAGACCGTGTAAACCAGGGCGAATGTCATCACGCCTTCCAAGATTGATGCTCCGAATCCAGTCATTTCATCAGGTATTATTCCTTGCATCGGGACATGCTTCAACCAACACAATCCAAAAGTCATTATTACTATTTAACTTTAAAATAAAAGTGCTGTCTATGTGTTTTGAATTTCATACCTGTCCTACGGTTGTAACTTTCAGAAGGAGGCAAGCCATAACAGAGCCAAGCATTTGTGAAATCCAATAAAACATTGCCATTGGGATACTAAGATGCCCGCCAATAGCCATTCCAAAGGTTACAGCCGGATTCACATGGCCACCAGAGACACCGGCTGAAACATAAACTGCAGCAGCCAAGGAGAAAGCGGTTGCAATCGCACTGCCAACCAATGCAGATGGTTCTGATGCACCCTTTCCCAACAACTTTTCTGCAAGTAAAACAATAAACAATAAATTTCCACTGTCAGTTGATCCAAGAAGACATCAAAAAAATTTAAGAAAGGACATGCATGACATGGGGACTCACTAGAAGACATTGCAGAGCCAACAGCGGCGAAAACGAAAATGAAAGTAGAGATGAACTCTGCAAGATATGATCTAAGAGCATTGCGAGTGACAGAATGCTCTAAACTGCTTTTAAGAGTTGCCATTGTATTACAAAAACAACAAAGTCTACTCGAAAATTCTGTTGTAAGAAATTGGATGCTTTGTTTTTTTAAAATGAATCCAGTTCAAGTTAATATATATTAGTCTCTAACAAATTTGGAATGGAAGTTGTAATTGTTTTGGTTTTAAATTTCAAAAAATAACTGCTGTGTGTTAAGGGCGCCATTTTTTCATGGTTGAGGCTTGCGGTTTATGACATTTGTGTTGTATGACTTGCTGGATGAACTAAAGGCCCAAGTCCAGACAAACAGCCCTATAACAATAAAGTATATTTACCTACAAATTATCCACACTAAAAAAATCATATTTTAACCGGATATTATATATATTATATTATATAATATAAAATTATAATATCAGAAAATATATTTAATTTATATTAATTTTTAAGTTTTAAAACTATAAAATATTAAATTTCAAGTAAAAA
This sequence comes from Oenanthe sinensis, assembly GCA_028671895.1. Lineage (NCBI taxonomy): Eukaryota > Viridiplantae > Streptophyta > Magnoliopsida > Apiales > Apiaceae > Oenanthe > Oenanthe sinensis. The sequence goes on from CM053804.1 coordinate 50,525,159, forward strand.
TAAAATATATTTAATTTAAATATAAAAAACTAAAATAAAACAATTAATTTAGAACGATTAATATTTTGATCCATCAAAGGACGTCCAAGCACATTTGTGTTATCTACCGCGCTTAATTTCATGCTCTGTTTTTGTTCATTTTAAAAGACGATGAAATGTATGTTTTCATTGACGTAAACTTAAAAATTCAATAAAACTAAAATAATAACTGTACTGTAAGTCTGTAATTGTTTGCTGTGATTTTTTTTAATTTAAATTAAATTTCAAAAGCCAATAGAAATGGCAACTTAAGTATTACTATTACGAACACAATTAACTAATCTCACTGTCCACTTCCGAAAATTATCAGCCACGGAGAGATCTACCACCGTCGGCGTTTCACATCGCCTAAAAGTAACACACTCTCTCTCTCTCTATATATATACATGTATGCATGTATCTCCATGTCTACTGAATTACTCAATCATTTGTATATTTTCTGCTGTTTACTCCATTTATTTTAATTAGCTCGTTATAAATTATACTGTAATAGATCTTATGTTTTTTATATATATTATATTCGGAGTTATTATACAGCAGAAATTAGTTCCTTATTTGTGATAATTGTGGATCAATTGGTGATCATTTGAATCCTGGGTTTGTTCTTAGTTTTGCTGCTGTGTTTCGAATTATTCGGACTTGTTAAATTGTTGTGTTTGATTCACTTGTGGTTATAATATAGTTTAGCTGTCTACCTTTCGGGTTCTTATGGTGAAATTATTAAATGCAATATCGAGATAGATATTTATATAAGGAATCACGATAATATATTATGAGCTGAATTGAGGTCTGGAATTAAGGAATGATTACAAGGCGTAAATTAGCAGTGTTGAGATGACGAATTTAGTGCCATAAACAGATAGTGAGTGCTGGAGTATTTATAGATCAGTGAACAATAGTTAACACATAAGCAATTTTAACGTATTGTCTTACTATACATTACTTTCAAAAACTTGAAATAGAAACGTGCTACCTCTATTTAGACTTTCGATGTATGGTGTCCACTATTACTCAAGGTGTAGGTTAATGTTTTAAGAAATTTAGGTCCTGTTCAGTTGGAGGATAGGAATGTAGATTAGTTGGTCCTATCCCACTAATCTACATTCCTATCCTCCAACCGAACAGGGCCTTAATGTTCTTTCTATTTTGGGCTTGATACAATCTGCTGAGTTTAAGGCTTCATGATCATGATCTTGTGTATTGCTAATAATTTATACTTTGGTAGGAAAGATTTCAGGTAAGCTGCTTGTTGTGGTTTCTACTACGAGATCGCATTAATTTTTTGTGTCAATGATGTTCTAGTACATAGAGTTGACATATAAATTATATATATATTTCCAGATTTAGATGTCTGACGATGTGGAAAACCCCGATGGCGATGCCCAGAAAGTTTCAGTTGCTCCTCCTATCATTGAAACCCAAGCAACATGGTATATTAGCTTTCTTCAGCATGTATCAGTTTATGGTATAGCTGCTGGGTACTGCCTGTCAGCATCATTGCTCTCCATCATCAACAAATGGGCTGTTATGAAATTTCCTTACCCTGGAGCATTGACTGCTTTACAGTACTTCACAAGTGCAGCTGGCGTCCTTGTTTTAGGTTCACTCAAGATTTTAGAGCACGATAAGCTTGATCTACTGACAATGTGGAGATTCCTACCAGCAGCATTTATATTCTATTTATCTCTCTTTACGAACAGTGAACTTCTGCTCCATGCCAATGTTGACACCTTCATTGTCTTCCGTTCAGCAGTTCCGATTTTTGTAGCAATAGGAGAGACCCTCTACTTGCACCAGCCTTGGCCATCAATGAAGACGTGGTTTTCGCTGGCCACAATCTTCGGTGGTAGTGTTCTATATGTCATGACAGATTACCAATTTACTCTCATGGCTTATAGCTGGGCACTGGCTTACCTGATAAGCATGTCCATAGATTTTGTTTACATTAAGCATGTGGTTATGACAATTGGTTTGAACACATGGGGCCTTGTGTTGTACAACAATCTCGAGGCTCTGCTCTTGTTTCCACTCGAGCTGCTTGTAATGGGGGAGTTAAAGAAGATAAAGCATGAAATAACTGACGAGTCAGATTGGTATTCCTTTCAAGTGGTTTTGCCTGTAGGACTATCATGTTTGTTTGGTGTAGCTATCTCCTTCTTTGGTTTTTCTTGTCGTAGGGCAATTTCTGCAACAGGTTTTACCGTTCTTGGAATAGTGAACAAGCTTTTGACAGTAGTTATAAATCTTGTTATCTGGGATAAACATTCGACATTCGTGGGGACAATTGGGCTTTTAATTTGCATGTTAGGTGGTGTTATGTATCAGCAGTTCAGTGGCACTAAGCCTAAGGCTGCAAAAGATGTTGAGATACAAGAGAGCAAGGAGGAACAACAGAAGCTCCTTGAAATGCAAAGCAGCTCAGAGAACACCGGCAATGAAAAGGAAGTTACAGATTTGAGACCGGAAAAATGATGACGTAAATTTACAACTGAATGGCATTCTTTTGTTTCGAAATTATAGATCACTAATCCAATGTTATCTTTGGAAAGTCTTATCATACATTCATACTTGATACAAGAACATATATTTTAAACAGAACAATGTGAATGAAGCCCTAGCTGCATACTAGAATGTCTGGGGTTGGTATTCAGGCAACGAGGTGAAAGAATAGCTTACTCTTTGCTCAGTAGGCACCAGGCAGCTGCTTCAAATCATCCTCGATGTACTTCGTCATCCTTGTGTGGTCTAGTTTACTGGATATGTTTTGTTCATCACTCAGATTCTATATATGTGTAGCGATCTAGCAATTATATCTGGATTCCCCCCCCCCTTTAAACGGTATCGATCTAGTAATTATAACTGGGTATTTTTCTATTCTTTAGACGGTACCTGTCAGTTCAGGTGAATTAATTTTAACCGATGTGAGTGAATTGGTCCAATTCCAATCTATCATTTTTCATAAATCTGTAATAGTATATACTGTACTCTGTATTTCAACTGAAGTGTTTCCTTATTTGTGTATGAAAAACTCCCTGAACACTCCATTTGTAGATTATCTAATGCATATCCTAGTATTCTTTGCTCATTTTCAATGCACGGGAACTCTCTCATTTTCAAGCGTTCTTCTTTGCTCATCTCCTAGTATTGTATTGTACATTAGGCTGATGTAGAAATGTTATTGCTTAGCTCGTCTTCTTCCTATATATTTAATGTGTACCGACTTTAGTTGTGAATTGATCATCTCTTTGGAAGAGATATGTGCAAAGAAGCTTGTTCCCGCTGACCAATTGGCCATTGTACTCTTAAAAAAAATTTGCTTACGAAATTGTACAATAGCCCGGGTTTATTTTTCCTCGTAAATAACTTATAAATTTAAAAATATATATACGTTTTTTCAACGTATAACTAACCCAAAATGAAGATGTAATGAATTAAAGTGCCGTCGTACTTTTTACTTATAAATAAGGGAATGCATTATTCTTTTCTTCCTCACCTTAATTCTCGAAATGCAAGACGAAATCAGTGATTTACCAAGAAAGCACGGTTTTAAAAATGGGTGAAGAATAATATGCTATACATATTAGCTACTACAAGATACAATACTTGATATTTCTTTTTTAATTTATTAGAATTTTAGAAGTTTGAATAATGAGGCCGTTTGAGATAATAATAATCCAACCGGATCTATAATCCGACCCATCTAATCTACCCGATAGGGGTATAAGGGGTTTTGTGGCAAAATACCCAAACATCTACTTCCCGCTCCGCAGTTTGAATTGAATTTGCACCAGAAATATCAAAAGTTTCCAACCATTTCTCTCCCCCCCCACACACACAGTTTCGATCTTCGAAGCTTCTGCAGCTCCCAGTAAACTCCTTCATCTCCCTTCAATTTCAAATCTTGTAAATCTAGGGTTTCAAATTTGATTTGAAAATGCACATTAAAGAAGTATGTTTAGAGGGATTCAAATCCTACGCTACCAGAACTGTTGTTCCGGGTTTCGATCCCTTCTTTAATGCTATAACGGGATTAAACGGGTCGGGTAAATCCAACATTCTTGATTCCATTTGTTTTGTTTTGGGAATTACTAATTTGCAGCAAGTTAGGGCTTCTAATCTTCAGGAACTTGTTTATAAGCAAGGTCAAGCTGGGATTACTAAAGCAACTGTCTCCGTTGTTTTCGATAATTCTGATAGGACTAGGAGTCCTCTCGGCTTCGAAGATTCTCTAGAAATTACTGTCACGCGTCAGGTACACACACACACACCCTCTAGGCTTGTTTTGTGTTTGACTGTCCAAGTTGCCAATTGTCTAGGTTTCAATTACCAAAAATGATACCTTTATATAGGATTGATTGTTGATATGTGTATCGTTATTAGCAGTGATATTTAATGTGAAATTTTAGCACGTAATGGAATGTGGGTATTGGCCTTTCTATCACAATTTGAAATAAAATGGTCCAAAATATCATATTTGAAAAAAATGACCTTTTTTATCACGTAAAAACACAACTTTAAATTGCGTTTTCCAATGAACGTAAATTATAAATGCGTTTTTAATATTTTTTTAATAAAAAGTATTTTTATTTTAAGAAACGCAAGATGAACTTCCGTTGTGTATACTAAAACGCAACTACAAGATGCGTTTTCCTAGCACAAGCGACCAGCTTCTAAGACACACTACACCTGTTTTTTCACCTTACTTTTGTAAGGGCCCCACATTATTAGAAAACATGTTATATGTATGGTGTGTATGGAAAACTGAACCTAGAAAGGAAAATTAAATAACAAAAGTATAACTGCTGTGTCAGAACATATTAGTAAATTAATTCAATAACGCGATTTGGAATGTGTTTTTTTGTGATACAGGGGGCCTTATTTTGATATTGTGACTTTTAGGGCATTTCTTCCTCTAATTGTGATATACAGGGCCTTTATTCTGGAATGTTACTATCCTGGGCAACAAGTTTTAATGAACTCTCTTTGAATGTGATATTTTGAATGCTACACATGGTTGCGATAAGGAGCTCTAGACTCCTGATTTTTTCTATATATATATATATACCTATTTCAGAATCAGATTCATTTATAGGTTGGGAACTTCTAGGAGTATTCTGAATTTTCTAAATAGCATTCTGTCGTGCAATAGTGTGTTATTAATATAATGTAGGAGAGGGGTTTTTAGTTATCATATTTAAGATGTTTCTGTTTTGAGAAAGTGACCAGATATAAAGTGATATAAGTTAATGATAATTTGCTTAATATATTATTTCTTGTATATGAAGGAAACATTACATCATTTTTTTCTGCAGATTGTTGTTGGCGGAAGAAACAAGTATCTGATCAATGGACATCTTGCTCAACCTAGTCGAGTTCAAAATCTTTTTCACTCCGTGCAGCTAAATGTCAATAATCCACATTTTCTTATAATGCAAGGGCGAATCACCAAGGTCCTAAACATGAAACCCCCTGAAATATTGTCTATGCTTGAAGAAGCGGCTGGTACAAGAATGTACGAAACAAAAAAAGAAGCTGCATTAAAAACCCTTGAAAAAAAACAGAGTAAGGTGGATGACATTGATAAGCTTCTTGATGAGGAAATACTTCCTGCATTAGAGAAGTTAAGGAAAGAACGCATGCAGTATATGCAATGGGCGAATGGAAATGCAGAGTTGGACCGTCTTAAAAGATTCTGCATTGCTTATGAATATATTCAAGCAGAAAAGATTAGAGACAATGCAATTCAAGGGGTGGATGCTATCAAGGCCAAGATTTCTGAGATTGATGCTAATACAGAAAAAATGAAAAATGAAATACAGGAGATGGAGACAAAAGTATCAGATCTAACTGTCGAAAAAGAAGCACGCATGGGCGGGGAGGTCAAATGCTTGTCAGACAAGGTTGACGCTCTCTCTCGTGATCTTGTTAAGGAAACATCTGTTATGAAAAATCAAGAAGATAGTCTTATGACTGAGAAAGATAATGCTGCAAAGGTAGAAGTGATTTAGCAGTCCTATATTAGAGTTTATATTCCAGAGTATAAAATTATGTATTGTTTCCTTATTTGGTATTTATTGTGATGCTAGATTGAGAGAAATATTGATGAACTAAAACAGTTGGCCAAAGAAAAAGCTTCAGCTGTACAAAATGCTGAGGATGGAGCAGCTGACTTGAAAGGAAGAGTCGGGGAGCTTTCAAAAAGTTTAGAAGATCACGAAAAAGAGTACCAGGTATTATTTGGGTGTGGATTCATATGCACCCGGACGCGCGCGCACACACACATATATATTCACATTTACACACATTTACTCTATGTTTACTATTGGCATCCATGTGCTGAATAACACATCCACGAGCATTTTAGGGAGTAGTAGCTGGTAAGAGCAGCGGAGATGAGGAGAAATGTCTTGAAGATCAACTAGCTGATGCTAAAGTAGCAGTTGGAAGGGCAGAAACAGAACTCAAACAGTTGCAAACAAAGATAAGTATTAGTGACAAAGAGCTGAAGGAAAAAGAGAAGCAGTTGTCGTCCAAGCGAGAAGAAGCCGTTGCTGTTGAGAAAGAATTAGAAGTACGAACGAAGGATGTGGAAGATGTTAAAAGGGCTTTGGAATCCATCTCATTCGAAGAAGGGAAGATGGAAGCTTTACAGAAGGTTGTTTTTCTATTGGCACTTGTCAGCTTTCACAGAAAACAGTACACATTGAATCTGCTCTTTATAAAATTTTACTATTCTTCAGGATCGTGTGGCTGAGCTAGGTAATGTGCAGAAGCTAAAAGATGAAATCCGAATGCTTACTTCACGACTAGGAAATGTTGATTTCCAATACCGTGACCCTGCAAGGAATTTTGATAGGTCCAAGGTAAAAGGTGTTGTTGCAAAGCTCATTAAAGTGAAAGATAACTCCGTGATGACTGCTTTAGAGGTCAGATATGTATTAAATCTGACATATTTCATTTTACTCTTTTTAGAATTGTGTTGCAGCCACTCCAATATACTTATATATTAATTTGCAGGTTGCTGCTGGTGGAAAGTTGTTCAATGTTGTAGTGGACACAGAAACCACAGGAAAACAACTTCTTCAAAATGGTGAACTTCGAAGACGAGTGACAATTATTCCTCTGAACAAAATTAATAGCTATACTGTACCTCCTAGAGTTCAAAATGCTGCTGTTAGATTGGTTAGTGTCTGGAGTAATGCCAATTTTTTTATTGAACTATGTTTTAACTGAAATTATGTTGATATTATTGATTTACAACATTCAGGTTGGTAAGGAAAATGCTGAAGTTGCACTTTTGTTGGTCGAATATGATAAGGAACTGAAGGTCCACTTTCTTATTACCTATTATTTGGCTCATTTCTGTCATAGCTTGTTTCGAATTATAGCATTGTTTTTTGAACATATGCTATTTAAAAGTAACACAAACCCTGGACTGATTGAGTTCATGGAAATTTCTATATACATGTAGTGTGAGGGCATATTGCTTCTTGCTTTTATAAGTTTCCCCTTGCTTGCTCTCATTTGTTTTCTCTGATGAAAAATGATGACTTAAAACTGCTGCCGGTTTTATTTAAGATGTATTTATTATCAAATCTGATAAAAGTTATGAATGTTTCAGAGTGCAATGGAATATGTATTTGGTTCAACTTTTATTTGCAAGACCACTGATGCTGCAAAAGAGGTATATATATCTGGACATTTTTACAATAAATGTGGTTACCAAACTAAGATTTTTTAATTGTCAGTATGTGATATCTTGCTGGAATCATGTGGATGCATTGATATTTTTCTACTCATTGTTGTGCTGCATACAAGTTCGGTTATACATTGTTTAAGTCATTGTTATCATGAAGACGACTAGTCGATCCTAAGGTACTTGGGCGCCGAGGCTTTTCGACGCCCGACTTGGCACCGTGATAAGCATAATTATGGTGTACAATCGCATTATTCAAATAATGACAATACACAAGAAAGGGATAGAGATGAACTTAATATTAAGATGGATTATTTTGCTTGATTTTCGTCACTTATGTTTTTTTGCTCGGATATGTTTGATATTTGCATGTTATTATGTAGTAAATATGCTTAATTTGAACCTAGTACTCTGTTACATTTGATTTAAGTTATGGAATTGATGTGGTTAGCAATATTATTTATTAAATCTAGTATATACATGTATATGAACAACTTGTCGACTATTTTTCTCAAAGGTAGTTGGGCATCAAGGCTTGACTTACCGCCATAATAACCATGGTTTAAGTTCTAAAATACAAAAAAAAGTATCATTTCTGGTAACTTTTGAAGTAAAAGCAGTACTATAAAGTTCATTCGAGAGCATATTAGCATAATACTTTAACAAGTCAACTGTCAATATACAAAAGAAACACAATTCAGTTGAGAGCTTATGAATTGCTCTCTTTAGTAGGAGATTATTTGACTTATCCATATACCTGATCCTCATGTTTTGCTACAAGATCTTTGTTTGCATTTGAACCTAAAAGTTGTAGAATTTTATATTTCATATCCAAATTCAAAGTCACAGCTGAGAAATCAAATGTTAACAAGAAAGCCGTCTCAAAGACTCAAACATATGGACTTGGCAGGATTAAAGTTGATGGAATCTGTAACCTGGTATCTCATATAGGAATATAATTCATATGGGATGTTAAGTGTGCCACACTCCTATAGAAAATTCAATAACTGATTCAGCTAGTCATAAGTCTGTCAATCCATAGCTCTAGAAAATTTAATATCTCATTGTACTGTATCTTGTGGTATCATGGGTTTTAGGGTCTCTCACTTATTACTTTATACTACAAATTGTCTCCATGTCTTGAGTATGAGAATCTCAAGTTATTTTGAAAAAGCTTCAAGTCAATATGCTGTTCCAACATATTGTGTCTAGATAGCCCACTCAATGTTTGATGTGGTTTGGCATGCTGGAACCTTTTATGACTTGTAGCTTAACTCCGGTTACTGTCACATTAGTTGAAATAAAAAGAGGCTACTTAGAGCTTGCTTTTGTAGTCTTGTCTGGGTTAGGAGTTCTTGTTCAATATTTGTAAACTTAGAACCACAGGCGATCAAGAAATTTTTACAGTGCTTGTGCTTGACATTCACTTTATCCATTCTTAAATTTTGTGTAGTATATATTTGTATCATATCTAAAGTTTACCTTGTTTATAAACATTCTTGCTTATGATGAATAAATAATACCAAAGTACCAAACCAATGAATACAGGTTGCTTTTAATAAGGAAATTGGCACCACAAGTGTCACTCTTGAAGGAGACATATTACAGCCAAGCGGACTTCTGACAGGTGGCAGTCGCAGGTAAGAATTCTTTTTATTCTTGTTAATACAGTTGTAATTGCTCTTGTCTTCATCCGAATGGGAAAAAAGGAAAAAAATGAATTGATAGCTTATCCTGTTGTTGACTATAAAGCTGTCATTTCCTAAATTTTCTCTATTGATTGAAAGTCGTGGTGTAAAGTCTATCCTTGCCTGTTCTGTCCATGATATGAAATAATTAAGAAGTGAAATATTGTTTATTTTGTTCGATAAATTTTAAAATGAGGAGTTCTCTACTGGAGCAGGTGCTGTTTAAGAACAATTAGCAGATCTTTATTTATGTATCTTCTGGTCATTTTTAATTATACCTTGGCCATGCTATGTTATTTCGTGCTCTTGAATTTTTCGGATGCTTCAAATATATAATCAGGACAACTACATGCTCTGGCAGAGGCTGAACTGAATCACTAATATATAATTGCAGGGGTGGCGGTGATCTATTAGGACAACTTCATTCTCTAGCGGAGGCTGAACTGAATCTCAGTAATCATCAGAAATGTCTATCAGATATTGAAGCCAAGGTCATCTTTTAGCATTGTTCTGTCCGTACCTTCATCATTATAAAAAATTACATCCTTTAGTTTCCGAAGTCTAAAACCTGCGTTGTGTCCAATTTCTCTTATATCTACAAGCATTGAAATGCCATGGTATTTGAATCTAGTTTCAAGATGGATACACATTTATGGATTTTGGGTGGCTACTTAATGAAGTTCATTTATGGATACACATTTAGGAGTTTTTGTGTGTAGGGGGCCGGGGGGCGGGCATCTATACTCTGATACAGATATACGTGTTCACTGCATGTGAATTGTACCAATTTCCATTGTAATGCTAATATGGTGTTTTGGCTTGTTAGTCCGTTATGATATTCTTATATCGAATTTCTCATTTTCCTTTTCTGATGGAATTTATTTATTTTTTGTTTTGTTTTGAGGTTTAGATTAGTGAGCTACTACCTCTAGAGAAAAAGTTTAAAGATCTCAAGACGCAGTTGGAACTTAAATCATATGACCTTTCATTGTTTCAGAGAAGGGCTGAGCAAAATGAGCACCATAAGGTTGCACAATTATTATATTGTGTAGCAACTTGATGGCGGTTTCCTGTAATCATTTGTGTTAGTTAACTCTTGCTGTTTTGTACATTCTTATAGCTTAGCGAACTAGTGAAGAAGATTGAACAGGATCTTGAAGAAGCAAAGTCTTCCATCAATGAAAAGCAACTAGTGTACAAAAATTGTGTAGCTCAAGTTTCACTGCTTGAAAAATCAATTCATGAGCATGCCAATAATAGAGAGGGGAGGCTAAAAAATTTAGAGAAGAAGATTAAGGAAATCAAGGGCAAGATGCAGTTAGCCTCAAAAGACCTCAAGGTAAGTTTCCCTTGATTGAATTATAATGTAACAGCATCTGTATATATTCTGAAGCATTTGGTCTTCAGGTCTCAGTTATTAGTTTACGTCCTGAAGGCTCTCCCTTACCATCTCTCTCTCTCTCTCTCTCTATATATATATATATATATATATTATATCATTACAAGTGAGGCATATCCATAACTAATGGCATATCCATAACTGAAGATTTTTTTTAATTTGTTACCCCTACTAGTCCAGGACTCATATAATCTTGATGCTGGAAGTGATTTTTCAAATTTTGTTTTCATGAAATTACAGTGCACATGTTTCTATATCTGCCTGGCTATAACTTCTATATATTGCATAATAGAAGTCTAAATGTATATGCGATTGTTGGCCTTGAACCCATTCTTGCAGAAGCATGAAAATGAGAGGGAGAAACTTGTAATGGAAATGGAAGCTGTTCATAAAGAACAGATATCACTGGAGAATCAGTTAGCTTCTCTAAGGAAGCAGATTGCTAATCTTACTTCAGAAGTAGAAGTAAATAAGAAAAAGGTACATAATTCTGTGTTGATTTTACAATTTTTTGTGCTATAAAGCCAGTTTATTATTTCCTTCCCCTAAAGAGTAAAATGACTAGTTTTTAATTGTGTAATGCAGGTTGTTTCCTTAGGGAATGATCATGATCAAGCTCAATCTGCGCTTAACATAGTCCGCACGAAACTGCGAGAATGTGATACACAAATAAGCTTTATTCTCAAGGAGCAGCAGAAGCTTCAAAATAAGATTACTGAGAATAATCTTGAAAGAAAGAAATTGGAAAATGAGGTAGTTTTTTAGCTTATTAAAGTATTTCATCCAAGGAGTCGGGACTAAAAATTATTCTGTGTGTAATTCAGGTGAAAAGGATGGAGACGGAACAGAGAGATTGCTCCCACCAGGTTGACAAACTAATCGAAAAGCATGCCTGGATATCATCTGAGAAACACCTTTTTGGAAGAAGGGGCAGTGATTATGACTTCCAATCCCGTGATCCTCATATGGCAAGTGAAGAATATGCAAAGCTTCAAGTTGAACAATCAGGGTAAGTGACATTTTAAGAAGGTTCAAATTTTCATTGAAGTTACCTCGATGGAAAACCAATATATCAAATTATCAATTTGCTTTGTTAATATATCAATAGAACTTTAAGCCTTATCAATTGACTGTATTCATTTTCTTTATATAAATATATTCTTACACATAGCAAACGGAACTTACAGAAGTATCTTTTAGACTGACTTCATTCTCTTATATGTTATTTCTCAAATGCTGTTTAAGTGTTCTACTGTTGATGACCAAATTAAAAGTCGCTTATAAACATAAATATCATGTTCTCTTTTGACGCAATATGCTGGGGCCTTTATAACACAAATATTTCTTATTGCATGGCTGTGATATGCTATTGCCTCTAAAATGAATATTAGTGTTCTTGACAATTGTTTGTTTGTCCTATTTTCTAATGAAGTCTTGAGAAAAGGGTGAACAAAAAAGTTATGGCAATGTTCGAGAAGGCGGAGGATGAGTATAACGAGTTGATATCAAAGAAAAATATTATTGAGGTTGGTTATTGTTGTGTCTTTGCACTGTTCTAAATAACAAATCCTCTCTCTTACATGGCCTTTCTCTCACAGAAGGACAAAAAAAAAATTACAAAGGTGATTGAAGAGCTTGATGAGAAGAAGAGGGAAACACTAAAAGTAACCTGGGTTAAAGTTACCAAGTATGTTCTATAAAACTGTTTGTATACTGGTCAGTTTTGGATGCTAGATCACCAGCCTCAGAAATAAAAATTTAAAACTGTATGGTTCTTTTTAGTTTTAAGTATCAGTAATACACCCTCGTGATAATATGTTGGAATCTGCATGATCCTTTTTTCAGTGACTTTGGATCTATATTTTCTACATTATTACCTGGTACCATGGCAAAGCTGGAACCTCCAGAAGGAACAAGCTTTCTAGATGGTCTTGAGGTCCGTGTTGCATTTGGGAGTGTTTGGAAACAGTCTTTATCAGAACTCAGTGGTGGACAAAGATCTCTGCTGGCCCTTTCACTGATATTAGCATTGCTTTTATTCAAACCAGCTCCACTTTATATCCTTGATGAGGTAATGTTATGTTTGGGCTCAGTAAGATTAAAAATTCCTGTCTACATCTTTAGTATGAAGTATATTTTACATTTCTATTACATTGATTAGTTGTTGATGACAAACTATATTGTTTTGTACTTTGATGAGATGCACTATATTGTTCGATAATCTATACACACATTTTTTTTAATCTTTGAAACCCTATTTCTGATCTTTCAAGATGCATACTCTTAGCTAATGGGATACACAGACTAATTTATGGAGTAATATTTTTCTTATGTATTAAATATTAGGAGTAAGACGAAACTAGAGGTGGAAGACTGCATACCATCTTAAATGTGTTAGCAACTTAAACAATTGATGAGGATCTCCTACTTAGAAATGTGAACCCTTAAGGAACCTTGTGGTTTAATTTAATTTTATTTTGGGTGCCTTCTCAGTGTCTACCATGTGAATCGTTGCATGTCTTATGTTCTCAAAGTAATTGCAACTTATACATGAATTTTGTCCAAAAATGAAATTGATCAAAGCCCATACTATGTAAATACCCGTTACGCCCATAAGAATTCTGTCCAAAAATGAAATTGATCAAAGCCCATACTATGTAAATACCCGTTACGCCCAGAGTACCTATGGGAAATTTTCTTCAGTTCGGCTTTAACAGTAATATTATCTGCTTTCGTATTAAAGGTAACTTTAGTCCATGTAAGGATTCTTATCTATCATAATATAGTCCTGTCTATGTCAGCACAGCACAATTCTCTCGAGGATTCTTACCTTAATTAAATCGCAATGTCATATTAAATGAATTTGTAACCTGTAAAGCAATCTCATAAAAATAATTAAATTAAATTATGAAAACAATTGATTCACTCGTTTCAAGTATCAAATTGTGCACTGTGCTGTTTATCTTAGACATGCCAATAAAATTAATCAAACTGATGCTTGGACCAGGCAATTAAGTCATTTATAAACATTTTGTAATCAATAACATACTTTTATATGGATAATACATTGGGGAGATGCACTACTTTATCCTAAAAGAGTTTCGCTTGTTATATATATATTTTACACACTGCTCTGTTAATCTGAGTGTTCGTATCTGGGGTCCATTTGTTTTCCCATGTGGCAGGTTGATGCAGCTCTTGATTTAAGTCACACTCAAAACATTGGAAGAATGATCAAGACTCATTTTCCACATTCACAGGTTCATACTTCTCTCAAATAAAATATGGAGATAGTTTGTCATTGGTGCTACTTTGTTATGAACATGTTTCTACAAAAGGTTCTCATGATTTTAGAAATGTTAATAGGACTTGTCCTGCTTCAAAAGTTTAATTTATTAATGGGTTTAAATTTACAATAGAAATTGGATAGATGAATGAAATTACATATCTTTTCGTGTTGCTTTTTTTTTATAACATGATTCTGCAAATTCTTTGAATCATCTGGTTTAATGCCATGTAATGTTCTCTCTGCAGTTCATTGTTGTTTCTCTAAAAGAAGGAATGTTCAATAATGCCAATGTTCTCTTTCGAACAAAATTTGTAGACGGAGTCTCCACTGTGCAGAGAACTGTTGCAAGTAAGAACAAGAAGTGATGGGTAGCTAGTAAAGCTTTGTTTGAGTGTAGGGAGTGTTGTGGTTTTACTCGAGGTGTAAGTTATGCACTTCATTTGTACAAAACTAACACAATCAGTAATATATGGAGGTTTTGGGTATGTGTTTAAAGTTTCTCCTTCCTCACAAGTCATACATACCTCAAGACACAGACAGTACTGTGTTTGAAATCCTTGTATGGGGTAGGGTCTTTAGAAAACCTTTCTTTGGTTCCGAAAACGCATTAATAATATTATGAGAACACTGAATGTGATAGAATAGTTCTGCTTGCAATGGATCTATATTTTCAACATTTTCTTTTTTCTTATCTATATTTTCACCATATTGTTACAAATTACAAATATTGCTGCAGTGATACTTGCATTTCAAATATTTACTTCCTCTATCTTAATTAGTAGTCTTTTTTTCAGGATCAAATTGACTAGTTTTTGATTAATAATTAAAAATTATTTTTTATAATTTTAAAAAACTAAAAAATATATTTTAAAGTAGATTATATATACTTTTTAATAATATAAAATATTATTTTTTTTCAATTATATATTATATTTAAATTACAGTCAAAGATGAGTTAATTTGATCGTACTGAAAATAAACTGGATAGTTAAAAGGGGACAGAGGTAGTATATTTTTCTCGGTGAACAAACTATATGTGTATTAATAAGATTATTATTTACAATTAATGACATGAGACTGCATTTGACGATAGTTAAAGCTAAATAGTGATTTATTAGAGGCATACCAAAAAAGTTAACTGTTCTAATTCAAAATTAAAATGAAATAACTAGACCCCAAAGTGCATAGGATGCACACTCATGCGTGATGAAAACAATCTGTTGACATTCCCATAAATAATAAAATATGACGAATTCCGGATTGTAAAGAAACACAGAAATGTAGACTGGCGGTGGATATATATATCGCATGAACGTGGGAAAATCTTTGAAGATCATATTACTGCATTTTAAATCTGAGAATAACTTGGATTTGTTCTCACCCTTCGTTAATTACTATATATATATATATATATATATATATATATATATATATAATATACGACTTGCAAATTTAAGTATCTAAGAAACCAATAGTTGATTAATTTGACTAAATTTAGTATTTAGTACTAAATTATAATTAGTTTTTTTACTTGACTCCTTAAGATTGTTTAGTGTTATAAACAACTTGACCCCATTAAAATTTTTAGACTACTAATACATGTTTCAAATTGTTCGAAAAACATTTTCCAAAATTCATGTCTTATATTTTGGTTGATTTTGTCTTAAATAATAATAATACATTCACTGCATTTACATAAATTTTACCAATTTAAATATTTTATAATGACACATCAGTGTCACATATCTGAATTTAGAAAATAATTTTATATTACTAGCATGATTCTAAAATGTTTTAGGCACGGCGCCTGAATTTATACAATTTGCCAACTGGGATGAAGACGTCGATTTAATTGAGTTGATATATAATAATTTATATTTGTTAATTTTAAGTATGCGAACTTATATTGTGGGTGTTACATAAAAATTGTAAAACTCTCATCATATGTTACTTATTTAAAAAGATATAAAACTATGGCTTCGAAAGTATCTCAAAATTCAAGAGTTGATTAATTTGAGTAACTTTAACATATGTATGTTTCTCTGATATTCGATCAAAGAACTAAAATTTATACTAATTTTATTGAAAAAATAACCTAAATACCCATTTTTTTTAAGATGGTGCCGAATTTACAGCATCGGATATATGGCCTTTTATATCCACTCAATACACCCCTGGGTAAGGCGTATATCTCAATAAACCTCAGATAACCCATGGAAATAAGTACATGATGTCCATTCCTTTACAATATCATTCCCCCTTCCCGATTTGTGTGTTAGTTTATTCCTTACCCAAGTATGGCTTGTATTTTATTAATGATATACGCTATGCATATAAACATATCACAAGATACACATCATACACGCAACTCTATCATAGTTGGGTTATCATCTGATGCAAACCTCGCATAAACATGTCATTTGTTGATACAACTCTCCCAAAACCGTATCATCTCTTGATACTACTCTGGAAGGAGCGTATCTTATTTAAAAAGAAAACAAAGACAAAAGTTGCAGTGATATGTATGGGTAAAATCGAGTCGAATAAGTGCGAATAGCAGTATGATTAGATTCGGCTCGAATTTATAATTATTCGTTCAGATTCGGTCCGGATTCGAATTAAAATTTTAATATTTTGCTCAGATTCGACTCGAGTTCGGATATTAAAATTCGTATTTGATTCGGCTCGACTCGAATAAATACCGAATTACTCATTTTAGCATATTCGAATTCGAATTCGTATGTAATAATTTTATAAAATTAAGAATATTGGAATAATTGTTCACTAAAAACTAAAATATGATCATTTTATAGAATATTATTTTAATATAAATATTATATACTGTATATAATAATATATAAAACTTACGAATTCGAGTCGAGTATGTATAATAAATATGTATTCGAGTACTCTAAAAGTATTCGAACTGCTCAAAATAAATACGATCGAATATCATAGTGGTAAGATCCGACTCGGTATTCGTTCGAATTATAGAATAAGATTCGAATTCGCTCGTTTTTTATACGAATACGAATTATATTCGTTTTTGACGAGTCGAATCCGAGTTCGAACCCGGATTACTCGGATTCGTTTTCAGCCCTAGGGATATGCATTTGGTATAGCCGTAATAGTCGGAGACGTTTTTTTCACAAGTGTAACAAACTGATGCGCTTATAATAATAGCGCATTTAGGGACATTAGTTCCGCGCATGAGTATTTTGATCAGCTCTCACTGTATAACAGATATTTAGGCCTTCACCCTATTTTATTGCATTAATCATTACACATTTACACACTTTTAAATTGTATTCGGATAATGAAACGACAAAGTAATTTCAAAATAAAATTTATCTGTAAAAAAGATATAAAAATAATGAACAAAAAAATTTCAATAATAAAAATCATATTTTAAAATTGAACTTAAATAAAGTTTTCACAACCCTAACCACATGAACACGATAATGCAAACTGTGTGCGATCGTGCCTAGTGACCTCTCGTAATTTAACATATGGTATTAATGTATTATGGTGAATATGGTCCATATCTGCGCGTAAGGGCTCAACATAGATTCTATCCCGTGCCGTGGGCAGACCTTAACTACCCTTTTTAACATATGGTATTATGGTGAATATGGTCCATATCTGCGCGTAAGGGCTCAACATAGATTCTATCCCGTGCCGTGGGCAGACCGCAGACCTTAACTACCCTTTTTAACAAAAGGCGCTGCGGGTGAAATAATGCTGTTTTTTGTCTTCGTCTTCGTCCCAGCCCGTAAGTTAACTCGAGCTGAAGAGATGGATATTGGCTTTCAATTGCAGCAGCACTTATTATAACAAGAATATTTTTATATTCTTATTTATATATAACAAGAATATATTCTTATATTTTGTAAAAATATGATTTTTAATATTTTTATTTATAAAAATACGTTTTGTAACCAATACAACATGATACAACTAAATACCTTTACAAATTGTATATAAAAAAGTTGCATACAGTTATTTTTAATTACAAACTGTAATTTTACAAAAAAAAAATAGAAAATAATAAAATCACAAAAAAAGTAGTAATTTTGATAAATACCTTCAAAAATATTTTATAACCCTTTTTTACTTATTTTTCCAGAATCTATCGGGAATCAAAATAAAATTCCGTCGTGCTTCTTACATCAGTCAATGTAATAAAAACGAGAAACAAAAAGTTTCAACAGCCTATATATCCAAGTTTTGGCTAAATAAAGTGCACAGAAGATACCTGATCCAGATCAAACTAAACCTTAAATAACAACCCTAGCTATATATACTTTTAACTCCTCTTTGACCATATATTGTACTAATATTGAGACTTGATAGGTCAACTTAATTAGGGCCGTTTGCTCTGTCCTACGTTTTCATTTATTTGAATTTAAACAAGTCATTGACTCGTAGGAGTCTTACCCGTCTCGTTGCATTAACATAAGTTTGCATGTATTTCTGTTGGTGTATTTATTAATTTGTGTAAGATATAGGAGTATATATGTATTAAATAAAATGTATTTATATAGGAGTAATTATATATACAAAATATATCTGTAAACATCAGGTATAATATGTGGTTACACTTATGGCAGTCGGTTTGACTTTATTCTATTCGATTGTTTAATAAATCTAGTTAGCAGCGGAACGATTCAACTAATTAAATTAAAAACATTTAGGAAGTCAGCTGTTAAACTTAATTTATTTTAGAGAAATAAAATCCTGAGAAGCCGTCCACTCCATGAATTAGTCAAGGGGTGCATGCAGATGCAGCTAGCAAGCTAGGTTGATTAATTATGCTCTATATTTCCTTAATTAAAGACACATGCAAGCCACTAAGTATACGCAATTAACTACTAAACACATGAACCCAACCTAAAAAACAACTACTAATTGACATTTTCCCTTTGTCAAACTATATATTTATAAAAAAGACATCAACGTTGATATAGTTTTTATCTAATCCCATCACATTAATTCCCAAATAATGAAGCATCCCGTATCTATATGTTAACAGTTAATCGATTGGCTCCCTTGTTACTTCTGGTTCAAAGAATATAATTAGGATGTTAAATCACAATTAGGTATAGTACGTGGCCAATTAATAGTATAGAGAGCTTTTGCAATTTTTCTCTGTCAAAATCGTTCCAAATTAACATTAATCGTAGTTTTAAAACATCCTTTATTTACAAATGATAGTAAATGATTAATTTCCTATAAATTTTTTCAGTGTGGTTTAATTTATAATTATTTATATCTACTTGGCTATTTATACCAAAAGTGTAGTCAGTTAGCAATATTTTATTTCTATATATTTGACAACTAGATTAAATTATTAATTAATTTAAGGGGAAAAATTCATAGAAAATAAAAAACGGAGACGGCACACAGATACATGTAAGGTAGTTTCGGTAATGTTACATATTGAAATGGAAATTGTTGAGAAAATCCCAAGAGACATGGCAGATCCTGTACACTTGATATGTATAGGACTAAAGTATTTATTAATGTGACTTTGTAGCAGCTTTCATTTACTCCCATTAGTCCCTTACGTAGGGTTATGTAATCTAATTTTAAATACAAATCTTGGTGGTGATCAGGTGTCGTATTTATATAACAGCAAATCAATATTTATACTAGTTGACTTTCTCTCTGTGAGTAATCAGTGTGTGCGTATATATAGGTGTACTGGCTAGTACTCATTACAAACTGAATATAGTGTAATTGTCTTGTTCATTCTCCTCCAGTTAATTTTTTTTAAAGGTCCTGCAGAGGAGAATGAGAAGTAACAATATTAGATTGAACTGTGGTACAACCATACCCATCCTTGGTTTTGGTACTTACTCTTATGAAAATGATAGACACACTACTGAACAAGCAATTCATACGGCTCTCAAGGTAACTACTTCACACACACACACACACACACACACACACTGCTAGCATATTCATGCACATAGGCACATAGCTGAAAATATATGTATATATTGAAATGTATATGGTGTGCATGCAGTTGGGATATAGGCATTTTGATACAGCAAAGATATATGGTTCAGAAGAAGCAGTAGGAAATGCCTTGGGAGAAGCAATGGAAAGTGGGATCATTGAAAGGCAAGACATTTTTGTCACTTCTAAACTATGGGGAAGTGATCACCATGATCCTGTTTCTGCCCTCAAACAAACATTAATGTAAGTTTTTTCTTTATCCCCTATCATGAATTTAGTTTCTTTTTTACTTTTTACATGATCATTTCTCCATACATATACAATCCAATTGAGATTTATACATCTATGGGTTTCTTTGGAATCACAACATAACTACTTGTACACAGTGCCCAAGTCCCAAATCTCATGCATCTACAGGATATATACGGAAAATAATGATCCAATAAATGTATTTTTGCACTAATTTACAATTGAAATTGATGGGAATCTTTTGTCTCAACTTGATTGCATAATTTTGTAATCATCATATTTATTTAATGGAAGCCTGATACGGCTACAGGAAAGCTACATATATAACAAAATTCATCTAGGTCTAGTACGGCCAAAAATACAATCGTACGTAGCGACAGACTTGAGATATGGATCAGTTTTGGATACTCTGCATGTGGAATTATGGTATCAAAAATTTATGTCAATTATACACACACACACACACACATACACACACACACACACACACATATATATATATGCTGTTAATAAAGATTGTGATTCGGTACCAAACTTCTATGTGGATTGCTTAAGCTGTTTATCATAAATTAATATACTAGCTTATTCACACAACTTGTGCATTTATTTATATATACAGGAAGCTTGGAATGGAATATGTGGACATGTACCTAGTGCATTGGCCTGTCAAGTTGAAACCTTGGGCTTGTTCTGCAGTGCCCAATGAACAAGATTTTGATACACTCGACTTGGAAGGCACGTGGGCTGGAATGGAGAAATGCTTGGCACTGGGGTTGTGTAGGGCTATTGGTGTCAGTAATTTTTCTTCCACCAAAATCCAACAACTTTTAGAATTTGCCTCCATTCCTCCTGCTGTCAATCAGGTATATTAACCCCTCCTGCCTGCTTATAATTGTGTTTTTCTCCCCTATTACTATGCATTATTGAATACGTGGATAAACCAGATATAACTGGTATGTCCTCTCTCGGGAATATGGTTCGGAGGAACGTAAGATGTATGCATACCTTATTCCGGGTCATACCATATAAATATACATTCTTCGAATATATAATGATATGATTGAACACACACACACACACACACACCATGTTACTCTGTTCGACTATGTCTACAAATGAGTGAATAACAAATTTTAGAAGATTCAACTTGTAATAATTGGTTCAAGTACAATTAAGCAATAAGATCAAAATCTCATTATCCTGTGTTTCTTTGTTTATGTATGTATGCGTGTGTGTGTTGGTGTTATATTACATGTCTAGAAATATATATGGTATACTAATGGGTTAATAAAATGCGGAGCAGGTAGAAATGCACCCAATGTGGAGGCAAAGAAAGTTGAGACAGGTATGTGGGGAAAACAGGATACATGTAAGTGCATATTCCCCACTTGGTGCACCAGGAAGTTTCTGGGGATCAACTGATGTGGTTAATAATCCAGTTATCAAATCCATTGCTCTCAAGCACAGGGCAACTCCTGCGCAGGTTAGTTGTAAAGCTTAAATAAATCTTGTTACAAATGATATATTCGGACATTCCTTCTAAATTTTGCTAAATTGCTTGATTTCTATTTTATGTGCTAGGTTGCTCTAAGATGGGGTTTATCCAAGGGAACTAGTGCAATTGTGAAGAGCTTCAACTGTGAAAGAATGAAAGAAAATATGGGAGCAATTGAGCTGCGGCTGGATGACAACGATTTGCTAGCCATTGAAAGGATGGTGGAGAGGAAGATAATGAGAGGAGATTTTCTTGTTAATCAAACCACAAGTCCCTACAAATCCATTCAAGATTTGTGGGACGATGAGATTTGATATCTATATTGAAGCTAATTAAACAATGGTGTGCTGTCCAACATCGGCTACACACATCATGATTTGCACCAAAAGAAATTGTATGTATTAATTATCTTCGGGGCAGATTGATGATCAACCTACTTGTCTCAGTTTTAACAACGAAAAAAATATTAGCAACGTTTATTAAAATCTATAAAATGGGTCAAGAAACCAAAACGGCAAAACGCTACCTCAAATTTAAATGTATAAAACAAAGATGCTGCTGCAGAAGTAAAATTATCATATACTGTTATCTCAAAAGCGAAGGCATGGATGCTGAGCACCATACAACTTGAGAATTCCAATCTCACCTTTTTCCGAAAAATTTGCCTGTTTTTTCTATGCCAGTTCCAACAAGACTTGCTGACAAGAGGGATCTTGTATCAGCCTTCCATGTGAATTTTTTAAGAACGGAAAACAATGTGGCAAGCTCGACTATTGCTATATGAGGTGACATTGAGGCTCTCAAGCTCATTCCAAAAAAAAAACCACAGATGCCAAACCTTGTATAGTTAGCCTTGAGCATCCTTCCAGTGACAGAGATTTAACCCTCCTGTTTCAAATAACTCAAATTTTTAAAGGTTCATTCTAATGAAATTTTAATGAAGTAATTAGGCTTGAAATGCATTGAACTCCATCAATGCATCTCAACGAATGTCTAGAACCAAATCTAAGCATACATGTATCTTGTTATCACAGTCACCGCTTCATTTGTGTATTTGAGGTTTTAAAGATTGGTTGGCCTGGTAACACAAAATTTGAAGACCAGTAACATAACAATCTCTCTTCGGTCTCTTGTTTGCTTTGATTTGATTTATAATGTATTTTTATTTATATTTTATAAATTTAAATTTTACTCCCTCCGTCCCTATTTACATGTCCATTTTGACTTTTTTGAAATCAAATTGACTAATTTTTGACCGGAATTTAAAAATTATTCGTTTATAATTTTAGAAAACAAAACAATATATTTTAAAGTTGATTATATATACTTTTTAACAATATAAAATTTTAATTTTTTTTAATTATATATTTTTATTAAATTACGGTCAAAGGTGAGTCAGTTTGACTGCACAAAAAATAAAGTGAAAAATAGGAACAGATGAGTATGATATAAAATTATCGGATTTAAACAAAATACATGCACATATAAATTTGATTTATTTTATAAAAATAAATATAACTTATAAACTAATAAATAATATGAATGCTATTCAAATTTCATTTAACAATTTAGAAATAAATTAACACAATCCAACTCAACACGCCGACACGTGTCATTCTACAAAAAAATTTCCACCTCGAAATAACAAAATAACAACCTTTTCTCTTAGGAGTAGTAAATAAATTAAATAAACACTATACTTTTTCAGTTTTTCACTTTTTGTATATATCCATCCATCTCCTTCTATATACACACAGTCCATACACATAAACACACACTTTCAAGAAACACTATGTGCACCATCAACTACGACATAATCTCATCATCCTCTACCAAATCTAGACCCGACCCATTTCTCTTCTCCTATCTCCCTCCCAGCCATGTCATTTTACCAACTCGGGTCGGGTCGACCGACTCAGAGCTTCAAGATCCGAAAACTCAGTCACATCAACACAAGAAAATATGAGCTTTTATGAGCTTCTGGGCATCCCTGAAACTGGCAGTTTAGTAGATATAAAGAAAGCTTACAAGCAATTGGCTAGAAAATATCACCCGGATGTGTCTCCACCGGTTCTGGTTGAAGAATATACGGAGCGGTTTATTCGGGTTCAAGAAGCTTATAAGACCTTGTTGGATCCGGGTCGGAGGGCTATGTATGATGAGCATATGGCTAAGGGATTTCACTTTGCTTTCTCCGCTTGTAAAAATTATCAAAACAATGAGGTATATAATTTTTTAGTTTATGTTTTTTTAAAGGTCTTGTTTTTATGTTCTTTGAAAATCTTGTTTTTGTTTAAAATTTTAAAACCTTGGGTGATTGTTGTTTTAATGTATTGTATTGGATGTGTGAATCATTTTGGATACGGGAGGATTTGGTGTTATTGTTAAGATTTCATCGGAATTGTATATGTTTTGGTTGATTATGACATGTTTGTGTGTGTGTGTTTATAATGTACTAGATGCTTTGGTTTTTATAATGATAGTTATGGACTATTATATTATTTAAGTATATTCGGTATAGTGTATTGAGGTAATCATTTTACACAAGTAAGGGTTGTTCTTGCTAGGATTTTATTGTGATTCTATATGTTTGAGTGAGTTACAACTAGTATATGTATATGCTGTATGTATAATATGCTAAAACTAGTGTCATTGCCTATGCCACTTGAAGTAGATGTTCTGGTTTTATATTGATGACTATGAACTATATTATTATTTAGTATATTTGGTCTAGTTATGGAATATCAGAATATGGATCTCTGAATTTGGGGCACTCGCAAATTGGTTTAAAGTTCTTTTTTATTGTTCACATGGTATCTAAATATTGGTGTCTCCCTTGATATTCGTAAGTATCTATTTGGTAATTTTTATTGTAGATTATGGATTTCATTATAATAGTATATTGTTATTTGATTACAATTGGATGTTAATATTTTTATGTATATAAGGTTTGATCAACTAGAAATTTACATAGATCACTACCAGAGACGTAGGTTCAACAGAGTTCACTGTGTTAATTTTTTAATTTGTCAATGACATAGTTCTTTTAAAGGATCGCCGGTCCATATATAGTTCTTCTTGTTTATTCCAATTTCACTTTACTAATATTATATTTCTCTTGTCACCATCCATAGCATAGAGTACATATCTGATATCCTCTTGTTTTTATTTATACAAACATTCAACATGTTGAGTTGTGTTGAAAAGATATTTACTTCTGCAGGTCACTTGAAGAGTGTTTATTATAGTATCAAGCAATATTGCACACAATACTTTAGGCTGAATGCAATGAATACTTTACTTTTTAGAGTAGCAACTTGGGTTTGGATTTCTCTGAAGCTAGCATGCAGCAGGCACATGTTCAAGTTAGAATAAATCAATAAACTACTATTAGAAAAAGTGTCATGTGTTTTAGTTTTGGAACACAAGAATCTTTGTTTAGATGCCATTCTCTTTAAATTAGTCTGAGTTGATGTTTATCGTTATAGGTTACATTAGCAATATTATTCGGATGCCATATTGCCATTACTACTGAATTAACTTCTCAAAAGAACAAGGGATTTATATTACCAAAATTCTGCATTTTGGAGTTTGTTGCTTTTACAGCAGGGACTCTTTTGTGGAAAGGGCGACAGTACTAGTCTGACTTGGTCTGTAATGAGTGGACTTATTTTGCAAGATGGGGTCTTGCTACAGCATTTTTTGACTGATTTCATTTCATGTTGGGCATATATTGGTTTAGAAATTATCAGTCTTGCTCATATCTATAAATATTTCTTGTTTTAGGTGAAGTTAGTTTCAGGATTTTTTTTCACATATTTGAATATTCAATTTTTTCATATCAGAAGACAGGAAGACAGAAGAGAGTGGAAGAATCGTTGGCAGTCTCAACTATCAGAGCTGAAGATTAGAAGCGTGTACAGAGAAGCCAAGGGAACTATGTCATGGGGAGAACGAATGCGTCGACAAAAGAACGAGTCTGCACCTTAGAAATGAATAAGATCTTTAATATATTGTGTGTATGACACTCTTGTTTTTGGCTAAGTTTTTGTTATCGAGAAAACAAAAAATCTTATCCTATAAATTTGGATATAGAATGTCCGAAATGGACAGTCTTACTTGTAAATGCTAACTAGACTATAACTAGATATTAGAACCAGAAACCCTCCTATATTTGTACAAAGTAACAAGAGACTTGAGAAAGATGGTGTGTGTATATGTATATAGCCCTTGTTTTTTATATTTGTAAAATTATGTTAATGTAAATGTTGACAGCAATCGAGTAATACCCTGGTGCATATTGATGCAGCCATATTCAGAAGGGTCATCAAGTAAGAGTTCTAAAGAAACTTATATCAAGTTCATACTTCTTTTACATTCATGTCCAAAAAACTAATGAATGGGTAGTTATATTAATGCTATAATAGTTTGAAGATGTTATACCATCAGGTAAAATTGAAATCTAAGAAAAGAGTTTATAATCCTTATTGAGGCCAAAATTATAGAAAATGAAAGATGATTATGATTAGAAGAAGTGTGTGGAAGAAGGAAAATTGAGATGGAATGTGTCAACTATCCTTTTGTCTTCTGTGAAGCTGGTTGAACAGCAAGTTAACATCTACTCCCTCCGTCCCAACCAATTCTTTACACTTTCCTTTTTGGGACGTCCCACCCAATTCTTTACATTACTAAAAATAGTAACTTTTAACAATAAATATATTATTACATCCACTACTTCACTCCACTTTTTCAACACTTTACACTATTACACCCACTACTTCATTTATTTTAACAATAAAATCACTATTACACCCACTATCCTTGGTCTCCGTGCCCGGACCAAATGTAAACATTTGGCCGGGACGGAGGGAGTATATCACTATAAGGCGTAAGCCCAAGAATGACTAGCCTTTAGACAATCATCTTGCTCTTCTTGTGGTTCTGATTTAAACTAACTGCTTTAGAGATTCTCTGGTCTATTTGTGTAGAAAAATAAAAGTTTCTTTTTTGTCAGTAAAAATAAAAGTTTTAATATTATTAGTTTTGTGACTTTTGTCGCGTAAAAAAAAGAAGCTATCTTTGAACAAATAAACTATGACCTCAATGTCCTCTTATAATAATAATATATGTTGTTGAAAAGGTGTGGTGCGTATTTTTATGTTAAAGGTGTATTTATATTGATACGAAAATTGTTGCCCCTCTTTTTGTTTTAAGAGGTGATTGGTTCAATTTCAGTAACAACAAAAAAAAAACTTAATACAAGTAAATGGTATTATATTGAATGGTTGTGTATTTTTACCTCTTGTCGAGAGAAAAGTTGCCCACAAAAGTACCTTGCGATCTAATCATCATTTTCCTACTGGGCCTCCACTCATTATATCAAGCCCAAACACAGTTTAATGTATTCTCCACTCATTATAGCCTAGTTGATGCGCATTTCTGGATCGGGCATTGCAATCAATACGCATTTGGCACTCTTGTATAAGAGAAATACGCATCTTAGAGTGATGTGTCATAGAGTAGTACACATTTCACAGTAAAAACATATTTATTTGTTAAATCACTGGTATACATCATGAAATCGCGAAAGCACATCTTCAAATTGTGAACTGAAATGTTACTTTCACTACATCCCAGGTATTAAAACACTCTCTTAAATATTATTCTTATTGTTAGACACTAGAATTATAAATATATATAATGGATTTGAACTTCATATATAGTCGGATTATATAGCGATGGCGGCGATTTTGAGCTTGAAGAAGAAACAAGCGGGTGGAGGTGTATTGCAGAGACAAAGGAGGAATATAATAAGACACGCATTTGAAAAATGGGAATCTGAACGAGTAGATTTGGCCCATTTTGCTGTATTTGTTATTTTTGTTATTATAGATAAAAAAATTGTTATTTTTGGCATTATTTCTAAAATGGCGGTATTTTTAAGTTCAAATTAGAAGTAAACCAAACTAAACCAAACCCTACTACATACACTGATCCTGCCTTGCCTTGCTCCTCTAGTGGTACAACTCGAAACAAAATGACTGAATCCATAAAATAACGGGGGCAGAATTCTCGAGCCATCGTTTAGAGTAACTCAAACCAAAATAATTACCACTAAATTTTGTAAAGGCCTAATAATATTCATTACAGATATATACAGACTCTACAAGAACTTATCAAACTAGTAATTTTACCAACCCAGAATACAGAACAAGTTATGGACAAGGATCATTCCTGATGTTAAATGAATTGAGACTACTGCTCTTTACCTTCTCCTCTTTCCCTTTATCTTGAACTTATCTATGTTACATATCAAAACTTTGGCAGCAACTAGTTTCTCTTACACTCGATCAAAATTCAGAAAGAGTATTTTCTCCTTAAAGTAAAATGAACATAAAATTGCAGAAGAGGCCGATACATCTTTCTTTCTAACTACACTCAATTTCAGCCGGAACCTAGTCAACTTTCTGAGTTAGTTGCATACTCCGGCTCAACAGTTCGTCTGCACCCTTAGCTTCAACAATACAAAAATTGCACCCTTTACCCAGCAAAGAAATTGAACTTTAATGATGCAGAGCTCTACCCCTCTACCCTGCAGAAAGAAGTCGATGTTCTGCAAAGGTATAGTCCATGTTTATATCTGTGTTTATGTGTGCATGCAAGCACATATTGCAACCTCATTTTGTTGAGCGAAAGAATATTAGGACATGAGAAATCAATAGAAGACCCGCATAATGCATCAGTGGAGTAGAGTAAGAAGGAACGCCGCAAGAAAACCAGTAATAATCCATCTAAAAGGCAAACCAATAGATTGAAGATAGTATGGCAATCAAGAACCTAACATGCGATGTGCCAATCTGAGTACCACTCAGTAAGGTATTACATATGGCAGAGCAAAAACATCAGCTGACTCTATCCTTAAAGTTTCAGCCCATACCTGCTGTCCTTGGTTAACCCCCACGGGATCTACTTCAGACTTGTTCAACAGAGAATCTTTTTTATTGAACAGCCATGCCTGGTCATCAACCTCAGACCACTCGTCTATTCGAGGAACTGAAAGTACTTTGCTTAGGTACTTCATATCAGGATGAGGCGGTTTTCGTAATGCTTCAGCAATCTGCTCAGCAGTCACAGGTGTAGTCTTTGGCACCGTAGAAATAGGCAGCTCAGCAATCACAGGTGAAGGCTTGGGCACCATAGAAATAGGTAACTGATGCGGTCCTGTTAAAACGTTTAGCTTGTTATCCTTACTATCTACTGTAAAATTATTAGTATTCCCCTGCTCTTGTGAGGTGAAAAGGGTGGTGGTTTCCAAAGGTTCCGATTCTTGTCCATTTTCTGGGAATGGATGAGAATCGAGTCTTGGCATTTTCTCAGGCTTAATTACATATTCTGTAAGCCAGAAAACAAGCAACAGATGTCAGCCAAAGATTAATTACAGTATAATGTTCGTCAAAATTATCAAAATTCAGGGTGCACATGTGCCTACTCATAATTATAGAATCATGGTAAGAGAACAAATATTTATGTGACTCTGTAAACACCTTTTCAGAAGGTTCTATCAGGAGTAAGCTATCACCATCCTATATCCTATTACCAAATATGGTAAGGGAACAAAAGTTCATGCTACATCTTAATACAGTCAATTAGCAGATAATATTATCATTGTTCAATATGTGAATTAACTCACCCGGCAGGAAACCATTTTTCTCAATATCTTTTCTTTTTTTTGGAATACCCTCTGTAGCAGCATTATTGTTGCTACTTCTAGAATTGTCCTTCTCTGATTTTTGATGATCCTTTTTTGATTTGTCTTCCTTCCGCTTCTCTTTTTTGCCGTTTTTGTCTTTTCTGTTGCTCTTCTTGTCCTTGTGTTTACTTTTCCGTTTCCCCCCTCTTTTATCATCTCTCTCTCTTTCTTTTGGTTTCTCTTTCCCTTTCATCGTTCCCTCGGAGTTATCCTTCGATTTAGACACTCCAATTTTATTTTGTATGCTTCCAGAAAGGTTCTGAGACATTGCATTTCCATTGAATTTCTCTTCATGGTGGATCCATCGCCCATCAATATTACAGTTATCAACTTGTTTGTCCTTGACCTTTCCCTTGCCTTCAACAACCGTACAAGAATCTCTGACTACAAATTTATCAATTCTCTCAATCTTCTTGAAACCCATGTCCATGAACCCCTCAACCAGGGGGCTCCCTGATCCCTTTCCTTCATTGTTAATCCGCTTTCTGAACTCCAACATAAATTTTGCATCTTGAGAATCTTTGTCAGCAGAGCTATGCAGAACACTTTTGTTCCCTCCATTATGACCCTGAAGCTGCACGGCAAACGTCTTCTCATCTGCAGTATTTTTTTTCTCTCTGATCTTCTCCACTTTCTGCTGAAGCTTCTTTTCATTACAATAACCAAATTGACCAATGTGTCTCTTTTCTTCTGAGGTGCTGCTTTGTTCTTTTTTCTCTTCATCTCGCAATTTTTCGCTCGGATGAACTTTTGCTCTAATATGTTCCTCACCCTCCCCAGAACCTTTCTTCTCGACTGAGGTGCTAACTTTCTCTTGGACTTTTTCCTTGTTCTTTTCTTTATCCTTTTTTCTATCCTTGTATTTTTCCTTTTTATCTTTTCTCTCTCTATGTTTCCCATTACTTTTATCTTTGTCTTTCCCTTCTTTCTTCTCCTTGTCCTTTCTCTCCTTGTGCTTTTTCTCTTTTGTTTTCTCCTGCAAAATACAAAGAATGTTAGACACATCCAACTTCAATGAAAGAGAACAATTTCTGGGGGTCATATTAAACTAAAACAAAGGTCACAGGTTATGCATCGCCATCCATGATGTCATATTCAATTAAATTGAAAGTCAAAAGCCTAGAGTGCCTATAGAGTATATAGTCTTAGTTCTGGAGGTGGGGGGAGGGGAGTGCTGGCCACTGAGAGAAGGATCTTACTCTGTCCCAAAATGAAGGTAACAAATAACATATGAAACTGATGATGCTCTATGTTCTCCAAATACGTTCAGAAATTAGATTACTGATGCTTGTATGGGAATTGAGCATGCTCGACTGACAAGATACACAGATTCAAAAGAATCCCAAACCAAGGACAAGTTGGCACCTGAGCTATATATCAAGTGATAGATGGTAACATCACTACCACCATGTAAGAAATCTAATTATATTTAAATTACAAGCCCAACTCTCAAAGATACAAACCAGGAAACAAATTTCCACAATTCTATACTAACCCCTCAAAGTCAGTGAAGACAAAGCCTGCTTGACAAGTTCAAATGCTAACTGCAGTAAGTGGTCTATTATAACGTTATTTGGAATACCTTGGGGAATGGAAAAGAATGAATTTTTTGCAGAGATACCGGGGAAAACAATTTCATTATAACCTTAGAAACTAGGAAGCATGGGTGCAGGTGTGGGGGTGTGTGATACACTAATACTGGGATACGAGAATTTGGCAAATCAAAAAATAAGGGGATATGGGAGTGGGGTGATTCAGCATATATTAAATTATTTTAAATATTATATATGTATATATATATATATATATATATATATATATATATATATATATTCAGGATTAATATTTAAATTAAACTAAATAGACATATAAATAAGTTCCCTATCCTTAATTATTAACATAATAATTACTTAAAAACACAGTTTATGCATTATAAAGTGTTTAAGTAACTATAATTAACTGATCAACAAGAATCCCCAAGTATCCCCAAGAATCTAGTGTGCGGTGCAGCAGATGAGTGAAGAGTCCCTGCTTCCTAGCTTAGAAAGTACTCAATCCCCACTACCTAACGAGAATTGACAACATCATAAGTGTTATCTTTATAACATGTGTGAACCTAAACTGTAATGTGCTCTCTAATCTCTATGTATATATCTCCAACATTTGCTCAAGGAAAGTGGAAGTCCTGCAGCTCGCCTACTACCCTTGCAATATAGTACTATTGACACAGGAGAGATACCTCCCAAATTAAAATTCATAGAACAGCTTATTTTGTTACCACTTCGTCTCACTAAAGATTAAATAAAACCCATTATATTCTTCCTCCCCAATTTTTTCACTGCATCACCCTTCACAATACCAGTCTTATGTCTCCCTTTTTTTCTGATAAACTTGGAACAAAATACCAAGTTGTTTGTGGTTCCACTCTTAGTAATATGATAAAATGTTAAAAATAACATTTTTTTAAAGAAAATTAATAAAAATAACAATTTTTAGGCGGAGTGACGATTTTTATATAAGATACCCAACTCACAAATGCGTATCTCAAAAAAAATAAAAATAGAGATACGAATTTGTGGGTTGGGTATCCCAGGTGTGATACCCAAGTGACAAATGCGTATCATATGTATTTCTCAATACTCATTCATCAAATGCATATCCAATCCGTTATTTTTCATCATCTTCCTCCAGAATCGATATTCGATATTTCCGTGAATGAAGGTATAAAAAAGGGTATTTTTCTCCTTCATCCTAGTAATACCTCATAACTTATTTTCACAAGGGAAAGTCAAAACCCTTGATTCCTGCTACCCTAAGAGAAAGTATTTGGGAGCAATATAATAGACTTTGGAGGCCCATTTATTAGAATATGTTTAGTATATTATTAATATTATTTATATATTAGAGTTTTAGTTTAATTAGGAAACTAGATTATTGTATATAGGAGTTCAATCACTGTAATTCAACAGAGATTAATATTATTGAAAATATATTGAGTTATTGAGTTATTTTCTGAAATTCTCTTGTGAGAGATTTTCCCCATAAACCCTAAAATCCCCTGCCTTCCCCATCAAGTGATACCGGTATCAGAGCCATCTTCCGTCACCTAAGTCATACCTATAAAACCTGAAACCTTCCCTCATACATTTGCAAACCCTAGCTACACATCCCAGCCTATATATTTATACACATCTCATTCAAAACTTTTATCAAACACCTTACTTATAATCTAACAAAAAAATAAAGCAGCTGCCATCAGCCACTAGAAGCTACCAGCAAGCCACCAGAAGCCGCCAGCAACCACCACCACCAGCAGCCTTTGAAAATTGTAGAATAGCCCCTTAACCCGTTCTGAAAAATGTAGAACAACCCTAAACCCTTCTGAAAATCGTAAATAAGCCTTAGTTTTACACAATGGTTAATGCCGAAGAGGTAAATAGCCGTCTTGATGCACATATTGAGAAAAATAATAAGAGATTTCAGAATCTCGATGATACAGTAGCAGGATTGAGTTTACAAATACAAGACATGCAAGCCATGTTGAAAGTAATTAGCGAGAGCCTTAGGGCACAACCTCAACCTAAAACTCAACCTAATGCTATTGAACAAAAAATCAACACAGTGAAACTTGAAGTTGCAGAGTTTCGTGGAGATCAAGAACCGGATGTTTTTTTGGATTGGCTACATAGTGTTGACAACTTCTTTTAGTGATATAATTTGGTCGAGGATAAGAAAATTGTTTTCATCGCAACAAAGGTAAGAGGAATTGCTCGTATTTGGTGGGAGCAATACCAGAAATATGGTTATAATCATGTGGCAAGATGGGAAGACATGAGCTGCTTTGGTTCGTCAGTTTGAGCCTGCGGATTACAAACAACGTGCTTCACTTCAGTTTACAGAGCTTGTGCAGGGAAGTAAGTCAGTTGCAGATTGCACTCGACAGTTCTATAGTTTGGCAGCACAATCCGAATTTCCTTGGGACAAAGATGTTCTTATTTTTATGTACCGTCGAGGTTTGAATCACGATGTTTCTGGTGGTCAAGTAGCTGGTAGTCGATGTTTTCTTCTGAAGGATGCCATTCAGATAGCACAATGTGTTGAGGATGATTTGAAAAGGAGAAGCATTGGGAGTTCATTCTCTAATCATTCCCGAACATGTTTTTTCGGACCTTACTCAAGGCCAACGAACAGTTACTAGCAAATATAATCATGCGTCAGTTTCATCTCAGGCTAGTAACACTCGTAGATGTTTTAATTGTCAGGGAATTGGACATAAGATGTTTGAGTGTCCTTCTCCTAAACAAAACAACCTTAAAAAAAGAGTCAATGTGGTGGAAAAAGAAAATCCTGACGATTTATATGTTGAGATGACTAAAGATAGAGGCGGAAGATCATTTAGAAAAAACAGCAAATCTTGGAGTTCTACAGGAGGGTGTGAACAATCCAAATGTACAACGTCAGCAAGTCTTTCACACTAGAGTTGCATGTATTCGTAAGTTGTGTTCTCGGTAGTTGCACAAATGTTATAGCCGTCAATGTTGTTAAAAGATTGGGTTTACGGACGGAGCTTCATCCAAATCCTTATGATATATCTTGGATTAATGATGTGAAGCTTCGGGTCTCTAAAAGGTGCTTGGTTAAATTTTCGATTGGGAAGTTTAATGACGAGGTTATGTGTGACGTTCTTCCATTAAAACTTTGTGATGTTATTTTAGGACGTCCATGGCTTGATCGAGATGCTTATCATGTTGCACGTGCTAACACATATACAGTTGTAAGGGGGGGTAGTCAATATACTCTTTCTTGTAATCGTCCTCATTTGCTGCAATATTCTTTGGTGCTCTATCGTACTCCTAATTTTATTAACTCGACGGAGTCGAGTTCTTTTCAGCGGAGGAGAATTGATGCAGGACAACGGGTTAAAAAGCCCAAAGAAAGTATTTGGGAGCAATATAATAGACTTTGGAGGCCCATTTATTAGAATATGTTTAGTATATTATTAATAGTATTTATATATTAGAGTTTTAGTTTAATTAGGAAACTAGATTACTATATATAGGAGTTCAATCATTGTAATTCAACAGAGATTAATATTATTGAAAATATATTGAGTTGTTTTCTGAAATTCTCTTGCGAGAGATTTCGCCCATAAACCCTAAAATCCCTTGCTTTCCCATCACCCGGTCAATCATGGACTACCACCTTGCTCCCGAGTTTAAAAAACTAAGGAAAGCAAGTGAAGATGGAGTAAAGTATTTTCATCCCAATTTTGGGATGAAAGTTTTGGAGTGAAAGCATGTATAGTTTACATTCATTTTCACTTGCTTCCTTCCTTTTTAAAAACTCGGGAGCACAAATAGGAGTGAAAGTGAAACTATTTTACATACCTTTCACTTATTTTCCTCCCTTTTTAAAACTCGGGAGCAAGGTGTAAGCAATTAAACTTGGGTTCCAGTAGTGTCCAAATGTTAAAAATATCTTTTTCAAAAGTGATTGGACAACAGGATGCGGGAATTAGCTGTCCAAGCTTTGGAACAGGGGAGTTCATGAAACTACTAGTATATTCTGTAAGATTTAGTGATTTGCATAGAGGATAACTTTGGGGGGGGGGGATAAATGACTGTATAAACCATGGAAATTTTGGTAATAAAACAAGCAAATATGTCCAGTTCCTAAATAATTAGTTCATGGGTTTATAAAATGGTAACTTGTAACTGTTTAACTTATTGGTGATAAAGATAAATCTAAATTAGACACCACAGTGACATACAATAATGTGGACATCTCATTATGTATTTGACCTTCAATTGACTCCATGAAATTTTATATGCAAGAAACAGTGACATATCTTTCTAATGCAACCACCAAAAAACAAAATGAAATACATATGCATATTATTAATCTATAGAGGAAAGTGTGGGGGACTTTCAAATGAACAAGAAAAATCATTTTTAAATAAACAAGAAAAAAACAGGTTTATGATAGCCATAGATACACACGCGCGCTAAATTCACACTACCATTTTTAAACCTGTAGTCTAATCTCCCTAATTATGTAAAAGTTGATTTGGATTAGAATAATAAATTGTATGATGTTACTAGTAATTGCATTTGCTCCCAAAACATGCCCATTCACAAATTAAGCGCCCTGGGCCGGGTAATTGGAGATTCAGGGTGGGCCCACAAATTCTGAGGCCTCGTTTCCTTTTGTAATTCTACTTCTACTTTAATAAAATCTAGATTATACTAAAATATTTGGCATGAAGCTAATGCAAGAAATATATAGTCTTGTGTATCATTCTTTTTTCTTCCTCGACTCTTACTTTTTTCAAGCATATTTCCATATACACTCAACAAGAACTCTACCATATTTAATGATGCAATAGAACTTACTTTTCCAATTTCCATATTCCAATATTCTTACTTTAATATTTCAGATTTGAAACTTTATATTTCCTAACAATTCTGATTATTCTTTTGGTTCAAATTTGGAATTGGAAATTTCTGTGAGCCTTCATTATTAATATCTCCAACATATATACTTTTTGCTTCATTTTCAAGTCTAATACTTTGATATTGTAACAGTAAAATAATTAGATGGTAATTATTTAGATATAAATTTGTTTTAATACAAATATCATTATTATTCAGGGCTTAATAAAGAGCCCTCATGGCTCTGCCGACAGGTTGGCAAGCCTCAACTTTTGAAGCTTCTACACAAATGGCAAACAAATAAGAACCCAATTCTTCTACAACAAGATACATGTACAGACCGAAAACAACATGCTTGAAGACAAAAGTATAGCAGAACAGTCAATACAGTAAATCCCATCTGAATCTTTCCACATCAAGTTTGTGACCTAGGTTAATCAGGAATGTTTAAAAAATAATGTTCATAAGAACTAAGATTCAATGAGGGGTAGTTAAAGTTTACCGAGAAGAATGTCACGGTATTGCATCCCATGCACACAAAAAAAGTGTGATATAACACGTGCCCTAAGATTAGGAGGAAATTGCAAAGTGAATCAAGTACATACAATTTTACTGCAAACAGAATAAAGCATGGGATAACATAAGCATAAAGACAATAATTTTGTGCTACAAAAAGAAGTTTCTAAATAGAGGACTAAGTCACTTAAGATAAGCAAGGGGAATTGCATCATTTCAGCATACGGTATCATGCATACTTTATACAGATATAAAATTTAACAAACATGTAACGCAGTTCTTTATTCTCATAAATATCCCACAATCATGCCATATCCAACACCAAAAGAGCATTATGATTGCAAATAGATAGCAAAATGTAAATGCTAATAACACAGATATGAACCTTTTTCAGTATGTTGGCAACTTCTAGTATAAGCTTCTTTTCATATCCGGGTGGTGGAAATGGAAAGCAGCGAGACATTGCTCAGTACCTCACAAGAAGCACATATAGCACTGTTTCGAAAGAAATATGCTTCTATAACTTTCACGCAGCAATGTACCAGTAAGGGAAGGAACCAA
Organism: Oenanthe sinensis; assembly: GCA_028671895.1. Lineage (NCBI taxonomy): Eukaryota > Viridiplantae > Streptophyta > Magnoliopsida > Apiales > Apiaceae > Oenanthe > Oenanthe sinensis. The sequence continues at coordinate 50,562,233 of CM053804.1, forward strand.
CTATACTCTTGACCATGCACCATGTCCTTGTGCTCATCTCCAAACTCACAATCTCAAAGTCCTTAAAACTCAACCTTACCGTTAACTGAGGTACAGCTTACGTTCACAGTCACAGTATGGCACCTAAATGAATCAATCCAACACGATGTAATATCACAATCAGAGAACACACTAGGCAACCCTAGAGTCACAAACACACACTGAGCTGGTAATTTTATGCAAACTCGAGCTAATCAAAATGGGCACCTGGGAAACGAAAAGGGTCAACTACAATCTGATCTTATGTTTCCTTGCCACTAGTGCCCACCAAGAATCACCACCTCAATTCTATCACCAAGTCCCAAATCAATCCTGATCATAAAAAAAACCAAGAAATTCTTTAATCCCCAATCTGAATCCTGATCATACAATCAAACACCCTTTAGTAATTTGATCTACCACCATAAAACCCTAACTTTAATCCCCAAGCACAAAATTTCAAGAAAAAAACCAAAAGGGTTAAATAAACAAGTACTTTTAGCTGAAAATAAGCTTTAGGGTATCCAAGAAAAAGCACTTTTCTCACACTTTGAACCTTAATTATGCCCCTTAATTGCAAAACACACATGAACACGTGTATGTATAGACAAAGAAATGGTGTAATATAATAAAGGTGGTAAATTTACCTAGTGAACAAAATCTCAAACCTTCTTGACTGCACAAGATATAGATACAGATTTATATAAAGATGAAAAATGTTGCAAACCCAGTTGGGCTTATAGTTTGTTTGTGGTTCTCGACTGCAGGAGATATAGATACAGATTTGTGTATGAATAAAAATGGTGAGGTGGGTTTCAAAGTTTCTTCCTTCCGTATTCTCTGAGTAGGTTTTTCTGTTAAGAAAACACAAGAAAAGGGCCAAATGTGAGGCCAAAGCCTTACATATTGAGGAAAAATAAATGTTTTTTTTAAGAGAGAGAGAGACATTAATGAAAGTGTGGGGGACTGAAAATGTTACCTCACGCTCGCACATTGTTTTGATGGGAGAGTAAACTTACTAATATCTTACACACAACTCCCCTATTTCAGTATATACTCCCTCCCTTCCTTTTCATTGTTTCAAAAGTTTTTGCATGTATCAAAAAAGTGTGATCAATGATATTATCATTTTAATTTTATAATCTTAAAATTTAATATAAATATATAAGAGAATATGAACAAAATTATTAATGCAGGTAACTAGTGAGATATTGATCATTAAATATGCTTTAATTTAATGTTCAATATTTATTTTAAATTTATCTAATATTATAAAAATATTATAATATTAGATGTATTAATTAGGTTATATTATAAAATGGTCTTGAATAATTTATATCGGTTACGATTATACATTTTTTGGGATTATAATATTAATAATATATTATAATTTTAATAAATTTTAAGGGTTTAAGCCGTGATTAAATTGAGATATGTAAATCAATTATATGTATTATAATTAAATTTATACTGCTATATTATTATATTATAAATAAAATAAATTATATACATTTAGTTGTTTTATAAAATGTTTGAAAAATTTTCAGAAAATGTGAACAAAAAATTAAACTACAAAATAAACTCATGTTCTAAATCATCAACTGATGGATGCGAAGTTCTAAATCTTGAAAAGTATTTTTCTCATAGTTGCTAAAATTCCTAATGTTCGGATTAAGTTATAATAATATAATAATAGTTATTTAATTATTAAATACCAATATGTTTTGAATCAAAATTTTGATATTGGGTGGTTAATATATTGTTTAATTATTAAATAAATAAATACCAATATGTTGTGAATTAAAATTTTGACATGCGCTGGTTAATATATTTATATTCTTCGGATCCAAAGCTAGCCTAGCATGCAACTTATTTCAAGTAAGCTTCTTCTACATATAACTTGTTCCTCCTTGTTCTTGCGACTCAGGAAACACAGAACAACATTGGTTCCAAATGTCGACTCCAGTTGTGCAAATTCCACTGAGGTTCCGGGCGGAAAGTATTCCTAGAATTCACACTTTTCTGTACAAACTCGCCGGTATTTTGTTGAGCATGCCCCACACTTCACATTCTGCATAGTTGGACAAGATAACATTGTAGTTACACTATTTAGCTTAGGGAATTACTCTATTATACTAGGATCGTAGTAACTGCTCAATATATTTTAGCTAAGACCTTGACAGTATCAGCTTTTGATTTTCCTTTCCCTGCCACATCACCTCCTCCAACATCACCACCTACTGTAGACCTGTACCTTCCTATTACACAAAAAAAGTAAAGAAAACTTGCATTACAACAGTATCAAATGTAATCACAATCCTACCAGCTTGAAATACATTAGGAACAACGCTAAAAATCCCACCAAATAAATCTGGAATTTTTTAAAAAAAAATTCACGCCAATAAAACAGTTATATACATCCGTACGGTTGGATCATCGAAATTTAAGTAAATAGAATCAGCGTTCAGGACAATATTAGTTAATGAGAAGCCGTTCTTTGACTATTATAAAATACATGTGAATAAATGTGGAGTTTTTTTTAAAAAAATTGCACACCACTAAAACAGTCCGATATTAACATCCGTACAGTTGGATTTTTGAAAAAGAATTTTAAAAAAATAGAATCAGCATTCGAGATAATACTAGTTAATGGGAAGCCGTACTTTGACCACTTTGACTGTTATAAAATATCAACGAATAAATCTGGATTTTTAAAAAAAAATATTCACACCACTAAAACAGTTAGATATTAATATCTGTGTGGTTGGATTATCGAAAAAGTATTTTAAGAAAATAGAATCAATATTTAGGATAATAATAGTTAATGAAAACCGTATTTTAATCGCTTTGACTATTATAGAATTCAACCTAATAAATCTGGATTTTTCATAAAAAATTTCACACCACTAAAACAGTTAAATATTAACATCTATACGGTTGGATCGTGGAAAAAGAATTTTAAAAAAATTATAATCTGCATTTGGGACAATACTAGTTAATGGGAGACCGTACTTTGACTATTATTAAAAATCACCAAATAAATGTGAAGTTTTTTTAAAAAAAAAATTCACAGCACTAAAACAGTTAGATATTAACATCCGTACGGGTAGATCGTCAAAGAATTTAAAAAAAATATAATCAGTATTCAATACAATATTAATTAATGGAAAGCGTACTTTGACTATTATAAAATCCCACCAAATAAATTTGAATTTTTTTAAAAAAAATTTCGCACCACTAAAAGAGTTAAATATTAACTGAGAAGCTGTACTTTAACCGTTTTGACTATTATAAAATTTTACCGAATAATTTGGAATTTTTTAAAAAAATTCATACTACTAAAACAGTTAAATATAAATATTCGTACGGTTGGAGGGTTGAAAAAATGATTTTTTTAAAAAAAAAATTATTTGCAGGAAAAAAGTACAGTCAAGGGCATTTGTCTTGGCCGTTTATTGGGTTTCATTTGTGACATATTACTTTCTATGGAAGGCATGTGGTCATATATCTGATTTGAGAGCTGCAGCACTAATTCCTCCTGAAGTGAAAGCTGAACAATTCGCTGTTCTAGTTTGAGACATACCATTAACATAATCTGCAAACTTATTCATTTTATTATTGTTTTATGATGGCATACTACATATAGAAACTCCTTCCACACATTTGTATAGAGAATTAGTGATGAGACATGCATTTAACCCTCATGGCCAACTTAGCTGGATATGTCATTACTCCCAGAGTCTCAGATTTAAGCTGCTTTTGATCATACCTGTTTGGAACTACATGATAACCTCACATATCTTTTGTGTTGGCACCGACCCTGCTCAAGATATTCTTGAGTAATGGAAAGGCAGTAAATGTAGTAGTCACATGAAGGCTTCTTTCCCTTTCTTTTATTCTTCTCCAGAACATCATAAAACAACCTACAACCAACTAAATCTGATCACAATGGCACACACATTGACTCGTGAAGAAGTGGGTTGATCATATACATGAGCAGTGTATTTTTTCTCTAATGCAATTTCTGTAGGTTGAAATAATCTTTAGCTTAATATTGCTTTATCTGGTAAGGTCAACGAGATATGGCAAGAGTTAAAAGGGTACAAAAAGAAGCTTGCACATGCTGAAGCTGTATATGCCAAGTCTAAAGAAAAAGGCAAGCCTGAAGGAACGAGGCCAAAGAACAAAACTGGTTAGGTAGATACAATAGTCTACTGTACTGAAAAAATTAATGAGCTGATTCCTAAGTTCGAAGCTGAACAGAAAGTGGTTCTTAGAGAAAAACAACAAGCTTCGGTTCTTGTTTTCTTCAAGAGTAGGCTAACTGCAGCATCTGCAGCTCAGAACCTACATGCCTGAATGGTTGACACTTGGACTGTTGTAAATGCTCCTGAACCCCATCAAGTTATATGGAGTAACCTTCCAAAGCAGTTCTATAGTAGGCAGATAAGACAGTATGTGGTTTATTTTATTGTCTTTCTGACTGTACTTCTCTAAATGATTCCAATTGGACTAGTTTCTGCATTTACAACTCTGGCAAACCTGAAAAAGTTACCCCATTTATAAAGCCAGTGGTGAAGCAGGATGCAGTTAGAACGGTGTTAGAAGCCTACCTTCCTCAGCTGGCACTTATCGTATTTCTGTCTATGCTGCCAAAATTGCTTCTATTTCTATCCAAGGCTGAAGGCATTCCTTCAGAAATCCATGCCCTACGAGCCGTCTCTGGAAAATATTTTTATTTCTCCGTGTTGAATGTATTTATTGGTGTTACACTGGGCGGGACTCTTTTCAGCACATTCAAAACCATCCAGAAAAGTCCAGACGATATTATTCCTTTACTAGCAAGTAGCCTTCCTGGCAATGCAACATTCTCCTTGACCTTTGTACCTCTCAAGTAAGATACATCTTCATTTTAACTTTTTCATGTTTGCTCTTATGAGATGGTTTAATTGTTAGTGTACCTCAACTACGAGATTAACATGACACACTTGTGATAATTGCCCCTTCTTTATTTGAATGAATTTATAGATACTGTCCAGAAGCTATTATCAAGCTGTTACTTATTACGTTATATGCATTACAAGTACACAACACACATAGGAATCATCATGTAGCAACAATGAATGAGTTGTTTGAGCCACAAAGGATTACATATCAAAGCATATAACTGTAATCACTCGCACACATGTTTCTGCTGTTGTATTTGTTTGACAGTTGTGTGGGGGTTGAAATGTATTCCCCAATTCCCTTCCCTCCATGTTGCATTAGCTAGTAAGTGTGGAATATTGTACTTCCTTTTTTGTTTTTCTTGATTATGCTTCAGTCATAATTATATGATCTGATTCTTTTTCCTTCTTACGGAGGCAAATTTTCCAGAGGCAGTAAGGAGATAGCAGTTCGACAATCTCATACTTTTAATCCATGAGAAGTAATTGATGTTTCAATACTTTCAGGTTCTTTGTCGGCTGCTTGAACTCTCCAGAATGGTTCCTTTAATCATATTTCACCTAAAACGGAAGTATTTATGTAAAACTGAGGCTGAATTGAAGGAAGCTTGGACTCCTGGTGACCTTAATTATGCAACTAGAATTCCTGGTGATATGCTTATTCTTACAATCATTTTCTACTATTGTGTTATTGCTCTATTATTATTCCATTTGGGGTGATATATTTTGGTGTGGGATGGCTTGTCCTTCGGAATCAGGTAACAACCAGTATTTTATACACAATTCGATTTCATTATACAACACCACTAGAGACAGTTGTATGATGCATGCATGCCTACGTACTTAGACTTGCATAATGTTAGAAGCATCATGCAAGCCTATGCGTAATTTAGCCTTCATTAGCACTTCTTACCTTCTTACGGACTCAATATCCAATTATTCTCTTACCACTTATCTATATACTTCTGTGATATAGATTAGTTCCTCTAAGTTCTAAATGTTCCTGATACGTTTCTTCTTAAACAGGTGCTGAAAGTCTTTGTTCCCTCATATGAAAGCTACGGACAGATGTGGCCTCACATACATACTCGTATTGTAGCGGCCTTGATCTTATTCCAAGTGATCATGTTTGGTTACTTCGGGGTGAACAAGTTCTATTACACGCCAATTCTAATACCACTACCAATCTTTTCCTTTATGTTCGCTTTAAGAAATTTTATAGATCATTCCACGACACAGCACTGGAGGTTGCTCGGGAAGATCTGAAGGAAGAACCTAGCATGGAATTTGTATACAAATCATTTATTCCACCCCCCTTTGGCTGCTGAGAAGTCAGACGATGATCAGTTTGAAGATGCTTCGTCACAAATTTCCAGGAGTGTATCCTCTGCTTGAAGAACATAATTTTAAAGATTTTTAGGGGTTTATAGTCTGTGCATGGCTAAGAGTACAGAGCACATTTAGGAGTGTATAGTTTCTGCAGCATATATGCGCACATACACATTTGACGCATCTATCTGTTCATTATTTTTATTATAGAATAATGTATTACTGTCTGGATTTATAATATGTATCTATATTTGAGTGAGAAAATTTACATGGCATTTGGTCCCCCTGTTTAATCCTGTGACAATCACTTACTTGGCTTTCCAGGAGAAAGATACAGATGTGTTTGATAATATCAAAGATATATGATCCAATGATACTACAAAGAAGAAAACAATTTTGATTTTTTCATTTACGTATTGCAAAAATTCATAGAAATGATAGTACGAAGAATAGAAAAGCTACTTTGCAGCCAATCGGCAGAGTGGGAAGAAGTTTTCAAAACTTTAGCATATTATATACATTATCCTCACATGATTCTTGATGGGAAGGAAGCTTATATGAAGATATCAGAAACAGAGGACAGCCATGGAGTTGCTTGAACAGCACAATATATGCACTTTAAGGGGGAAACTGATAAAAATGATAAAGAAAAGGACTGTCAGAATTTTTATGCCTTCCTAGTCTCTATTTATATGGATGTCATTGTGTTTCTCTTAACAGGTTTACTTTGAACTTGGATTATTTGATCGTAAACTGCAAGATGTATCAGAAATTCATTACTGATGCGATAAACTGTGGATGATCTAGAAAAGATCGAGAAAAAATCTCCTGCGCTATAGATTGATATATTCCTCCTTTTTGAATAATCATTGTATACTCGTTCTCATTACTACTTGGCCAATATCTTGCATTTTGTTTACTTACCCTACATTGAATCATTGTAGATACAAGTTTTTTTGTCCTAACCTTCTACTGATGACTCGTGTCCAAATTAGTGAGCATGGTCTGAGAGATATGTGTGTGTAGATATACCACAAAACTACTTTGACTCCTGCTTCAGTTGTTGGATGGCCTCCAATTCGATCATCTAGGAATATTTCTTTATGAAGATCCTAAAGCAGATCATAAAGCTTATCGTAGCAATATAAATTTACCTTCTGAACTCTTCAGATGTCTCTTAGCAGGTTATGCTTTACATGTATGAAAAATTTAAGATGTTTTAACATAAAAAAGAGAAAATTTTGAGATGCCATCTAATATAAGTTCTGCCGAAATGAATTTCATTGGAAAAACGTAAATAGATCAACATGTAGATGATATAATCAAATAACTGGCCATATGTTGGAGGAAAACAAGAATTTAGTTTGCAAACTTTTACCAACTCAGTACTTTATGTTTTTGGGCTAGCCAAATAGCGAGCTCCCCTGGAGATGCTCGAACACACTCTAACATGCACCATGCACTACAAATCAACCAAAGGGGTGTATCAAAGTACACAATTTAAAAAAGTTTCACATCAAGGATTCTTTACCCATCAAATGCGAGGCTCTGATCATTTCAGGTTGTGATACAAAATTTTCTATGTATTTGTCATTCCTGATCCCATTACCAAATAATTTCAACATCTCTATTGCATTATTCCTCACCGACTCGCCCTCTTGACTCACCATCACCATTCTTAACAATTCCACAACTGAATCAATAGTAAATGTCCCGTCTTTCTGATCCCTAGGAATTTCAAAACCAACTTTCTTTCCTATCAAAAGCTTAGCATTTGTTCCCAGGTCATTCATGACTGAAAAAAGTATCAAAACTCGGCCACATCCAAGTGCCTCAATGACAGAGTTCCGACCACAATGAGTCAAGAAACCCCCAACAGCTGAGTGACTTGATATCTTAGCCTGTGGAACCCATCCAACATGTATGATCCCTCGATTTTTTATTCGCTCAACAAATCCATCGGAAGTAGTAGCAGCTGTGATTCATTCCCCAACCAGGGAGGCTCTCTTAGCACCCAAATAAAGGGCAGTCCGGAACGCTCCAATGCATGAGCCAACTTACTCAGTTCCTCCTGGCTCTGCACTGCCTCACTCCCTAGTGCAACATATACAACACTGTTGACCTCTTTCTTGTCCAACCACTCCTTAGTAAAACTACATTCATCATCATCATCACCATCCTCAAGTTCAACATTATTATCAAATGGTGGCAAAACTGCCACTGGTACAACTGGTTTCTTGTAAAGCTCACAAACCAAATGGAACCATGCAGGCTCAAACTCGATAATAGTTCTAATCAAAACCAAGTCACATTCAGCAATGGAAACACCAAATCTTACTGAATCAGATGTCCCCGATTCATTCCCAGATTCACCGTCAACATTCTTCATGATTTCATGGAGGTTATACGCAACATCGGATTGAAATGGAACCCACTTAGGCACCACAGTATAATCCTCACCTTTTGATCTTTCATCCTCCCCACTTATCAAATATGAAGATGGTCCAACAAAAGCCATAAAAGCAGCACTGAATAGACACAAATAAGCTGTTGAGATACCAAGCTCAGTTGCAACTGAAGGCAACCAATAAGAAGCATAGTCATATAATATTCAATCAAATGCTATTTTCAAGAACTGGGCTTTCGAGTTTGGTACGTCCATGGAAGAGTCTTCATGAGGAGATAATTTCTCAACTTGAGGTAATGGAAAGGTGACTAAATCAATAAGATGAACTAAATTTGAGGGTATTCTGGGGAGCCTTTGGATGTTTCTTGGGGTTGAAACAAAGGAAATTTTATGACCCCTTTGTGCTAATATCTTGGAAAGGTGAAGAAAGGTCTAAGATGTCCTATGGCTAGCCATGGAAACATTACTATATGAAGAACTTTGTTGTTCTCCGTGAATACAGAGAGACAGAGATATTCAAGTTACTTGAGTATGCTAGGATCAGCACTGGCAATATATATGAATGATTTAAGCTCCTTGATAATTAGATTCTATCTGATAATATACATTGTGTTATACGGTACATCTTCAGGGTCCCTTCACCCGCCCACCTCCCGTGATTATTACATATACTTATAAGCCTTTGTTAGCCAACAAAATGAGGTATCCTTAATTCTTCTACAAGCATATCACACGCTTTGTTAATTTACATCCCTTCGAGCGTCACGAGGACTTTAGTGCTCACAAATCCATCAACTAGATCAAGATATGATATCCCCCGTAACGTCGAGCTTCAGTTCAGCTCCAACATGTGTGTAAACCCCCACTCCAGCGTTCCAGTTATATCATCCATTTTTTCTAGGCAGCACAATTCCTGGCATTCCACGCACCAAATCGTAACGTTTTGACCCCTTTTTTCAAGATTAAGGCAAAAAATAAAATTGAATTTTTCAATTTATAAAAACAAGTTTTTTTAAATTATTTTAAATAAATTATCTAAAGTCATTACTATTTTGATTATAAAAAATACTAATTTTATAATATAATTTAGTTTCTTATATTTATAAAAGTAACTTTAATATATATTATAATATCTCAGTTCCCTTTTACTTGTTCTTTTGGGAAAAAATCACACATATTAAGAAAATGTTAATTGGATAATTTGTATCTTGTGATATCCATCATAATTGCATTAAATTAAATTGAATTATTTTTGTGTTAAAATTAGTCAAACATTAAAAATATTAATATAAGAGTGTCTTTTGGAAAAACCTTTATAACATTATTTTGGAAAGAGAGTGGGACAAATAATTAAATATAAAAGAAAGTTTTCAAAAAAAATAATAAAAAGGGACGAAGGGAATATATTTTAACGTTAAATAATTACTTAAAAATAACTTTACAGCCATTATAGTAAATCCAACAAATTTCCTATATAAAATTTTAATGTAAAAAATAGGGGACGTGTCACAAAATTTTACTTCAATAATATCTCCGTGATTTTCTAGATTATTAGAATATACGAATCATTCTCTATTTCATTTTTATGAATAAAAAAATCAATTTCCATCATTTTCTCTGTAACATTTCTCTTAATTTTTTTATTTCCTCGTTTTCAAGAATAACTAGATTTAAATTTTTTATTATTATAATAATAAATAAATATAGAAAAAATTATTGGAATAAACATATTAAATATAGATCACCTAAATTGCCGAAACTTTATAATATCCATCGAAGCAAATAGAATCGTTGGACTTACTCTTGAACCGAATAAGAACGCGTGCAAACATATATACATTCAAATAGCACCTTTATACCCAAGCGGTACAATATTCCAAAGCTTGTGAAACTAGCAGGGCTCTAGCAGGGCTCCTTTTTGTCAGATAGCATCACCAATCCTCTCTCTATATCTATATATTTACATAAATCTATTACCAATCTTATCAACTGTTTGCACACAAACATATAGGGCACATATACACACATAAACACACACACACACACAGAGCTGAGCATGAGGAGGACACTTGGCGGTGCAAATGGAAGCATGCTGAGGACGGTTCAAAGGGCTGCTGGAGGCACCCGCAGTGTTGCAAGCGAACCAATTTCACACACACCCACAACCCCTTGTTCAAAACCCACAATAACATCTTCTTGCAAATCCATTACTCCAAACTCCCTTTTGATCACTACTAACACCCCTTCTTCTCCTTTCTCAAGAACCCAACCTAGTGTTCCTGTTTCTTGGACTTTCTCTTCATCTTCCAGTAGTGTTAGTGATGATTTTGATGAACAATGGGAGTGTATTGATCATGGGGTGTTTCAAGAATTTGAGGATGTGGGGTTTGATGATAATTATGAGAATGATCATTTTGTTTTTGGTTCTGTTCCTTCTGTTGATGAGGTTCAACATGCAGTCTCTTCTCTTCAGCAGTGAGTATTTTTTGATGGTCTCATTTCTTTAATTTTGCCTCCTCGATTTGAGAACTTGTTGTGTGTCTTGATGTGCATGTGTTTGTGTGTTTGTAATTACGTAAATTTTACTTCCATGGACAATTAGTTGTTTGTGTGAGATTTTGATTGATATATGATGTTTCCATTGTTCATTTCTTGTGATATTGATGTAGTGTAAACACTCTTTAATGGAATAGGATGATTGTTAACAAGCACACATTTTGTACTTTTCAGAATTCGAATTCAACTTACAAGTAACTTTTACTTATTATACAAATAGTAAGCTTATGAATAATTTTTCACTTATAAACCACTCATTAGGAGAAACAAACAGGGGCTATGTATGTTTTATAATATTAGGAGGGTGATGATAACTATGCTTTAGTACAATAGGAACAAAGATGTAGTTTACCAGTATCTTCTTGTTTAAAAATGTTAGTTTGATTGAATATTTAAATAATGTTTGATTGATCAAGAACAATATCATTAATCGTAGCTTTCAGGTTGCAATGCATCAAATTCCTAATCAGTCCAAGCAAGAATTATAATTCTTTTATTGGGTTGTGTGTGTGTGTGTGTATGTTTTGAAAAGAATATATTGATTGTGACTGGATCACTGATGCTGACATTGATTATGAAATTTCGGAAATCTTATATATTAGAAATAGTTTATACTAGTTCAGATTGACTGTTAAAAATATGAATTAGCACAAAACAACTATTCTTCATTACTTTAAAACATATATTATTTATTAAGAGTTGGATGAGGAGTGGTTTTGTTTTTTCCTGTATGTTTTGCTGTAATAAGTGCACTTAATATTTAGAGTAATATGGGAAGAGTTAACAACAAAACAGACTTTCTGCAGGTTTGTTATGAATGTTAATTAGATTCAATATCTAGATATTTCCATGACTCAGGATTGTATATGACAATGGTTGCAAGTTGACATAAGTATAACCCGTGAAACCTCCAAGCTAGATAGCAAAATTCTAGATATGTTTAGTATGCGTCCTGATTTTCACTAAAGAAAATCATGGAATAAAATGGACAAGGGCCCAATTTGATTAAGAACTCAGGTGATTTATTCATTGTGTGCTTTGAATCTCTCGAGATAAAATAATAGAATAGAATGTGAAATACTAAAATGAACTCACTTGTGTCAATTGTGAGCTTTAATTTTCTGTTCTTTTTTTGTATGTCTTGAATGACACAAATGTTTTTGTAGATTCAAAGTTTTTGACTTCAAACAATGAAAATAATATTCTTCCAGACATAGGTTTGTTTCAAGATGGGTTGTGAAGCCAATTTCACATTTTAGGCCCCACAAGAATTGCTTGCGAACTACAAAGTGATATCTGCTTAAATTGTCAGAGCACAATATAAGTAATGCATCACTAGGTTACTACCAGCTTGCTGCTGGATTACTTTTCCATTTCATATGCAAACACTGTGAGAGTTTTTTTTTTTTTGCTGAAAGACTGTCCTTTACATCTTAGAGTTTCTTGACTTGAGGATTTTTTTAATGTAAATCAAGGTGAAACTAAAAATGCATTATTGTTTAAGAAACCGTTGATGAATTTGAATATGAATCAACAAGGAGAGCTATATTAGCTTGAATATACCTCTCCCAGGTCAAATATGCATCCTGATGAAAAGAAAACATGAAGCAAAGTAATCTGAAAGCAGGAATGTAAAGCCACTCTCTGACATAACCTACTTGTAGTTACATAATCATATATCCAAAATGATATAATTTGCTGATGATCAAATTGTTTTTATACTTTCCAACTAATGAATTGACCTAAATGCGAGCAACCAGCTTGATCAGGGTTGTCCTTGGATGTTCTGGCAGACTTCACAGTGACAGCATAGCTGCACTCATGCATTTGCGTGCAAGTTATTACCTCTTCTGAGTTCTGTCACTCTTGCAAATTCTGATGCATCTTCCTGTTTCTCGCTGAATATCCTTTTAGGTTCCTTGAACCAGTGTCCTATTCCCAACTTATCATTGACAGAGCTGCTTATGATTCAGACAAGGATGTAGCAAATCATATTTATAGTCCAACTGGTCTGATCCGCAAAATTCCTTCAGTTGGGTCGGAAGTTGATTGGATGGAGCCCTCACTACAGCCGTGGAACTCAAAATTCTTAAAGCCTCAGGGATCTGACAGAGTTTGTAATGCTTTACATATATTGCAGACTGAACCAGCTGTACAGGTGAGACCTATTTAATCTTTTATGTTGCGAGAATTTTGAAAGGTCTTTCCATAAAATATTTTTGCTCTTTTAGAGCTTTTACATTCCAATATTGAGATTGGACTTAAAACCTGGTCTAAATATAATAATTTTTGTAGACACCTCCTCAGGAAATATTGAAGGTGTGGTATCTTATATATAGTTCAATATAGCTGTATAACTTTAGCCTCTTTGCACTATGTGTATCTAACTCAATGATCTGAAATTTTTATGATATCATGGAGAAATCATCTAATGTTTGCAAATGATGTGCCAATTATGGTTTCTTTTATAAAAGAATTCATCTGTTTCATATTCCAAATTTCTGTTTCTTGTTAATTGATTATTAGAAGCCAATTAGGATATTTAGTAATGCAGTAATGCTATTCAATATGAACCTAAAAATGTCGGAAAGTCTTTCACTGTTTTTCTTACTATGCACTTCTTGCTACTGCACATCTACATCTGCTTCTGTCTTGTCCTTTCGAGGAGCATGAAGGTATTATGATACAGTGCTTTTTACATAGCCTTGCATATTTACCTATATATTCTTTTGTATATCGTAAATTAATAGATGTGATCAACTGAAATAATTTAAAGAAAAATGGGTGCTATCTTTCCATCAGGGCTTAAAATGTAGAGCTGTCATACTTAGATAAATAATAAATAACAACTTTGACAGTTCGGCGTCGCAAGATATTCTTCAAAATCAATAATGTGCACGTAAAGTTTTATACATGTAGTTCTTTGTGGATAAATATCTATGGTTTATAATATCTTGATTATTATTATCCTCTGATTTATATTTGTATATATATAAATTTGTGTAGAGAATGGTGGTAGCATTATCATCTGATAAGGCTGTCTGGGATGCTGTTATGAATAATGATGTGGTGCGAGAGTTTAGAGATTCATTTGTCAAAGGTTTGTATAATCTTAAGATGACTTAAGAATTCTCTTGAATTATGTTGTATCCTTTTCAGTAGTTTTCTAAAATGTATATCACTTCTAATATTATTAGACACTGTTATTTAGAATTTTCCTATCCTGAAGTTGATGCCCAAGATATTGTAATTTTAGTTAGAGGTAAGAGAGAGCAGTGGATCCCCTTTTACAAATTAATAATAAAAGATTAGGTAGACTGTTATTTTTTTGTGCGTGTGTACAATTTCATTTCAAATTCGATTTGGTACATATATGCTACAACTATAATATGTTACAAATTTTGTAGATATTGGTTTTTCTAATGTTGTGTTTGGTTGGGATTATTGAAATCGGAGTGAATGGAATGAAATTTGAACTATGATATGGGTAAATGTTCAAAATTTGATTCCTCCACCATTCCATTCCCAACCACTAAACTAGAACTCCAACCCCCAATTTGGGAAAAAATGATTCATTCCCACCATACCCATTTTCTTCACAATTCTCATTATAAAAAATTCGCATCTACATATATATAATTTTTCAAATCTTCCTTCAACCTCTATCGTTTCCCTTTAATTTCATTCATTGCACTCTATTCTCCCCAACCAAACACAACATAAAAGTTAATAGGAAAGTAATTTAGAATTCCTTGCTAGCCTCTTTTCAAGATAATATAAGTGCTTGTTTGGTTATATATGGGAAGTTATTTCCTATAAGAAGTTCTACTTCCTTTCTATTAGAAATACCTAGGAAGTATAAAAAATATGTTTGGTTGATAAACTAAATTTTATACTTCTTGAATACATGTTTCTTCTATATTATTTAATTTTTTTATTTAACTATTTACTTCTTATGTAATACACTTTAAATGGTTATTGTGCTTACTGATAATTATTTTTAAAATTATTATTATATTTTTTCAACTATTAACTAATTATACATAATTAAATATTTAGTTCAAATTATTTTTATTTATGTAATTGAAAAGACAAATTATTTATGAAGGATTATACCTATTCTAAGACTTTTTTTATTTGCATAAAATTGTAACAATGATAATTTAAAAAATAAATTGAAGTAGTTAAAAAATAAATATACCCATAATTTAGTTTATCAAAAAAAGGTAATAATGAAATTAAAAAATAGGAAATAAATTAAAATTTACAAAACAAAAAAAAAAGATTAGAAACTGTTAATAATAAAAAGGTAAGATTTTATAATAAAATTACTATGAAAATATATAAATTATAATAATAAATAAATCTTAATTTTTATTTGTAAATGAGTTTTATTAAAAAAAATAATTTTAATTTTCTTTTATTGTATTTTAAATTTTCTAGGTTAAATGATGTGTGATACAGGAAGTGTGAATTACCTAGGAGGGGGCGGGCGGGTTAGGAGGGGGCGGGTAAGTGACGGCGGGTTAGGAGGGGCGGGTAAGTGACTAAATACAGGTATTTATACTTACCAGGCAATTCTACTTCCCTTATATTATGCAACCAAACAACTATATTAATTATCACTTCCGAGGTATTTGAAATACCCAGATAAGTTACTGTCAACCAAACGACCTCTAAGTCTTCTTTTCAAGATAATATATATACATATATATGTATATGTATAAAACCAAATCTTTTGAACTTAATGTGACAGCCTTGGAATAGGCTTGGCATTGTGCTTGCTAAAACGTACAGAATTAATACTAGTCTTAGGAAATTACTATTTTCCCATTGCTGATGTTTTTATCCCTCCTTTGTCATCATCTTCTGTTTACATGCTCGATGCTTGTCCTGCCATTGATCTTGTGACAAGGTTCAGTTGATATACCTTGTAGAGAAGTGTTTGGTTCAACTAATATTCAAATGAGTTCCATGATTTTATGTGTACATTTAATAAAATCTATTTGCGATTTTGCCTATCTAACAACATTGACAGTTTGCATGTTCTACTATTATTATGCTGATATAAAATTCCTTGTGAATGTAGTTGATAAGAATGTTGGTGAGAGTGCTGACTTAGATAAGGGCTCCGACGATCCGGAATCATCACTGGGATTATTGAGTTGGATTTTCAACAACACAAAGGCCAAAATTATGGACTTGATAGATAATATAACAGGGGTAATCAACAAGTTGTTTCTGCCTCCTGAAAGTGAGAAAACCGGAAAAGCTGCTGACTTATTTGAAGACAGGCTGAGAACTTCTTTACTGCTATCTGTTGTGGTCCTCTTAGTTGTAGTTGTGACTCGAGCCACTCGGGCCTGATCAATATTACTTGATTAGGGACAATATTACTAGGTGGTAATGGTGCTCTTAATTGTAGTTGTGACTCAAGCATTCGGGCTTCATCATTATTTGCCGACATAACTAGGTATTTCTCTTGTAAGGTTCCGATGCTGTGCGCTGAGAGTTTGTTTAGCTTATTTTATGTTTTTAAGTACAGTCACTTAACAATATTACATTTTGTGCCTACCAGGCTCTGTAATTTGAATCTTTGGTTTCTGCGAAATTGTTTGTTTTTTGCACTAGAATTGCAATTATGAGTGTATTTGATTATTGGGAGAATGTAAAGTTATAGGGTTGATGATAGTATTCCACAGTACCAGACTCTAGACAGTGTTCATACTCGGTCTTAGTATATGCTCCAAGCGAGATGCAAATTACTCTTGGGTTTAGAAAAAGGCTACGTATTTTTATATTTTCAAATTCTTACTATGTAGCCTCTGTTTTGGGCTAGATATCACGAGATGATATTTTCTTCGGCCATAATTCATGTGTAGTCTTGCTAGTAAGCTTTAGATGTTTGCATTAAATTGGACAATATGCCCAAAAGTTGAGCAAAAGAGAATAAGTTTATGGCACCAATGCAAGATCATAAGATTTTTATAAAAACAGAACGTATGCCATTTCACTCCTGAGACATTACGATTGAGGGAATGGAAGTAGCATTTAGAGAACTTAAGGTGTTACAAGACGCAGGTGAAGGCAATTGATCCCAAGTTCTGAATATTTCTAAATGAGACTCGGTCTACTTATGCTAATCCAGCCTCCTTGTGCAAATATAGGGACATGCTTCTCCCACTCACGAAGGATTTATATATACCAAGTGCTTGTTTGATTGTCATTGATTTACACAGGATTCCCATATAATGAACTTTTAACTTCAAAAGTGATATTTGATAGAGAGTTTGATTTATCAAAGTGTTCGATTGACATTTTACGAGTAAGCAGAACTTTTTAAGAAGTGATTCTCACAAGGTAAAAAGTTATTTACTCATCCTTCCCTTGGTGCCCTTCCGAGGAAGTGCAAATACTTGCCCCTCGACCAAACAAAATATTTGAACAAACATTTTTACTTCCAAGAAACTAGGTACATGAATTAAATTAAACACCAAGGAATTATAAATTCCAATGGAAGTATATATCCATGCGTAACCAAACAAACTCCAAATATGATTCTCATACTTGCATTGTAAATAAAGTAGTTTGAATGATTTTGCAAGTTAGATCAAGGTAAACTGTAACTGATTTACAACGTGAAAAGTCTGCACGACAACAAATGTATCAGGTCTCATTAAGAATATTCTTCTTTACAAATTTTCATAGAATGATATGTACAACAATGAGAATTCATTAGGCAACAAGAACCAAGCAACTCCTCCGGGTCAACTGCTTTAGCTTTACATCATTTTGGCTGGGCTATCTCCTTATAAACCATAATATAATCTGCAAGGGGTAGAATGAGAAGGGGTTTACATCTCATACCAAATTTACCAAAAGATATTCAAGGTTACCACAAATTGGTAGATTGACCATAACTTTCATGCGAGTAATATTTTAAAATGACAAATTAAATGAAAAAAAGGATACAGCAAGAGTACTTAGCAAAAAAAAAAAGGATACAGCAAGAGCACAAAGAGCAAGAATCAAATTAATCTCGCATTGTTAATCAATATCTTATTTGATAATGTAAAACCCTATATTAGTTATTAATAAACACAATCTCATATGATAAGTTCCTGTGTATACATTAAGTTAAATGCTACATGGGTCACGGTATTATGTAAAGAAAAATACAAAATGTCCATTGCCTGCCAAAAAAAAAGTTTACTCTCTTTTGTCGCCTAGAGCACATATACCTCACAAGGATTCTATAAACATGCAGATTTTTTAAAATATATAAACCCCACATTTTCAAGAGCTGCATACAAAAGTTGGAAGCAAATTTCTGATAAGTTCAAACCCAAAAACATGCTTAAATTATTTAATTAAGCAACTTTATCCAATTACCAGGGGTTCTTTACTTATTTATTCTACATAAAAAAACCTATAACTTAAAATTATAGGACTCGTCATGGTGCATCAACATTCTTGCTGATTACGTGCATCCTTATTTTTGTCCTCAGTCACAGATTGATCATTAGCACAATTAAAAATGAACTCTGAAAAAGTTCTTTCAAGGTTTTTAGCCAAATAAATATTAGATTCATAAAATGTACTACAGGTTTTAGGTATACTGCACAAAACATTTGATGGAACACAAAAGAAAAGTGCAGAATCACCTTCTCATCAAGTACTGGAACTACCAAGATCGAAGTCCAGGGTATAATCATATTCAATGGTTGGAATCACAGAAGCCACAAATTTCAAGAATAAGAATAGGTACCTAAAAAACAATGGATTAAACTGATATAAAACGATCTTAAAAAGAAGGTCCACAGATGCAAAACATAAACACGAATGATTTCCAAACTTAGATACTTAGTGGCATTGCAAAATTGCAAGTGAATGTCACGGAACAAAAATGTTTAACATGTCTAATTCTAGCTCGGTGCCTGGATAGAACAACAGTACTTCAATATCATTCAGTAATTTAAATTTGTAACATCTGAAAGAACACTTATAAACTAATGTTTGCTCCATCACGGAACTCCCATTTAACCAATCTTTAACTGATATTTACCAAAATCAAGAACTCAACGATCAGATTTGCACTGTCAAAAAATATATTAAACTGTCTCAAGGCATTTGATTCTTACTACATTTTATCTTTACTGTTGGCATTAACCTCAGCATCATATCTTTGGCAGGCGTGATTTAAGAGCCAAATGGGAAGGAGGCATAAATAAAAGATATGCAGCAAGAAGATACTGAATTACTGATATACAATACTCTAACTGGAGCAAGTAAACTAACATTTAGGTACATATGAGCTTTTTAATTGCAACGAATAGCTGAGCAATTTAGGAAGCTCATAGTCAGTCAGGTTCTTATTGGTTTTAATTTATCTGTTTCACAATGGCTTCATTATTCATGTATATCCAAAGCTTCATAAGGTCTAAACTGAAAACACTCGAAGAAATCCGTACTATAATCATATAATGTAATCATCAAGTAGAAATATATTATTTTCAATCTTTTTAACACATTAACCAACTGAAATGAGTAAAATAAAGGATTACTTGTCTACTTCTGGTTCCACTCCTCGTGACATAAGAACATCAATAATTTTCTTCATCACAGCCCCATGTTGGCAAGGATGTACAGATGCATGTTTTCCAGGCAAGTGTGGATGATCTTCAATTGTTACCTGAGTTCGATAAAGTTTAAGGAAAGGAAAATAATATTAAAAACTTAACCAAAAGCAACTGAAAATTTTAATGAGCAAAAACATGCATCCCACCAAATTTTAACTTAATGGAAATTGCCCCAATATTCTCCATGCTTATTAGCAAAACAGAGCAAGTGCACAAAATCTCCTCAATTTAAATAAGTAACAAAGGATGAAGCATATAGCATATGATATTTTTTTTAACCATATATATCTCTAAACCAGAAAACCCATGGAAAGAGAGTTTTATCAGGTTTAAAAAGAAATTAACATAGCATATCAACACACATCCAAAAACATATCAAGGCACTTGTGTTCTGATACAGACTGTCTCTTTGAATCATACTAAACTTAAATATGCATTAGCTTACTGAACATTCTACTAAATTCTGACACCCAAGAAAGGAGTCTTCCCATTTTACATCAATAAAATAACCATATTTCCAGAATTCACTCAAGCAAGATAAGGTGCTATTAGCTAGAAACCTGATTGAGCTAGCACAATTAACTGATTTACAATATGATTTGAAATTTTAAGGAGTATAAACAACCAACCAAAGGTTGAACTCAAAGCTTATGGTAATATACCAGAAATCGCTTGTTCAGGTTCAAAAGTGATTAGAAATTATTCATGTTTTTAAAGACAATATCATGCATATGCTTGCAACACCTGTAACAACAGTTTAGACTGCTGACCGCATACCAATATCTTCTGTGAAGTTGGAAGCTGATAACAACAGCGCAATATACTAATAATGACATTCCAGTTAGGGTTATACTTAAAATATGCACTTATATCGAATTTTAAAAAAATAGTGACAAGGACAAATTAGGGCATCTCACTGTTTTGCGTGCATGATCTTGACTAACATCCTCAAGAACAAGTTCCGGTTGAAGAAGCATCCTTGACTACAAATTTTCAAAGAGCCCTCAGTCAAAATTTGCATATTAACCAACTATATTATTGAATGAAGAATTAAAATTTTATTGCATACAATTTGATGAAACTAATGTTCTCAAATATTGCTTAAAGGCTAAACCATTGACACAAACATTAAAGTTCAATTATGAAAATTCTAAAACCTTATTTGCTCAAGTATTTATTAGGATACACCTAATACGCATCCCATTGTGGTACTTGTATATTGCATGTCCCTTCAATCTGATTGTCTTATTACATTTGGGTGGGCACTTGAATGGAAAAAAGCGACAGAAATTATAATCTTTAAATCGCAGACTTATCAATTAATATTACACTTAGAAGTCCGGAAAGTCTTGGCACCTTCCCATCTTATGATAGTCAAGCCAAGCTGAATAGAATCTAAATGTTTGTATTCTACAAATTTGAAGGCTTGAGCTATTACAAAGATGTAGTTACTGTCGCTAACCTCATCATATCCAGTAAGCCAAACACGAGGAGTCTGATAATATTTATCATACCTGAAAGTTAAAATCAGCATAACGAAAATATCATAACTACAAGGGAGCCTGGTATGTAAAACCATGAAAACACTATAGTATAAAAAAAGGAGTTAGTAGAACATACGTGATGCTAACATCATATGTTCGAGTTCGTAAAATATTGTCATCATCAGGTTCATGAGCCACAAGATATGAAGACTGAAGCGTTGCCTGTAGCAGGGTGAATGGTTGGGTATATTACTTGTGATATAAACTAGTGCAACATGTAATAAAAGAGATATCTTATGTATTTTTATCATTAATTTATCACCAATTTTAAAGACTTGATGCCAAATAAAAATCTGATTTCATCAAAATTAACATTCAAGTAAGAGAGAAGAATTAAGCCTCAACTGAAAAATCTGCTCATTAGTTGTAATTACTGTCAGTTTATGAGTTACGAACTTAGGCAGAAAGGTGGGAGAAAGGTGCTATCTTTCATCCCAATAATTTATACAAATAGTGCATATACACTCAACATTAATCATCTTAGTTCGCTAACAGCGTCAAGTCTTTGCATCATCATATATAAGAGAACAATACAAATAAACACTATAGGACATCTTACAGGATCTGTTTCAATAAGGTTATCAGGATCTTCATATTCATCCATGTCTGGAATATCTTCCTCCTCTTCACCTCCAAAGTGCGAAGAGATTGATTGGATGGTGTTCTTCTTACTGATTTCTAGTGTCTCCATAGAAGGCAAATTTTCCTCTTCACTTTTGCCCTCTAAAATAGACAGCATAAGTCAGAAGAGAGGACCTATATTTTAAAATGATTATCTTGAACTTTCAAAAATACCTTTCGGTTTCCCATGAGTTGCCAGCCATCCATCATTATCGTCATTATCAATTAAAAATTCACCCCCAGCAGCTTCATATTCTTCCTCCACAGCTGAAGCTCTACGCAGGCACGGGACTACGCATGTATCAATTTAATAACAATTGTAAGAATTAGCAAAGAACTAAGGAGTTTTTTTTTAAGTATGCTATGCACAGCTACCCTCAGTAGACTATGTTCACAAAATGTTAATATCATGTCATATGTTAGTACAGAGGTAATAATAACAAGTCTCCGTAGAACGTTATTGGTTCCCAATTCCCTCCACTCATGGCCTAACAAAATGCATTTACTTGAGAAAGTCAAGAATCATTAAAGGTCCTAACAGTTTCTTTATCCAAGGTGTACAGTCTACAGTTTTTCCTTTATACTTTACACTAAATGTTTGAAAAATAAATGTTTAACATATCAAGATGAAATATGAAATAACAAGCTTGTTTGTATTAACAATAACAAAAGCATATCAGATGAAAATAAAAACATTGGCAATTATAGTTACCGTTTCTGGTAATCAAGAATTGTTTTTCAGCAGGCAAATATGATTTCCTCTTGTTTGGTTCACCAGATTCCCTGTGCATCGATAAAGAGGATATTATAAGAAATATGCACCTAAACCAAGCCCAATGGAGAGATAACAGCAATGAATTCTTTTTTAATTACGTGCACCAGAACCCTATTGATGAATCAATAACAAGTCTAAGCAAGCTGATGTGGAGAGTTAGTTGACTGATTGATCACCGAATTAGAGGATCGGGGAGACAGGGAGGGAGAGAGAGAGAGAGAGATGTATATACAAATCGCCAGAGAGAGATGTGTGTGTGTGTGTGTGTGGATATACCAGGACCAAGTAGGGCATTTAGAAACGAGATTATCGCCAGCGAGAAGAAACTCGTTGATGGTAAGAACGCCTTTCTCTTTAAAAGCGGAGACAGTTCGAGGATTAGTCATCCTCTCCACCGTGCCTTTGAAGGCTTCGTGTAGCTTCTGTGTCAGCACCATCCCAGATCGATCGTCAGATGATTTTCAAACCCTAGGAGTACTAATTATATGATTAACACCACCCTCGTGTATTACTCTACTTTTATTGTTTTTATTTTTTATTATTTTCCGACTCCAAACTCTCTACATTTATTTTTCCTAGTTCATTCAAATCTAAAAATTCTATTTACATTCAAAATAGAATCTTCATATATAAATAAATATTCATTAAATTATTAGTCCCTCAGTCAATTGTTTCGGAGAAAATATCTGGGACTAAGGTGCATATAAAGGGGCTGTTTGGCAACAGCTTTTTTTCGGAAATAAACCCTTATTTTCGGAAAAAAGTAGGGATGTATGTACTTTTTCTGAAAATAAATAACTTATTTTTTATTTTGAAAATAATATTTGATTTTAAAATTCTAAAATAAATATTTATCTTTAAAAAAATATGAAAATATGTAAAAAAAAATAAAAATAAGTAACTTATTTTAAGTTTAAGGAATCCCAAACGGCCACAAAGTATAGTTCCATAACTTTTTTTAAAAAAAAAAAATCTAAAACTATACTTTATATATTCCTTATAATGCGTGCCGGACATTCTCTCTGAAATATTAACAATTGGGTGGGACGGAGGTAGTATTCATTTTGATAAATGAATAAAAAAAAACTTCTTTAATGTCACGTGTATTTGAGAATTTTGGGACTTTAACTTATTTTTACAATAATTAAATGCTTACTAAAAATATTTGAAACAGAGAGATTTTTATTCAATGATGGACTTGGTGAACAGATATACAGCTGTGTGATGCAATGGTACTATTCAGCATTTCAGCTAATAAATGTGCATGGATGCTCCCAATTTTTGTGCTACACTTGGGCAGAAAGAAAGCATATACGATATTTTTTTGCCCCTAACGAAATTCATCCTGGATCAAATGACCGCGTAAATCTGCTAGTATCCTAAGCCTTATAGGCTTGCCCGTAACTGATGGGGTTCTAGTGCTTAAAAGATTATGTTATTCCATGATTAGATACTATAGATACAAAGGATCATCAGATTACATTATAGCTTTGCACTGAGACTAGCGTTTGTGTAGTAGAATCCGCTGTCTTGCAAGTTGATACACTGAGACAATGCAGATGTTAGCTCTCTCAAATCATCCATCGTGTGTGCTGCGCTTAAAGTAATCCTCAGCCTGAAAAGAAACGTATTGATCATCAGTGCTACCAAAGCCATGTTTTATGTGAATTCCCAAGTTCAAATATTCTCTCACAGACTGTTTCATAAATATTTTTAGAACATTGTTGCAGTCCCAAAAATTTACAAGCCAGTATAAACTTAATATATGAATTTGTTGGTGTACACATTAGACATCCAAATTATCAAACAGTACGTAAGACTTTCTGAGTCAAGAGCAGAACACCAGGAAGTGCATTGTATATATACAGAACCAGCACAAAGTAAATTTCTGCGAGTTATTGAAACATCAGTGTGTGTGTGCTAAAAAAGAAGGCAAGAACTGCATGGTTAACCAAGATGCATTTTATGCACTTTTACATTAACATTATAAGAAGAGTGAGTGTTGATCATCAAGACTGATGAGCAATGTGTTAATGACAGACCTGCAGGAGTTGGCAGGCACAGTTGGGGGTCTGATAGCAGTTATGTGGAAACCGGATTTTAAAAGATGCCTGTTCCATGATTGTAAGAAGTTAGGAATAGAAATCCCGACAATTGCACACAACATAAAAGAAGATAAAGTAACCTGCTAGCTTGCAAGGCCTTTTCTTCGCTCCCCACAATAAGGGAAATAATCGGACTTGTAATAGGAATCCCAGTCAGAGCATGAAAATCTCGCACCCTGTTCCAAATAGCCGTTCTACGCCATCTTTCCTTTCTTGCCACAAAAACAGCAGCTGTCATTCAAAAATGTAAGCAAATGAAAATAAGTTGCACAAAGACAGGTTAGGATACACCCACTATTTTACCACTTCTTTCTTGCTTCTGTTTATCCTCATAAGATGAGGTGCATGATTTTTTTGAAGATTTTGGCAGAAAGACTAACCTAAATTAGCAAAAACATATAAAAAAAGCCTAGTAATATGCACTAGCCTCTGAAATTTCTTTAGTTGGTAAATAAGATAAAAGATGTATGACTGTATTGACATGATTAACACAACTACATATATATATATATATATTACATATATATATTTATATATTACATATATATATATATAATATTTATCTGAGCACTACCTCTGTTGAGCCAAAACAGAGTACACAAGTATATTTTAAATCAATGAAATACATCAATATGCTAACTATGCTATCAATAACTCTCTTCAGGTGGAAAAGATTACCACTTGCAGCAGCAGCAATTGGTACTGGGGTAGAAGTTGAAAATATAAAAGCACGACCCCTTGATTGAACAAGTTGCTTCCACCTTTTGCTGTTCAAGTAACACCGATCAAAAAGTATGTACACATACAGCAATTACATAAAGATATAGAGCTCTGTGCACAAAAAATTGTCATATTCCACACAACAGACAATGTTTGGTAATGAAATGAAAACCGAGAGCTAAAGTCCGTAAGTCATAAAAGATCATAAAAAGGAGGCACATTGATAACACCCTAAAAAAATGATCTCAACAGCCACTCTCAAGTACTTTACAACATGCATTTTCTTATCAGCCACTCTTCTCTATACCAGATAATATTGACTGGTAAAGATAAGATTATATGGTTAATGATCTCAGGAGTCTTATTTCAGAAAGAATCATGTAAAGTAAATTGAAGGAAGTTGTCAACGGTCACATTTTGTTAATCCAAAGTTCCAAACAGATGACATCCACAGTGTCAGGAGTACCTGCATGCTATAAATCCACCATGGCAACCTGCAGCCTTACTCAGAGTGCCCACACATATATCAACATCCCTTTCACAGTTAAACTGCTCAGCAACACCCCCGCCATTTTCACCACAAACAAATGTACCATGAGCCTGGGGGAGATTAGACAACATATATGACCAAACTACACAATCAGTATATTAAAATAAGGTAACTGAACCTAGATATTTGACCACTAATCTAACAATATAATTCTCAGATATAAGTACGTAAATTATAGATTATATTGGATCGTACTGGATCACATGCATTATATATGCTTTTTTTTTACCTAAGGTACATTCATTGATGCATGTTAACGAGAAAATAGACTTCAAAGATGAGACAAAATAAAAAATAGTAAGTTCTATAAACGGGTGTAGCTCTACAAGAAAATCTTCAAATGCATCTTATTGAAGGCCAAAAAAGAAATAAACTCACATCATCAATCACCAAAAGAAATCCATGCTTACTGCGAAGCATTGCCAGCTCCGCCATTGGTGCAAAGTCTCCATCCATACTAAACAAGCTGGTAACATAAACAAACTAAATTCTTGAGTATCATGAACACAGATATGTTTAAGCAATTTCTTGAAAGTGATGCATCTAAAAGGACAAAAAATCTTATATGCTTATGCAATGGAAATTTCATAGGGGCTCTTACAGGAAATTGCAAAGGATTCACAATTTACATTCTCAAAATCCTATACAAGGGCAGAAGAGTTCAAAGTAACTCTCATATACGATATAAGGATTTTAGAAAGGAGATCTTAATAGTGTCATTATCAATAGTTTTTTTAATAAAAGAAAATGAATATTAAACTATCGTCCTTGCTTATAATAAAGATTGCTACAAGTTAAAGATTTAGCACAAAAAATTTTGTACACGATCATTTGCAAAGCGAGACCATTGTGCAGCTAGACCCACATATTAATAAGACACTCACAATTTTCCATCAAAAATGACCACTAGCTAGAAAAGCAAATGGCTGAAATACATCTAAAGACACCTTTCTAATCTATTTTTCTCTATCAAAGACGTGGTAAACTTGGATCATTACACCCTACCTTCTGAAAGAATTAAACTAATCAATACTATATTATTAAAACCAGAACTTTTAATGTTTTGGCTGATCGCTCGATACTTGGGCCACAGGCCTAAATTATATACATGTCTATAATAAATAAAATTCTAATTATTATAACATGGGCCCAAACTTTATATATATATATATATTAAATAAAATTCTACTTAGGGCCCAAACCTATATACATATCAATATTAAATAGAATTTTACTTATCAATACATGAGTCCAAACCATATACATATCTATATTAAATAAAATTCTACTTTTTATACCTAACTTTTAACAAATAATTTATTATCACCTACCTCTTTAACTACAAATTTAATATAATTTTTTTTATATCAAATACCAATAAAAATCTATGTTACTCGGACTCTTCATTTTACCTTCGAGCACCCGTGTCGGACACTCGACACTTGAACATGGACACTCAGACTACACTTATTTTAGGCCAAAAACATGTATATTTTTCAAAATGTTTCTGAGTCCGATACTTGGACACGTATCCATGTTGGACACTTCTAGCCGAGTCCGAGTAACATAGATAAAAATATAACAAAAAATTTATTTACTTAAATATTAGTCAACCCATGCATCGCATGGGTTATAAACTTGTGTATATTAAAAAAAAGACCTGAAAAGAGAAATCAGCCATAGAAGAGAGTGATAGTGCAGGCTCAAGGGTGTAGATCAATATTAACACTCATTGTACATTCTTGTTAGGAAGAATCCCTGTTGACATGGTAAAAACACTAAATATAGGTGTGGCTACTGAGAACATGTAATCAAAGGAAATCAGTCCAGTACAGGCTCCCCCTCCATTTTCCAGACCAAAATATAACATACTAAATAAACACCCCAACCTACCAGCACACTAAAAACCAAACTAAAACCGCTTGTCTTCCTTATCCATCAATCAACACAGAACACGGGTAATATTGGTGTTTAGTTGGAAATTCATGAAACAAAAAGAAATACTTGTGCCTTACCAAAAAGAAAAATGTGGATGCAAAGAAATGTTAACAATATCACATTTCCCAAGGCAATAATCCTTTGGAGTAAGGTATTTCGAAGTTGTTTTTAACACTTCTTGAGGCAACATGTTTTGACAACCAAATGATCATAACAGAAAATAGCACAAAGAACAAAATGATAGGAGATAAAATGTTCCTATTAGCATATGTGATTGTAGAAGATTGTAGAAGATTGTAAAATCAACTTGAAATGACTGACCTATCAGTCACAACAACCCTCTTTTTCATTTTGCAACTCAATCTGTCAAATAACGAATAGTCATAAGACATACGTAGATGAATTAAATTGATAAGGAGGGATGATATTTTGAGCAATGAAAGTTGTAACGGGAAGATCTTAGAGAAACTAAATGAGATAAAACACTTACAGTAATTCATTAAGGTGGGCCATGTCACAATGTTTGTAAACAAACAGCTGTACGCTTTGTTGTCTCTCAGAAAGACGGATGCCATCAATAATGGATGCGTGATTTAACGCATCAGAAAATATGGCAATTTTTTCATTACTTGAACATTTTCCATCTGAAGCTAACAGAGACCCAAGACTTCCTATTGCTGTCATTACAGCCATATTGGCTGAAAAGCCTGTGGGACAAAGAAGGCAATCCTATAACGTAACATGAGTTTACATTATATATCAGAGCTGGTTCGGGAAACAACAACTACACAACAATGAGGACCACTATGTAAGATACTCCACCAATGTACTAGTACTTAACTCTGTAACATTAATCTTTTCCCAGGCCCCATTCAATTATAGTACCAACACTATTTAAGAAATAAAAATGATGTTTCTACACTATCTTTCAGATATTAAGTTTGGGCTGTAAATTAAATCAGCTGGAAAAGCATAATATAGAATTTTGCCCTAGCATCTAGGTAAACTGACGTGAATGTGTAAGATACAGTGTCTTTCTTTTTTCACCTATTAAACTACATAGTATTGATCCCATTAAAAAAACAGCAGTCACTTTACATACTGTCATACTTGTTTAAAGCAAAAACGCCTTTCTGCTTTCTCTTTGCAAGCAAAAAGAGCGCCAACTTCAATATTCATCCAAGTGGCATACTCTATTATTTAATATTACAAACTCAGTCACGCAAATTTTTTTATGTTCAATGAAGTTAATGAAAGACAATGAAACATAATAAATATAGTGAAAATAGACGATACAATTAGTCTGAGACCTCTTTCTTCTTCAGTTCTGCCAGGCACGACTCAAGTCGCCTATGATAATTTGTGTACCCACAGATCAAGGCAGAACCTCTCGGCCCCATTCCATGTTCCTCTGCTGCCTAGCAAGAATATACAGAAAAAACAGGTAAGAAATTACAAATTATATAAAATATTTAATCAGATGAAAATTGTAAAATCATATACCGTAAAGCATACCTTTGCAGACGCCTTACCTACCGAAGGATGTGAACTCAAGCCCAAGTAATCATTTCCGGAGAATATAAGTAGCTTTCTGAATTTTTGAGGATGTACCCCTGCTTCCCCATTTGCTCCTGTATAACTTGGCACGTGATCATCCCCTATCAAATACAAAATCGCCCTCAGTCAGACTAGGAATGTTCACCCATACATACTGCAACCCCAATAAATAGACACACAACACAAGTGTGTGATGAGATTTTTAAACTGAGAAGACCCAGCAACAATAACTCAATAATACAACATGATTTTTGCATTTAATAAAACAAAGTATCAAATTTGAACCAACTAAAAGAAAGCCATAAGCAATAGTAAAAAAGATACCAGAACTGGGAATGTCTTGGACCCATTTGAGAAAAGTGGATTCTGCAATATCCACATGAACAGAATCTCTATCCCATTGACGCAAACTATCAAACACCTGGTGTTCATTACCCTCCAAATCAATTAAATCTTGGGCTTGTGAAAAAGAAACATTGTTGTTGTGGAGATGAATGGGTCTAAGAGATCGAATGACTTTCAAAGATTCAAGCTTTGTCAGTGCCTCATCGACCCAAATGTCCCATAAGTTCATCTCCAATTCTTTACAAATTTTACTACTGTATTAGAGAATGCCCGGGGTCTACAGATTACAAGTATAAATGTATAAATGTGATTTGAAATTCCAAAGATATGTGCGGCAAATGATTTCGTAGTATTTCCTTTTATTTCCCAACTATATTATCATTAATACTTAATTGTTTTTTATTTTTTGTAAAAATATAATTTTCTGATTTTTTTTGTAAAAATATGATTTGAAATCAAATATAATTGAATGCCATCAAGGGTAATTTGTTTGAAGAAAAAATTACATTTGCTTGCATTTTATTTCAAATCATATATAAAAAAATTGTATTTAGTTACTTTTAGTTGCAAACCGTATTTTTATAAATATTTTTAAAAGATAGTAAAATCACAAAAATGTTTAAAAGAAATGATATATTTTCAATTATTTCTCTATTAATTAAGGCCTCCATTGTTTACTAATATATTTTAATTTCAATCCTTACTTTTAAATATATAAAATTACATAATTACTCATATTATCGGAAGAAGTTGTATAAAAATTATGAATAGTTAAATACCAAACTATATAATTGTTATTTTTAATACAGAGTATATAATAATTGGAATTGGAAAAAAAAACTAAACAATTTGTACATAGAACTTCGTTAAATTGATCAAATAAATGAAACTCCAACCTCTGCAACATGAGATGGGGCAAAATGTTCAAGAACATTTGCATTTGAACCAAAACCAAAATTTGTAAAATTATATTGCATTAAATTCATTTAGAAAAGAAATAATACCCGTAAATAGGTATAAACATAAAATAGTGGGAAAAAATATGGTTCTGAGTTGCCACCTTACTTTTTTTTTTGTTAAAATGGTGGGTGGGGGGGGGGGGGGGGGGAATTAATACTGAATTACAATCCAAAACAATTTACTCACTTTAATTATTGAAAATATATACGGTCAACTTCTACAATTTAAATTTGTAGATGCAATTGTTTATTTTGTTTTATTTTCCGTACAATAAAAAGTGACCCCTAACGTTTTTGTCATCTATACCATTTTCCCAAATTCAGACAAGTTTCGTTTAAGAAAACACAAGAGTTGCAGAACTACAGATTGAAATGCTACAGAAGAAGGACTTCACAAACCTAAGAGATAACATACAACGTGCTTCATTTAATAACACTCATTTAATAATACTGAATTACAATCCAAAACAATTTACTCACTTTAATTATTGAAAATATATACGGTCAACTTCTACAATTTAAATTTGTAGATGCAATTGTTTGTTTTGTTTTATTTTCCGTACAATAAAAAGTGACCCCTAACGTTTTTGTCATCTATACCATTTTCCCAAATTCAGACAAGTTTCGTTTAAGAAAACACAGGAGTTGCAGAACTACAGATTGAAATGCTACAGAAGAGGGACTTCACAAACCTAAGAGATAACATACAACGTGCTTCATTTAATAACACTCACTTAAAATAATAGTTTCACCAGTTTCTAAAATAATAGTTTCACCAGTTTCATAAAATGCTATCACTTCCAATATCTAAAGCATAACGTCTGCACACACATATCGGCATATAAAAAGAATCAGACCTTGCGCGTGCACATCATGAATCAATCACCATAATAATAAGTGAACCATTATGGACTCTCAAACATTGGGACTTGAATTGATTAACAATATTCAAAATTTGCCAGTACCCATGCAAGGGTTAATGATGCAACTATAACTAGAAACTTTCCTCAAAAAAATGACACTGAGCAGAGCGGTGAGCAGAGCGGTGAGAGACTGGGACACTGTAAACTATTGTCCTCTTCTACTATCAATCAGTTCAATATTTCAGGTTCCAACTGGCGCAGCTTCCAACTTCTATCTGGGCTGCTCCATGGCACTCATAGTGCTACAACCAGGCAATGTCTCAAAGGGGCGATATAAGAATCACTTCATGCTGAACCTGCTTCTTCGGGTTCTTCTCATGGATGTACTATAACCACCATTTCCTCCGAATCCCTTTGGAAATGGACTCTGCTGTTCATCATCATCGCTAGTATCATCAGATCGCCATCTAGGTCCACCATTTGCACTTGTGTCCTCGATTGACGTATCCTTCTCTTCATTACTGGTATTATTGAAAATAATATTTACATATCAAAACAGAAAATCTACTATTAACAGCCTAAATTAATAAATATTCCTAGAAAGAGAAAGAATGGAGTTATGCACTACAAGAAAATTGTGGGAACTTGCCTCCAAGATACATCCATCAAATCACCGGGAGACCCAGCCCAATTTTTATTTGGTCTGTCCAATTGTCCATGATTAACAGACACGTCTAAGAACATCTCTTGAGCAGAATCTCTAAACAAGCCCTGACCGCTGAACGATGAAATGACAGTATTAGCTGCAACCATACGGGAATGTTGACTTGCATTCTGAAATTGATTAGTGAATTTATTTTTTTCCTTTTCCAGGGAGATGTAAGTGAGCTGTTCATCACGAAACTGGCTTTTTCTGGGATTTCTTAGTGAACTTCTATTGAAATCTTTCAATGGTGTGGCAATCACAGAAGTAGCACGACTTGCAGGAGATATGATGTCATTAGATTTGAAGTCTTTAGCAGAGCCATTCATTGACTTTTGTGTTCTTCTGGCATTGTCAAATAGACTCATTTCAGATTTCAATGTAGAACCATACTTCTTAAAACCAGAGTGGGTTAGAGATCCAACTACTTTGGATGGAGTTTCACTAAATAAAGGGTCCAAGAAAGGAGTTGCAATTTCACCCCCAGAAATGAAGGGATACTTGGCAGCAGAAGGGACCAATAAACTAGTCAAAATTGTTTCTTGCCCTTTAGGAAGAGAAGTTGCTGGGGAATTAACTTCATCTACTGGAGGATGAAGTTCAGGCAATTTTCCATCCCTCAGTAGTTGCTGTTGAACTTCTGGAAGCAATTCAATGCTCTTGTCCTGTGATAAAAAAGCTCGAGTGAGATGATTATATCATGTAGTCACGATGGAACTATCAGGACAACCACCAAGGTAATTTTATGTTCGGAAAACTTGGGTTGATGGAACTATCCATGAAAAAAAGAAATAATGGAAAGCGACGAAAAAAGCAGCATACTAACTGGTCATTTCCAAAAGCTTGTACTAGGAGAATTGACTTCGATAGGAAAAGCACTAATACAGATAGTAACTGTGACAGCATAATGAAGTATTGTTTAACGGTCTAACTCGATTAGGAAAGTTTCCTTTTCCCATATTCAAAGACATGATAAGTGGTTGTAGGTTTGTTACAAGTCTACAACATCAAGAATACTATTAAGAATGTACTACACATTATCTTTCTTGCCCATTAGATGCAGGAAGACATTAGCGGAGTCAAAATTAGAGTTTGCATTACATATTCCCTTGATTTATAATTTTGAGTTTAACAAATATTTGGCTGGAGCATTAAAAGTAACAAAAAATTTAATTCATATCCAGAGCAGCAAGCATATTTGCTTGAGCACATGTAGTACTTACAACCAATCCTGCTCTCCACTGACTTGCCAATCTGATCTTGCATAAGACTTCCTCGCTGACAGAATTGTTAGAAACGAAATCATGCTCTAGACTTTGAAGCTTGCGATCAACCAGATGTGCCTCAGCATAACGATAACGCTAAAACAGGGAGAGAAAACAGTTAGCCACTGCCAGAAAATCCATATATAACCATAAACATGATTTTCAATATGCTAATTCTGAAAACAATCCTGCATTTACTAAAGGACAGAAGCCAAAAGATACACAACCAACTAACAGAAAACGGCAGAATGCGGAAGGTAAATGTTGTTGGCATGCAGCACAACATTTAATAGACACCACAGCATGAAAACATTCTGCAGTATCAACCAGATAAACACCAGATATAACGCGGATCAAGATTCATATCCACATTATTGTTCCATTACTGTCTTGTATTTCTATTTGTGCTCCCGAGGTTTTTTAGGAAGGTAAACAAGTGAAGAGGCAAGTAAATTTAACATGCTTGCCTTCCAAAACTTTCACTCCAAAACTGGGATGAAGAAGAAAGCAAAGAGTGGTGGAAAATTAATAAAAGTTAATATTACAAATATACCCTTACTACTAAAATTATAACTTACCAAGTAAAAGAATAAATTTGTAATTTAACAACTAATTATATGCTTTCCTTCCAACTCGAGAGCACATCAATGAAATCAATTTCACTCAATAATTTTAAACTCGGGAGCAAGTAATTGAAACTCGTTACATGCCAATTCATTTACTTTCTTTTGCATTCTTTTCCTTTCCACCCTTTAAAAACTCGGGAGTGGGGTGTAAAGGACACGTGTCAAGCATCCCCAAATATTAAATGTATGTGCTTGCAAATTAAATACGTGTTTTCTTTTGGAAAGTAAAGTTTATCTCAAAAAACCCGTCCTAAATTATTAACCTTATTTTCCTTGCAACATATTAGTTTGTCATTTTCATAATCAATTTTACATTTATTTAACACAGGTAAATAAGCATGAATATGCAATACACGAGGATATACAATATTTTATTAACAAAGTTATTTCAAAATTAATTGCATCTGTGTTCAGCCAGTCTATTTTAATTTGCAATGCATGTCATGGATTTTGTGAAATATCCTCTACCAGGTCAGGCCGCATGCAGGAAGAGAAAAAAATTTCTTGTGGGGCAAAGGAAGGGTTTTTTCTCTATTAAATAATTAATAATACCTGTAAGTAATAAACCACAAGAAGACTTCCGGTAGGTGCTAAAGGCTCGTTGACAGCAAAATCATATAGGCACTTATGCAGATATTTCTCCTCATCTGAATCCCAAGGAAGTTCTATAATTCGATCTACCAACTTCCTTCTGATACAAAGACAACATATCTCAGTCACTAGTGCTTCAACCCAGTTCATCCAAGTTTGAGAATCGTCTTTCAAGACATATAGAGCATTCCATGATGTTTCTTGCCTCAACTTCAGTTTCTTAACTTTGGAGCACAGCATTCTCTGGTACATAAATGCCTCAGTCAGAAGTCCACACTCCACTCTCACCCGAACAGCAGTGACAGCCTCACTAAGTGAGACTAACTCTGCACCACTATCACGCCCAGACCACCGTAGAACCATAAAAGCTGCATCAGGATTTTGTCTTTCTAATAAAACTTGTGCTACCTTGGGATGAGTAGTTGGGCCTGAGATTTCAGGAAGAATGCTGCAGGCTTCCTATGGAGTGAAGTGCATAAAATGGGTTAGCGTTATTTGCCCTAATATACATGACATCCACCCTTGTTTGTCTTTATATACATAACATCCACCATATTTTTGTCTATTACGTTTAGAGTTTAGGTTAGGTGTTATCCCATGCATTTCTGCATAGACACTTACATTGTGAGGTGTACATGGGCATCTTGGCTGCAAATTAGATAATGTTATCTACAGATATTGGCATATTGTTGAAGTTGAAGTATTGAACAAGACTCAAGTATATATACATCCAGTATTGCAACTTGGATATGGATGGCTTACTATAAAAAATTAATACCCATCCATCATGCCATCCAACAAATTAAAAAGATGATGAATTCACAAACATGTTATTCATACTGATAGTATCAAACACTGGGGTAGAGTCGACGACTACCGCATATAGATGCAAAATACATGTTTGAATGTTAATTTGTGGAAAATATTTGAACATTAAGGATTTAAGTTCCTGCGCACTATTAAAATGCAGCATACTTAAATCTTCTAATAAAATTGTTAGAATTTCAAACAAAATCAAGACTTTTCATAATATCAGAATCTTCCAAGACTTTCCACGAATTTTCTCTAAAAACCGCAGTCCATATGGAAACAAAACGTGTATTTCTTAAGGTAGTGGTAAGATCTGCACATCTCATTCCCGAGACACGATATCCAAGTGAGACATGTTGGGTATGTTTGATTCCGTTTGTTTCGTAAATAGATAAAAGAATATAAAACAAAATGGCATCTCGGTTAACACAGTTTTTATTAAAACTATGCAACAGTCAAAGTAGCCCAAACAAAAAAAAACCTGTGCTTAAAGACAAAAATAGCTAATCTAAGAGTTAACCTGAAATTCAGTAGATTTCTAAATTAATAATCAAATAATTCGATTTATCACGTAATTTAAGCTATCCAAATTGAAATATCAATCCTTGGTGGCAAGTGGAAACATTCTATATTAAATTATTAGCTTCTTTTGGGTGCCTATACTTATGCAGGAATAGTTGAAGTTCATTATAGTGGTTTAATGACAATTCCCTAAACCTTTACATGACAAAATAACCAGAGCTTGACATGGAAAGTAAAAAGAGAAAATGCAACCTGAGTTAACATTAAGGTTACTAATTCATCTGTAAGTGTAACAGTTTATTTAACAGATCATAGAAAAGCAATTTTAATGGCAAAAATATCCAAATACAATGAAAAAGTTACCTGCAGAGCCTCATCTGTATAGTCATCCAGAAGGTAGAATGTAAGAGATTCCAGTAATAAATGTCTTGTTATACCAAAGGTAGCTGCAAAGTCATCGACAATCTGTCTCCATTCATCATCAGGAAGCGACCACTGCCTATCAAATAAATAATACAAGAACTATTGCAAGTTAAGGACATATCAAATGCTCAACAAAGCTGGCATGTAGCTTAGACAGGAATGTCCCACTCAGAAATCAAACGAGAGACCAAAATTGGTCATAGCAATCACCTAAGTGAGGAGAAGAATAAGTAGAATCATCGGGGTATAATACATGTCATCGTATAGTTCTCACCCAAAAGCGGAGACCGGAGAGTAAAAGTGTGGAAAACTACATATATATAGTCTAATAAAAAAGGATACTATTGCATGTTTGGCTAACACCATATCTGAACTTCCATGTAAAAAGAGTGAATCAATTCCAGCTCGAAGACTTTCGAATGGGTAGTATCCTGTCAATCCATCAATCTTTGGGTAGAACCCTTCCTTCTGCAAGGAAACAATTTCAGATTTTTCACCCATCTGATTTGAAATTTCATCTTCTATATCAATATTCTTCAGTGCTTCTTCGATGAAGAGTGTGGAACCATAATTTAGAGTAGTCTCAGCAGATTGATTTATTGAATCAGGCCATGAACGTTCAATAGCAGCTGCTTTCCTTTCATGTACAATAGAACGCCAAGATGCATAACTTTTATGCCGTGACCTGACATTCTCAAGAAAATGGTGCCTAATACACCATATTATCATCTCCAAGTGCTGTGTTTCAACATGGAAAAAATAAAATAAATATAATGACAACCTGCCAAATGCTAAAAATGAAAAGACAATACTCCATTTTATTGATTACTGTTTCCAAATCGTAAAATTCATAAGCTATTTTATTACATAACTTGTTATATGGGAACACATGAGTAGACGACCAAAACACACAAAGAAACTAAAATTATTTACAAGAAAGTAAAAATCACAAGATTTATTAGAATTAGCATGTCATAGGCTAACTAAAATATCAAACATAAAATAATATGCAGATCACCACCAAAGCTTTCATAACAGGTAATTTAGTCACTTTCATATCTGATGAAAAACATCACGTGATCTAAAATTAAAGAAACATGACATAAACCACTATTTATCAACAAAGACTTCGAATATGAGGTATACCTAAGTTAGTCGGTGACAGCAAGTTGTCCATTCCCATCACTCGGATTTATACAAAAATTGAATAGATAATTCTCAGTCTCTTTCCAATAACAGAAAGCAAACCATGTTTCCTCTATAAAATATAGAATAAAAACCACACAAAAATTTTGACAGCATAACACTTCACCTACTCGCAATTTTGTTTATTGCTTGTTCTCTAATATCACTTGTGCTACTTATTTTTAAGTGTCAAGCATAAGCTTCACATGTAATTGCACGCTTATTGATGTAGTGTTATCTTCACTTATAAGAGGATTCTAGTTGAACCAAACACTCTTGAAGTAAAATATAGAAAAGAAATTGATCCCGCGTATTCGGCTTACTTTAGAAAATGTTGCTTATTATAGTTATGGTACCGACTTAAATATAAAAAATATTGTTTTGTTATAAGTTACTATTTCTTGGATATTATAATTAGTGGCAAATATAAGTTATATTTTATAAAAAGTAAAAAGAAGACACCATAATATTATATAAGTTATATGCGGTGAGACTAACATCAGTCGTCAAATTACAACTTTAAGATAAGTCACTCAAATAAGTAAGTGCCCGTTTGGCTGAACTTATAAGCTGGAAATAAGTGCTTATTTCCAGAAAAAGTAACTTATTACTTATAAGCTAAGCCAAACACCCCCTATGTATGTACTTTTTCTGAAAATAAGTAACTTATTTTCAATTTTGAAAATCATATTTGGTTTTAAAATTCTAAAAAAAATATTTATCTAAAATTTTTTTTTGAAAATATGTAAAAAAAAAATTAAAATAAGTTACTTATTTTAAATTTAAGTCCAGCCAAACGGGGCCTAAATATTTCCTACTTTCAAGAATTCAACTTGTAACTCACTTTTACTTTTTACACAAATAGAAAAATAATTTACTTTTCAACTTATTTTAAGTAATAGAGAAAGTTATTTTTAACACGCCCGCAAACTATATATCTAAATTACCATATATCCAAGTCTTGGAATATTCCTAATTAAATATTATCAAATATTTCTTTACAAACCCATTTACATCTCAGTTTGACAGTTTATATAACATAATTCACAATCTTCTCCGGTTCACGTTACGTAACAGACGTGTGAATATATGTCTATGCAAGACATATAAATAAACTTGCCTACTACTGAATAAAATTTCATTGCAACTCAAGCATGCTATACATCATACCCTCAAAGCCATGAACCTGATTTTAAACTCAAGCTTTAACTTTTAACCATAATGCCTAATACTGACTTTTTTAAATTAAAAAAATATATATGGATGCCAGCAACTATATAAACTGAAATTAATAGATATAAAATAATTCTCATCATTTTTAGAGTATAGCATACGTTGGAACTAGTGAAACGGTTGGACGTTGATAAACTTGTGGTCATCAGTGTTACTTTCGAAGAAAGAAACACCAAGAAAAATTCTAAGAAAAATGTATTAGCCAATATAATAGTCAAGAGCTTCATCAAATCAAACCTGCTTAGTTTTTGTTACACACTCTTGTAATTGGTGAAGATCATGAAACTGTGCTGAAAGAGAACCTTTAAATGATGATTCCAAAACTTCAAGCACATTGGATATCCCAGCAAGCTTAACTGAATACTTAAGAAGTGAGCTCAGTGCTTCTTCCATCTCCTGTACAGTAAGATTATCTGATCTGAAGTCAAAGAGAGCAAAACAAACTAATGTGGAGGTTAAGACCTTTTTTCAAATGTAAGGATACAGATTTTATGAAGCTCCGCTACAATGATTCTGAATATTCTCTTGCACCAATCTTTGACCACCACTTCATCAAGCAAAAAAGCAATGATAGGATCACTAGATACAGCACTTTCATCCATACAGACATCTGTAACATCTGTTAGATATCCATTAAGGGAAACTAAACATCACATTCATATTATTTGATAACAACAGTAGCACTTCGTCACCATCACCCAAGATAGTAAAATGAAATGTTCATATATGTTCTTGTTGTCTTCATGTTGCTGATATTCCCATTACCAGGAAAAGAATACTCACACTTTAAATAAGTTCAAACACAAAAAGTTAAAGAGGTTGAGCTTGTATGCAAAGTTAAACAAAATCTTACTGTTGAAAAATTAATTATTAGAAAAAGGAGAAGTAAAAAAAAACAGCAGCTTTTTAGCAGAAGAAAAATGACCACAAGAGGATACAGTGACAAATCAGAGAAACCAAGTTGTTCTCGATTGCAACATCAAATAGAGAATAAAGCCGTTCCACATCAGCGGTTAACTGTTGGTCAGCCTCCTCTTTCTCCTGGAACCGGTCATCACATCTCTTGGAGATAAGACCGGCTTCTATGCACTCATAGTAAAGACGAAGGCGAAGTCTATTCCCACTCTTTGACACAGGGATTCTACAAATAGGACAACTTTCACATCGCTGACTGCATTCTGCGCATAAGGAGGCATGGCCACATGTATTCAATACACTCTCAACGGCACGTCCACAGCTGCTCAAGTCCCTGGGTGCTCGACAACGCTCAATTTTTGCTTCATTGCACAGATCAAGAAGCTCAATAGAAGCCAAATGCTCCAATGCTCTCTTCAAATCAAATCAGATTTTATAAAAATAATGGCCAATCATGTGAAGACCCAAGACAGTGAATCTTCGTCAATAAACATACAGGTCAACATAACGAAACGGATTCATCAAAAAGATAATACTTATATATTGAGCTACGAGAAAAAGTGACTAAAAAAAATGTTAAGGTATATATAAATTCTAGTTTTAAAAGCATCAAAAGAACTAAGGTATGGATTCCATGGGAAAATCTCCTTAGCAGTATACCAAGATACTTCTGATTCTTTAAAACAAATAAGTATGAGATGGAAAAAAAATACAAGAATGTCTTGTGCATTTCTTCAAGATTCGAATCAGCTAAAAAACAAAGTACGCCATCCAAGCAGATTCGAAAATTTATCAAGTATAAACTCTAAGGTTGTGTTCACTTGGTAATAATGGAATGGGGAAGGAATGGAATGAAAAATTATAAACAAATTGTATGAAGAAAGAAAAATGTATGAGTGAAATTTAAAATGAACATAAGAGAGTCTAAATTTTTTATGACCGGGATTGTAGGGAAAATAGTGAAGAAATGGAATGGAGCATTCTTTCCAAAACATGTGGGTTAGAATTTTGATATAAATAATTTGGAATGGAATGAATAAAAGAATGGAAATTATAAACATTTTTCCTAATATCAACCAAATAAGAGTACAAATTTCATTCCATTATTCCCTCATTACATTCAAGTGAAGTGAACACAGCCTAAATTCTTGATAATTCATAACACAGAGATATATGAGAATCAAAAAATATAAAACCTGAAACAACTTGAACAAAAACGAGGTATCAGTGAGACATGTAGCTCTACAATGATATTTATAAAGTTAGACATTAAAATTTTCTGATGGCTCTCATAACAAGAAGGCTATGAAAGACCAAGCAGCAACAAAATATTTCCCCCCACTAATAATATTAATAATATCGCTGTTTCTAATTAGCTATTGGCTGATACAAATCACAATGAAAAAACAAACTACATAATTAATTTCGATAGTAAATGGCTCAAGAAATTCAATTTCATTTATTAATCGAAAAATGTCAAATTAACGAGTTCAGTGAAAAATATATATTTTAGCAGGACCCAAGGAATCAACATCATTTCCGTGTCAGTACATATTGCTCGGTAAATGAAATTAAAAGAAACACTTTTGTGTCTAATTGAAAACCCATGAACCCTAATATCCACTATAATTATATTCTTACAGAAGCACCTTCATTGTTCACCCCTTTTTTACCAACACATTCATTCCATAGCCTACTTATTATGTCACCGATGCCTTCATTCTTCTATCGCTGTAAGTGTTTATGTACATGTTTATTCAAGCATGTTTCTCGAATTTCACATTTATATGATTAGTATTATACATAATACATTGTCTGAAACTGCTGTTGGTAACCAAGAGAAAAGAATGAAGGTATATTTATAACAATATAGTAAAACCTCTATAAATTAATATAGTTGGGACCGGAGAATTCTATTAATTTAGAGAGGTATTAATTAATCGATAAATTAATAATTATTAATTTATAGAGAATTTTCGGTAGCAAACAAAATTAACTTTTGATTAAATTTTTATTCACATAAATTTAAATAAAATGAATTGTACAATTTATATTTTATACTTAATTCAATTAATTCAATGTATATGAATTTAGAAAGTCAATGTAATGTACAATATATTAGATTCAAAGTCCATGTAGTGTATAAGTTAAATTCATTGTATTTTACATAGAAAATATTCAATGTATATTAGGAAAATTCAAAGTACATGAATTAATTTAATTCATTGTATTTTACATAGAAAGTATTCAATGTATGTGTAGTCATAAAATATATTATATATACTGTATATACTAGATTGGGGAAAAAATTATACAAACAAAACAATGGCTTCTCATCTAAAAGGTGTCACAAAATCAACAATGACGGATGAAGCAAGAAAAGCATTATGTGAATATAAAAGAGAAAATTCATCATGCACTCAAAAAGATCTCCAGTTGTGGCTCGAGAATAAGTTTCATCTAAAAGTTAGTCAAGGTACAATATCAAATACACTGAAAAGGTCAGCAGACTATCTTGCAGCTAATTACTTGGAGAAAAGAAAAGATATTAAGCGACATAAACCAGCAAAATATCCAGATATGGAGAAGGTTCTCTATGAATGGTTTCTCCAGTACCAAGATCGTGTTAATATGACAGGAGAGCTAATTTTAGAGAAGGCAAAAGAGACCATGAAAATTTTATACCCTCAACAAGATCAGGAGCACACTTTTTCTCAAGGTTGGCTTGAGAAATTCAAGTTAAGACATGGTATTAAGTCATTTCGTCGCTTTGGAGAAAGTGGTTCTGTTGATGTACAGGACATGGAGAAGAAACTGGAGTCCATAAGGGAAAAAATAAACCAGTTCCCTATGAAAGATGTTTTTAACATGGACGAAACTGGTTTGTTTTACAGGTTACAAGCTGATCACTCTCTTGCTACGAAACAACTTGAAGGAAGAAAACAAGACAAAGAAAGGCTCACGGTTGTTATATGTTGCAATGAAGATGGCTCTGAAAAAATTCCTTTATGGATTATTGGAAAGTATGCAAAGCCACGGTGCTTCAAGAATGTTAACATGGGCAGCTTGAATTGTCATTATCGTGCAAACAAAAGAGCTTGGATGACTAGTGTACTTTTTGATGAATACATTCGTTGGTTTGATAGCCAAATGCAAAGCAGAAGAATTTTGTTTGTGGTAGATAACTGTCCAGCACATCCAAAAAATATTGAAGGACTACAAAATGTTGAGTTGTACTTCTTGCCACCTAACATGACATCAAAAATCCAACCTTGTGATGCAGGAATTATAAGAGCTTTCAAGATGCACTATCGCAGGAGATTTTATCGTGGGTTATTAGAAGGTTATGAGTTGGGACAATCTGATCCAGGAAAGATTAATGTTTTGGATGCTATCAATTATGCAGTCGCGACGTGGACGACAAATGTAAAACAAGAGTCAATAGCAAGGTGCTTTCAACATTGCAAAATTCGTTCCATAGATGAAGTTTCGAGCAATTTAAATGAACATACAACTCCGGAAGAATACATTCATGAACTTGAGGTGATGATTAAGGATCTAGGTTATCGTAATAAAATGGATGTTAATAACTTCTTAGATTATCCGGGTGAAAATGAATCATGTTCCGAGGTCCAGAGTATAGAAGAGATTGCAAACACCATCCTTGAAAATAGTGTTGAAGATGATCTTGAAGACGATACAACACCGTTGGAGCCGGTTACACGTAAAGAAGCACTCAAGGCATCAAAAATGCTTAATAACTTTTTGATGCAACATGAAAGCACCACACCCGAGCTTTTGGATGCAATAAGGAAGATTAGGGATGAGCTTCATGTTGATTTAAATTATATGAAAAAGCAAACTACAATTGAATCATATTTTACAAAGATGTAATAGCTATATTTTTATGAATATAAGGGAATTATTAATTTATAGTTTTATTGGGACCATATTTTTATACAGGGTTTTCAAAAAAATTATTATCTTATTATCTTATCGAAATTGATCATTTTTTGAACTGGCCCAAGTCGGGACCGGACAAAATTATTAATTTAGAGAGATTATTAATTAATCGAGTATTAATTTACAGAGGTTTTACTGTAATAATAATTGAGAAATAAAAAATGAAGGTGCAGCTATGATTATACATCGATATTGGATATTAGGTTTTAGAGTCACTTGGCATCACACAGGTCATTAACATACTACAAAACCCGAAATATCAAATAAACACTTTTGACTTTACATACTAGTTGCCGAAATCAAGTAGTTAAGTTTCAGTGAACAAAATCATATGATTATAC
Source organism: Oenanthe sinensis (assembly GCA_028671895.1). NCBI lineage: Eukaryota > Viridiplantae > Streptophyta > Magnoliopsida > Apiales > Apiaceae > Oenanthe > Oenanthe sinensis. The sequence continues at coordinate 50,606,682 of CM053804.1, forward strand.
AATAGATTGTAAGTACGAACACCAAGTCACCAATATTGTTATTCAATCATAATTCATATGCACGAGGACGTGTGACGACTCAATTCAATTTAGCGTAAAATAAAATGTTCAATATAAAACTGAAAAACCTAAAAAAGAGAAATATATCGCAATAACTAGGGTTTTATGTGTGTGTTTGTGGATGTAGAGAGAGAGATAGAGATGTACCTGAACTTTGTCGCAGGTGTAATTAAGTAGACGAGGAGACGGGAGAGACTTGGAGGTGGGGGCAGCGTTGGGGGAGTAGAGATTTGAGGCGGCTCCGTTCAAATTAGTTGTAGTTGATGTCTCCATTGCCAATTATGATTGCATATATCAATTCGAGAGAGGGAGAGAGAGAGGGAGAGAGGGAGAGGGAGAGGGAGAGGGAGAGAGGGTTTTGTAGACAGAGAAGTTTGCAACTTGCAAGTGTTTCATTCAAGTTCCTGTCACTGCTTTGAGGACTGGGGAATTAGCGTTTGGGGTTTTTGTTATGCTTTTATTTTTTCTTTTCTTTTTCCGAAAGCTTGTAATGTTTTGTACCAGGTATTTATAATTATTTTAAAATCGATGTTGTTTGTGAAAAAAACAAAATTAATGTTTAATTTAATTTGTTGTATTTATAAATAAATGAAAATAATGTTTGTAAGCGGCTGTCTATAACGATTAAAAACTTATTGTTATCAATTTATGATTTTTTTGCAACGTGTACATGAAGATTTTGATATGTTTATCCTAAATATATAATATTGCTCGTATAATAAATTTAAAATTACTCTAGAAAACTTATAAATAAATATTTTTAATAATCAATTGTTTCATTTTTCATATATGTACAATAAAATATATTAAATCCCAATATATGAATAATCTCGTTAAATTAATAAATTTTCGATTCTCACGTGAGCCAATAGATTAACTTGCAAAAATGCATTTACGAATAAAAATTACAGGAACTGAGGTAAAAATGAGGACAGTCAAAACACACATCTACGGGCTTCAATCAATAGGCCCATGTAGACGGAATGGTATGCTTGCCATGGACTTATCTGGAGTCCATAAAATTTTGTGTTTTTTATCTTTTTGATTTTTTTTTTATTCTTTTAAGTTTTCCACTTTTTTTAAAAAAAAAGGAATTGCTTTCGTTAAAACGATGCGTCATACAAAAGGGTCTTCAACAACAACAAAGAGGAGATATGAATAAATTTTGGCAATTTAGCAAACAAGGTAATCTAGCCATTTCATGGGTTGTTTTGTTTGCTTCCCGTTTAATAAAATAAATCGAAAAACCCACTCTAGAACTCAGGTCACCTCAAGATAATTAACATGTGACTAGAGTGAAGTTGTAACAAGATAGCCGTATTGAAAGCCTTATTTGTCGTAAAATCAAAGGAGGTTATTTTATCGATCGAGGAGTCACTTTCTTCTTCAAAAAACAAAAAGGGTAGCGAACGAGCTGGCTGGTGTTGTTAGCCTTGGGCTGGTCCTTCAAGATTGAGACTTCTCACCGAGGCAGAGTTTCTCCTTTCTTTTTTGAGACCCCATAGTGACTCTGATGTAACCAAAGGCATCAAATAGAAAACACATATTATATACGAAATTAACGGGAAAAAAAGAAAAAAGTCATACCCCTTTTCCTTCGTTACGAATGGACCTTTACGAGCTTTTAAAATATCTTTTAGATCCTTTACTCCGACAGTATCTAGGGTTCCTCGAACAGAAGTCACCAACTTTCATTGCTTTCATTCCATTGGCATTTAGTCATTCATATACTGACTGACGTTTTTTTAGAGTCTTGCGCGTGCACGTGCTTCCTTAACTCATTCTAACATAGCTTATCTTCAAGCTCGATTCTTGTACTTTTTGATTGAAGATGCATAGTAGCTTTGAGGAGGTGAAGGTGAATTGGGACGTCGAATAGCTTGAACAGAAAGAAGGGAGTCAGACTCAATCACGACCTCAGAAAATGGCAAAGATAAGAGCCAAGTGAGTCCTTCATGAATAGCCATAGTTTCGGCTTCAAAAACACTACTGATTCCAGCAGCACATAATACTTTTCTTACGACAAACAAACCCAAATAAGTTTTAAGTTTTCCACTTAATCGTTTTATTGTTTTAAATATAACAAACTAAAATAATTTCATATATTTTTTAATTAGTAAATAAACAATTTTCCAATTGAAATTTGAGTTTTAATTCAACTCCGAATAATTTAAAAACGTAGTTACAACGGATGTTGAGTACTATAATCAGGTCCATGACACGAAAACTTGGCAGATGAATATGGGCGAAATTGAAATAGAGGTGTTAAATAAAAAATTCGTCCACTCTGCGATTTCTTTTCTAGAGAATTTTAAGAAATTATATTTCATTTGTTATAATCGAACTTTTTCAATCTTAATTTTAAATTAATGATTATTTTACCTTAAAAAAATTATAATATTTAAGAAAATCAATATAAATTATTTTATATATTTTCAAAATTTTTTATTAAAATTTCTATGTAATGAGAAAGTTATCGGGCCAGGCTCACTCTCATTTGTTGGGATTCTTATAAATTGGAAAATGTATGGTACCGTTTGTGATTCTTTATAAGTTAAAAAATACATACATTTTTCAACTTATAAATTATTAATTAGATAAGATGTCTTTGAACTTATAAGCTAACTTATAAGTAGGAAACAAACCGAGGCGACTCTGTAGATAAATGCAGAAGTGAGAGGTTGTGATGGACAGAGGAGGGGGGCCATTGATGGCGAAAGAAGTTTCATTGCATGCACAGTTTTCTTTGTGTTTGAAACTAGTGTTCGTACACGTATATCTTGCGATGTTAGTTGCCCAATTAAATTTTTGGACAGAACATGTGACTACAGGCCCGTTGTGTTTTACGTGGATGAGCAATATTGTAGATATTCAAGAACGGGTTAAATGGCTAATACATAATCAGACTCATACTCATCTTGCAAGTGGGTCACTGAACTCAAAAAACTTGCAGTTGAATAATTGAACTAATATAAACTTGCAATCGACTAACTGAATTAATATAAACTTGCAATCAACTAACTGAACTGATCCTCAACTTGCAACTGGGTAATCGAAGTCAAAAAATTATAAAATATCACATATTTTCATTTATAGAGTGTTGCAGGGAGAACAGTAATTTCGGAATCTGAATCCAAAAATTTGAATCTGTATCCGAATCTGAGATATCCAGAAGAAAAAAAATATATAATAATTATATATATCTTATTAAAAATATATTAGTTAATAAATAAATATATATATATGTATATATTATAAATTGAACATAAGAAAAAAAATATATTATATATATATATATACATAATATATATAAATTGGGATTCAGATATTATCGGATACGAATATGCCCATATCCATATTCGTATCCGAATCCGACTATTCAGATACAAATAATATTCGCTTTATTTCAAATATGGATAATATTCGATTTATTTTGAATACGGATACAGATATTTCGAACGGATATCAGATATTTCGAATTTTTTTAACAGCCATACAGTTTTGTATGTTGTAAGTTTATTTTTGTTCAGTACCCCAGTTGCAAGTTTATTTTTTTTCAGTAACCCAATTGCAAGTTTTTATTAATCTAGGAATGTAAATGCAAGTTGGGGTTGAGTTCAGTTTTGTAAGTTGCAAGTTTGGTTTTTATTTTGTTAGTGATGTTAACGACAGTTACCCAAATGCAAGTTTTAATTACTTGAATTATGTCAATGCAAGTTTTTTGAGTTCAGTGACTCCCTTGCAAGTTTAGTGTGAGTCTGATTATGTATTAGCCATTTAACCCATTCAAGAACAAGTGAAAAATAGAAAAAAGTAATCATGGTAATAGGATTATTGTAATAATTGTGTTTTAAGTTACTTTAATATTTGTAAAAGACAATCAAAATTCAAAAGTGATCAACTATCCAAACACAAAGCTCGTCCTTTTTCTCTTCCAGGTTGAACACTGGAGTATAATATTGATAGAATCACTGTGTCCCTAACCATGACGATGACGAACATTATTGTTTGCACTGTATAATAATATTAGTAGCATAGTAAAGATTAATTATATTTGGTTGGTGTACGTACTAGATTTGTTATATTCAGATGATTATTAATTACTTAACCAATCTTCGTGGAGGATGGTTCAAATTTCAACCTATGCTTCCAAGATAGTCAGCAGCTGTCATTGTAATTTGTATTTGCAGTAGGCCTAGTAATTAAAATGTGTATCTTGTTGGAAAGCATGGCGCAAGATGTCACCCAAAGTTGTCATCGAAAAGGTGGTTAGGTGTCGGGTTGGATTTCTTACGAAAATAATTCGAATTTAAGTGATTCATCTTATGCCCCGTTTGGCTAACATTATAAGTAGCTTATAAGCTGAAAAAGTTGGTATATATGTACTTTTTCTGAAAATAAGTAACTTATTTTCAAATTTGAAAATAAGATTTGGTCTTAAATTTCTAAAAAAAATATTAATTTTCAAAAAAAAAATATGAAAATACTTTAAAAAAAAAATAACTTATTACTTATAAGCTAAGCAAAACACCAGTTTAGTGATATGAGTTATTCCTTCATTGAGATTATTTGAGATGTGGAAATCTTTTTATAAAACTAATATGAGGAGTCATATACAAAAAGATAGTAACCGCTAACCAGTAGTGTAGTATTTAAAGATTAACAATACGGGCTCCCATTCAAAAAAATAATAATAATACGACCTCCCATTCCAAAATAATAATAATAATACGGGCTCCAGATTTTGTATCGGCAGACTTGGAAGCTGCGTGTCGGATTCATAACACACTGCATAATTAATACAATTATGTAGCAAAATCCATCAAAATTAATCATCAATCAATATATATATATATATAGGCTCCTGCTCAAATAGAAAATAACTTAGAATAGAAAATAGAAAATAAGATCTACACCACATATTCAATCTAATCTAATGGCAAGGGGGTGCATCCACACACAAATCAAATACACCCTCATACACCCAATCTCACATAATCCCTCCGTTTTTAATTTGATTTTTCCCGTTAATTAGTGAAGTTTTTTTCAAATCTAACTTCACCACATTTTTCTCCATCTCCCAACGATCAGTTTGCATACCATATGTGATATATTCCGGTGACTTTTATTTTTTCGACGATTTCCATTATTTTTTGTGAACCCAGGATATATAATTTAGTGATTTTTGTAATACAAATTAGTGATTTCTATAATACAAATTAGTGGTTTCTATAATATAATTTAGTGATTGAAGTTTGAATCTGATAAGTGGCGAATTTATTTTAATTATAAATTATATTTGCCGAAATATAGCACATATGGTATGAAAACTGATCGTTGGGAGATGGAAAAAAATGTGGTGAAGTTAGATTTGAAAAAAACTTTGCCTATTGACGGGAAAAATCAAATTAAAAACGGAGGAGAATAGATGAGATTGTGTGTGTGAGGGTGTATATAATTTGTGTGTGGGTGCGGCAGGTATAATGATAAGGTTTTCTATTTCCCATTTAAGCTATTTTCTATTTGAGCAGGACCCTATATATATATATATATATATATATAAATTATAAAAAATTTAAGTTATTTTATATTCTCCTAAAGTTTCTTCAAATTATGAAAAATATAAGTTACGTTATATTCTACTAAACTTTATCATCAAGTCAAGTAAATTATTATTATCCATAATATAAGTTTCAAAAGTTTAGAAAATATATTATTATTCATAAGGTGATTAGAAATTTTAAAAATATGCATTAAATTATTTTTCTTTGAATTTTTATATCTTAAAAATTAAGACTTCATTTTATATCGTCAGCATCATCGAAATTATAGAGATTTTCTATCCATCTAAATTATAGGGTTATAGATCTGACGATTTTTGTAAGATGTAATTCAAAATTTTAGAAAAGACATTATTGTTCGAAATTTTAGAGAAATTATTATTATCCATAAGATAATGTTCGAAATTTTAGAAAATACATAATTATACATTAGGTAATTAAAAAATTTAGAAAAGGCATTAAATTATTTTTTAAAGACAATAAAATGAATAAATAAAATTGCACGAATTTCATAAAAAATTATTACTATAAAAAACCATTTCAATAAAATTAAAATTTAACAAACTATTAAGCTTTTTCAAATTTAAAAAAAATTGCACGAATTTCATTAAAAATTACTATGAAAAATCGTTTCAAAAAAATTAAAAGTTAACAAACTATTAAGCTTTTTCAAATTTAAAATAGATATTTTAAATCTTTTCAAATTAAAATTTGTTATATTTACAAAAGATTTGTTATTTATATATTATAATTAAAAGTTCATATTTATATCTTCAATTTTTTACGGAGAAGAAAAAAAATATAATTATCCTAAACGTTTCCCTCAAGTCAAGTAAATTATTATTATCCATAAAATAAGTTTCAAAATTTTTGAAAAAACATTATTATACATAAGTTAATTAGAAATTTTAGAGAAGACATTAAATTATTAAAAATCGAAACTACTTTGATTTTTCAAAAAGACAGTATCTATGATAAAAAAAATTAATTTTATTCTTTTACCTAAATTGAATGTGTTTCCATCTAAAAAATAATAGACCATCACTTATATAAATTAAAGATCAAATTCAAACATATTTTGGAAGAATGATCTTTATATAGTATTAAAAACTTAAAAATAGCTACAAGTACCAACCGATATAGACCACTATCATGTGAGTTTAAAGTGATGTTTCTACGTACAACTGCCCCAAAAAAGTTGGAAGAAAGAATCATCAACATACCACTATAGGGATTTGAGTTCATATCTCCCGATATAATTGAAGCACGTATTAATGACACTAATATACTGTCAGGTATTTTGTTAAAATAAGATATTATAAGTCACACACATATATAATTTAAAATTATATTATTTAATATTTACATAATGTTACTAATACTTATTGTTGGACCAAATCAAGCCTACCATATTGTATTTACTTGTCATCTTGTAACACTCTAGTACTTCTTGTATTAAATAGCGACTTAGTTTCTTTAATTATATACTTGCAGTTAGAAGCATGTTTCTACTGTATCTCTAAATGTAAATGAGTGATATAAAGAATAATTGTACCGGTAGAAGATTTTATGAATCATGCATCAGGAGAATGAAGGTTACATCAAATAAGGAGTTTACAGAAGAAATTGTTTATAAGGCAATTGACTAATAGAGAAGTCACATTGATAGAGAAGTCACAAGTGCAAACTAGTAGAGAAGTCTCAAATGACTCAATCGAGAAGTCAAATATATGGAGTCATTCGAGAAGTGTAAAGAAATACTCAATCGAGAAGTCCAGTTAAACAAATCGAGAAGTTAGCCAAGGAAGCAATCGAGAAGTCTGTGAAGCGAGTCAATCGAAAAGTCCGTGAAATCAAGTCAATCGACAAGTCTAGCCTAATCGAGAAGTCATCAAAAGAAGTATGCAATCGAGAAGTCTATACATTCGAGAAGTATCAAGTCAAAGACCAATTGAGAAGTCTCACAAGTACTCGATCGAGTAGTCCACATCATGACTTCTCGATATTGAAGCCGAGTATCCAAATATTTCAAAAAACTATTTTCAAGGAGATTTGCAGAAGAATAAGACAAGTAATCTGAAGCATTGTCTTGATCAGGTCAGTCAAACTTGTGAAGATAATGACAAGTCTACAATGAAGCTTGAAAGGAAAAGAAGACAAAGACAGAAGGAAGAAAACAGAATGGAAAAGGCTGTCAAAGAATTATGCTAGCTAGAAATAGATAGCAGTCAAATGTAAAGTATTTCTTGTCTATTTATAGTTTTAGCATAACTGTCTAGTGAGAGCATGTGCAAATGACATGTTGTCTATACAGTATAGATCACAACTTCACTAGAAAAAGTGTGAAAAATAGTATTCATTTTTCCTTGTTTTCTTTCAAGAACAAGAAGCTGAGAATCGTATAAAGATTATCAGATTGTAACAGTTCATTCTAATATACAATTAGATTGAAAGTTAACTGTGAAATGTTTATTTAATTTCCGCATCTTTAAGATAAACACTGCTAAAGTTAGTAAAACAACAATATAAGTTATCAGTTCAAAAGTAACAAGAAACAAAGGCTAAAGAAAAAGATTTTAAACTATACATTCACCCCCTCTGTATAGTTTCTGCTCAACTCATTCTCAACACTTATTAAGATGTTGTGGGTTGCTTGACATACATTAGTGACATTGATATTGTTAGTGACGGATGGAAAAAAAGAGATCTTAGAATCATAACAAATTAGTAAGTTGTGAATTATAATACACATATATATTTTGAAATTATTATTTGATTTTATAATATTTATAAATTTAATACTACTATTTTGGTTTAATATAATTTTATTATATCAAATTTTATCATATGCAGTTCAGTCACCAATAATGTAACTTTGTGAGAAAAATTTGTTGAGTCATTTAATCAAAATCTATAAAAGGAAGATGGTGAACCTTATATATTGATCGTTAAGTCTACACAACTGAAAAAGTTAAAAGCTAATAATCTTATTAACATGTTCTTATAATTTGCAATTTGGAAAATTATAAATACATAATGTTATTTTTAATATTTGTTATTATTATTGCTTAATGTTCGTAATAATTTTATTAATTATTTGATTTATGTTCCAATTTATTTAAATCTATCAATTGACCAATGTATGTGTAGTTGGCCTTTCCACGATAAATAATAGTAAAATATATGTAAATTTAGAAACACCCTGTGTAGCATAATTAAGAGAGAGATTTGCTCACCTCTCTACTAAATTGGAGATCACTCAAAACTCTCTCCTGAGAATGATATCGGAGGAGAAAATGTTTATTAACATGATGATAATTAAAGAATTAGTATAAGCAAATTGGTGTGAAGATCTAAAGGATATATAATTTTTATGAATTATAAATAATTTTTATATAATTTTTAAAGCTTTGTTATATATGATAAATTAATATTTATTCATTTAAAAATAAAATTAATAAGTACTTTTAAATAAATTTCTATAATATATTATAATTATATATTTATTAAATATTTTTAATATAAAAAATAATTTAATAAATTTAAAATTTATTATGAAACCGTCGTGAGACGTGGCTTTTTTCACTTGTTACTCAGTAAAATGACACTTCATATCGAAATTTATACCTATATTTTCCAACAAGATGTATATTTAAAAAAACAAGTAGAGATTATTTATTGAGATATTGACATGGCAAGTTGACTACTAAGCAAAAAAAATAAACAAGTTAGTTACAAGTTGAACTAGAAAAGCAAGGAAACTGAGTTGAAAAGGACATTAACTATAAAGAATGTATGTATACAACTATACATACACAATGCTAGTAGTATATTGATATATAAAACTCTGATCCTATTTGTGATATCATCACGGCACGGATCATACCAGCTTCACGCTTGCATGATCTTCTCTTTCCCTATCAATTTTATTGCACAAGTTTTCAAGAATTGTCTGTTTGAAATGTTTTATAGCTGTTTAGTTTGAGAATTTTGATGGGTTATCATCATTTTCAAGTGGGTCCAGAGGAAATTTAAAGTTGAAGTCTTCAACTATAGTTATAGTATATGCTATATTGCTCAGAATATTCCTTGGCAATTAGTTTTTGACTTTGAAGTCAGATTGTGCAGGTATGTGGTTGGAAATTGCTTGATTTCTTTTTGTTGTTTAATTTTTAGGCAAGTTCTGAATGTAATTTTTTGTTATAATGGCAAAAGATTTGTTTTTTCTCCTGTTGATTTCTTGTTGAAATTTTCAGAAGCTTGTTTTTTTATTGGTTGTTTATATGCTTTAAATGTCTGTTGGATATAAACAGCCATTTGTTCTCATGACATGTTCAATTATCTGATTAAGGGGAATTTATTTGTTTTGAGGTTAAGATCATGTCTTGTTCTGTGATCTTTGGATAGCAGATGGAAAGATTATTTATTAAGTATTGATTGCTGTAAAAAAATTCTGAGGATTCAAATTGTTGATTTTCCACATTTTGCTGTGATTTAATAGGATTAAAGTTATTCATGTGATGCATATTATTGTGCTTTAGTACATCTACAAGAAAAGAGGCATAAAAATGGAGGATAATGGAACTGTCGAAGGCCTTCTTTCGTTGCCACCTCCAGTTGTTGCTATAGCAGTCAATGGACATTCAAATAGTAAATATGTAGTTCAGTGGGCACTGGATAAATTTGTTCTTGAAGGCAATGTGTTGTTCAAGTTATTACATGTCCGCCCTAGGATAACATCAATTCCGACCCCAAGTAAGTTATTCATTCTGTTCTATCATACATATTATAGTGATTAAGGGTGTCACTTCATTACATATTGAAATGGCATAGTAAATAGTGTTTTTGTAGATAAAGGGCATCGTTTAGTTAATGAAATATTGAAATATCATGGGCATAAATCTAAGCACTTTTGGATTAAACAGCGTACAATTGACAAAAGGTAGAGAGTTTTCGCTAATAAATATGAGCTCAGCGAGAATAGTTGATATACATTCCATCAATATGGAAGCAAGACCGACCAAATGAAGAACATTAGACTAAATTATATTCTCTTTCGGGTTTCTGATAGCAGTGGGAAATTTCATTCCTATATCTGAGGTCCGAGATGACATAGTTGCTACTTACATAAAGGAAAAGGAGTGGCAAACTGATGAAAAGCTTATGCCTTATAAAAATATGTGCGCTCAAAGAAAGGTTAGGCTCATTCACTTTTTAAAATGTCAGTACAAGTTTGAAGAGTCTGGCTTCATATTTTCCTCGACTTACAGGTGCAAGTAGAAGTTCTACAAATCGAATCAGCCGACGTTGCAGATGCAATAGCGGGTGAGGTTGCAAGATGTAACATTAAAAAGCTTGTTATTGGAGCTTCATCCCGTGGCATTTTTTCGAGGTATGATGTTATGAACTCAACATGTGCTTCAAACTGCGACTAGTTTTGTGTGTATATCTATTAGATGGTGAAGCATGTTCCATATATGCTTTAGCATACTTCTGCATGCTCAAGGGGATCAAATGATTTTCTTGAGTTGGCATTTAAATCTGAATGGCATAGGAAAATGATTTTTTTTCCTGTGGGGGGAGGAATGATAGTGTAATACAATTATGCAGGATCTCAAATGCTTTGGGCAATTAACCTCAGTAGCTGACAGTAAAGCTAGATTGCAATTTAAATCAAAACTGATTTTGGAGAAAGTTCCATTGGAAATTTTGAATTCCTGTTCTTTATCAATTATCTATGAAGTCAACAACAGTCAATGAAGTAATGATAAGGAAAAATTATCAAGACACGATGTATAAGATGTAAATCTCTAGCATATCGGGAAAAGCATTAAATGGAATTCTGAATGTGCAATATATTAAGAATAATGAGCTTGCAATATTCTCTAAATTTTGACATTTTATACTTTAATTATACAATTAACTGTCGAGGTACAAATTACATCTGATTAAGGTGAAAAACTTAATTTGTTTTAGCAGAAAACATTTTGCTCTTTATGAGGACATCATCTCACTCAAACTTTTCTTTTAGGATGCATGGGAAAAGCGTTCTCCCTCTAGTAAACCATTACCAGGTGTTCGCTTTCACATATCCAAGCTGTTGTGCTGTCTGAAGCCTTATATGATTATCATGTGCTGTATTATTAATCGAAAATTTAAAACAGTTCTTCCGCAAGCCATGTCCACACCCAAGTCTAATCTTCTTCTTTTTTCAGCACTAACTGTCATCCTTAGGTTCAATGGGATGGACATTAAGCATCTCGTAAAATGTAAACTTGCTGGAATTAAATAGTTTCATTCTAATTAGCAAAAAAAGGAGTTTCATATTGTGTTGTCCTAAGGCCCTTCTCTTAGAATTTGTCTCTGTAATCATGTTTTCCCTTGATTATGTATTTTTAGTGCATTATATATTTTTCATGGCAGAAAGTGGGCAACAGTGCCACACTAGTCATAAGCAATAGTATTCTCGTAAAATGATCGAGCTTGATTTATTAACATTAAAAACTCCTTAATAAGTGATTGACAAGTTCTTTTACCGAAGTTTTATACAAGGGAATTGTGACAAGAATGATGTTTCACTGACATAACTGCATGTGATTACTAATTAGGGCCTTACTGAGAATACCTTTGTACCATTGGATTCTGCTAAATATATTTACCAGAGGTTTCGCTCACGGGGGAAGTGATTAAAACCTGTTGGTGTTGTGTTCTTTTTTGTAAATCTATAAATACTTTCAACTTACATTAATAGATGTTACATTCTGAAAGGCGTCAAAACCCTCCAAGGTAATAATTTCTTTTTTGTTGAAAACTTAGGGGAAGGCGATTGTCCTCTAGAATTTCAGAAGTCATGCCAAGTTATTGCACAGTGTATGCAATTTCAAAAGGAAAGCTTTCATCTGTCCGCCCATCTGATTCAGAGACAAGTGAAAGTTTGAAGGATGACAGGAGTGATACTAGTTGTTCTACCAGCAGTTCTTCACGTTATAGTTTCAGCTCACAAGCAGGTTAAGTGCTTCTTTATGTAATATTCTGTGTTGCAGCAATTGCATATTGCATTTGTGCATTTCTATTCATGCCTATAAGAGCGGTTCACTGACTTAAAGTTCATACCAACTCTTAAATGGAATCTAAACTACACTCAAATTTCTGGCGATCTCCAAATGCCTTTAAATACCACACTATAGAACAGAAATACTGTCAAACACCAAAATTGTGCTCGGTCCATACAAGTTTTAAGCCCCAGGTATACCCGTGCAGAGAAAAATCATATTAGGAGCCTCCTTAAAATTCAGAAAATTGTTTATGTTTACTAATGTAACACATCACATCGCTATACTGCACAGTGCACACCTCAGTCTTGTTTTAAGTGTCTAACTTTCTACTTCTTAAAATAAACAAATCAGTAACAAGAGGACAACTTAAGCAACGTGTTGCAAATGTATTCTCTCCATGTTTTTTAAGTACCAGAAAAGAACTAAAGAATGTTGTTATTGGACTTACTGTGGAAATGATACCATGCATCGAGTAAGCAATTATCTTTTTCCCTTTTCAGAATGGACGGAGGCAGAATCAGTTGGTACATACTCTCATTTTCGATCTCCTTCACTGCCAATGCAGAGGCGTCAAGCACTTTCAACAGTAAATCAAAAAATTTATCACACAAAAGCCAACTCAGTTAATTTTGACCATTCAAGAAATGCGTCTTTTGATATTGAGAGAACAAACAAATTTATGAGTGCTCGTCCCAGTTATGAAGACCTGGATTATGCAGAAGTTTCCAGTAACACAGACTTGGTAACAGACAGCCATCGATTGATGTCTGAGCAACCTTCAACCTCAAGTGCACCTCAGATAGAATTTTCATCAGAGAGCCAGGTGCCGTATCATCCTAAAGAATACACACATACACACACTGGTTATAGTGTAAGAGCTAAATAATCATGTTGGCTCCAGGAATTTCATTGCAACAGGACCATATGTCTAGATATTACTCTGGCAGACTGAATATGATGGGGGAAAGACTTTACAAGTTAGGAAACTAGGCGGTTCAGATAGATAATTCCCAACTATGAACTTTGCAGGGAGTAACTCATGTTTATAGGATCCATGATAAATTAATATATCGTAAACATGCAATATAAGTGATCTTATGCTTTAAATAATCTACAGTTGAGAAAAGTAATCAACTCAAAAGATCATGATTTGTTGGTGAACTTGGTAGAGTCCTCTACCTTGTATACTGAATTAAAGTCTCTAGATGACTCGATGTGGGACTGAGGTGTTACATAAAAAAAAATCAGCCTTTATAGTTTTTACATCAACTAAACCGAAAGAACTAATATTGTTTTTGCAACTGTTGCCAAATTTGAAATGTAGTCCTGGTACACAAGATGAAGATAAGAATATGTTGTACCCATTGTACAAGGCTCTCACATCAGCAGGGTATGATTAACGTCTAGATGTATGCTGTCTTGCCCTTGATTTTTCATAAATAGGTGTTTCCGGGGGATTCAGACCTAGTGGATCACGGTAGGAAGTAGATGCTTGACTATCATGTCTTGTCAAGCATGACCTTCATACACAAGATGAAGAAATCTCTAGAAGTTATTCTCATATAAATATTCCAGTTTAAATTGATTTACTGGTTATCTAATTAGCAAATAAAGAATAAACGGATTTCTACTTTTTTGTGCAGGTCAATGTTAGCTTTGAGCTGGAAAAATTGAAAATTGAGTTAAGACATATCCAAGGAATGTATGCGCTAGCCCAAAGTGAGACGATGGATGCTTCTAGGAAGGTAAAATTTGTTAGCCTTGCTTTTAGGATATTGGAACTTCATGTTTGAGTATGATGTTTCGGTATGACATCCAGGTGAGAATGTGAGATATCATATAATCAAAACGTTTCGTGATTTGAGTTACAAATTATGAATAATTCTTTTGAAGTAGCTACTGTATGTGCTTGCTACCCCTAGCACTTTATAAACAAAGAAGCAAAGGTACTTGAAGAATAATAAAATCAATATGCAGCAACTAATTTGATAAGTGACAAATATAATCTTAATCCTATATCCAGATTCAAAATAATTGTTTAATAGAGACGTACATATATTTTAAATTATGGCCTTACGGCCCCATATTTGAAATATAATTAGTTTAAGTTCTTCAACCGAAAACAATGCACTTCGAGGAAAGGGCCTTGGCCACTATATACTATACTTTTTTGTAGGTTGATCTTATTGAAATGTCTTTTGCAATTGTTAGGCTGTTCACTTGAATGTTAAAAAATGCAGAAGTCGTGCTCGATGACCTGAGTGTAGTTATACTGCTGTACATATATGAGTCTAGCCTATATGCATATATGGTCTCCAATTAGTACTTCATTTAAGGTTCTCCATAGAACTTTTGCATATATATATATATATATATATTGCTAAACGAGTCTTCCATATTTAACTATTTCAACATAATTAATAAACAATGGATTGATTATTTAGAGGTCTTGTTTTGTCTATCTTTGTTTTCTGTTGCTAATGAGTACCTCTCAGTTGTTCAATTGAGCTCTTTAAATCTGCATGAGCTGTCTCGTAGAGGTGCATGCTCACCATTTTACTTTCTATCAGCTAAATGATCTTAACAAACAAAGAATGGAGGAAGCAGTCAAATTAAAGGAGATAAAGGATAAGGAGGAGGAAGCGAGAGAATTAGCAAAACGAGAGACGGAAAAATATAGAGCTGCTAAAACAGAAGCTGATTATGTGAATGAATGCGCGGAGAGAGAAATTTCAGAAAGAAAAGAAGCAGAAGCTAGAGCCTTACGTGAGACTAGGGAGAAAGAAAAGCTTGAAAGTGCCCTAGCTGGATCTGTGCAACAGTACCAGACATTCACATGGGAAGAGATTGTGTCGGCCACCTCATCATTTTCGGAAAATCTTAAGATTGGCATGGGATCATATGGTACTGTCTATAAGGGCAGTTTGCATCATACAACTGCTGCAGTTAAAGTTCTCCACTCTCAGGAGGTTCACAGGACCAAAGAATTTCTGCAGGAGGTATGGGGGTTCCAAATATGATGAACTAGAGTGGTTCCCACAATTTTTATCAACTATTATGTGTCACTGATTACATTTTTCTGCTTCAAAAAACAATTACGGATTATTATAGTTTTTACATGGACCACAATGCTTTGTTCCTATTATTTGATTGGGTTTTTTTAGGTTGAGATTTTGAGCAAAATTCGCCATCCGCACTTGCTCATTCTTCTTGGTGCATGCATTGATCATGGATGCCTTGTTTACGAATATATGGAGAATGGTAGCTTGGAAGAAAGATTATTCAGAAAAAACAACACTCCTGCAATTCCATGGTTTGAGAGGTATCGTATTGCGTGGGAAGTAGCTTCAGCCCTTGTATTTCTTCATAATGCAAAGCCAAAGCAAGTTATTCATCGTGACTTAAAACCAGCAAACATATTGCTTGATCACAATCTTGTGAGCAAGATTGGAGACGTTGGCCTCTCAACAATGCGTCAACAAGACTCTACATCTATATCAACCACATATAGAAATACAGGGCCTGTAGGAACCCTCTCCTATATCGACCCTGAATATCAAAGGACGGGATTAATATCTCCAAAATCAGATGTTTATGCTTTTGGGATGGTTATACTGCAGTTGCTGACAGCAAAATCAGCCATAGCACTAACACATGTAGTGGAAACAGCCATTGATGATGGTAACTTCACAGAGATGTTGGATCCAGAGGCCGGTAACTGGCCAATAGAAGAGACAAGAGAGTTAGCTCTACTGGGGCTAAGTTGTGCCGAGCTTCGACGTAGAGACAGGCCCGATCTAAAAGATCATGTTCTTCCTGCTCTAGAGAGATTAAAAGAGATTGCTGATAAGGCTCGTGATTTGGTCTCAAATGGTCAGACATTCCCTCCTAATCACTTCATATGTCCCATACTGAGGGTATGCCTGTATCTGTTCGTACATTCTACTCGGTTAATATTTGCAAAAATGGGCATGCTTGAAAAAAAATACAATGGCCAAGAGGCTGTAAGGAACAATATTTTAAAGTGAAAATTGATTAATAATTACATCTGGTCTAAATAAATTGACAATTCCTAATTCGATGAAAAAATATTAGTGCTTTAGTGGTTTTCTTTTAAAACATGCAATGCTGCCATATATTTTCATCTTAACGAACTTGAACTCTATACATGCATGTTACATAGTTTTCCTTTTCCCTCTTATAGGAACTAATGGATGACCCTTATGTTGCTGCTGATGGGTACACTTATGACCGTAAAGCAATAGAGATGTGGTTCGAGGAGAATGATAAATCACCAATGACAAATTTACCTTTATCGAGTAAGAGCCTCATACCAAATCATACACTTCTTGCTGCAATAAGGGAGTGGAAGGGAGGAAAACAATAGAATATTGAGTTTTATTGCTTGATTTTATATTTGTGTACATGTAGATTGTCTGTTGTTATCAGAAGATGCCTCGTATATGTTTAGATTTTAATACTAGAATTTGACCAAGTTGCAATGATGTGAACCTGATGATTGCATGTATGTGGGGGTAAAGAATTTGTTGCACAAGCTGCATAGTCAATTTTGAGTTGTGAAATGCTAAGAAAGTGAGTATGTTTCACCACAAAGATAGTTAGCAAATTGATAATCTCCGATTTGTTTCATGTTTAGCTATTTTAATAAGTTTTCTTGTAGTGCAATAATTCCCATTTCTCGGATTAGCAATTAGAAGTTGAAATAATGTATATTTTAATATTCATATGCTTCTGTACATTCGAACTGTAATCCTAAATACTCTGTAAGCAACTTTATATATAGTCATCTGTAATGACAAATGTCAAAGTTATTTTTAACAACTGCTGCTGCTTAGTCTCAGTTGTGCAGAAATCCAAATAGCCACATCACAACATGCCCGATTAAATTCATCGGGTTCTCAGACAAATGTTGTTTATTTGCTGTTCATAAATGGTGAGACTGTTCGATGAGAACAGTTTATCAGATATCCATCAGTTTTCTTGAGATTGATATACACACTGAATTTAGTGGCTTCTTTTGTTCCATTGTTATGCATTGCTGAACAGAACAGCTACAACTGCAGAAAGAATCTCAAAATCTAGTGTCTTTAATGTCAATATTTTGGAATGAACAAATTGTATACAGATCTAAAAAATCACACCACCAGCTTAACACTCCTTGTTCGTTAGCAGAATTTCAACCTTGTGTAATCCAAGACTCAGAGGAAGACTCACACGCATAGATTTTCTGTAGATGTCAATGCTTAGCTATCCAAAGTTAGATAGCTTTGTAAACCGACATGCCTCACACTGTGTTCTAAGAAGCCGCTGCCATGTCACATCCCATGACTATCATAATGGCTGACAAATAAGTCAAAACTTGATTACCAAATCAAACATACTTGGTGTATCCCGCGCTCGTGGGGTAGAGTCTTCTCAGTAAGTAGTATGCAAGCCTTACGCCCTTACCTCTACTCCCATGATTATAGAGGAACGTTTCCTTAAAGCCCCCAGACAAGCCAAAGCTTGCTATGCTAATTACTGAGGAATATCCTGAAGTTCTTCAAGCTTTTTGAGGATTTGCTTACTATCTGGTCGAAGGGAAGGTGAGGGCGAGCAACAAGACATAGCAAGCTGAAAGAACTGCAGGATATTCTCTTCAGTGACGGGTGTTCGACCATTGCTTTGACCAAGTAAAATATCAGGATGGTATAGATCAGAAAGTCTATGATCAAGAACTGCAGCCCTCATGGAGCTAGGCAAATATATATCTTGATCAATGACTGGTTCCTTGCCCGAAAGCATTTCAAGAAAGATTACTCCAAGGCTGTAGATATCAGCTTGTTCACTTGTGTCCTTCATTTTGATTAATTCTGGGGCTTTATAGCCCTCATCTGCTGACCCTTCAAGCATTTCCTGTGCTGCTGTTGGATTCAATAATAGATGTATGCCGAAATCTGATACACGGGGTTGGTAATTCTGACCTAAATGTATATTTTTTGATTTGAGATTTCCATGAATTAGAGGCTTTTGCAGTCCTTTATGAAGAAAATCTAGTGCCCTGGCAATACCAGTGGAGATTTTATAAATGACTGTCCATTTGTGAGACTCGCCATCTTCATCTGCCAGTAAGAAAATATGTTAACATTGTGTATTCCAATTTTACAATGTGAGTAAATTCTAAGGATAGCTAGCGGCGAATGTTCAAAATCTCGTTGGCCCTCCCTATATTAAAAATTATTGAATTAAACGGAGTGAAAATTTTATAATTCCAAGATTGACCAAATCAAGCTGAGACAATGTCAATATCAAGTTTATCAACTAGAAAACATACAAAGTGACAACCACTATCAACCATATATTATAAAGAGGTGGTGCAGTGAGAAGGCTAAAGATATAAGATCTGAATACAGTTAATAAATTCAGAGAGATCTACATTATCCGTATAGAGACAAAGATCTAAATCATGAAAGCTACTTACTTGTCAGAAAGTCTTTCACCAAATCAATTATTTGTAAATTTTACTATATTATCATTATATTTATTTATTCATTATTGATTAGTTATCACAACAACCATCTTCTATTAAAAAGACATTCCCATCAACCCTGACTACTATTTGATCAAAATAAGACATATCAGAGTATCAGACACAACTAGGGTAAGCTATACTCAGAAGTTTAATGCTAATGAACCTGTATCATAAAGAACTTATGATGGAATCTTCAACAACTTTCACTACACAATATATTAATGTTTACTAACACAAATAGTACTTCAAATACAAGAAAATCAAAATATGACTAACAACACAGGGAAAAAAACTAAAAAATAGTCATGTTCATAAGCCATTTTAAATTCTCACATTTTTCTCCCCTGCAAAAAAAATATAGATGATCATAACTAGATTTATTGAATACTTTTCAGTTTTTACAAATTTTCTAGTTAAATTACCCAAAAAAGAAAAAGAAACAATTATTCAACAAAACCCCATTTGATCTAAAACAACAATCAAAAGAATTTTCAACCATTAAAAGTGCAGCAGAAGTGAGTGCAGAACCAGAAGAAATATTAACAATTTTGAATATCAACCTTAACAATGTTCACAGTACCTCTGATGAATTGGGCCAAATTTTTATTGGAATAAAATGGATAAACTAGAAGCTTTTCACCTCTTGGTCCTGCATAAAAAGCACACAGTGGCACCAAATTCGGATGCCTAATGGACCCCAAAGCTTGTATCAAAGGCACAACTTGTTCCAATTTACCAGTACAAGTTGGCCTTAAAAACCTGAGCAACATGACTGTATCAGCACTCAACAAACTGGCTCTATACAATGTGCCATAACCTGATTTTCCAATAACTTCACCAGGAGCATCTAATATATCAAGAACTGTGAGACTTTCACCACCTTGAAACTTGATCAAAATGTCATCTTTACCTAAATCATCTATTTCTGTACATTCATCAACGTTTTCTTCTTTAGACTCATCTTTTGCTGGCCTTTTCTTGAAAAACCAAATATATATCATGAAGAGAACAAGTAATATGATGCATATAGTAGGTATTCCAAGAATTAGCAGAAGCCTGTGAACTTTTCTCATTTTAAGAAATGAAACTCTACTGGCTTAGACTCTGGAGAATTTCAAGAAAAAATAAATAGAAATAAAGATCTGGGTTGGCATGAAATGGAAATGGAAGTGAGAATGTGATCAGATGAGTTGACTATTACTGAAACAAACAATGGAATTTAAGTATAAGAAAGAAAGTCAAAAATGGAATTAAGTTGAAGTTAATGGAAGATGACACATAAAACAGAGATGAATTTAAGAGGGGGTTGGGAGGTAAAGTGGAAAGTGGTTGATAAAGCCATGTGAGTGATTGCTGTAGATTGAGCTGGAGAGAGATATTGTATTACTTAATATATATGCTATATCTACAAGGCTCAGAGGCATAATTCCATACATTTGTGTGAGTAGACAATTAGGCATCATCTTTTTACATAAAAAAATATGTGTTAGTATTTCTTATGGACACGGTAAAATATGTTGCAACAATAATCTGTCCACTTTCGAAATCATATTTGAACTCATACTTATATGGTATATATAGTGACAAATTAGCACAAAAAGAAAGAAAAATAATGGGAACCCAGATAAGAGGACTCCCTTGTCTCATCCTTTGTTTGGTTATTATTGTTTTCATCTTGAGTACCATTATTTGGTTGCCATCTATTTGAGGTATAATACAAAATTATTTTTCTTCTAAATCTGTTATTTATATAACAGATAATCCAGCTTTCAACTTTTCATCGTATATATGTCCAGATGATTCTAATGGTGCGTGCACGTTATGTCTGTTGACTGTTGTCATCATGGTGAAAAACAAATGGGGTATTAACGCACCCTGAAACCTGAATGTTTGCACTCTAATATCTCCTCACCACACTAGAAAATATAAATAATTTTTTTTGTTATAAAAATATAGATATTTATAGAAATGTGACAAATGTCCTATTTTGAAATCTCATACTGATATTTTTGGCATCATTTAAATTTATCTCATCTTTTCTAGTACATACTATCTTTTATCAACTGATTTTGATTATAATTGCGTCCTACATTATTGACCAAAATACTTCGTTGCTATTGGAAAAATCATACCAATCAATGTTAACTTAACAAATAGATCGAAATTAATCCATGAAATGAAAACTTTTAAGAATAGCAGTACCATAAAGGAATCATATAAGATATGGTACATTTCATTATCACATCAAAATAAAGGGCACACATTGCAATTTAGCTATTGAATTATACACTGTGGCACCTATAACAGCCACAAGAAAGACTGTTTCATTCTCATATTATATGTAGCATTGCTGTTTATAAACTGGGTTTTGAAATAAGAACAGACAATATAGTTTCATTAAGCAATATAGTACATAGGATTTGGCAGTTTGAATGATCGGACTGACATAGGTGATCCTAACAAGTCACTCCATTGATCTCCCGAGTTCCCGTGGATCCGATAACCCTCTTCCACCATTTGACCCCTCTTCTCGGATTTGAATTGTGTTGCAGGTTTCCCTTGGTCCTCAGCACCTCTGCACATTAGATTCAAAAGCATTAGTAAATAAATCCAGACACAATTAAAGTCGTTCAGGGTTCCAATTATAAGGTAATCATGATCTGGGACTTCTGTGCAAGTGTTTATTCCAAAAAGAACTCAGAATGTAAAGCCAATACGTGTGTTTTTTCATGCGAATTCCAGAGGTTTAACATTTTTTAGTAAAGAAAAAATGCCTTGGGTTTTAAGAAAAAATAGACCGCATTGTTTGGTATGTAGCAAGCACAACCTAATATATGTTAAATTGTTGAATTTACAAGCAAACTCCAGGCATTTCAGCTATAAAGTCTCAATACTCACCTCAATACGAGCTTTTCCCAATCATGAAAACCACTTTTAGTCAAGTTCTCAGCAGTAATGTTTCGGCGTCTTTCACTGCGTCCAGTCAGCAAGAAAACCTTGAAACCAAGCTTTACTGGTCCCTCATAAAGCTTCAAGCTGGACTCGATTGCCTCTGCTGTTCCCTTGTCGACCCATTTATCAAATGCCACATTGTCGAAAATCTCTAATTTACAAATTTTTTTTACAACCCATATAAATAAGTAAATATGAACTCTTGCCCGAAATTCAATTACACTTTGAACACATTATAAAGAGAAGTTCCTGGATCAACACCCCTATTCAGATTCCAATATCTCATTACCCACCATTCCAGTTAGTTTATCTATATACCAACCAGCGGTTAAATAAAATTTAAATCTTTGATAATATGTTAGGAAGACTAGTGAGTTCTAGAAACCCCACATTTCCTCAAACTAACAACAAGTATCCATTTAGATCACATTACACTTTCCACCCAAAAAACATTGTCCCAAATTTTAAATGTATCACATCAACTAACATGCCCAAAAAAGAAAAGCACACTGCACTAAAAAAAAAGTATGCAATATATAAAAAGAAGCTAATAGAAACTGTACTCTTTAAACACATGCACTCAGTAATAGCCATAAATCAAACCAAACCTCGTAGGTCGGGCCAACCAAGGTTTTAAAAATTTATTGTCCATTCCCATAAGACTTAAGAAGGGTTTTGAGTTGATGCAGTCTGGATCGATCCTTTGTCGTAGTATCGGACCAGTACCTTACAAACATACTCGGTATATCTCACTCTCGTAGATGGTGGTTTAGGTATAGATTGTTTCCACAAACACCCTGATTGATCATTTTATTACTTAGAACTAATTAGAAGTCTCACTCAAAACCCCACTGTTCCAAATCTTAGTCACATTATATCAATTGACATGCCCACGAAACAAATCACTATTTTAAAAAATACTTAAGTAACAATATATACAATATAAGCAGGATGGTAGGAATTTTTTATACCCATAACCATGGTCAGCATAATAAGGAAGATTTGAAAGCAAAGTCTCATCCACATCAAACACCCAAATATCCTTCCCATCTCCTTTTAGTTCCACAGATGAAGCATACAAAATAGCCTCTTTCGAAACTCTTTCGAGATCACTTTTATAGCCCTCGTCATTCATATAATCATCAACATAATCTTTACATTCTTGTGGAATCGTTTTCCATGGGCTCAAATTATTTGCCTCCACCGCAAACCTCCAGCTAGTACAATGCAAAACAACATCTCCCGATATAGGCACCTTTTCGTGTAAATTAACAAGTAAAGGCCTTGGAAGTGTGTGAGGATTAAAATTTTCTTGACAAGAAGATACATAAACTAGAGACAAAAACAACAAGAGTGTACAAAAAGTTTTCATGATCAAATAATAGAATTATAAGAAGTTTGTAATAAAAGAAGAAAGGATTACAAATATTAAATATTATTGTATAGTGTGTGCAGCAGACGAAGTTGGAAGGTTTGGTTAAAGAGGAGCCGAACAAGAAAATGGAAGAAGATTATATGGGAAACGTGTCAATAATGTGTTTTGTTTTATTACAGGTGTGGACAATGTTTAATG
Organism: Oenanthe sinensis; assembly: GCA_028671895.1. Classification (NCBI taxonomy): domain Eukaryota; kingdom Viridiplantae; phylum Streptophyta; class Magnoliopsida; order Apiales; family Apiaceae; genus Oenanthe; species Oenanthe sinensis. The sequence goes on from CM053804.1 coordinate 50,630,415, forward strand.
CAATGAGATTGTTGAATATCCAAGCTTTGATTCTACTACTGTGGTAAGATTTATTTTATTTGATGTTTGATTTTTTGACATTAATTTTTTTAGAAAAATAAAAATATTAAATTAAAATTTTTATTTATAAAATGAAAATTTAAAAAATAATAATTTTAACTATGTAGTCAAAACTTTTAAAAGAGTGCGCCAAAAAAACAAACTTCAAATACTCCTTCTGTTTGATAATATTTGACTTTTGACTTTTTTATATACTTTTTCAAGTGCTTTGATTACATAGTTAAAATTATTAATTATTAATTTTTAAAATTTTCTTTTGTAAATAAAAATTTTAGTTTAATATTTTTATTTAAAAAAAGAAATATTTAAAAATAATAAATTTAATTATATAATCAAAACTCTTAAATATATGTGTCAAAAAATCAAAATATTAAATAAAACAAAACAGATGAGTAGTACTTAAGATCTATCAGCCATGTAGCAATAAATTAAAGAATCTCCCGGCAACCCGCTAGGTAAATTCGTCATGCTCACAAAATCAAATCAAATCTAAACTGTAATATTATAACGGAACTTATGGAAGGTCAATCCAAGTTTTTGGTTGTTCTTGATTTTTTTGTTGATTCAATTATTTTTAATACTATATTTAAATAATGATCTAAATTTTATATATATTAATATTAAAAATTATAATATAATTGTAATATAACATTGTATCCGATACAATATATTTATATATTTTAATTTCATCACCCATCAAATTCTTTAATTCGTTTAAAATTAAAATTTATTAATTAAATCGAATCTTATAAATATTATAATATTATTACTTTATATATATATTAAATTTTATAACCGAATTTGAGACCCTTTTATACCCAGTTTGGATAATTCCAGATTTTTTGATTTAATCCAATATAAATTATAGCCCAAATGTCATAGTAGTTATGTAGTTATATTAAGAATAATATTTATAACATAAATTTTAGATAAATTAAATAGTCGTACCAAATAAAATATATTTAGATATCTCAATTTCATTAATTTAAATTTTTAAATTTATTTAAAATTGTAATTTATTAATTAAACTCAATAATATTATAACATTATTTTGTCAAATTATTTTGTCAATAATATTATAACATTGTTTTGTCAATAAAATTCATCATTCATGTGTCAAATTGTCAGGTTTAGTGATTATAATGGGAGATGGTAATGTGTGTGCAGCAGACGCAGTTGAACTGTTTGGTGAAAGAGACAAGAGGAAGGAATTAAAATATGTAATATGTGAAGACGCAGTGACATGAATATTCTTTACGTGTTTTGTTCATCTGGCAGTCGTATATTTCAACATTAAAGAATTATTGTTTTTTTTTTGTGAAATCAACAATATCAAATGTTTCTGGTATCGAATTGTGACATGGAATATACCAATTGTTTGAGTAATAAAAGATCAAAGGGTTCAAACACAAATATCGTTTGTGAATTCATCATATTGCTTTCTATTTTTTAAAGATTGTCTTTCCCTGATCTCATGATATGTGCAGGATATAGATGTATTATGGCTAAGAGATCCATTTTCAAATCTAATACAGAATCAAACGTGTTGATATCCAAATCAGCGTAGACAACTTAAATCCTGATCGCATTTTCTGTAAACTTTAACAGGTATTTAAATGTGTGATTTTTGTTTTTGTTTTGGAGCAATGAAAAATGTTAATGAATTGCAAGAGCATCCTTGCAGCCCAAAATGAAGTAAAATTTTATGCTGTCAAAGATCTTTAAATTGCTATTCAGGTCTCAACAATATCAAAACTTGAATAATTACTTAAATGGAATTGAATATTGATATACCAGCTCTGCAGAGACATAATTAAAGAAGAAACGGGAAGCTTAATTAACTTGAATGGCGCAGTTGTGTATGAATGTGACGTTCTCATACCATGTGCATATTATTTCTTGTTTCATGATCAGTGTTGTACTAATATGACTAATATATGTTGATCCCCTTGGAGATAATAATTTTCAATTCCAACACATACCAGATAGACATACACACAGAGGAGTGCACATGTGAGCTAGGCCAATGCAGAATCAACTAACAAGTTGATTTTGCGGGATGGAAATTGGGGACGCTTGATGTTCAGTTCACCCAATTTGATTCCAGAATGGCGCATCAGTGGAACACTCTTTTCTCTGCGCAACTTGTACCATAGATTCTTGACAAATTTAACAAATTTTTCGGGCTTTAATGTAATGTACAAACGAAATCTTGTATATATGTTCCGACTATGATTTATCTTTCCTTAATGACTAATTTATTATGGATATATTTATATTTAAAAATATAAATATTTAATTATAATATACTGATGAAAGGATTCGAACTTTAGATTTTTTTTTTTGTAGTATTTTACATATTAATATATAAAATATTTTATAATATTATATTTAACGATTTTTATTTATATAATTTAACAAATACTATATGTTATTCCAATTATAATAATATAATAACACAGTAGAGACAACCGGAGTACAGTAGCTTAGCAAAAAAAAAACCGGAGGTCAATTTTTCGACTCCAAATTTATCACTTGTGCGGCCTGTCCTTGCACCAAGAACAACAACCTTCAGCATCGATTTGGGTTTTTTGCAAGGCGCACGCTCACGCAGCGGATCAACAATTCTGAGAAGGTGCCATGACATGCATATTCATCAAGCAAATCAAATAAAACACACCAGCAATTACGGACAAATGCTCAACCTTTTATTGCTCAACTCAATACAAAGGACTAGAGACTTTCGACCGAGGTTTACAAAGAATTACCTCACCAAACACACTATAAAACCTACCCAGAATTCTCTAAGTGTTTACAACAATTTGCCTAACACAATCCTAGAGAATTGTTAGGAATATATTAATTTGATGATGTACAAAATACTAGAACAGGATTTAGCACAGTCTATCTGCAAGAATCAATCAACGGATATCTATCTGCAAGAATCAATCGACTGATAAATATCGATCGATAAGTCATCAACTGATAATAAGCCATCGACTGATAAAGCCAATCGAGAAGTCATCGATCGAGAACTCAAGTCATCAACTGATATTTATCAATCGAGAACTCAAGTCATCAACTGATATTTATCAATCGAGAACTCAAGTCATCAACTGATATTTATCAATCGAGAACTCGACAACATATATTTCCTGATCGAGAACTCATCAACGGATATATAGTCATCAACGGATATTTATTGATCGAGAAGTCATCAACGGATATTTACCAATCGAGAAGTCTCACAAGTACTCGATTGATTAGCTCACAGCCTGACTTCTCGAAGCTTAAAGGAGATGAGTATTCGGTTGATTCAAACAGCTAGTTTAAAGGAAAGTCTTCGAAGATCAAAACAAATTTATTGCAGATATGCTATGGGAAGGAAAGGGAAAATTAAGGAAGCTGTCGGTCAGAGTTTACTCTATCAGAGAATACTCGATCAGAGTTTACTCTAACAGAGAATGCTCTATCAGAGATTATCAACCGACAGAGTTTATCAGAAAAGGAAACAGACAAATCAGAGTCTGATTTGGATAGTAAGAAGGAATTCAAGTGCAAGTCTAATTACCTTATTAAATCTATTCTTATCATAATCTGTTTTGTAATTGTATTTGTAGCTGTGTCTATATAAACACAGAGATAGGTTATAATTCAATATCGAATTAAGAATTTATATAAAAGCAATATCTTGTAACCTAGCAGCTCTTAAGAACTTTATATCTTGAGAGAGTTTTGTATTCAAGTTCATTATTAATACAAAACAGTATTCCATTCAACATACTTGTGTTCATAATCGATTTACAGGCACTATTACATTCAACCCCCCTTCTGTAATAGATTGATTATTCTGGGAAACAATTGGTATCAGAGCAGGCAGTAAATTTCAACTCAAAAGATCAAATAATCATGTCTGGAAGCAAGTATGAGAGCATCAGAATTCCAATATTGAAGAAGGCTGAATACCCTACATGGAGGGTGAAGATGATGATGTTCTTAGAAGCAACTGATCCTGATTACTTAGATAGAATCCATACAGGTCAGTACCTACCAACCAAACTGGTGCCTTCTACAATTGTGGAAGGAAGACAAATCCCTGAGTATTATACCCTGAAGGACAAGAAAGAATGGACTAATGAAGAAAAACAGGAAGTCTTGAAAGATGCAAAGGTAAGAAATATTCTGCATAACAGTCTTGACTCTGTAATGTCTAACAGGGTAATAGCTTGCAAAACTGCCAAAGAAATCTGGGATGCACTGGAGGTTCAATGTCAAGGAACCAAGGAGATAAAGAAAAATAGAAGATCTGTTCTAATCCAAGAGTATGAATACTTTGAGGCTAAGCAGAATGAGTCCCTCACAGATATCTATGACAGATTTCTAACTCTGTTGAACAACTTGGCTTTGGTGGATAAAGTATATGACAATGAAGATTCAAACACCAAATTTCTGAGGGCTCTTCCAGAAGAATGGGATCTGCAGACATCCTTGATTAGAGACAGGGCTGATTTGGATGAGATGTCCTTAGATGAAGTTTATGGCAAATTGAAAACTCATGATCTGGAGTTACAGCAAAGAAGAAACAGAAAGAGTAACAAGGCAAGACCTATTGCTTTGAATGTTGAAGCAAAAATTGAAGAACCAAAGGAAAAGGTGCTTAAGGCTTCAACAAGGAAAGGGAAAGAAGTAGTACTCCAAGATAGCAGTGAATCAGAGTTTGCAGAGTTTGAGGCAAACTCTGATGTAAACTCTGATAATTCTTCAGACTCTGACATGATGGAGATGTTTGCTATGTTTGTCAAAAGCTTCAAGAAATACAGAAAATTTAGGAAGCAAGGAAACTATTAGAAGAAGCATAGTGAGTCAGACAAGAAAGACAGATTCAGAAGAAGAGAAGATAGAGATGGAAAATCAAAAACTCTTGATAAATCAAAAGTCAAGTGTTACAAGTGCAACAAGATGAGACATTTTGCTACTGAGTGCAGAAGCAAGGAATCTGGGAAAGCTCTCATCACATCAAAGAAAGATTGGATGGACTCCTCAGACTCTGAAGAAGAAACTAATTATGCTCTCATAGCAAACTCTGATTCTCCCATCTTAAACTCTGACAAGGTACCAAACTCTGTTTTCAATTTTGATACTGAAGATATTCATGAATTAAAGTCTTTTCTTAGAAATTTGCATGTTAGCTTTAAGTCACAGTCTCTTGAGAATGAAAGATTAAAATCTGAAATACAAACTCTGAATGCTAGGAATGACTTTCTTGAAACTGAACTTATACACATGCTTAGCTTTAAGAAAGACTGTGAGAATGCTATACACATGCAAACTCAGTTGGAAATACAAGTCACATATTTGAAATCTGAGATAGCTAAGGAAAAAGAGACCTTCAGAGTTTGGACAAACTCTGGTAAGAAGGTCCAACAAATGCTTTCTGAAAAGAATTGGACATCTGCCCTAGGTTATGAATCTGATAAAGAAATTCACACTAATTCACACACAAAAGGAACATTGAGTGAACCTGTGAAGTTTGTTAGAGCTAGTGATAATAAAAAAACTCTCCCTGAATGCTCTAAAAACAATAGTGTGCTAGACTCTAAAAAGGTGAATGTAGGGTTACTTTCTCAGAAGTAACTTAAAGAAAAGTTGAAGGCAGTCACTAAGAAATCTAAAAAGGTGAAAAGAAATAGGAATGGTAAAGTAGGAATTACTAAGGAGAATAATTACATGAATATCCCTGATACTCCTAGGAAAACCTGTTTTACTTGTGGTAATTCTAATCACCTTGCTATTGATTGCAAACACAAGAAAAAGAAAGAACCTGAAAGACCTAGGTTTGAGGCTAGAAAACAAACAAGAAACAATCCCTGTTTTCATTGTGGTAGTTTATGGCATACCATTTATACATGCAAAGATTATCATAATTTGTATTACAATTCTTACAAACCACAACCTCGAATAAGTAATTCTCCAAAACATACTGTCAAGCAAATATATGTGATAAAGTCTGATAAAAGGAGTGTAAACTCTGACAATACAAAATCTGTGAATGCAAACTCTGATCATGTAAACTCTGTTAACACAAACTCTGATAAAAGAACTTCTGCTGCAAAAGTTAACAAGTTTTCAAAGAAAGGACCCAAACTAGTTTGGGTCCCCATAACTACTAATTAAATTGCATTTACTGATTGCAGGGAAACAGAAAGAACATTCTAGTGATTGATAGTGGATGTTCTGCACATATGACTGGAAATAAATCCCTGCTTTCAGAGTTTGAGGAGAAGGCTGGCCCAGCAGTATCTTATGGAGATGGCAACATAGGACGAACACTGGGATATGGCAACATTGTGATTGGAAATGTCATCATTGAAAAAGTAGCTCTGGTTGAAGGACTCAAACATAATCTGCTCAGTGTGAGTCAAATGACAGACAGAGGTTTCTCTGTGGAATTTCATGGAACTCATTGTGAAGTGAAAAGCAAGAAGAATGGAAAAGTAGTTCTTATTGGCCACAGACATAATAACCTATTTGAAGCTAGCTTGGATGTTAATTCTAATGGTCCCTTAACTTGTCTACTTGGAAAGGCATCACCAATGGAAAGCTGGAATTGGCACAAAAAGTTGTGTCACTTGAACTTTGGAAACATTAATGAGTTAGTGAAGAAGGACCTAGTTAGAGGTCTTCCAAAAGTTCAATTTCATCCTGATGGACTCTGTGATTCATGTCAAAAGGCCAAACAAAGGAAGACATCTTTCAAGAGCAAAACTGAAAACTCTATTGATCAACCTTTTCATCTATTGCATCTTGACTTATTTGGTCCAGTTAACATCATGTCCATTGGAAAGAAGAAATACACTCTGGTAATAGTTGATGATTTCACTAGATTTACTTGGGTGTACTTTTTGCACAAGAAGGATGAAACTGCAGAAACAATCATTGATCATATTGCAATGATTGAAAATGGATCAACTCACAAAGTAAAGAATTTAAGGAGTAACAATGGAACAGAGTTTAAGAACTCAACAATGGAGGAATTCTGCTCAACAAAAGGTATTACTCAACAATTCTCAGCACCTGGCACACCTCAACAAAATGGTGTAGTTGAAAGAAAGAACAGAACTTTAATAGAAGCTGCCAGAACAATGCTAGAAGGAGCAAAACTACCTACTTATTTTTGGGCAGAAGCTGTGAACACTGCATGCATCACTCAGAATTGTTCTTTAATAAACAAACATGGAATGACTCCATATGAATCTTTGAAAGGAAGAAATCCAAATGTCAAGTACTTTCACATCTTTGGATGCAAGTGTTTTATTCTCAAAACACATCCTGAACAATTGAAGAAGTTTGAACTTAAAGCAGATGAATGAATTTTTATTGGATATGCAACAACTTCTAAAACCTCTTCAAGGGCATTCAAAGTATTCAACTTAAGGACAAGGACAGTCATGGAATCAATTAATGTCTCCTTTGATGAAGGGAAGATAGATGGGTTACATGATAAAGATGCACAGGAAACTCTGAGATTTGAGAATGAACTGCAGAAAATAAACTCTAACGAGATAAACACTGATCAACCAAATCCTGGAGAAGCAAACTCTGATTCTTTAAACTCTGATTCAGAAATGATTGAAATAGAAATTGAAGAAACTGCACATGTTGAGGGGGAGCAACATCAATCAAATACTGACATTGGAGATTCAACTATTGAAATATCAGAGTCTGACCAAACTCTGAACAACACAAACTCTGAAACCCTAAACTCTGATCATTCAAACTCTGAGACCACAAACACTGATACCTCAATCTCTGATAATTCAAACTCTGAGTACATAAACTCTGAGACATCAAATACTGATGGAAACACATCTTCAGGGGGAGGATCATCATTTACAGAAGGATCATTCTATGAAGGCACAGATCATGGGGGAACATCTAGTTCAAGGAACTTTCCACATCCAAGGAAATGGACCAAAGATCACACACCTGATTTAATTATAGGTGATTTGGAAAGTGGAATAAAAACAAGAAAAGCTACTCAAAATGAATGTCTATTTCATAGTTTTCTTTCACAAACAGAACCAAAGAAGGTTGAAGATGCTTTGAAAGATGCAGATTGGATTACTGCAATGCAGGAAGAATTGAATGAGTTTGAAAGGAATGAAGTTTGGACCCTAGTCCCAAGGCCAAAGAACAGATCTATTGTTGGCACAAAATGGGTATTCAGGAACAAGACAGACTCTGATGGAATAATTACAAGAAACAAGGCAAGACTGGTAGCCAAAGGTTATTCTCAATAGGAGGGGATTGATTATGATGAAACCTATGCACCTGTAGCTAGACTTGAGGCAATCAGAATTTTTCTTGCTTATGCTGCTCATAAGAAATTCAAGGTCTACCAGATGGATGTTAAAAGTGCATTTTTAAATGGTGAACTTGAAGAAGAAGTCTATGTTGAACAACCACCTGGCTTTGTCAATACAAAATATCCAAGTCATGTCTACAGACTGGATAAAGCTCTATATGGACTAAAGCAAGCACCAAGGGCCTGGTATGAAACTCTGGCTCTATTCTTACTTGAAAATGGTTTCACTAGAGGAACAATTGATAAAACCTTGTTTTACAAAACTCAAGGTACGGATTTATTATTGGTTCAAATATATGTTGATGATATTATATTTGGTTCCACTAATGAGAAACTCTGTGAAAGATTTTCAAAGTTAATGCAGTCCAGGTATCAAATGAGCATGATGGGAGAATTGAGTTATTTTCTAGGTTTACAAGTGAAACAGACTGAGGAAGGCATTTTCATTAATCAGTCCAAATATACAAAGAATCTACTCACTAAATTTCAAATGCAAGATTCTGCATCTGCTACAACTCCCATAGCTACTGCAACAAAACTTGATCAAGACACTGGAGAACCTGTTAATATTACTGCATACAGAGGAATGATTGGTTCTCTACTTTATTTGACTGCAAGTAGACCAGACATCATGTTTGCCACATGTCTATGTGCTAGATTTCAAGCAAATCCAAGAGCACCTCATTTGATTGCTGTGAAAAGGATTTTCAGATATCTCAAGAGCACTGCTAATTTTGGCTTATGGTATCCTAGAGAATCTGATTTCAAATTAATAGGCTATTCAGATGCTGACTTTGCAGGATGCAAGATTGACAGGAAAAGCACAAGTGGCAGTTGTCAATTTTTAGGTGGAAGACTTGTGTCATGGCAAAGCAAGAAACAGAAATCGATTTCAACATCAACAGCAGAGGCTGAATATATTGCTGCTGGAAGCTGCTGTGCACAGATCTTATGGATGAGAAATCAATTGCTAGACTATGGTTTGAAATTTTCAAATATTCCTATTTATTGTGATAACCAAAGTGCTATTGCAATGACAGGAAATCCAGTTCAACATTCTCTAACAAAGCACATCAGTATCAGATATCACTTCATAAGGGAACATGTGGAGGAAGGCACAATTGAATTACATTTTGTTCCTACAGATCAACAATTAGCAGATATATTCACCAAGCCTTTGCCTGAAGCAACATTTAACAGACTGGTTTCTGAATTAGGGATGGTGACAAGTGGCTCAACTTAGCAAGTTTCAGACACTCAGAGTATATGTCAGAGTATGGGGAATACAAACAGCAAAGAAGGATATTCTCTGACATTAAGAGAATTGATGACAAGAAGAAGAGTCTACCTGCCATGACATATCAACAGGTAATTCAGGTAAAACTCTCCACCTACAAACCTTCTATCTACAATGCTTCATTTTTTTTTGTGAAATGGTGCAGGAACAAGTTTTGGAGAATCCCCCTGCACCTACCCAAGTAGCCAAATCACCTTCCACTAAACAATCTAAGAAATCACTATCTAGAAAACCAACCTCTGGTGTCTCTCAAAAGGCACCAGTTGCAAAAAGAAGGAGATTGGTACAAACTAGGCTTATAGATGAGCAAAGTGATGAGAAGCTCAACCCTCTAGAGAGACAGGTTATTGAAGGACTTTCTTTGTTAAAGGAAAGTAATGATGCACCTGAATCTAACTTTCAAGCCAAGTCTGTAAACTCTCAAAAGGCTACAGACTCTGAAAAACCTAGGGAAGCACCTCAGGATTCTCATATTGAGTCTCCTGAGAAATCTTTTGCTAAGAAGTACAGAAGGTTAAGGAAGGCTTATTCTGCACACACACACAAGCCTGTTATTATTACTAACCCTGTTTTGCAGAAAACAGATGCTCCCAAAGCTCCTGCAGAGCCAGACTCTGAAATCAAGAAAACACCTGAACTAGAGTCTAATGTTGAGTCAGAGTCTAGACTGCATTTAGACTCTGATCATGACACATTTCGGGAAGGAATGCCATTGGATGCAGCCTCAAGTCTAATTGATGAGATCATTATTCCAAGTGATGAGGTACTGCTATTCCTATATCCTTTGGTGGAATCAGTTGAAGATCCAGGGCAATATCAGACTAAATCTCAAGTCTTGGATTTTCTTACAACCTATGAAGCCCTAAGGAAGAGAATGGAACAGGAGCTACAAATGTCTGCACAGGATGTGGTCAAAAATCTATACAGCTACCTATTCAACTCTTCATTACAAGTACAAGCAGCTGGGCTCATAGAAGGCAAGACAAATAAAGTTCTCAAAGCACTAGGTGTGCCAGACTCTGAACAGCAAATTTCAAAGAAGTCTAAAAGGCTTAAGGTCCACATAAGGAGGGAATCAGAGTATGTTGCCGAGTTGGAAACTGAGATTGAGCAACCAGTTTTTGACTATGAAGCAATTTGGGATAATGAAATTACCTACAGGACAGCCATTTAATGGATTTCTCATGTTCAACCTCTGTCAAGACAGGTGGTTGACTTTCTAGTCTACATTGTAGGAAAGGTGGCCAAAGAATACATCTATACAACCTATGAAGGTAGATTGGATCAACTCAAGGGCTCATATTATTAGAAGATTGCAAGGGAACTGCAGGACTCCTTTAACATGACTCTTTCCCAGGCCATTAATGTCATCCATGCAAGGACTTTTCTAAATAAACACTTGGATGCATTGACTATGGAAGAACCACAGGAGGTAGCAGGTAGTGCAAGGTAGTTGGAGGATGGGACTAGTGCACCAGTGGTGACTAGTGATAAAGATGCTCAGTCTGCCTCACCCACACAAGAACCACCTAGTCAGAGGTTGGGTGATAGTGGGGCAGGGGAGTATGCTGTTAGGCCCTCCTTGACAACTCACCAAAAAGCTGATGAGAACCCCAATGATATGGGAGGACAAACTCTGATTGATGCTCATGAAGAAATTTCCAAATCTATTCTATCAGAGTCTATCCACCTTGAGGGGGAGTCTCATGCACCAACAGTCAAAGATGGTGACACTCAGACTCTGGTTTCTAATGAAGTCATACTGAAGCAGTCAAAGTCTAGAGTAGACCCTGAGACTGGAATACTGAAGCCAACAGACTCTGAAAAGAAAGAAGATGATTGTAAGGGTTCAGACTCTGTTGCTGCTCACCCCTTGGTGGAAACCCCTAGCCTTCAGACATTTGAAGGGTTTCCCCTCCATCAAGGAGGTTCAGGTATTGTAGCACATAATTCTTCTCTCAACCCCTCTTCTGTAGGATTTTTGAGTGCACCTTCCAAATTGAGTGAAAAAATAATAATAATAATAATTGAGAGGCTGGCACTGGACCAGGCAAAAGGAGAGGTAGATACGGCTGTAGAGAGCCTGAGTGAGAATGAGAGAGTGGGTGCCCAACCCCACTGTGAGGATGAGAGATTAGGGTATCCTGAACAAGAAAAGTGATTCAAGAAAGGTGATTCTTCCAGGAGAAACAAATAAGAAATGATTATTTTATACTGTTCTAGATTAATTATTTCATTTTTTAGTTTTGACATCATCAAATCTTGATTTATGCTTCATTGTTTATAAAGCATAAATAGGGGGAGATTGTTAGGAATATATTAATTTGATGATGTACAAAATACTAGAACAGGATTTAGCACAGTCTATCTGCAAGAATCAATCAACGGATATCTATCTGCAAGAAGCAATCGACTGATAAATATCGATCGATAAGTCATCAACTGATAATAAGCCATCGACTGATAAAGCCAATCGAGAAGTCATCGATCGAGAACTCAAGTCATCAACTGATATTTATCAATCGAGAACTCAAGTCATCAACTGATATTTATCAATCGAGAACTCAAGTCATCAACTGATATTTATCAATCGAGAACTCGACAACATATATTTCCTGATCGAGAACTCATCAACGGATATATAGTCATCAACGGATATTTATTGATCGAGAAGTCATCAACGGATATTTACCAATCGAGAAGTCTCACAAGTACTCGATTGATTAGCTCACAGCCTGACTTCTCGAAGCTTAAAGGAGATGAGTATTCGGTTGATTCAAACAGCTAGTTTAAAGGAAAGTCTTCGAAGATCAAAACAAATTTATTGCAGATATGCTATGGGAAGGAAAGGGAAAATTAAGAAAGCTGTCGGTCAGAGTTTACTCTATCAGAGAATACTCGATCAGAGTTTACTCTAACAGAGAATGCTCTATCAGAGATTATCAACCGACAGAGTTTATCAGAAAAGGAAACAGACAAATCAGAGTCTGATTTGGATAGTAAGAAGGAATTCAAGTGCAAGTCTAATTACCTTATTAAATCTATTCTTATCATAATCTGTTTTGTAATTGTATTTGTAGCTGTGTCTATATAAACACAGAGATAAGTTATAATTCAATATCGAATTAAGAATTTATATAAAAGCAATATCTTGTAACCTAGCAGCTCTTAAGAACTTTATATCTTGAGAGAGTTTTGTATTCAAGTTCATTATTAATACAAAACAGTATTCCATTCAACATACTTGTGTTCATAATCGATTTACAAGCACTATTACATTCAACCCCCCTTCTGTAATAGATTGATTATTCTGGGAAACAAGAATACAAGTGTTTTTTTTTCTATGTTTACAACTTAATGCCTAACATAAATATATATGTGCCACGAATTTGCACATAGATGCAGTTTTATAACTGCCTAGCATTTATTAAAATTGTTGCCATGTGTCACAAAACTGTCCTTTAACATCCAACTGCCTTCTCAGCCTTTGTGCCTACCTGTTAGATATATATATATATATACATATATATATATATCAATGTCCCAGCAATGCTATGTGAGTTGCTCATGATCTTTGGAGCAGTTTCTTTGTTTGGTAACCGCTGCCAACCACCTATCACAAGCCATGCACATGTTTTGCCTTCATAGACCACAACTTCATTTTGGATCACTTCTAACCCATTTTAGACAAGCCCAATAATTCTCTTTGAATGCCCAAGTACTTAAGTCACGCCCATTTAAATTGCACACAAATATGTTACGATTGCCACCATCAAAACAGCTCGACGCCAAGCCAATTTGCCTCAGCACACATCCAACCAAGTAGACCAGCATCCCATATGTTTAGTGCCAATGTCCAGCTCCCATTTTCTTAGAGTATTCACAATATAATCAGGTCCTTGTCTGGACCAACTTTGCATAATTGACCTTGACGCCCAATGACTAGTTAGTGACGCGCCACATAAAATCAGTCGCCAAGCTACCTGTGCCCAGTTGAAGTCATGAACTTAGTTTATGCCCACATTACCTTAAGGCAAATTTCATGTCACAACGAAGATGTCTTACGGTAGACTACTAGGCTGGTCCAAACAAAACCACTTGAACGCCAACACACACAATGAGCGTATTATATCCACGGACAGGCACTTCATTTTCTATATATTGTTTTCTGTTTCAGATGTAAACTACTTGTGCGCTGAGACGTCGGTAATCACAGAACATACATGCCGACATGTCGATATCTCATATATCCTGATCAAAGTATTTTCGAGAGACTCTTTCGTGACTTTCATCTCCAAATTTGAGTGATTCATGACAAAAATATTGCTCCAAAAGATTTTTAATAACTCTTTAAATTAGTAGAAATCTCATCTTTTTTCTCCATTTTGGAAACAAAATTTACCCCTAAATAATATTATATAATATATTCATAACTAAACTCTCATTCTCAGTCGACTTTCATTATATTCTTATGGATCCAAATTGTCTTTAATAATTAAAAAAAATTGAATTAAGAGCACATATAAAAACAATGGTTGAAGATAAACACATATTTAATTATAATTATTTTATTTATAAAGATTAAATTAAGAGTATTGAAGATGTCGGCATCCACAAGGAACCATGTTTCAAACAAGGTATTCCACTGGAAAACCAACATTCAAATTGATTAAAATCAATTTCAACACTTAGATAGTTAGATACATACTAGTGATATTCATTTATATATGGCCACAATTATTAGCTTTATTAAGTTATGGGATAAGCCTATTACTGCGAGTGTTTGATTAAAAGAAGATACACCGAGTTGCAGGAGGCTGTGGTGGAGAAATGGTGCTCAAGTACTCTCACTCACTCATCCGACAAGTGTCCCAGAAGTTCCTTAGTGCATGTACATATCAGTATGTCATACTCATTCATTCTTCCCACTAATCCCATCACCTCTCTCAGACTCTGTATTTGTATATAGCACATACATGATACATCCATGTTCATCAGTATATATAGTAGTAGAGCATACACATTAACCCTCCAATATTTATCCTTGAAAGAAATGAAACACAAAATGTTATTTATCACTAGTCTCGTAGTACTTATCTTCGTTTTCACCTATTCAACCGCGTTTAGCACCACTGGCAGCGGAGGACGGAAAATGGGTGCACCGGAAAAGAGTGGAACGGCTACTGAAGGTGGCACTGGGTCAGCACATGGTCCTAACTGGGAATACAACTGGGGTTGGGGTTCAAGTCCAAATAGTGGATGGGGTTATGGTTCTGGCTCTGGTAGGTCTCCTGATGGTTTTGGCAAGGGTTCTGGCTATGGTTCAGGCTCTGGCTCAGGATCAGGATCAGGCTCCGGTTATGGAACTGGTGGAGGTGGTGGTACTTCTGGCCATGGATCTGGGTCTGGAAGTGGTTCTGGACATTCACCCCATGGGTGAATTACATGAAACTTAAGTTGCTCTGATATCTATATACTACATATACTATATAGTGTGGAGTATGAGTTTGTCTACTAGCCAGCCTCGAGTTGGTGATAAATGTATACTAGCTTGGAGTTGAAAATGTACGTAGATGTCCTTATGCTCCTAGTACTGACTGCACAATAAGACATTTGTAGTAGAAACATGTTTTTATTTGAATATCTATAAATACATATTGTCCAATTATGCTACATCATAATTCAAACTAATGTTTTACTTCATTTGCATTATATACGATGACACTAATGAAAACTTTTGAAGTTATGTTGGCGTCAAGACGAATATAGAAACTGAAAGAGTCGCCATTGACGGCGTTGATACTTGATATTAGATAGATACGTAAAGAAAGTTCCAGTGCCGTCCGCGCTCCGCGGCATTAAGAATTTACATAAACTCAAGGTGGCAGCCATTGTTGTATGATGTCAATCACATATACAATATAAGCCCATGAAAATTTCAACTAAAACCATATATACCCAAAAGCTACATTAAATTTAGCAATCTTCAGGATTTAATGTAAATAGATTATACATTAGTATAGTCGAACTCATAAAACAACCATATTCTTAGAGTTATAAACATGGTGCATTTATGATAGATACAAAAATCTTACCCATAGCACCTAATAGGGTCATTGCAGCCTTTCTCAGCAGATTGTCCATATTCTTAGAGTTATAAACATGCTGCATTTATGATAGATACAAAAATCTTACCCATAGCACCTAATAGGGTCATTGCAGCCTTTCTCAGCAGATTGTTGACGACCGAGTCGACCCCCCTTGGCCAGGTATTGTTGATGGTACTCCTCGGCCCGATAAAACATTTTGGCAGGTAGGATCTCGGTTACAATTTTCTGATTTAAGAGCTTCTGTTGTTGCACCATGCTCTCTAGGGCTTCCTTCTCTTGCTCAGGTGTGTAGTAGTATATTCCCGAACGATACTGTGTTCCAACATCATTTCCCTGCCCGCAAGATCATTACAATGATATTATTAAAAATAAAACTGGAAAATCTTTATTTGAAAAAGTTCATTCTAAAAAAATGATTATAATATGAAGCTCTAGTTAAAAGCTCAAGTACGTTGGAGATCACATTATACCTGCTCAAACAATCCCCGAGTAATTCTAAATTTTGCAAGTTATTTATTAACTAGGAGGGTAAATACTTTCGGTAGTGAAACTAAAATAGAGGGTGTTGAAAATATTTTCATTTCTATAAAGATAGCTTAAACCAAATACCCCCCATAGTAGCAAGCAGTTTGATTGGAGCTACTTTTTCCGAACTTTACAAGCACGGTTTTAAACTTTTAATATCATGTGCATGGCAAGCAACCACTTGCGTGCAAATAGGTAACTATACTTTATTTCTACTAGAAAAATTCCATTTTAAACTGGAACTGGACAATGAAATAGAAAGTCCTCTGCTCAAAGCTCATTCACATTCAGTGGTATTAAATTAAAAAATAAAATAGAAAAGTCCTCCGCTCACATCACATTTATTCACAATAACAGACTGTTCTCATTCAGCAACCTAAAATTTATGTGCAAAAGTGTATCCTTGCATTATTCTTTTTAGGCATTTTACTTTGAACCGAACTTAGGAAATGAAAGAGGAAGTGCTCTGCTCCCAACCGAATTAGTGACATCAAATTAAAGGCCGAAATTAGACAAACTATCAGTATCCAATAGGGCCTACGTTAACAGCACAAATATTAGGAATACCGAAGGAGGCTAAGATAAAAAATACTATTCTTTCTTTTCTACTGAACTATCTGTATAAGAAACTAAAAGGATTATATACAGCATTTGCAACTTTTTAACGTCTAAGTTGCATTGTTACAAGTACTTGGTAGTTGATTCACAATATTAGGAGAGAAGTCATGCTTAGCCTTTCCACACTCTAATCATTAAGTAACCGAAATCCACTACACATCTAATGCAGTATATTGTACTTGCCTAGCCAACTTAATTAATTCATCTATGTTAAAAATACATTATCGAGATTATATTACTTTATCGAATAATAATTTATTAAGGTATAAAAAAAATACCGAACGATTAGGAGTGGTGGGATCATGTCTAGACCAAAACACATCAAGCAAATTCCCAAAACTACACTCATCCGGGTCATACTGAACCCGAACAACCTCCGAATGTTTAGTAGTGCCATCACAAACATCATTATAACTCGGGTTATGAACCACTCCCTGAGTATACCCGACTTCAGTTTTAGTCACACCAGGCACTCTCTGAAACGCCAGCTCCACACCCCAGAAACACCCGGCTCCGAATTGGGCGAACTGCTGACCCGGACCTGGAATGTCCTCGTCGGGTTTTAGAGCAATTGAGGAAGATGGGTCGGTTTGGTATGATTGGGTGGGTGATTTTGACCCGAATCCGAGCTTGGAGAAGAGGTTCATGGTGGGGGAGGTGTGGAGAGAGGTGGGTCTTGTGGGGTTTGGGAAGGAAAAGGAGAGAGATGGTTGGGGGAGGTTGAAGAGAGAGAGACGGCGGAGAGAGGTGCTGAGAGTCGGTGGAGATGTGGTGGTGGTTCTGGTCACAAGCATTTTTGCTGATAGATGTATATAGATATTTTTTGAAATGGAATAAAATGTAGGTAACTTGAGGCAATTGAGGGGAAAAAATGAAAAATATGTTTTAAACATAAATTTATAGATATGAAAAATTAATAATTTTTTGGATAAAGTGTGATGGAATAGTTTCATTGATAAGGTTTTTTTTTATAAATGTGATGAGGGTTTTCTTATTTATAAATTTAATTATTTAGAAAATTAAGTTGTAAATATCATAAATTTATAATAAATTAAATATTTTCAGCTTTTTTAAGATCTGAACTATTTTGGTTGAATTCTCTAGATAAATTTTTTTAATTTTAAATTAAATATTAATAAACATTTCAAATTCGCAAAAAAAAAATCCTATAAAATCAAAGCAATTCAATATAGATACAAGGAAATTACTCTATAATTTTTCTTCCAAATTCATGTTCATGCTAACTAAATATTTTTATTGTAGATTGGACACACTAAAAAAATTTATAAACAAACTGAGAGTAATATGTGTTGTATTAGAAGATCAAATCAGGGTGGAAACTACAAAACCAAAGAATCCAATAAAAAGAGACTCCAATGCTGTGACATGATAAAACATGGCCGCTGCAGCTAGAGCTGGCCAAACGAGCGGTCCGGGCGTGCCGGTCGATTCGCAGGCGTGCCGGTTTGGTCAGCTTATAGCTCATGGCCGGCACATGCAATTACTCGGGCCGTGTCGAGTCGGGCCGATTCTCAGAAATACAGACTCGTGGCTGGTTAGGCGGGTTTATTTCTTTATTTATTTTTAAAAATTTTAATTCTATTTAATATTTTAAAAGGATTAAAAAATTATACTAATATTTTTAGAATAAAAGAGAATGGTACCTTTATAAATTTTATTAATTAAAAAATATTTTATAAATAATTTGAGAGGACTCCTCTATAAAAAACAGAACAAACCGCTTGTACATGATAAACATATTAAAAATATACGAAGCACATCAAATTTAAAAATACAAAATAAAAATATAATATTGATAGTTTTCAGGATCTCAAAAAAATTAAATATTTAAATTTTATTAATAATATAGTAAAATATAATATTTATATAATTAAAATTAAAGATATCAATAAAAATATCAACGAGTTGCACGTGCGGGCCGTGCCGTGCCAGGCGAGTCACCCGGGCCAAGGCGAGCTGATTGGATGAGTTGATTGGTAGCTGTTGTTGTGGGCCTTGTTGCTATTATTTTATTTACGGCTACATCTCAACTCTCAAGTGTGAATGTGACGAGACGGTCTGCACGAGTTGACGAGCTTACGAGCTTAGTGCGTGAGATTCACTCGCAGAAATTTTAATTTCATTTAATATTTTAAAAGGATTAAAAAATTATACGAATATTTTTGGAATAAAAGAAAATGGTATTTTTATAAATTTTATTAATTAAAAAATATTTTACAAATAATTTGAGAGGACTCCTCTCTAAAAAAACGGAACACACCGCTTGTACATAATAAACATATTAAAAATATACGCAGTGAATCAAATTTAAAAATACAAAATAAAAGTATAATATTGATATTGATAGTTTTCAGGATCTCAAAAAAAATTAAATATTTAAATCTTATTAATAATATAATAAAATATAATATTTATATAATTAAAATTAAAAATATCAATAAAAGTTAACGAGTTGCACGTGCCGGGCCGGGCCGATTTTTCTCATCGTGGTTCGCGCGAGTTAGACTTGTCGTGCCGTGCCGGTTCCGATTCACTACAAATCAATTCGTGTCAGACTCATTTTTTTAACGGTTCATGCCGGTTTTTGAACCGGCCCAGTTTGGGCGAGCTGGTCACGGGTTCAAGGGCGAGTCGGGACGAGCCGACCCGCCCGTTTGGCCGGCTCTAGCTGCAGCTGAACTAGGACCAACACTCGAAGATTTATTGCTCTTTGACGAAGGTTGAGACTGCGGCGCCAGTGCAGGAGACGCTGCCGGAGAATTATCTGATTGTGCAACAACATTAAGTTTCATTCCTCCTAGGCAATGCAAACTGTTACCGCAGATTAAGTAGCTGTCACCTGGTTGTGTCAAAGTGAACGTTGTGTTCCCGTTACTACTCGATTCTAGTACATTACTCGTATTGCACTTATCATAATTTTCTTTTTTCACCTTGGAAACGCTGTGGGTTGATGAATATTGAAAAGCTACATAAAAAATAAATTGAATTTGATTGTTAGCATTGTAGCCCAGTTGATATTATGTTCGATTTCCCTCAATCCCACTTCAAGTGTCTGATTTGACTTTTTAAAAGTTTGATCAAATATTATATATATTATATAATTAAAAATATTATAAAATATATATCATTAAAATGTTTATATAATTTTTTTAAAAATGTACTTTTTAGATTTTGAAAATTATAAATATATATATTTTTCTAATTTTTGATCAAAGTTAGTTAAACTTGACCGTTGAAAAATCAAATTATACAATTGAAGTGGGACGGGGAGTATAAGATTAATTAATTACCAAGAACATCGCCGACATGGAATTGTTTGCCGGTTGTCCAAGAGCCGAGATCAGTGCTGATGTCCCAACCGGAGCTGTCGCCGACCATATACGTTGTAGCTGTGCATGTTGGCGAAAAACAGAGGATTACAGCGAGGAGGAGGACCAGTAGTTTTGGCTCCATATTTGTGTAAATTATGGTTATGTTTCGAACTTACTATTAATTAATTTATACTTGGATAGCTGCAATAATTAATTTATTTTTGTCTGACTTTTATACCATACACACGCATACACTTGAAAACACACACACACATACATAATGAAATTGTTGTTGTCTGGTGGTTGAAGTTAGTTGACGGGCAGTTAAACTCCTTCCAACTCTAGTGTCTCGATTTTCTTGATTTATGTACAAGCAAATGGTGTGACCAGTTAGTCAAAATGCATACAATTCTACCTAGTTTTACCCATTTATATGTCCTTTCAAAATAATTAATGTAATGCGTTCATCTTGCGTTTTGCTTATTCGCCAGCTAGAAAGAGTACCCCAATCCAATCCAATATTATATTTATTTACCTCACATTGTTGTGATCATATGTAATCAAATCAAATGCATAAAATGACAACTTCAAAATAATGTCATACTTCAATGTAATGTTAAATAAAAACATGATTCGTCATAAATTTTCAACTAAAAATAGATACATTCATACTTACAAATAATGAAATTTTATACTAATTAATGCTTATAAATTTATTTTCCTAATTATATATATATATATATATATTGTCATAGTTTTCCGAATTATATTTAAATCATTACAAACATACAGTTTTTTTAAAAAATTAGGATATATAAGAATGAGTAACACTAGAGAACCAAAAATCTCTCTTAATTTTTTTTCCAAATGCCATCTGTCTATTTCAATTGATTGTAATAAAAGAATCAGACCCCTTTATATTAAAATCAATCGAATCAATTAAAATTACTCATTTTATCATATTACGAGTGCCACGTCATTTTGGGAGTATTATTTGAAAATTTTATTTAGTTCTATAACATTATAGATAGAATTGGGCCCTGTGCTTATGTATATTGGCTTTACGCCCAAGTCCCAATTTCATGCTTATTTTATTTGTTAATTTTAGACAAAGTGAAAATACAGATATGAATGAACTAATTAAATAAGCAATAATTAACACTCGAGTGTTGCATGTGTGCTAGGACATGTATTTGCTCCGTGAAAAACGAGACAGATGACAATAAACGCGTACGTTTGAAGTGTAGCAATAACCATGCACAAATTAAATTATATATACTGCGAAACAATGCATACAAATTATTGTTTTCCGAATTTTAAGCCTCAATCCCAGGCCAAAAAAAAATTCAATAGGCAATCCGCAATAGTATTATTGTTCAATTCTCTTCTCCGTGTTCCTCTTGAGTTTGCATTATTTTCAATTTTCCACAGAAAAAAAAAGGGGGGAAAGTGAAGAGATCATGTATAGATCTGTAAGCGCAAGCAGATTAGATGGTAATTACGAGGGGTTGCCTTTGTATGAAACAGGGATTAACTCAGAAGTTTCATTTAAAAAAGATAAAACTCGTTCAAAATTTTCAGAGAGAGCTGTTCATCTCATCCCTCTAGTCCTCGTCCTCTGTGCATTTGTTCTATGGTTCTTTTCGAATCCAGGTCTGTCTATATAAATCTATTTAATTTTATTGCATGGCAATACATATCTTATGACAAAACATGTCAAATTCGAGATTAATCCAGATCATTTGCATTTCTATTGGATACCAATGTGACTCATCATGCATGCTTGTAGATTAAAACTAATCTAACTGAGTATCCCATCGAAAACAAGGTTAAATAGCGACTTTCGATAAGATTATTATGTGTTTTGATCAAGGTTCAAGGCTATGTATATTTTGTTAATGATTTATGAAATATATAATGGGGGTGAACGAACGTATATGCAGATGTTGAGCTACCGTCGAAAGGTGATTCTGTAGCAGCAAGAATTGAAGGATTGACACTTGAAGGGGACATTGATAGTGATGGCACCCAAACAGGAATTTTACCTCATCACTTAGATATGGGAGATGTTCTCATGAATCGTGCATATGAAAATCACGACCCTCTCAATAATTAGCTCTTCTTAATACATCTCATTTCATTCACCTTGTATATTTACCAAGACGCTCTTCTAGATATTTGCAAAATATTGTTTGTCCTTTTGGCTAGCATCCTCTTAAATCCGAAGTATATAAATTAAATCATGACTAAGGATTCAAATAAGTGAGTTCAAAAGTATTGTTTAGTTCGACCTGAAAATTAGATTATCAAGCCTAAGCAGCTCATTGCATTCCTCGTTCAATAATGTTTGCAGTCAATGTTCATTTAGCCTTAATTTACCCTGTTACGTGTGCTGGTTGGTGGTGGTGCTTGAGATGTTACGTGTGCTGGGAAATTTGCAAGGCTAATCGAGTCATGGTAATAACTGGGGTATTACAATTTATCCAAGTTTTGAAAGGTAGCCTGGATTACAATTTACAGCTCATGCCACGGAAGAATACCGAATGACGTTTCTTGTCATTAATCAACAGCCGCGGATTTAATTAAGAGAGATAAAGCCACTCAGCCACTGTGAATCTGTGATGGAAATATCGTAGTTTTATTTATGGACTCATTCTATTTAATTTATCCTAATTAATTAAAAGTTGTTGAAAATAAATAAGTACACTGGATGCTTATAAATAAATACAGTGGATATCTACATGAGCAGGCTGGCTAGAGCAATAAATGATAATTAAATTAATACCTATAGATCCAGGACAGCACATACAATGCAGCAACGCCAAATCCACCAGAAGCAAGGAAGCCAGTAACGATTAAGAAAATAGTTATCACCGCCGGAACTAAAAATGAGCATCACGGGCGTAGCTATAGTAAGTGCTACGACTGTTCCAGCCAATGTTAGCCCACACAGTACCAGAAGTGATCCACCGGCTGTCGCCGCCGTTGCCGCCTTAAGCACCTGCACCGATTTCGATTGCTGTTGTTGTTCTGCCATGTTATGTATGCCTTTATTGCTATGTTCCTAATTATATGTGTGTGTGTGTGTGTGTGTGTGTGTTTTAAGTGTTTATTGAAAGGCGGATATGAATAGAGATTGTAAGGCGAGTGTTTATATAGAATACAAGAAGCGTTACGAGGATGGCACGTGTGTGCATGCAATGGAGTTCTCTGCATGTAACCGTATACATGTTTTCTCTTTCGGCTTCATGCATAACCAGTTTTGGTTGTATTTGCATGCATTCTTATTATCTTCTCCGCCCCAGCTTTCTTTTGTTATTTTTGATAAGTTGGCCCAGATTATTTTATGTGTAGATTACTAGATCATCATTATTATGGCCCATCAAAATTGTAATAGCTTCCCCAGGCCGGTCATATTATATACAAAGTTAATTATATTTCATAAATATAATTAAAATATATTATACTTTACAAACATAATTATAATTTTTATTATTATTTTTCAATGAAAAATGTATATATAGATATATGATATGTAAATGTTACTGAAATTCTTTTAAATAAAATTTTAATTACAACTAATTAATTGTGGTTGTAAAATTATTTATATTATAAATTTATATGTTAGTAATTATATCAATAAAGTAAATATAATTTTAATAATAAAAAATTTATTTACAAGTGACACGACAAGAAGAAAGAAAATAGCAAGTGTTAACAAGTTAATGAATTGAGTGCTATACAAAGATCACTTTGAGTAGCTCCGCGTATGTTTACCGTGGATAATGAAAATGTGTATAGTCTCTCCGCGATTATTTTTTGTGGAGTGTATTATTATTTTTTTTAATTTTGACCGTTCAATTAAAAATTGAACGGCACAAAAATAGCTTGTTTTCTAAATGGCTGTTGGAATAATTACATAATATATATATAACTTATATAATCCAACTCTGCACTTCCAGCTCAGCATGATGTACAGCTCATACAGTTAGTTAGACTCATAACAGAATGGTTGTTAGAATAGTGGAGAACAAGCTAGTCTAGAGTTGTATATATACATAGTTTTGTAAACAATTTTAAACACAATACATATTTTACATTTTATCATCTTCTTCGTTCAAGCATTACATGGTATCAGAGCAAAACGATTTGTAACCCTAATTTTCTTAATTGAACATCTATTTTGCTTACGAAGATGTATTGTTACACTGGAGATTAGATCTCACATGGTGCTTTCACTGGCGATTCATCAAGCGATCTCAGCTTGATCTCAACTTTTCCGGTGATCTCAACTTTTCCGGCGATCTTTCATCGACGTCCATCTCCTTTACGGTGATCTCTTGCATAATATTGTAGAAACTCACTCTAGTCTTCACTGTCATTTCATAGTGATCTTAGTTCATAATCTTGATTTCTTCCTTCTTAGTTCATAGTATTTTGCAAGCACAGCTCATAAATGTTTCATACCTATGTGTATCTATAGTTTGTGTCTATAGTACCTATCTTGATTTCATTCACATCTATACATCTATACATATTACAAGTCTATATAGTGTTTACACAAATTAACATCAAATGGCTCAATCTTCATCATCTGTTGATCAAACTCTTCGTTTTGATCAAGATAATCCTTTACATCTTCAAAACTCTGATAGTCCTGGTATGAAACTTGTAAACGATTGTTTCGATGGCACGGGTTTTGGTAATTGGAAAAGATCTATGACAATTGCTCTCTCAGCTAGAAATAAGCTCGGTTTTGTTGATGGTTCAATTCCTAAACCAGCATTGAATTCTCCAACTTTTAAGAGCTGGTCTAGATGCAATGATATAGTAATTTCCTGGATTCTTAGTGCCTTATCAAAACAGATTGGTCGTAGTGTGATCTACTCAAACTCTACTCATGAAATGTGGAAAGAATTGGAAGTAAGATATGGTGTTTCTAATGACGCTCAGCTATTTGGACTTCATAAAGAACTCAATGCAATTAATCAAGGAAATAACAATGTTGCTGATTACTTTACCAAACTCAAGATGCTATGGGATGATATAGACTCATTGTGTTTCATTCCTGTGTGTACTTGTGGTTGTACTTGTGGAGTAGCTACAAAAATATCTGGTTTTCATCAGGATCAACGAGTTATCCAGTTTCTCATGGGGCTGAATGAAACCTACAATGTCATGCGAGGCTCAATTTTGATGAAATCTCCTCTACCTTCCATTGGTCAAGTTTATAGTCTGCTTCTTCAAGAGGAAACTCAGAGGGATATTCATTCTTCCACTACTTTCCAGACAGATGCAGCTTCTCTAAATGTCCAAGTCAACAGGAACACTCATAATAACTTTCCAACTCAACCATCACAGTACAAACCAAGGACTGATACTAAGTACAAATCATCTCTTCATTGTTCCTACTGCAAGAAGGCTGGTCATCTAATAGACAAGCGTTATAGGCTTCATGGCTTTCCTAATGATTTCAAATTCACAAAGACAAAGAAGTATGCAGCAAATGTTGATTCATCAAGCTCTCCTCAAGATGGTACTTCCCTTATTCCTCAACATAATAATAGTACTGCACATTCTGTTGTTCTTCCCTCTACAGGATTGACTCCAGAATTGTATACTCAGCTTGTCAATCTTCTCAAATCAGCTCAACCTCTTCTGCATCTAATTTTGCTGGTAACTCTCTTGATCTTCATCCGTCCATTGCTTGTTTAAGCACTTCAAATGTTATTGCCTGGATTATTAATAGTGGAGCAAATGACCACATGTGCTTCAACAAACAATTCTTCACTTCTTTCACTTCTTTATCTCAACCATTGAATATATCTCTTCCTAATGGCAATATTATACCAATCACACTTGTTGGTACAGTCCCCATTTCTCATAATATTATCCTGGAAAATGTTTTATATGTACCCAGTTTCACTTACAATTTGTTGTCTGTTAGTAAATTAGCTCACCAGTTGCAATGCAGTGTACATTTCACTAATGACACTTGTTATGTGCAGGGCTCTTCTCTGAAGAAGCCACTGGTTCTTGGTAAATCACATAGAGGCTTGTACTTGCTTTCTTCTCATGTTCAAACTGGATTATTCTCCATGATCACACACACTTCAAATTCTGCTTCTTCTTGTAATAAATCTTTACTGTTATGGCATGCCAGATTAGGGCATTTACCATTTAGTAAATTGAAAACTCTGAAACTTTGTAGTGACTCTGTCACAAATCTTCCATGTACTGTTTGTGCTAAGGCAAGACAACACAGATTGCCATTTCCTAAAAGTCAAATTCACAGTACTAGAAAATTTCAACTTCTTCATATAGATACATGGGGTCCTTATCAAACTTATACCTACAACAACTATAAGTATTTCTTAACTATAGTTGATGATTTTAATAGAGCTACTTGGACACACCTGTTAACTCATAAAAGTAATGCTTTCAGTTTCATTAAAACTTTCATTACAATGATTGAAACCCAATTTTCATGTTCTGTTCAAACTGTAAGAACTGATAATGCATTAGAATTAGGGCTCAGTCATGAAATTTCTGCCTACTTCTCATCCAAAGGCATTACTCATCAAACTTCATGCGCTTACACTCCACAACAAAATGGTGTTGTGGAGAGAAAGCACAAACATCTCTTAGAAACATCAAGAGCTCTACTATTTCAATCTAATCTCCTAAAGAAATTTTGGGGAGAGTGTGTTCTAACAGCAACCTATCTCATTAATAGATTCCCTTCAAATGATTTGCAAGGACATTCTCCTTATGAAATTCTATTTGAAAAACCACCAGATTACTCCACTTTGAAACCATTTGGCTGTCTTAGTTACATCACCACTCCCACACCTCACAGGGACAAGTTTTCACCTAGAGCCATTCCTTGTGTTTTCGTAGGTTATCCCTATGGCAAGAAAGCTTATAAATTTCTTGACTTAGAAACCAAACAAATCAGAATATCCAAGGATGCTATTTTTCATGAACATATCTTTCCTTTTGTCAAGATTTCTCCTGATTATTTTTGTCCTGTACCAGCACCTGATACACCAAACATTATCACTAGTGTTGACAATTCACCTTATTCTGTCACTAACATTGAGCCCAATTCATCAGCTCAGCATTTATCTGTAGAACCACCTCTCATAAGAAAATCAAATAGAAATTCTAAATTACCAACCTATCTTGAGGACTATGTGCATCCCCTACAAGCTCACTGTACTGATTCAATCTGTTCTTGCACCCTAACCTCCTTATGTGACAAATCTCCTCACTTTAACTACTCTTCATCTGTTTGTTGCACTGTCAACACACCACCTTATTCCCCTGTTCCAGAACCTCACAGTTATGAGGAAGCATCCATTTATCCTGAATGGCAACAGGCCATTGCTACTGAATTCTCCGCACTTGAAGCAAACAACACTTGGTCTGTGGTTCCATTACCACCTGGAAAGAAATCTATATCATGTAAATGGGTTTTTAAAACCAAACATCATGCAGATGGTTCTATTGAAAGACATAAAGCTCGTTTGGTAGTAAAAGGATTCACCCAAAAAGAGGGCATTGATTACACTGAAACATTCTCACCTGTAGTTAAAATGACTACTATTCGAAGCTTAGTAGTTGTTGCTGTCAAAAAAGGATGGGATTTGACCCAATTGGATGTTAATAATGCTTTTCTTCACGGGGATCTCCATGAAGATATCTACATAAAGCCCCCACCTGGTTTGCCAGTACCTCTTGGTCATGTCTGCAAGCTAGGAAAATCTTTATATAGGCTTAAACAAGCTTCTAGAGAATGGCACTCCAAGCTAAGTTCAGCATTACTCTTAAGAGGTTACAAAACATCCAAAAATGATTGTTGTCTATTCTACAAAAGATCAGGTCCTTCCATTGTTTTCTTAGCAGTGTATGTAGATGACATTCTTGTCACTGGAGATAACATGGATGAGATCAATTCTGTTAAACAATTTTTGGATTCTAAATTCAAAATTAAGGATTTAGGTCCTTTACACTACTTCTTAGGACTGGAATTTCACAGACTTCCTACTGGTATGGCTGTTAATCAGAGGAAATTCACTCTCGATCTTCTCAAGGATTTTGATTGTTTGGATTGCATTTCAGTTGTTAGCCCCTTGGATTACAATCACAAATTATTTCATGATCAAGGTACCCTGCTGTCTGATCCTTCTATCTACAGGAAACTAGTTGGCAAACTAAATTTCCTCACACACACAAGACTTGACATCTCTTTTAGTGTTCAACATCTAAGCCAATTTATGTCTTCTCCTAGACAACCTCATTGGGATGCTGCTGTTCATGTTCTTCGATATCTTAAAACCAATCCTAAGTAAGGATTGTTCTTTAGTTCTTCTCCAGATTATAATCTCACAGCATATTGTGATGTTGATTGGGCTGCTTGCCCTCACACTCGAAAGTCTGTCAGTGGATTTGTTATAATGCTTGGTGACAGTCTTATCTCCTGGAAATCAAAGAAGCAGCATACTGTCTCGTTATCATCTGCAGAGGCTGAATATCGATCTCTACGCAGGTTAACTGCAGAACTTGCTTGGTTATCCAGGTTATTAGCTGATTTTGATGTTCCCAACATCACTCCTATTTCCGTCAAATGTGACAACCAAGCTGCTATATACATTGCAAAAAACCCAGTTTATCACGAACGGACTAAACACATTGACATTGATTGTCATTTTGTTCGTGAAAAACTTTGTTCAGGTCTCATTTCATTGTCCTATGTCCCTACCAAAATGCAGCTTGTAGATGTTTTTACAAAGCCCTTAACTGGTCTACAACATCATGAGATTATATCCAAGTTGGGAGTACATTCCTTACCCTCCAACTTGCGGGGGGTGTTGGAACAATTACATAATGTATATATAACTTATATAATCCAGCTCTGCACTTCCAGCTCAGCATGATGTACAACTCATACAGTTAGTTAGACTCATAACAGAATGGTTGTTAGAATAGTGGAGAACAAGCTAGTCTAGAGTTGTATATATACATAGTTTTGTAAACAATTTTAAACAAAATACATATTTTACATTTTATCATCTTCTTCGTTCAAGCATTACAATGGCCCCTAGCAAGACCCATTTCATACTGTACCAAATACTCAAATAGATGTTATAGATCATCTCGGGTCCCTTCGACTAAATTTAAAAATATATTTTCTTACCGAAAGTTAAACATTGAGTTATTATATTTATCGATAAATTTTTTTAAATGCGTGATTTATGGGTCATAATAAATTAAAATTAAAATTATATATTTGAATGCTAATATCGACTTGATAAAAAAGTTAAAATTAAAATAAGTTACTAAAAAAGGTACTCCCTTAGTCCCAAGAAAAATGACGGTTTAACTTAATAATATTTTTCTAATTTTTTTGTTTTGTATAAAAGTTTAAACTTTATATTTTTCCACAAAATAAAAAATAAAAAAAATATTTATAAATACCTCTACGGGATGCATTAAAATGCGTATAAAAAATCAAAGGGTCATTTTGAAACGAAAGGAGTACATTGGACTTATAATTTTAAATGATTTTAAATTTTAAGTAACTTTTTTACATATTACACATACATATATTTTTAATTTTTAAAACTCTTTTTAAGGAGAGCCAAACAAGCTCTCGGCCCTAATGAAATATCAATGTCCTACTTCCCGAAATTTGAGAACAAAATCTAAATATTTACTACAATAAATGGCCTGTTTGACCTGCCTTAAAATAAGTCCTTTTGGACTTATTTTCGAGTAAAAATTTCATATTTTAATAAATATTTTTTATACAAGTATTTAATGTATATTTGAGATTCTATAAGTTGCAAAAAAAAGTTAACTTTTTTCAGAAAAAAGTTAGGAATCTCTAACTTTGTCTTAAAATAAGTTGACTTATTCTGGAAAAAAGTTCCCCCAAACACTAGGAAACTCTGGCTGGGAATTAGATTATGAATACGATGTTAGAGCTACAAACAGATGAAACAATGCATATTTGGAAATTGGCAATTGACACTTACCATCAACACTTTTTGACTTTGAACATTACTTGTCTAACTAGCCTAAAACAAGATGCGTCACCTCAATCATCATCTGAGCTATATTCACTTGATTCTGGTAGGGAAGCAACAGCAGCACAACAGAATGATTCCTTGTCCTTGACTAGAAGGCAGCTTCCAGAAGAACTCCACTTCAAATCAGTGGCGTTAAATTGTAGCAATGGAACATTCACACAATAAGCCCCCGAGGGTGTCCACATGTACAAGTGGGAGCTTCCAGTGCAAAAAACAAGACGAGTACATTCAGGATCCCAAGCTGCTGCTCGGATGGGATCTTTTTGCAGTAAAATGGCAGCAAGTTCTAGATTGTGCATGTCCCAAACCCAGAGGACAGTCGGCATGCTGTCATTGCGAGTGCAGATATACCGGCTATTGCTACTCCATGACAAAAGACCTGCAATTATAGTGTCTCTAGTTTTTAACAGATTGCAACAGAAGCAGATTGTATATCAATATCTAAAGCTTGATGGTTCTACTAGCACAGCAGCACGCACAGTAGTGTAGTTATATTTTAGTTTTTGAGTTGATATTGCTTGTAATATTAAATTCCTCAGGAATCCAACCACCTGAAGTATAAAACCAGTTCTAAATCACTTCTAAGCAGGTTCAACTTTCAATGTCACTTGATTACATGGCTAATTCAATTACATGCAAGTTCATGCTAGTACCGGCATGAAAGTCAGTGTTGATTTGATGCTCTCAATTTCAAGTTTGCCAGCACCTACTTAGGTAAGCTACTTTTGTTAGCTTCTGGTCTGAATGAAGCTTCACCATAGAAATTCATTATATGGATCCCTACAACTTGCATAAAGAACCAAAGATGTATTCTATATCTATTATATTCAACCTCTACTTAGCTATTGATCACTTTTTCTTCTTGGGATTCAGTTC
Organism: Oenanthe sinensis; assembly: GCA_028671895.1. Lineage (NCBI taxonomy): Eukaryota > Viridiplantae > Streptophyta > Magnoliopsida > Apiales > Apiaceae > Oenanthe > Oenanthe sinensis. The sequence continues at coordinate 50,661,692 of CM053804.1, forward strand.
TCGTACAATTGCATATCAAGTATTCATCTTAAAGCCTATGTAATAACACCTTTCCTTTATTGCTATTTCTATGTAATATCATTTTTATTAATGCACTAGTATACTGTATACATAATACAAGAAACAGTGGTGGTGTTTAAATTCTTTAGTTTATTTCTCTTAGAATACGACACGATACATTAGTTTGCTCCATGCATATTAATATATTATTATTTCAGCTGTTAGGCTCAGCCTCTTCTTTGTGTCAGTGATGTTCTAATTTTAAAAATTGTCAAAATTAGAAAATTTAGACCCTCTTAGTCAGTTCTCTCCCTCTTTCCGAATAAATATAATTTGTTACCTTGTTTAAACATAAGAAAACTATATACAAAGAGAGCTTACTAATTCCTTGTTTAGGATTGGGCTTATCCACAGGTGGCTTCTGAAAAGGCAAGGTGATGGGCACTTCCAAAACATCATACCTGACCTCTATATGTTGTTCTGCTCCATTTTCTGGTTGAGCAAGCCATAATCAGAATTCAGCAAAAAAAGAAAGAAAAGAAAGTGATTCAGCAAAGAAAATTCACAATAGTAACATAAAACTGAAGTAAGTTGTATATACAAAATTAAGATTTTTTTTTATTAACAAGAAATTTCCATTGCGAAAAGTAAAATATGTATTTAGCAATATATGTGTGTGTGCGCATCAGTGCGCGCAGTAGTGGTAACTTAAATTGGTTTTCCTAATAAAAAACCCACTAAATGAGGCCCAGTTTTATACTTTCTTTTCTTAAACTTTTTTAACAATTGACAAATTGAACAGATATTGTTTTTAATGGAAAACAGTTAAACCGAAGAAATGTATAAATTCATCTAATTCTAACTTGATCTAAAGAGTGCTATCAACACTAAATAAGTTAATTTTAATAAAAGGTACAAGACAAATTCAAAATGTAAACTTACAAGTACAAAAATAAAGTTGGTGAGTTAATTTGAATAAACTCATCTTGAAGGATATAGGCATAAAAGTGTACCTCCAATCAAACAAGTAAAGTTGATTATGCAATATAAAATATTAGGAAATCGTAAACTTCTTGTGGGGAAACGACCCCAATTAAACTAGGACAGTTTCATGCACAAAATTTATGTTTACCAGAGTTGTGATTGACAAAATCATCCTTTAAAGATGAACCCGGCATATCAAGTTGCAGAGGCTCGTCTACCTCCTAAAATATAAAAACAGAGTCATAATATTTCAAAAAGAAAACATCATATTTTTAAAAGATACATACACGTCAACTACCTTGAAGATGGCAGCAGAACAGGGAGCGCGTACATTCGATAGGTGAGTGAACTCAGCAAAAACTTTCCAAGTAAGGTGACTCAGAACTCTTAGCATCTGATCATAACTTCCCACAGCAAGAAACTGGCCACAAGGTGACCATGAAACACTTTTCACACCTAGCCCACTTTCATATGCTTGATACTTTGATAAACACCTCCCATCAGGGGAATAAATAAGAACCTATACACAAGCATACTGTCTATAAGGTTTGCCACTCGCTAACATGGAAACTATATGACAATCATATTGTACAAATCGTAATGCATCAGCGTCTTTTTTGTTCAATTTTTATAATAAGATGAAATCTGATGCATCTGCATTCTCAAACAAAAAGTGATCCCAAATTCAATCTAACTTATGAAGAGAAGATTAACAAGAGTAACACTAAGAGGACATACACCAGTTGATAACTTTCGAAGAATCACTTCTCCTTTCCAAATATCTATAATGATTCCTAACAATACATTAAACTTCAAAATAAACTTAAACATAAACAGCAAAATTCACTCCTAAAGATTGATGACATGGGCCATGTGGCAAGGCAGAAAGAATATACTGTAACACGCACAATTCGGGGACAGTTGATCCAGGATGTATAAGTAATTTTGATGTTAATCTATAGATAATGTGCTTTTTTTGCAATTAGACCAATTATGAATGGCAAATTATTTACCTTATAATCTAGAGGAGAATCCCATATCACAATAGCACTATCATCTGGAGACCATTCAATATCAGCCAAATCTAATGTGTCTACAGCAAAAACGCCCATTGTCTCCCACGTATTACACGCCAAAAGATTTATATAGTCCTTGCAATCACGCCTGGTGCATATTGCAGCAAACTTTCCATCATGGGTAAAAGCTACTCCTTTAGAAGCATGCTTTGGCCACTGGACATGTACACATGCTGTGTTCACTAGGGACCAAACGGTGAGCCGCAATTGGAATTCGGATGTGGTGAGAATGTGGCGACTGTCAGGGCTCCATCTAGCATAAGCAATACCAGCAAGGCCTTCATCGATTTTGCATGTCCAGTCAGGTTGTGCCAATGACCAAACTTGTATTACAGGCCTCCTATAGAGTCCACAAAGTATGTACTCAGAGTCGAGGGCCCATTCAATATAGCTTATCTTATCCGAGCATGAAAACAACTGCACAACCTGTATGGCAGTCAGTACATTAACATATGAAAAATTCCTGATGACTAAAAAGAAGAAGGACCAAAACAATATTAAAAATCATTGTGTTCTGCCATTAAATTATAATCATCTTAGGGTAATTGCCTCATGCAGTCAATAAGAAAACCAAGGTGATAACTCCTATAAGAAAGCATATCTCATTTATTTACTTGCCCACAAAGTTCACAGCTTTTTCAGAAGGCATTAGTTCACTGCCTTTTCTCCTTTAAAGGATGCTTAGCCAGCAACAACAAATGGGATCGGTGTAGGTAGGGGCGGCGCTGGTGTAGCGTGGGATGAGCGAGCGACTGCATAGGGCCCCAAATTTTATACCACCTCTTATATATATGTTTTATATATATATATATTTAGAGATGTTTGAAACAAATTTTTTTCATGAAAAAAATCAATGTCTGCAAAAAGGATAATGGGTCTAACATGAAGGGTAAGAATCAATGTGTGTAAAAAAGACTTTTAGATTTAAATCCTAAAGCTTTTTATACTCCATGTTCTGTTCTGATAACCTTTACTTACTTTTGTGTGACATTACAAACACTTCAATGAAAGCTAGAGGGTTCTTTAGAATAGTCCAATGCATTAACACTTTATTTGATAATTCTATAAAGAGGTGGCATGTTCAGAGGAAATGTTTTTAAAAGTTTAACTATTAAATCATTGTTGGCCACGGGTCGGAAAAGTCGCATTGAAAGTTTAATGGAAATAAATGATCTTAAGATACAAAGTGATCTTCAGCAATAAATGAGCTTGGTAGTTTCGAATTTATGCTTGCTATAATTACTTGGTATGAAATTTTATATGTTATAAAATTAATTAGTTAGTTAATTGGCTTAGTTACGAACAATTATGTCACAACAAAGGCTAAACGGGTTTTTTATGATGGCAATTGATAATTGAACTTTTGGATGGAACTGACGTTAGAAGTTTTCTAGATGATTTTGTCATAAAGCATCCAAGAATGCAAGAAGAGCATCTCTTTTTAAGTGAATTTATTAGACTTTATTTTTTATTATTAATATATTTTGATAGTTTAGTCCCAAATTTTATTGCCACGCCAGACTAGGACACCACGTACAAATATTGTTATAAACAACATATCAACCAGGACATTGAGCATAAACTATTTGAGTTTAATTTCATCAGTAATTAGTCCTTTCATTATACTAGATTTCAATAAACCCTAATTCATAAGCAGCATAGAAAAAGAGACTTAACTCTACTTATAATCAGCATATGAAGAAATTGAACACAAGTAGTAACAAATAATCATAATGGAGAAAGCTACATCTGATTTACAATTAACAATGAAGTGAGTACCTTGAGTGATAGTAGATCACGAATGACGAGGCGATAATCGACAGCAACAGCAATAAACCTAGAATTAGGGGAGAATGCACAGGGACCTGTTTGTTTATATGCCTCTGTGAATTCCATTTCTTAATCTACAACTATATTTTCATATGCATATATGAAAAATGTGAATGAAGATGCTAGGGTTGAGTTGTAGATCTAGTTGTAAGAAGAAGAGATGCATTACACGAGAGTGGAGATGATGACAAACATTCTTTCTATTTCATTTTTTTTAAATCCTTCGACAAACAAATAAGTTCGTTTCAAATTTTGAATCTACCGTACTAGTCCCCTGACTCCCCTTCCCTCGGCCCGGGTTATATCATATATCCTTGTTTTTTTATCTTGGTGCGGGGTTTGAAGATGTTTTTTTTATCGAGGAAAATGAAATAAATTATTTAATTTTGTGAAATAAAATAGTATAGAGAATAAAGTTTATAATGAAATATTTTTTAGGGTGAGTATTTTTATAATTGTATATAATTATAATAATACCCTCATATATTTACACGAGAATTTCAGGAACATTAATTTCAATAGTATATAATTTAAATGTACTCTCTCGATTAAAATTCTAGTTCTATTTTAATAAAAATGACAAATCATGAAAACAAATTTAAAACACATTAATCTATTTTAACTCTAATAATTTGAAGAAATACCTGTTTTATTTTATCTCAAAATGCATTTTTTTTAAATTCCATATAAATAATCACATTGTCAATTTGTTGTATTATAAATAAGGGTGGTGCATGTGTATTTAAGGGTGATACATGTAAATTAATTATAAAGAATAATGATCGTTACATAATTATAATTTATAAATTTAATATTATTTATAATTAATAAAATAACATTAAAATATATATATATATATATATATAATCAAACTAAATTATAAATTTAAAACAAGTGGAAATATAAGAATTAAAAAATTCAAGAACCATATAAAATGGACAAAATCATCAAGAAACGGACCCCACATCATCCAAACAATAGGTTCCAATTTAGATTTTCCAGTTTCCCCACACAAAAAAAATCGCAAATTGCAAACCATAAAAAACACACAGAGAGAGAGTGACACAGAGTAAGAAGAAACCAATGAGCACCATACACGTACAAAACCATACGGACGCACACACAGACGGTCAGTTAAAAAGATCCGATGCCGCCTGCAGTCATAACTGGCCCTGAGGTGAAGGGAGTTATGCTTTTGAATGGGGTATAAAAAAATAAAAAAAATTAGGGGTAAGGTTTTTTTATGAAAGAGTGAAAAAAATATAAAATATAAATTATATGTAGAGACGTAAAAAAAAATTAGGGACACAATATTTTTATAAAAGAATATCAATTTTTTTAAAATATAAGAACCAAATAATAATAATAATTAGAGTCAAAATAATTTCTTTTTTATTTTTGTTTATATAAAAAAGCACAATAAAATTAAAGATATGTAAATATTATATATCAATCTCCATATTTTGTAAAAACTAACGCTTACTCTTCTTATTATCATTGACTACCAAATCCCTAATTACAGGATAAAAAAACATCGATCTGGAGCCAAAGGAAGAAAAATCAATCAAAAACAGGTTGATTTTTAAAAGATTATACAAAAGGTGGAGGACTTCTTAGGTTTATGAAATCAACAATTTCCATTGATCCAATGAAGAGGTTAATGTTAGTGGTGGAAGTTAAAATATTAACATTAGAGAAGTTAAAGAAGATGAAAATATGGTTAATACTGAGAACCCAATTGTTGATGAATAGGAATTATTGTCTGACAACGAAAAAGAGGATAATGATCTCCATGAAAACAAAACTCAGGAAAATGATTACATAGATATCAATGATCCTGGAAATTGGAATAAAATCGATAACAAATTTAGAGATTTCGATGTTGAGAAATGTCCGGTAAGAGTTCATGTAATTGATGATGATTTTTTTCCAGTTGATACTAATAGAAGACATTTTACACACTCATATTACACTCGAAAATTGAGTAATTGGGAGAAACAAGATAGAAGATGGCTTATTTATTTGAAAGTTGTGAATATTTTTTTTTACATTTGTTGCAAGTTGTTTAATCTCAAGATGAATGCCATAAATCATTCTAACAATCTTACCATTGTGTTATTCGATAATTGGGCAAATCTTTCGCGAGGTCTTAAAAAACACGAAACTAGTAGAGATCAGACATGAGTGATTGGATGGAAATTGAAAGGAGATTGGAAAAAAATGAAACTATCTTCTTTGTAAGTAATTCTTTTTTAATAATTTAGACATAAAATTTTGATTCATTTGGAGGTTTTTAATTTGTCAGCCTGGCATCAACTTAAGCAAATGTATAGTTTTACTAGATTCCCTTTCTTGTCTTGTCCTAATCCTCCCAATACTCTCTACTTGAATGATTATCATTATCTCTCTCAAATTACTGTATTAACATGGTGTTTTCAACTCGAATTCTAGCTGTTTCGTATCCTGTATCACCACTTGTCATATACAGGAGGACCTCTCAATTTCACACACCAAGCCTCAAATTCAAGTTGAGATGCCGCTCCATAGCGTCCGACTCCGATTCTTCTTCATTTGTTCCTTCACTTGATTCTGATTCAGCTGATAAAACTGCTTCTGCGTATGTTATTTTTACTGTGTGTGTGTGTGTGTTTTGCAATTAAGTGCATTAGTTGCCTTCTGGTTTTATACATGATACATCTGAATTTGTGCGTTCATCGATTTTCTAAAACAAAATGGTTATTGCGTGGAATTTATAAATTGTGTTCATTTGGCTGCAGTTTTTGTATCATTGAAGGTCCTGAAACAGTTCAGGATTTTGCCAAAATGGAAGTGCAAGAAATTCAAGAGAACATTAGGAGCCGTCGAAATAAGATTTTTTTGCACATGGAGGAGGTATGCTTTTATTATAATCTACCTGTTTTAAGATAAATTCTAAGTGATATGGCTATTGATTGATTTCTCTAAATTTCTATTTATTTTTATGTTATATACTTTTGCTTGTAAGTTGTTTTGTTATCATTTGGATTCGTAACTGCGGAACTTCCTCTAACTGGTAATGTGTAACTTCCCACATTGTTTAGAATAAGACATTGTTTAAAATATGAGTGTTCGAGGCCTTTATGAGTACAAGTCGACAACAAATGTATACCAAAGTCGCTAGCTCTTTTGGGCTGACCTGTGTTGAGTTGTTGGGTCTGGTATGCATTGGGTTTTGGATTTTATATCGCGAGTGTTGTCAAAAGATAATGTGTTTGTTTTGGAACTCGTTGCTTTCTTGATTAAAACTCTCACAGTAATAGCTTGACATCCCTATATTCAATTTCTAAACTGCAATTACTAGCTGGCCTTGTTGTGTGATTAGGCTATTTTTTATAGAACTCTCACCTTCAAAGATGTTTGCTTTCCATGTTCTCTTTGAAACACTACAATTAGTTTCTTATCCAAGTAATCGCGATGATATTGTAGTTCTTTTTGACCTTTAAAATGAAATGCTGTTCTTTCTGAACTCATTTTCGCTCAACTGCGTCAAATATTTACTTGGTTAAACCTTTTTAATTGTTACAGGTTCGCCGGCTGCGGATCCAGCAGAGAATAAAAAATGCAGAACTTGGAATCTTTAATGAAGAGCCAGAAATTGAACTTCCAAATTTCCCATCATTTATTCCCTTTTTGCCTCCTCTTGTAAGCCTTTTATCTTCATTGATATTTTAATATCCTTATAGAAATGGTTTTTTGGAAAACTTTTAAAAACTCTCAGCTTTTATATACATATTTTTTCTTCGCGTTATTCATGAGAACAGTCAATGGACATTGCTATCTCCATCTATAATCAAATTTTGGGTCTCCACTGAATGACTAATGTATAATTTTATGCAGACCTCAGCAAACCTGAAGCAATACTACGCCACTTGCTTCTCTCTTATTGCTGGAATTATCCTTTTTGGTGGTCTCCTAGCACCATCTGTAAGTTTTCCTGCATTTTATTCACTAATAAGCCCCTAAATTTACTTCATATATAACTTGGTATTAGTATTCTCATGCGTTGATAGTCTACTCTTTCTGCTATAAGACCCCAAATTTTCTTCCCTGATACATATATTTTTATGATACTTTATACTATATCTGTGGTTTTGATCATGCACCATTTTCTATACAAGTTCATTATGCATGTCTAAAGTGATTATGGTCTGTGAATACTTATGTAAAGTTTGATATTCAGGGAACGAGCATGTTTTGCTTATATCTGGCTCTTATCTAAATATATACATGTGCATATAAATATATATTAAATTAAATTTTTTGTAGCTTTTTGAAACATTAAGGAAAGTAAGAAACAAATATACAACAAGACTTGATTCAGGGAATGTAGGGTCCCAGAATTCGTTAATACCACTTGTTCAATCAAAGGATACGAAAAGAACATTGTAGCTGAATCTGCATGATAAATTAGGCTATTTTGCCTTGTTTAAATGGCCTGTCCATTTAGATACTTACTTGGCTTATGAGTTGGCCATTCGGCAAGCCCAGTGAGCTCCTTGGTCAAATTCACTGAAAATAAGGAATAGGTGTGTAATGTTTTTCATGCAGATAAATGAACTCGCTGTAGATCGCATGCCTTTTTATTATCCTAAATGCCTATTGTGCCCATCAATCCATCATGAATGATGGAACTAACAATAAAATGAGAGCATGGGATTCCTCATGTTCATTTTTCTCTTCTTGTAGTATTCAAGTATCTAATTTTAATGTTTTAGATTCATGCAGTAATCTTATATATAAAAAATAATTGTAGATCTCAGAATCATTTTACATATTAACATGTAGAAAAGAACGAACTATGTTGGCAACTACATTGATTGAATTGTGTACCTTTTTCTCTCTCTTTTTTACATAGATGAAAGTTGTAACTCGTCTGGAATATTAATCTTAAACCTGTTTGTTTGATATCAGTTGGAGCTAAAGTTGGGACTGGGAGGCACATCATATGAGGATTTCATTCAAAGCATGCATCTTCCCATGCAGTTGAGGTATGGAGTGTGATATGGTTACAACTTCAAATGTACTAATTTCCTGGTTCTTAATCTGGTCAATTGGTTTCCACCCTGGTTTAATTTTGGAGCTAAAGTTGGTCACATTGTATATTAAGTACAGTAAAATAAATCATGGTTTTCTTTTTATCTTTTTTTTTTAATGCCTTTCACCATGCCAATCCATCCCCCCCCCACCTAGCTCTTGTGTCCACCACCGCCATTGTTTCCGCTGTCAGTCCATCATTGTCAACATCACCACTCTGAAAAATGAAATCAGTACAGCAGTACTGATTTATTTTTTATTTTTCTTATTGTTTATGAAATAGTGAAGTTGATCCCATCGTGGCATCATTTTCTGGAGGAGCAGTTGGGGTGATCTCAGCCTTGATGGTAGTTGAAATTAATAATGTAAAACAGCAGGAGCAGAAACGATGCAAGTACTGTCTAGGAACAGGTATATTTTTTGTAACAGTTAATGGCTTCTCTTTTCCCGTTATTTGATGAAAAAGTGTATTTGATATTCAGGAATTTGTGTCTCTGTCAAAAGGAAAAAAAATTATAGTCCATTTCTTTACCAATTTTGTGGTTATAAATTATTATAAACAATCCGATGGAGTTGTTGGTCTATCCACAAGAAGAATCTTGAGTTCTTTTAAGATCTCCGGAAGTCCTTCATGTTTCAAGCTACATACTATTTACACCATGAAACCACATTTTTCATTCTTCATGCATTATTCAGAGTTGATATGTTGCCAAGTATGACAGAGCTTATCCTCCTACCCAATGTTATAACATACTGATTGGATCTTCTTAAGCATACCTAGTTTTCAAGACAGTTGGAGGTTACAGGATGGTGCAATATCAATTACAAAATAAATCAAGAATCGATTGATATAATTGGAATTAGAGTGCTTGTTTTCTGATGCAGGATATCTTGCTTGTGCTCGTTGCTCAAGTACTGGAGCTCTTGTTCTGATCGAACCAGTTGCAATGGTGAATGGCGGGAATCAGCCTCTATCGCCGCCTAAAACTGAAAGATGTTCCAATTGTTCTGGAGCAGGAAAGGTTGGATTACTTTAAATTTCCTTGCACACACATACCTCGTGAAAATTGACGTTATTTTAGTCCAGGTTGGACTGGTAAAGTAGTAGCGTCTTCTAAGTTCTAACTATATTCTTGTGCGTACGAGCATGAGGAATAATCTTCATTTTATCTTTGCATTCAAGGGGTTAGCTTGCTGAGCTTCTAAAGTATTTATAAGATCCTTTTATATTTTGCAGGTCATGTGCCCTACTTGTTTGTGTACAGGGATGGCTATGGCAAGTGAACATGACCCAAGGATTGATCCTTTCGACTAATGTACAAACTACAAACTACTGCCCAGCTTAAAGCTTAGAACTGCTCATTATACGCTTTACGGACACATTGATATGATCGAAGTTTGAATATTGTGTATATAATATATAAGCTTCAATAACGGCATAATATTATTAAGATCACCATGTTTCTCATGAATAATCTGTACTGTTGCCAATGAGTACTGTCTAGTGTCTAGTTGCAACTTGAGTGTAAAAGGTTCATACTTGAGTTAACTTGTCACAACTTGCTTGATTCTTTACAAGTTGTCTTCGCTCTTTTTTCATTCTGGTCGTAACATCTTGTATGGCAGATTGAATTATGGGTCTAAATATCACATTTTTGTAACAAATGGCCTCAAATATCACAATAACAAAAGTTGGCCCTTACTATCATAAATAAACGCTAAATAGAGTCGCGTTTATAAATTAATCTCACATTTCACACTCTATTCTCTTTAACACCTCTCATCGCATCAACTTCTTCATTCAGATTTCGGAATTGGCGTCGTCCCCTACAAACACGATGATGGGTGGGGCCCACTGAACTCGACCACAACTACTCTGACCCTCTTTTCTCCCGCTCTGACAAGCTCGGCCGCATCGCCTTTTTCATTCACACAAATCCCAATACAAACAAAAACAATAATCACAACGCCGTGTTCGACTTCACCAATATCTCCTTCACTCTCGATGACACCGGCTTCTGTCTTGTTGAAGGCAAACTCCCTCCCCGCCTTAAACGGCGCTTCAACCACCTTACTCCTGATGATGATACAAGTTTCTGTCTCGTTGAAGGCAAGCTCCCTCCCGCCTTAAATGACGCTTTAACCATCACAACTCCCCAGCGCCAAGACGAGGAAGTAGAGATCAAAAAGCGTGAGACATCATGCGAGTTTTTGTCTTGCATTTTCATATGGAATGAGTCTTTAAAATGCATTTCTGAAGTCCTAAGATGAACAAAAAACATGAACGCATCTTGAAAGTGCGTTTACATTAGTAAGGTAACTTGAAATTGCGTTTCGACTATAAGTTATGTTTTTTTATGACGTGAAGGGCCATTTTGCTGGGCCGTGATGTGATATTTTGGGCATTAAATGATCAAATTGTGATATTAAGGGTCAAAACCCTGGCAGATTGCTAAAATGCTTGATTAGTAGTATTTTTTTCCTGCATAATATTGATTTTTTGCGCATTTTGAATTTCGTTTAAAATAATAAAATATCTTATTTTTTAATTACTTTCCGCTAAACTAGATTTTTAGAACACTAATACTGTTGATAATAGTTTTGACTTTTGTGTTGTAATTTACATTACATACATTATAGTTGCAATATAAATTAATTTTTAAAAAGAAATTGCAATGTAGATAATTGAATAACTCTAATTAGTATACTGTAATTATATACCTATATATAATTAGATTAAAATAATTATTTTGATCGTTAGGGTTTTTGTGATAGATTGACGGAGTTGTTATGTGAAACTAAAATAAATACACATAAGCAATATAAAATTAAAACTCTACATCAAATAACATCTACAAACTACAAAAGTATTATAAATTTTATAATTTAAATTATGTTTCATTTATTCATACAAAAGAAAATAATAAAAATATATAACTAAAAATATTTTATTATATTAGCATTTTAATATTTTTATAGATATATAATGTATATTAGAACAACCATACAAGTTATTAATAAATGTAGTTAACAATAAAATAATATATTTATATTTACTAATATAAAAAATAAATATATTAAAGGAATTATAATATATTAAATAAATGAATATATTAATTATAATAAATATGTTTTAAATATATAAAAAAAGCAGAAACAAAACAGCATCAAGAAAATGAAGGCACTGATGGCATCTTACGGTGACGACACATCTTCTGAATCGGAGTCCGATGAAACCCTCCCGGAATCAACCACCTCCACCTCCACCTCGATTCCAGAGCCTTCCAAAACTCAACGCCTTCCCCCACCTCCTGTTTCTCTTCTCAAACCTCCCAATTCTCTCCGTAACACACTCCTCTACGTTCCCCCACCTCCTGTTTCTCTTCTCAAACCTCCCAATTCTCTCCGTAACACTCTCCTCTACGTTTTCTTTCTTTATAATAATAATAATTGACTTTATTATTTATGATGCCCACCAAGTGTTTGATGTTTTTACTCTGTGTATTTTCTCTTTACAGGAACACTTAATCATTTAGAAACTTGTCAGGTCACTCGAATTCGATCATTTGCTCATGTCAACGGCAACTATGCATTGCATGTTTACATTCCTGGTATGCTAACTTCTTCTTCTTCTTCTTCTTCTTCTTTTATATTTGCGCAAGTTCGTTCTGTGTTTAGTTTATTTGTGTGCATGTATCATGTATGTTAATAGATATGTATTGTTTGCCAAAGAGTAGCTGACTGTACGAGATGATATATTAGTAATGATGTTTATTCTAATTGTGTTGCAGTTCGCATACCATCTAGTTCCAAGGAGAAGTTGGCTCGCTTTATAGATAAGGTTTCTTCACTGGTTCCGGATCTTAATGTTGTTGATGCAGACATCCCTCTTGATATTTTGCTAAGAAATAATAACAAGTTGGAAGAAATCGCTTTAGCGAGAGAATCCCACATAAGTTTGGCAAGAACTGTTCCAATTCGAGTTCATCAAATAGAATCAGTGCTCTCAATGCTTCGCCAAAAGCCTCAACTTCGGAGGAGGTCAGCATGCATATCCTGTTCACTTCGCCACACCGTTTTAGTTTAAATTTTCTATGCATTATGTTTCTGGGGTTGATATTGAAAGCAACATGAATAACATCTGACTTTTTCTTTCTGTTCCGAAATTTATTGATGAACGTACAATAGAGACAGGTATTTGATCAATTTTGACAAGTGGGAAGTTTTTGTAAATGATGACCATACACGCTCCTTCCTCTCGATTGAGGTTATGACAGGAGGCTTAGCTGAGGTATGTTAATAATTATCCTTCCCGGAAAGCATGAGTCTAGTTTAATCACTTAACATTTTCCTTTATACTATTCATGTACTGTTATGTTATAAAGACAACAGTTTTTGACAGACTTTAATCCGCAGATCACTCTACAATTTAATACTATGTGGCTTAGGGTAATACGAGTAGTTCCCTGTTTTGCATGAATGCCTTGGTATGTCCATACAACTCTAGTCGTATTTCTCAACTGACATATATAAGTGAGACTATTATGATTTTACCAATGCATTGTAACATCATTGAAACCATGGTGTCCACAAGAATGACATAAATTTAATTGATCACAGATAACAAGGCAAATACAAGCTATCAACGAGGTCTATAAGCTTCATAGTCTTCCCGAATTTTACAAGGTTTGTTCTATACTCTCCTATTTCTTACAAGCTGTGTTGATTATATCTAACATCTTTGAATTTCTTATGCATTTCTTCAATGTTCGGATTTTGATCACAGGATCCTCGTCCTCATATATCCATAGCCTGGGCATTAGGTGACACAAGTGAGTCACTGAAGAGAGTAGTTGAAGGGGAACAGAAGAGCTGTTTTCCTGTTGGAGAATCATCAAAGAAATCCCTTTTTACTTGTTATTTTGGTGATATCGAGTGTAAAATAGGGTGCAAGACGTACAAAATCTGTAAATCACTTTAAGAATAATGAGTAATATATCTGGTCAACTACAGTGGAGGATTTAGAATGACTGCTGCTTCATTATCCGATATGTTAAAAAATGTAATGTTTTTATTGATTCTAATTGTATGTTGCAAGTATATATTTTGTATTTTCTGAAATCTGAAGTCTATCTAGCGTGTTTGTTTCTATGGTTTTGTTTTTACACTTGGTCATTGTTTGGAATGAAAGAATCAAAGGGGTGACTTGTTTCAACTTACGAGTTATGTCATTCCGTTAAATATAAATATAATGTGCAATTATATGCATTATATTTGTTTGGCCTTTGATAAGTTAATTTTACTTATTTATGTCTAACATAAAATTTTCAATTATGTTAATACGTCTCTCTCTACATCGAGCCCTCGAGATTAAGACCCTAATGTAACAGACTCAAATACTCTTCAAGGTTCATTTTTATTATTGTAATCAAGCGAAGCTGAAGAGCAAGTTGGGGAAGAAAAGAAGGTTGAGTAGTAAAAGACACTAGGAACTACATAACAGTATTAAAATGTCCCTAGTCATTCTCCAATGAGAAACTGATGTACATCTTCAATAAGTTTCCACCGAGAAACGTATTAAGCTTCCCATCCCCTCAGAAGGGTAGCACGAGCATCCCGATTCACCCCAAGAGTGAAGGCTCCCATCCGAAGGTCGCAGTCGTGTGTGACACATCTTCTTGATCTCATCAAAAGCACTTGTCATGTATCTCTTTAGTTGAACGTTCACCTTCTCTTCATCCCACATAAATCCTTGTATGTTCTACCATAATAACAGTAAACCGTAAACCGTAAACGTTGTATCATATTAACTAACATCGTCCAAACGTATCAATGATAGCATGGTTTTCTCACATTAAGCAATCAAATATTAAGAGAGAGTAATTTCATATGAAAAGAATAAATTATATACGAGTTCCAAGGAAATCAACGTTCGTTGTATATGTACAACTGATTTGATAGAGATAAATTAAATTGATATCTGCTGCATCTGTGCATCTGTGTAGTATGTTACCAGAACCCACTCAAAGTAGCTGACTGTCACACCTCCTGCATTGGCATAAATATCCGGCAATACAATTACACCTTTCTTGGACAAAATCTACATGTCACACATAAAAAAAATCATTTAAAAAGTGTGTGGATATACAGAACGTAAAGTAATATGTGGAAGCAGTGCTACCTCGTCTGCTTCAGGATCAGTTGGATGGTTAGCCCCTTCAATGAGAAATTTGGCTCTTATATCTCCGGCATTTTCTCTAATTATGAAAATATGAAGCAAAAGTTTAGATGGACAGGGGACAGCATATAAGGATGGTTTGGATGTTAAAGGAAAGCTTCACTCGTTTGACACAATTATTCTCTTTAGAACTTAATATATTCGGATGTCTCAAATGTACATATAAATTACAAATTGAAATATATTTTCTTAGGTTTTGTTAAATTCAATTTAGTCCGGGTTTCTTGAGCTTTCAACAACAATAAATCAGTAACACGAAACACTGTACATGTGAAGTTAAGTAATGAAATAATATGCAAACTTAGAGATAAACCTGTTCACAACTCCTCCCAGAGCACATGGTATGAGAACGTCGCATTCATACACGAGCAATTCATCTGCATTCATTTCTTCAACAGCTCGAGCACTTTGTTTGATGGCATTGTCGCTGCTCCTCGGAGAGCCTCCCTCAACAATTCGCCGGATACTATAATAAACACAAATAACAATGATTAACACCATCACACAGAGCACCATCACAAAGAGCACAGGACTTTTCTTTCACAATCAAGTAAACCAATAAACGACCCTTACAATGATGAGAATTCAAAAACTTAGTACTACGAAGATAGTGGTGGGTGTATATCGACCCTTACAATGATGAGAATTCAAAATTTCAGATATCAACGTCAAGGAAACAGATAGACAAAATTTACGAGTATAAACCTCAGGTAACTAATCCCTCCTTTCATGGGACCACGAGCATTTTCATGCTGAACTCTAAATCCAACATATGATACCCAGCTTCCATCATCCTTGGGAATTGTGCACTCAACCTCTGATCAAAAAATCAGACCATAACCAATAAAGCTCACAATTTCTTGAAAAAAACAAAAGAAACTCCATATAAAAATATTTAAATTTAACAAATATTGTCACCTTGATTTCCCTAAACGGGATCAAAAGACTCTGCTCTAATTTAGAGTCTAACCCAATAATTGTAGCAGCAAGAGCATTCATGGCTTCGGGGGGGGGGGGGGGGGGGGGGGGGTACACTGTGTGTATGATTCCACTTTAAGTAACTCTGTAGCAAGAGCAGTGGTTGATGAAGTTGCTCTTTGAGTAATGCAAATATATAGTGGAAAATTCGTGAAAGTGATAAGCCCAATTTCATGACTAGATGATATTGCATGAAAACAGTACAGTTGTTGCATTTTGGCAGTGAGATATTTTAATTTTAATTTGGATAATAAAGATACTACTTTTTGTAATATGATTATTAATAGACAAAATTGCAGATTATATACCTATGAAGTTTTTTATTTTGCATTTTAGTGGCTGGAATAAAAAATTACCCATTTGCATGGCTAAATATATATATATATTTTTAAGCACTTTAAGGCCTCCAAAACAGGTACGTTAGAAAAGTAACGGACTGTTACGTTTTTGAAGAGTAAAGTGGTCAATTCAAACTTATAACGATTATATTGTATATATTCTTACCTTTAAATCCTAATTTAAAACATCTCAGTGATTAAAAACTCAAATTTTATTGAACTCATGTACCACAAGAGCACACATTAGCCATTAAATTTAAGTTTCTAATCACTAGATTGTTTTAAACTAGGGTTTAAAACTGGAATATATGTAATATATATACAATATAGCCGTTATAAACTTGAATCAACCACTTTACTCTTAAAAAATGTAATTGTCCGTTACTTTTCTAATATCACTGTTTTAGAGACCTTAAAGTGTTTAAAAATATATATTTAGTCATGTAAATGTCTACTTTTTTATTTCGGTCACTAAAATGTAAAAGTAAAAAATTTTAGGTATGCAAACTGCAATTTTTTTGCTTATTAAAGTGTGATATAATCAGGGTGAGAGAATATTTTTTCGTACGAAAATGTGGAAAATTGTTCATGTTGATAAGAATGCAACGTGGAGAATATGTAAGGAGATACTCTATCTATCCTATTTATTATTTTGACCATACTTTTTATTTTCTCCAAGCTTTTGACAACTTTCAATTGATAATGTAAATTTTAATTTTAGCATGTTATAGTCTAAAATTAGTGAGTGCAGATTTAGGAAATAAAATATATTATTATTGATTATAATATATATGGTGTGATGATCAAGAAAAAAATGGTATGGCAATTTTCCTTTTGAAGATGTTACTATGTCATGATGATATGATTTTACCAAGCATTAATTAAACATAATTGTCATTACGGGTTATCTTTTCCAAGGGCCCATTTAAGAGTAGATCCAGTGGCAACAGCAGTTACTATAATGGGCCAAATTAAAAGAAGTTATACTTGTTTCTTCATTTTGGGCTGCAAGGATGTTCTTTGCAACTCACCAGCATAATTTCTCCGGAAAAGATGAAAAAAACATAAATATTTATATACTACTAAAAATATATTGAAAACAAATCTTCTGCACTCTAGAAAAAATAATACGTGCATCAGTACTCAAACGTAAACAAAATAAATTAAACATTTTCAACGTGTATATGTCGCAGAAAAAAACCTGTTACAAATTTGTCTACGATTTTATTATCGATGTTTCCACGAATTTATGCACCCGTTGTGTGACGACCATCGAAACGGTGTCGTTTCATTAGCGGAAATCGAACTCAAAAATCTTTTCCAATCATGAATCACAGTTGTCAGATCAGCCACCTTAGCACTTATACTTCTACAACAATTAGCATGAACCGTGGACACGAGTCTAACGTCTCTACTATCTTGACAAAACCCACTGAAGTAAAGAGTGTCCAAAAACCTAGCCTTGATCCCTAACTTGTGAAACAAACCTTGGCGCATTAGATTTACCAGCACATCTTGTTCTTTTAAACCCTTGGATTTATTTTTTTCACCGTACCACGTATCGAATAATGCGATGGTTTTGTTGTTCGAATTGATTAGGTAAAAGCCTGTGTTAATATGTTGTCCATGTTCTGACCATTGGTTGCCGATGAAGTTGTCGACGCTGATTTGAATATCAACACTTTGATTCTGTGCTAGATTTGGAAATGGATTTCTTAACCATAATACATCTGTATCCTGCAAATCATGAAATGGTGAAATTTAATATATTAGTAAAATGATTATAGAAAATTCAATATATTTAATATTCAGCTGAATATATATTTCGTCCGTGCAATTCAACGAGTACTTACGGCTAACTTGTTACCCGTTTATTTTATTTTCGATACTTTAAAATTTTGATAATATCATTATATTTTAACTACACTTTCTCGTATTTAATAAAACAATAACAATTGAATTAAAATAAATTTCTTGACATTTAAATTTATTTAAAAATCAATTTAGGATACTTGATATTTTTCTATTACAATTAAGTAATATATGTCATTTAATCATGTGATCAAATTTATTTTAGAAATTTCAGCATTGCTCGTGACATTTGAATAACCAGCTGAAGTCTTAATAAATCTTCCTGCTTCCACGCAACAAGAGGCTGATCAACCAGGTGCGTATTTGACTTTTATAAGTCTCCGTCAAAACAATAACTTACAAAAAAAATTATTTTAAATTTTAAAATCAAACAGCCGTCGGGTCTCGGGACCCAATGTGTCATTGTATTAGACTATTACGGAGTACTACTTATTTATTTATTAAGTAATTAGTACCAAAAAGAAAGGAAAATATCAGACACAGAATCGCACGTACTCCCAGTATCACACGTCAACCCCTCTCATTGTTAAAATTCACAAACGCGACGTAATCTATAGTATAATAATGTAGGGGGGGGGTTTGAAAATATTTTTTTTTCAAAATTGTCAAAATATGGTTTCTTTTTCTTTTTTAATTTTGCAAAATTAAAATTAATGTAAAAATACAGTTTTACAATTCAATGCAACAAAATGCGCTCAACTAAAATTAAACACAAATGTAATTAAATGCAACTGCTACTTTTTTTGAAAAATGTAAAAATTAATTTTATAAATATTTTAAGAGATAATAAAACCACAAATAAATTTATAAAAAACAATAACTTTATTAATTTCTATAAAATATTGAAAGAACCTATTAGTATCCCCTACTATTCCCCTTAATAATTAAAGGTGGTCCGTTTAGTATTATTGTTAATAACAGTTTTTTGCTCAAAAGTAGAAAGAAAAAATCTTTGGTAAAATTCAAAAAGTGTTGTCTGGAAAAATGATTTTGGTCAAAAAAAACATGCTTTTCAACTTTTACAAAAAATAATAACAAATTTTATCATCAAACATTTTCAAAAATATTATTTTTTATATTATATCTCAAAATATATATTAAAAAAAAAATACCAAACAACAATCAAAATTTTGTTATAGCACTTTTTACACCACAGTGCGACACTTTTGAATATTTGTATTTAGTTTCCTTTTCTCTTAGATTTTTACTATCTAAGTATTTACTAAACTAACTTTACATATATTTAAGCTGTGTAAAATAATAATCACGCAAATTGTTTTTATAAATTTGAGCAGTTTTAGAAGTCTATAAAAAAAGAATAACTATTTTGAGTAACATTAGTGTAGCTATTCAATTTCTTATATCAAAAAGCTAAATATGTAATGTTTAACTAGGGTAAATTACAGGAATAATAATAATAATAATAATAATAATAATAATAATAATAATAATAATAATAATAATAATAATAAAGTATTAATAATAAAGAATTAGAGGAGCAGTGGAGCACTAATTACTATAATAAAACCTTTCTATCGATATTCAACTTCACCGTAAAACTCTCAACTCTCACGATATACTACCCTGGAGGCCGGGATCCATTGAAAAGAAAACATAGACCTACCTAGAGTGAAGAGTCCATATATAGATACATGTTTTCTGTATCTATCTTTTCCAATTTTCCCTCCCTCGATTCATTCTCGATCAAATAACAAATCTTAATTTATTTATTTTTTTTAAAGAAAATGTTACTTGGGGAAGATAAATACGGAAGAAACGTAACGTACCGTGAATATGAAGTTATATCCATGTTTAAGAACATTAGTGAGAAATAGTGTTCTTCTCCACATCATCTTGATAAAATCTTCACTCATGTATAGCTTCTCCCCAACAAAATCTACACCGTCCGTTTTAAGCTTATAGCAATGCAACCGTAGATATTTACACCGATCATATGAGGTTTGATCTGCTGCAACAATCAATAGATGATCCACTAAACCTCTTGTGTTTTCACCTAGCCAAAACCCATCCAAAAATATATCAAGCATGGCTTTATCTCCTTCTACGTACGCTTTGTTCACCATTGCTACTATAATCGTCTTGTTGTCCGTTGATGTTTCCGCTAGTACTTCTGCTAGTTCATCTTTTTCATTCGTCATGTTGAACTGTAACAACAGATATATGCACACACCATTGCTAATAAGTATTAATAGCCCAATAGGTATATGTGCAATTTCAAACATGTACGTGTTCATCAATGTGCAACAATACACGCAACACATACGTTATTGATACGATATTAAATTATGAGTTCTCCTATCGACTTATCATAATCATATATTATATATATTCAAACAGTCTAAAATAATAATTTAGAGAATCAATGGAAATTGAAGTGCTTACGTGCGTTGCAGCATGAGATATATTACTAGATGTAAGAGATTGAGGTAGTTGAAGAGTTGATGGGAAGATCAAGTACTTGACGTTGGCTTCATTACAAACGAAGATATAGAGTAAACCAAGGAAAAGAAGCGATACTATGCTAAAATTCACGATTTGATGACTCTTTTGAGCTTGACGATATTGTTGAAGATTCATTTGAATATATAGATATTCTTTTATTAATTAGAATAGAATGGTCGATCCGCACAATATATAGATCTCTTCTCCCTGCTACAGTACTGCTTCCGTCTGCTGGTATATATATACGTATATATAGTGAACTCAAGTAAGATACTCGTATTAAATAATAACACGAATATTATTATGAAGAAGGAAAGCTAATTATTGTATGACTTGTTGCATGTCGGCTGCGTTCTGTCAGCCGCTCATTATGCAACTTCGTATTCAATATTTGCATAAAGTGGTAATTATTTTCACATCTTATATTTAAGTATAAATTAATTTTTATTGTAAATACTTGTTTTATTTCATACAAAATATTTCAGTAGTAAATAATATTTTTTACTTACAATTTATATGTAAAATTTAAATTAAACAATAGTATTTGTAAAGTAATAAATGTAAGAATTAACCCCTTCTTTTGGACGATTTGTTATTAAATTAATAAAATTTTAATTTTAATTATATGATTACTATCTTTGAAATTTCTAAAATTTTAGTTGGCATTAATTTAATTCATTTTAAATGTATAAATATAAATAACTAAAACTGATTAATTTAACTAGACTTTTATAAAATTCCCTACGTCCTCCATTCTAAAAATGTCTTTGTTTAATATTATACTAGCTTATATCTCGCGATGCACGGATTGAATTTTTTTAATGTTTTAATATTTTTTTTATATAATTTGAATTTATTTTTATTTTTATAATAATAATTTAAACTTTATTTAATATTTTATGTATATAGTTTTTCATTTACTCTATTTATATTTTTATTTTAATAGGATAATATTTGTGTGTTTTGTTTAGAAATGTATTTTAATTACACGATTAATGTGGGATGCAGGATGTATTTTTATGTATTTGTTATAATTTAAATAGTATTTAAAGAGTTCGAGTCGGGAGTTTGAGTCAGAATGAAATTGTGATACATAAGTCAGTTGTAGTTGTGTTATGTAATTATATGTATTTAATTATTTTTGAAAGGTATTTAATGTTTTGGAAGGCGTTGAACTATATCAAACTATCAAATAAATCATATTTCAGTTATAATAATATAGCATAGATATTCATCTCATCCTTCAATACACCTTTTTAAACAAATTTCTAACATTTATGATTTAGTTTATTAATTTAAATATTATGCACTTTATTAATTCGTACTTCATTTCTTGCTTGGGTTGTTTTTTCCCGTGTTTAGCAATTAATTCGTACTTTTTTTTTAGTTAATTTAATTAATTCGTACTTCATTTCTTTGTAGTTGTTTAATTCAAATATCTTTGTGTCTAGCAGGCTTTCTAATCTCAATTTTAGTTAGATTGATACTAGATAGTTTTTGTAGCTAGCCATGATTCTGTATTTTTTTTTCATTTTCGTAATATATTTATCAATTTACCAAAAAATAAAATGAAAACCAATATACAATTTAAATTATATTACATTTCAAAATAAATTAATATTTAAAATATAATAAAGGGAGTATTGTAATCCACAACACGTAAATTGGAATGAAACGGGTAGAAAAGTAAACATGTACATGAGGTATGGTTTTCGCAAATACCTTAGCATTATAATTCGTACTTCTTACGGCAGCTCGTCTTATAAAACTTCTCGTCAACCACTCGAGAGAATCTAGATGCAGGATGTAAGCCCCGAGGAATAATTTGATGAGAATATAATTAAGAGTACAACTATTAAATACACTGATAAATAATGATATTTTGAAGGCCACTAACAAATAATGATTTTTATTATTTAATTTATATTAATTTACAAAATAATATTTATTTTTTTGTATATTATTATACAAATAAAAATGCAATTAACATAAAAATTTATATAAATAATAATTAACCGGTCAATCTCGGTTCGGGTCCGGTCCCAAGACCGAATATAACCGGACCCATATATTTAAAATTTTCCGGTTTTTGGTTCGGTCCGAATAAATAATATTTATTCGGTTTTTATTATTTGTGCAACACTAGTCATTATTATAGTTTTTTCATATCTATATAATATTATAATAAGAAAACTAGAGAATTTTTTTGAAATACTGAGGTGAATCATAAAAAAGATTTTAAACATTCAATTTTAGGTGAAACATAGAAACGATCCTAACCATCCAATTTTAATAACATATAATTTTAAAAAGGATATGGATTATACATACAACTCTATCTCCGATAGTTCTTCTTTTATATAATTACTCACGGATAATATTATATTATGTTTAAATTATATTCTATATTTTCTCTTTCAAGAAATTTTATGAATATTAATATATAAACATCATTTTATAGAAAAATGTAAAAATAAATTAATTATAAAATAAATTATCTTATTAAATGAAATATTTAAATTATATAAAATAATTAATATATAATTTATTAATAGCACTCTTGCTCTGCACGAGTTATAAACTAGTACATATAAATGAGAACACGACGGCGTTGATGTAGTGGCCCTCAGATCGCTTCAAACTATTTTTCCAATTTTCTTAGAGTTTTGAATTTTTATATCTTAATAATTAAAACTTCTTTTTCTATCATCAAAATTTTAGATAAGACACTATTATTTTTAGTAAATGAAATAATTGTACAAGATAATTTTGAATTAATAATAAAATAAGTTAATATTTGAATTTTGAGAAAAAATAAATAATGATAATAGATGTAATAATTTTTAAAATAATAAAATTATTGTTCTCAACAATTTTTCTAAATTATAAAAAAAAAATTCATATAATTTTTTTACTTTGTCATATATGATAAATGATCATTTATTCTTTCAAAAATTAATTTCAATAAGTATTTTTTTCAGAAATTTATATAGTGAATTATAATTATTTATTTAATAAATATTTTTAAATTTAAAATTATATTATGAGGCCGCCGCGAACAATTTTTTCAAATTACAAAATTATTTACATATAATTTTTTTTACTTTGTTATATATGATAAATGATCATTTATTCCTTCAAAAATCAATTTCAATAAGTATTTTTTTCATAAATTTATATGTATATTATAATTATTTATTTAATAAATATTTTTAAATTTTAAAGTATATTATGAGTCCGTCACGAAACGTGGTTTAGTAGAGTAGTATAATTTATGCCGTAAATCAATTGACGTTTACACTAGGCTAACAAATTGTAAAACTATGTTTTACACTATTATATTTTATAATTATGTATTAATATTTTGATGTTTTAAAATCTTGTAAATGATAATGCACGAGACATAATTTCATATTCACATAATTTTATTGCTTAATATACCTAAAATATAATAAGGTCCCATTTTATATTTATGTTACAGACAACAATAATATTTTTTTATTGAAAATCAGGTAAAAAAATGTTTGATAAAATTTAAAAGTAATTTTTCAAAAAAGTATTTTTTTCCTCAAAATGGTTTTTAGAGAAAGTAGGTTCCCCGTAATTTTGAAAAAAATTATTTTTCAGATTTTGGAGGAAGTATCAAATCTTTCAAAAATATTATTTTTTATATTATATATCTAAATCAAAAAATATTATCAAACAATCATCATTTTTGTATGACAGCACTTTTTTTACAAGCACTTTTTCTCACAATACGTACATCAATTTTTAACAGTAATCACAGACAAAGCCTAAACGTGGGAATTTGATCGAATCTTTGTTAAAAGAATATTTAAATAGTAATTGAGGAAGTAAAAAGAAAAAAAACAAAATTAATTCTAAGTTTGTTTTTAAAGTTTTCAACGAGATTTAAACCTGCAATAACTTGATCGAAACAGCCATATGGGCTTGGGCTTTCTACTCAACAGAAACAAAAGTCCAGGCAGGAGACCATGCACTTGGTCCACTAATTAAATTACATAAACAAAAACCACCAAGGCCCAAGACCACCCGACCACCTTATCAGCTATCACATTAGAGTCTGTACTGTTAAAACTTAAAAATTACTATACTTGTAAAATAAAAAACGACACCATCAGTGATGATATTCTTGAACAATTGTATCGAATTTTTTTTATTACATATGATATGAGTAGTAGTTTTCAACACTTTCGTACAATACAACATTAACTTACATCTCCTTTTTGTACCAATAGATTCCCTTGGTCTCACCTTGATCTTTCTCAACGTAAATACACTCCTTCATTTCTCTGTACATTGCCTTAAGAATTGGGGTTCCATCATACTGATAGTAATCTTCCAACATAGGCTTCATGGCCTCCGTCGCTTCGAGTCCATGGTAATGTGGAATTATGGAGAAAATATGGTGACAAACATGAGCATTGCACACATTATGGAACACCTTGTTCAAAATCCCATAATCTCTGTCCACGGTGCCAAGAGCTCCCCTCAACCAATCCCATTCGGTTGAATCGTAGTAAGGTACATACGGATGAGTATGATTGAGAATCGTGATCAATGTAAACCAGCCGTTAACAACTAGAAGTGGACCTCCATACAACAGAAAACCCATGCAAATCCTTTGAGTAACACGAGGCGGTATAGGCCATAGATGACAGCAAGAATGGCAACATCAGATTTGCGTTCGCGTTCAGAGTAAAGAGGGCTATGGGGATCATAATGTGAAGTCCACCTCTCATACTTGTGTCCTGAAACATTGAACATCAAGTATAAAGGGAAACCTATGAGAAGTGTTGTAACCCATACAAGGATACGTCCGGGTGGATTATGAAGAAATTTGTAGTAGTTTCGAATGTTGGACCTGAATCTTGGGACATAAACCTCATCATTCTCAAGGGATTGGGTGTTGGGCACGATGACCTGATCTTGAATGAGGTAGCGAAAAGATGTAATAAGAGATTTTTCAAAGCATTGGGGAGGAATGACGACTTTCTTAAGATCACCTATGGTAAATGGAGGTTTCGGTTTTCTTGCCATTAGGAGCTGCCATTCGCCCACCTCCACCCATTACGAAGAGGCAAATGATACAAAGAGAGCCTTATCTTATGGATGGATATTTCTTACACCCTCCCTCTGCCTTTTGTTGTATGTTATTGCTCTCAAGTTCCCAAGGTTCCAACTTGTACAGGTATAATTACATGTATATAATAATGCACACATGTTGATTGAAACGGCCGCCAGGCGCCAGCCAATACTGTTTGAGTGTAACTACTGTACGTGTGCTGCATTAGAAAATGGGAAAAAACTGGCCTTCTAACTTTTAAGTTTATTATATTTTCTTTGAAAATTCTAAAGTTTCTTGGTCTGGTTCCACATATGCAGGAACAAGGTCTAATAGTGAAATCTCTTACCAAACCAGATGCATGGATCAAGATACAGGTATTTTATCATGAATTTAACATTCACAAGGAATGCAGGTGTCTACACTAACACCGGGTTACTTAATCTAACCTATTCTGAAGTATCAAAGTTTTTAGTTAATTTTGTCTAAAATAAAAAATTATTAGTCTAAAGTAACAAAAACAAATTTACGTCAACTGTGGATCATTTTTGCTTATATATTCTGAGGTCCGGCAAGGTTTGTAAATTTATGTATTGAATTCTATTATACATCGTATATAAACCAAAAGTTATATGAAATTGGAAACCTTATCGACCATATATGTACCGTATATATGATAAATAGAAAAAGCAATCTCCATATAAAGAGACTACAATTATTTTTATATAATTAGAAATACAATAGGTACATTTTAAATGACATCTTATACCGTAGAATCTTCTTTTATATTAAAAGAGAGTGATCAGTGTGAGATATTTTACTCTTTAAACTATCACTACAATAATATTAACACGATGAAATCTTAGGGTGGAGAAACTGAGAAGCTCTAAAGCTTCCAAGTTGTAGTTGTATATATATCAGTTTCAACAAACCATTTTTAAAAGAAAAAAATATACAACATTCTGCATTGATCTCATGTGACCTCAGCAAAAAGGGTTAAGTGTCTAGAACAATTACAAGTTTCTTTCTAAAACTAAGTTGGGTGCAATACTTCTAAATAGCTGTCCACCCAATATACTTAGCAGTAGCACCTAATTTCCACGAGGACATGCATCCCGATGATAACATGCAACACAGAATCATACAAGTCTCTGCCTCTAAAGTATAATGTAGACTTTAGAGTTCCTTAAACTACATTTCATTTGTGTAATGGCGCCAGCACAAAAATGTAATTAACAACTCCCATCCTACATACGTGATCCCCTAGTTTGATCGAAGCTTTGTGTCATTAGGTTTTGCTGCCTTTGAATGCCGAAAGAGAAAAGAATGACCTTGTCGCTGAAACACAGATTAGTAGAGAAATTGGATTCTAATAGCTACGTCCTTGGGGAAAAAAGTAGCTGAACAAAAAATATATAATTTTAAATACAAATTAACAAGCACCTTTTGATGTTGTCACTGAAGCTGCAATGTGGCCCTCCTGCAGCTTGTTAGCTCTCTCAGTAGTGAGATTGTTTACACCAGACTGAGCTGTATGCATATATTAAACATTATTATAAGATTTAAAAAAAACAAAAAATAAATAAAAGAATTTTGAAAGTCCAGGATCCATATCACCACCACCAATGCATGAGGGACTTAGTGAAGCTACAACAGTATTTGCAAGAACGAGATTGATAATTATCTAGAAGTCAATGTTAATAAACAACATGAAGAATGGCACTGGGCAAAAGCAGGAAGACTTGATAAACAGACAGTTACTAAGTTACCTGAATATTTCTCAAAGGATTCATATGAGTTGCTCCTTTGTGGTCCATAGTTCTTTGCATTTAATGCAGCCTTCCGCAATAGGTTTTCAGCATTTTTCTTACTAGCTTTAGTTTCCTCAGCTTCATCCTCTCCCTCTGAAAAGCCAGACGGACTGGACCAGCCACTTGAAGCATCCAACTTGCTTTTCCGAGCAAACTTCAAGAGCCTTTTTAGTCCTTTCGGTGCATCTTTCTGGTGAACCATGGTAGGAGGATTTTCAGCATTACCCCACTCAGCAGTATCACATTCACTGGTCTCCTCGAGCAGCATTTGTGATAGGGAGTGACGCACACGCGGACTTGACATTTTCACTGCTGAAACATTGGCTGTAGTTGCAGTTTCAGTAGATCTATCGCCATACATAATAGACTCGTCTTGATACTCTTCCATCTCCACCCAGGCCGCTGGGGAGATGTCTGATACTTCTTCATCACCGGTTTTAACTGTTGACTCCGCCAAGCTTTCAACATTGTCATCAAAACAGGCAACTTGATTAGAGCTCCCTGTGTCTCTGCAGTTTTCAGGAGTAATTAATTGGCTTTCAGGTTCTTTGTCTGAATGCATTTCCATTCCATCAGCAGTATCTTCCAGACATACCGGATTCAATATGCTAGTAACCAACTCACTCTCCTCAGTTTTAATCACATCTCTCGACTCTTTCATGGACTCCTCAGGAAGAGACGAGACTTTAGACTTGATGACGGGACTAACACTAGCAGCATTTCTAGACCCCTTGCGCAGAAAAGGCTTTGACTCCACTGGCACCACACTGCTCTTCTTAGTGACCTTGTTATATAAACTGGGCTTCGTTGTAGAAGAATGAACTCCGGAAGGGGTTTGCATATTTTTTTTGGTTATTTTCTCACTTTTTGTTGTCTGCTGCTGTTTCTCATTCGTGTTTTTGACACTTCTGTTGGAATCAGACTGGGGCACCTTAACAGTCTTTGGATTTGGCTTTGATCTTTCCATGGTTGGGCTTGACCGTGGTAATGATGACAATGGTTGAGGTTTACCACGTTTAGGTGCAATACCAGTAGAACTTGTTTTAGAAGGAGTCTTAGCTGGCGAGGTCCCTACCATTCTTGGTAATGGTGTCGATGGCCATGACTTGCGGGTTGCAGGCAGAGAAGCTTTTGATGAAGTTTTCTTCACAACAGCAGGTTTTGAGATTTCCTTTTTGGGTTTTGTCGTCGGAGAGGAAGTTTTAACGGATTTTTGAGATGCACTAATAGTATGTCGTCTACCAACATCTTTAGCATTTGTGGACGCCATTTCAGCTTTTCTTTCTTCAAAAAATTTCTGCATAGTCTTTAATTGTGCTTCTTTCTCCGCCCTTTTCCCAGAAACTTCTCTAAGTTTATCATCTCTCTTTTGCTTGTAGTGGTCATAAAATCCACCTCTATTCTCCCCAGGAACATTTTTCTTTTGGCTGTTATCAGAGGCTTTTTTCTGGTACTTGTGAGGTTTACTTTCCATCATTGATGCAAGCAACTGATTCAGCTCTGCTTCCTTCTGTTGACTCCATTCTGCTGAGGCAGTATACTTTCCACTGCTTTCCTCTGGCTGGGTTAAAACAGTATCTGCTGACATGGCTGATGGATTCAGTGTCATTTTATCAGATGACTCTGATCTAGAATCTACTTCAAGGGTCTCGACATGAGTTTGACGTCCAGATCTGGAATCAGGCTCTTGTATTTCTTGAGAATTATGAGAAATTTCCAGACCAGCTTTGTTATTCAGATTAGTTTGATCAGAACTCTCTGAAGCCATGTCTACAGAGCAATTAACAGAACTTCCGCTCATTCCTGAACTCCATCTTCTTAAAACAGATTTATTTGCAGCAATGGAGGATGCATTTAACGATGACCTCATCTTTTGAATATCCACAATCTGGTCTTTTTGTTTGTTTTCAAAAAGACTAATTGCAGCTTGCACACTTATTCTCTGTTTATTGTCGGACTTTCTAGGGGGTTGCTCAGTTCCTTCTTCATCACTATTGGCAGCATCAATCTGAGAAAGCAATCTTTCTCTACCAGAAAAATGATTGAGACTCTTGATGGTTACTGCACTAGCCCTGCGTGATCCAGATCGCCCGATTTGGACCCTCCTCATAGGAGATGCTGATCTTCTAGGCGTCGCAGATCTTACAACAGGGCGACTTCTTTCCACAGATGGCCGATCATCCTCACTTGATAAAGAAGATTCCTCTGTTGAACTTTGTCGTTCAAGCTGAGCAACTTTTGCAGGGGAGACACCGTATTTTACTGGTGTGTCCACGTGTGATGACCTAAAAGTCTGCATATTCCCATTTGCATTATTTGTTTTTTCATTTCTTGAGTTGATTGTAAAGAGAAACTTCTCACCATCTGGAACATCAACAACCTGGCCAACCTGGCCAACTTGGCTCAGTTCTATAAACTTCCTCAATGAATTTCTGGAACATATATCATTAAATAATAGTCATGTTAGTCTAAAAGTATCTATCTTATTCTTGGTTATATGGTTTTAAGAAGTCATACATGAAAGAATAGTCACAGAATGCTCCAATTGTTCTCAGATAAAATGAATTATTAATTTTCTAAAAATACCTAATATTCATGGCCCCGAAATAATGAGAAAATATTTGCAAGTCTGTAATTTCCTTGGGTGAACACGAAGTTCCAGTGGCTTGGCAGAAAGCAGAAGCTAATTCATCTCTTAGTGCAGCGAGTCTCAAGTCCATTGCTCGCAACAATTCATTCCTGTCAGCATTCACCCATTAGATTAGTTAGGCAGCTGCCTGCAGTACAGTAATAAAATACAGCTGATAACACAACATACTTTGATGCATCCGACGACACAAAATCTCCTTCAGCCTGCTAGAAAACATAGATCAGTCAACTTGCAATTTTAAAAAAATAAGCAAGATGCTGAAACAATTATAAAAACAAAAAAAGGCAGGCATATAAAGATTTAAGTGAAGTTGAGAATTACTTTAGTCGCTCGCGTTGTGCAATTCAACCTCCCGTCATCTATTAAAAAGGAGCTAATTAGTAACTCTAATGTGTGATGGTTGAGAAAGTATAATACGGCATAAAAGTACACAAAAAATTGTTAAGGACATTTTGTAAAAGTGCAACTGGCTCGTTGAATTTACAGCTGGTACTGTGGCTGAGGCAAGTCGACCTTTTGCTCAACCAGCTCCAACTTTTTTAAAGCAGACAAACTGAACCAATTTACTAGACAGACAGCTTTATGATCAAAGTCAAACTCAAATTCCTCGTTCAGCAATAGATACAAACTCGAGCATTTACTAGAATTATTTATATAATAACAATTTCAAGCATCGCAAACCTGATTTATCAAGCTCAAATCCTGACCTATACCTTAACAGGAAAAAAATGAGAGCTTAGCTCTTTAATGAGACCGGGCCTAAATTAACAATCTCCAGATCCAGCTTATTCGCGTACAGGACAACTATTATTTTACTTCGCATCAAGAGCACAACTATTATTTTACTTCGCATCAAGAGTGTCAGCTGACAACCATGAGAGCGAAAACCCAACAAATGATCAGGTCCATTTCAGTGCAGATTAAAGGTTTTTTAAAAAGTATATATATAATAATTCACTAATGAGTAACAAAATGCTATGATATTAGACCATAACGCGACTTGACCATTCATACTTGCGTGGGAAAAAATATCACTAAACTAACCTGTCTCCCCACTTCCAAATCGATTCAGCTGACTCTGAAAAAACAACATACCATATAATAACTGAATTATTTTCCTTTACAAAAGTAAGGCAGCACAAGAAAAGGAGACAAAAGATTAGTTTTACATTCATGGAAAGCTGAAATTTTCTTGTTTCTTCCAACTGGGAAATTTCATCTTCAATGTTCTTTGAGATGTCAAGTATATCTGGAGAACCAACAATACGTAGAAATCTGACAACAAGTGTATATGATGCAATTGTAAGACAAACCAATCTATATCATTCATAGAAAAAATATAAAAAGTGAAAAAGAAGATGATGTGAACCTTGTTAATATGGATTTTGTGAACCACTCTGCACCACTAATAGCATCGGGAAAATGAATTTTAAAACTAGCATTCGGTCTTTTCGAGTTCAAATTTTGTACATCGGGTGAATGCAGAAGTAGTTGTTCCAATAGTCCAGATTCTACTGTCTCTATTTTTTTGCCACTGCATATGCATACCTCATACCTACAGTGTAAAAGGAGGCAACAGCTTCTTTTAGATGGTTTAAACATTAGTCTGGCAACTTCTTGAGATTAAATTAATGTTATGATTTTTTGTAATAAACATATTACTAGCAAATCTGGATATAAGATATTGCAAATTGAACTGAAGTCAAAATTTCTGGAATGGAGACAAGTGCAGTGAAAAATCTGTTTGGACAAGAGATCACTCGGTTGCATATTTCTGCTATCCTTTGGACTTGGATCGAATAAAATATTAAATGAAGAAACATTGCATATTTAACAATCACATATATAGGCCTGTGCCTACATGATCTAATGACTAACTAACTCCTAGTATGTACCTAAATAGAATCAGCACTTGTGCTAGAAGAGGGATAAAATTTAATTCTTAAAAAGATGCAATTTCACCACTGCCTTTCCATATTACAAACTGAATCTAACTATTTATTATTATAATATATACAATAACACTATGGTCCACCACACAGGCTCCATCAAAATATTATTCATTTGAAATTTAGATCTTTGTATGAGATTAACATTTAAGGGATGAAGTGAACCTGTTCTGGCTCGGAAAAAGCTCGAATTCAGTATAATCAAGTTGTGCATCAGGATCAATCCCTCCAGCCATCTTAATAAGCCGACTTATGGAATCAAAAGAACCTAATGAGAAAAAATTACCTTCTAATTCAAAATGTTCATCGGATGCATTATAAATTAGAAAACACTCCCTAATAGATCAACTTCATTAAAAATCATGGACTCAAATTAATGTGATTAAAAATCACTATAGTGATATGTGCAATACATACATACATACCAATTTTGAGCATTTAGCACACAAGAAATTATAACAAAATGAAAACTCTGGTAGCATACAAACTATATGAAGCAACAGAAGAACAAAAACAAGAAAAATATCAGTATCACTATCAAGTTAATCATAATATTCTAAGACATAATGGGACCTCAAGCCCCCAAAAAAAGGGGTAATAAAATAAGTAAAAAGAACAAGAACCCCATTAATTAATTAGTAAAAAATAATGGTGTAATAAATCTGAAGACAAAGTTAGGTGGAAATAATTAAAATTTCAAAGCTTGAAGAAAGAGAACAATAATAACAGTACAAACACTAATAAAAATGGGGTTTTTTTATTACTTAGGCATCTACAGGCTACAATTCAAGATCAGATCTAGCTAAAAAGTAAATCAAATCAAATTAAAATGAGATTGAAGTCACCGACACTCATAAAATAGCAGCAAGAAATAATGGGAAAACAAGATTACTTAAAATCTGAAACACTGAGTAAGGTACATCTTATATACATACAAACATATTGCACATATATACTGTGTATGTTAAATCTACAAGCATAACAGGGAGATAGATAGATGACTGATAAATTTACATTTGATTCTTTTTTGCTTGCAGTTGGGAGGGGGAGAGAGAGAGAGAGAGGTGTATAGTGTATTACAGCTAAATGGGGTGTGTGTAGAAGTTACAGAGACAACTAATGGGTTAGGGGTCCAATCTTATATCTTGTTATTTGGGTTTCTTGCATAGAGAAAATGTGGTGGGCTGTGGGAGAGAGAGAGAGCGGGGGAGAGAGAGGGGGTGGGGGAGAGAGGGAGAGAGAGAGAGGGGAATGAACTTTTGAAATAGCTTTACTTTTCTTTGGTGTGAAGGAGAAGTGAGGGTGTAATAGTGATGTTTGGATTTTGGAGAATATAGTGCTACTAGATTTATTACTAGCTAGCTCCTAGCTGTGCTTGTGTCTCTATGTATATATATCTAGTGTGTATGAAGAAATAGACCCGTTTCATTTATTATTTTTAATTAAAAATTATATATTTGGTTTTTAATTTATTAAAATGGAATAGAATTTCTGAGAGATGATATATGTGCAGACGTTTTAAGGTAGTGTTGACTGTTGAGACTAATTTATTTTAAATTAAAATAAATTGGTTCACTTTTGATTTTTATTAACTATTTTAACATTATCCTAAAAATATATCATATTTTATTATTTTTTCTATTTATAATGTGCATTTGCTATTCAAATTGAAAATAATAGTTTGAATTTAAATTATTAATGATAAATATTAAAAAAAAGTTGACGATATTGGTTAATGTGATATAAGAATTTTGGTTTTACTTTTAAAATTTATTATTTTAATATTTAAAAACCTTCGGTAAGTCACATTTATATATATAGTAACATCATTAATTTGTTTTTTTTTTTAATTTAAAAAAAGGTTACAACAAGTTATTATATCAACCATATCTCTCTGATGTGATATAAATTATTATTTTATATATAATTTTTTCTTTGGTAAGAGAATGTGATAAATTAGCAATAGAATGTAGTTAATATTAATATTTAAAACAATTTAGCAATAATATGACATCAAGAAATATAATTAAATTTTAAATATTATTATATATTTATTTATTTCTAACTAATATTCATTATAACTAAATTTGTAATATTATCTATATTTTTAACTAATATACAGTACTTTATGGATATTGATCTAAAATCTATTTTATAGTGTGTATAATTTAAATTATGTACATGCAGCTCCCAATTATTTTGTGACATGATCGTAACCATTTTATTTGTCAATTTTGTTTGTTAGGATATTATCAAGCGGTTGCGCGATTGATGCGTATTAATTATTTAGTATAAATGTGTGTCTAGTATATTATTAATTTATTATAGTCATACATATATGCAGGGTTGTAAATTAATATATTCAAGTCAGAGTTTTGTTTAAGTTGAAATATTTTATTATAATAAATTGAGTTGGTTCGAATTTTTTAAATGAATAAAAGGTAATGTTCAAATCAGCTCAATTATAGAATATAAATTGTTATACTATTAAATATATCATATATAAATTTTATAAATGTGTGATATTCTTTACATTTTAATTGCAATCCAGTTTAGTTTTTATTTTAAAATTGATATTTAAATTTTAAATTATTTTTTGGAAAATAAAATTTAGAAAATAACCTAATACAACAATTTAAATTGTGGTTTATGAACTCAATATCAAATAAAAACAATTTGTTAATCATAGTATTGGTTTTAGTAAGAGCTGGTGACACACACCACATCCCTTTCAGTGAGCCATAAATTCTAGTCATCGTCGGCCTGAGATGGACGAGACAGAGAACGCAATTCAGGAGTGTCCTTTATTTATGGATATTGACTTTTTTAATCGTATACATATATGAATAATTCAAACTGTTGTGAATTTGCAGTTTTTAAAATATAAATTTTTATTTTTAAATTTTAACACAATTATACAAGGAGTAAAGTACACTTCGTGTACGCGTTGTTTTTGTGTCAGACCACTTGGGATACCATACTTTAAAAACTACTACGTGTTATACTGCACTTCCTAACTTTTTACACTTTGTTGATTTCCGTCTAATTGAGCCAGCGATGTTAATTTTTTATAAGGGTATTTTCGTCAGTTTATTTTCTAACGGATCTATCCACTATATATACACGGTTTTTACCCATTTCATACATATCATTGTTCAAAATCCTAATTGAAGTGCAGAGAAGGCTAATAGCAAGAATGGATCATTGTGACATGCTTGAAGCTGATGCTATTTTGGATCTTGCTTGTGATTGTTATCGTATGAGCGCGGTGAAGACTCGTTGGTATGGAGTGAACGATGGGTGAAGATTTAGGTGTTGTCTGAAAGGTAGGTGTGGGTACCATGTTTGGATTGATGAAAAACCATTGGGGGCTCGTACTTTGGAGATCATTAAGGAGTTTCAAGAAGAAGCCATAAAGAGGGATGATTTGTTTTTTCGCAAGTTGGATCGAATGAGAGTGAAGAAGAAGCAGTTGATGACGGTGGCTGCCATGTTCGTGCTTTTTTCTGCGATGATGAACATGGTGGTTACTGCATTCCCAGATATGGTCGATAAAGAAGAGGACATTGAAGAGATTAATCAAGAATGAAGAAGATGATGGGTTTGTTTAAGCTTGTTTTAGTATTTGGTTATTATGTAAGGAAGAAGATGTTTGAATGTAATGACTATATTTAAGTTTATCTTAATTTTCAATCAATGTAATGACTATGTTTTTCTTGATGGTACTATGTTTAAGTACTTAATTTAGTTTTGATAAACTGAAGCAATTTTTGATACCTAAGGAACAACAATTAAACCAACTCTCAAATTTTTTTCAATACATAGATAGATAACATAACAAGGAACATTGTCAAAAGATACATATTGTCAAAAGATGCACACTGTCATTGAGAGCATAGCCAAATAAAATCCACTTGATTGTCAAAAGATAAACTGTCATAAGTCATAAAACTGCCTACACAATGTCAACATATCTAAATAAAAGCCACTGTGTTATCCTTCAATTTGATGGAGTTGTTTTTTTTCTTCCTTTGCTTGACAACTTTTTCACATCCGTTAGTTCTATCAGCAGCCTATACAATTCGAATAAAATTGATCAAAATCAATTCATTCACATGTATCAGATTTAATGAATAAATTCAAATTAAAATTGATCAAAAGTTGACCTTTGCTAGGCATGTCCTTATATTATGACTATACTCAGTGCAGTGACAAGAGTGTTTTGTCTTTTCAATTTAGTTGCATCAGCACCAACTATGTCAAATGTCTTGTTCCTTTTTTTAGGCCTACCTGTTTGAGGCTTCACTTCTAGAGGAAGAGGTTTTGGATATGGTATTTCCTTACATTCCTCTTCACCACAAATGGGCCCTACAATGTATTTGTAGCACTCAAGAAAGACATTCTTACTATAACATTGATGAATGAAAGGTTCAAATTGTTTCTTACTGCATGCTATACATGCACAAACATGATAGCATAGGATGCCTGATAATTCCCATTTCTTACATGCACATTTTTTGGCCTCTAAATCAACAACCATCTCATACCCACCTGTTGTCATGGTCACTAAATACCTTGCACCATCCTCAGTGGCTTTTTCTTTAACTTTTTCCTTACATTTGTCTTGTTTGGCCTTCTTTTTTTCTTTTTCTTGACTCTTTCTCTGTCTTTCCTTCTAAAGATTGCAGACTTCTTCATCAATGCTGTCAAGATTTGATGAATCTGAATGAAAACTACTGTCACTCAACTCATCTGGAATGTAATCCTCATCACTATCCCCATCACTCTCCAAATTTCCCCTACCATTAACAACAGTGTCTCCGGCATTATCAACAGTTTCTCTGGCATTATTAACATATTGAATGTCTGGATCTTGGGAAGGTGCAAATTCTTGTGTAGGCAGTCCATCAATATCCACAGCTAGAATTGGCTTTATAGTCAATGAATACACATATATAACTCTTTCAGGTGGCATTAATTCACACATCTCCATTATTTCACTATCAGACTCTAGAGGCCACAATCCCTTATCCATGTCAGTTCCTGGCCACTTGAAGAAGAATGAGTGATCACATACTTCACCACATTTTTTTGACATTAACATCAATTCAATAAGGCTCATAGCGTCAATATCACACATGTCAATATAATCCACTACTCCACATATATATTCCTTAGGAAATTCAGTCAATTTCCCTTCATGAAAGAGTTTTATAGTTGGATAGTCTGCAAGAAAAGGTGAAAATTTACTGACATGGAAACAAGTAGGACCAGTAGAATATAACAAGTAGGAAACAAGAAAGTTACAGACATTGGAATATAACATAAGTGGCCACCAACAAGAAAATTTGAAAAATTGTACGAAAATGCATGTGAAGCACGACACATGGGACCACATAAGCATATAATATGGTACTCACGTGGAAGCAACATACAAAAATAGGTTTTACACATGATATGATACTTACATCATATATATACATCAGATTGATAACCCTAATTGCAGCACACATAAACCCTAAATAAATTTTGAACAATTACCTTCTCCATAATCGGGACCCTCTCTAGGTTTGTAGACATTAAAATCCTTACGATTTTTGATACACCATATCATTGCAGCAGCAAAACTTCGATCGAATGTTTACAACTGTGCGGGAGATAGAGAAGAGATGTTTGTGATATTAATGTACTGAGTAATGTGCCTTAAGCCCTCGTAATATTAACTGACCTAAATACCCTTGTAAAAAGTCACGACATTTGTCCAATTAGACGAAAATCAGTAAAATGTAAAAAGTTAGGAAGTGCGGTATAGCGCGTGATAGTTTTTGAAGTGTGTTATTTCAAGTGGTCTGACATATAAATTACGCACTTTACTCTTATATACGAGTGTATTGTGAAACAGTACCACTAACTTGGGACGCAATAGAAGTTTAAAAAATACAGTAATAAATAAATCTACCATAAAGCCCTTCTTGATTCTTTGCAGGACTCCTCTGTACTGTAGTTTGTTCGCAATTTCATTAATTACTTGATTAATTGGAGAATCTTTACGTATGTTCGCACAGTTTACACCGCCTTTTGTTAATTAATTGCGAATTTCCGATTTGATTAGTGCACGTTGTGGTGTCCACCGACATTATTATATTCACATTATTACGATCTTAGTCACTGTCACATTCACACCGTTATACTTGTAAAATATATTTTTTAATTGATATATTTGAATTGTGGATGTTTTGGTAATTAAAAATTATATGTGCTCATATCTACATCGTTCGTATCAACGGCTCTGTGTGCTTTAAATATTATTATGAGTTTCATCTTATTTATCCTCCGCGCGTACAAATTTTGAATCTAAAATTTACTATTCTTTATTTATTATGATGACAGAATAATTGAACTATCCAATCGTACTCAGAAATATATGTATTTTAATTTATAAATTATTTATCAAATAAGTCAAACGAAACCGTACGACTCGCTTGAAAATATAAAGGGAACATTTATGAGCATAGGTAACAAATCGACTCACTCTCAACTTCTTGTTGTAGTGTCAAATAAGTAGAGTGCACGAAAGAAAAGGTCAAAGAAGCCTAGACAAACAGGACCCAGTGAGATCAATATGTAGCCTATAATTAAGCTTTTATTTTTCCTTTCCATCAATAACCACATTCATGTTTCTGGGCTCAACTTCATAAGTAGACAACAGAAATAATAGAACCAATTAAATGTTGATGTAGAATGCATAGGGATGAACAATATTTACAGTTCTTAGCAATCTCAAGTCATATTTACAGCAGAAGATATGAATAGAGCTCGAACGATATCAAACTAGCCTCATCTTTGCCTGCTTTCATTTTTCAAGAATCGGACGTATTCCTGCTGAACCATCTCCCCTCCATTCACAGGGTCAAAACTGCACCTGTAGAAGCTGAGGAACCAAGAACACAGAAGAAAAGTTTGATTAGCAAAGCACAAAAGACGAGGCGATCAAAGTAAATGCTAAAACAATAGTGTTGTCATGCCGTAAAAGAGCACCACGTTTGATTTAACAAATCTACTTCACTTAGAACGGAGTTATTATGATTTTCTTGATGACTTCTCAGTTCTTACCTCCCATCCATGCCGACGATAACAAGTGTGTTCTGGGA
Organism: Oenanthe sinensis; assembly: GCA_028671895.1. Classification (NCBI taxonomy): domain Eukaryota; kingdom Viridiplantae; phylum Streptophyta; class Magnoliopsida; order Apiales; family Apiaceae; genus Oenanthe; species Oenanthe sinensis. The sequence goes on from CM053804.1 coordinate 50,701,191, forward strand.
TCCAAATGCCGCAATAAACTGTGTACACTCTGGTATGTGGAACTGAGCAAATGACCATTCAGAGCTAAAATATTTTGGCAAGACCCCTGTGTGTGAAAAATTCAAATGCAAAAAAGTTCAGATACAATAAGCCCACTATAATACAGTCACATTAGACCTAATGACCAAATACAGTATGCAGTCTTCCAACTAATGAATATGGAAAAAGCCAAAAAGAAAGAATAATCACTTAGAAGCTTACACTAATATATAGCTGCACAAGGGTTTCATAAACCACTCAAGGTCTACAATAAACAGCATTGCATGATTGCAATTGGATTGATAATGAGGAATCCATATCTAGCCTTTCATGAGTGCCAAAAATACAATTAGATTGATAATGAGGAATCCATATCTAACCTTTCATGAATGAAAATGATGAACCAGGATTTGCCCCTGTACTCGGAGATATGAGAGCATCAAGTGAAGATGATGAATTATGGTGAATAAATGTTGTACTTTTGACAGGACTAGATTGGAAAGATGGGTCCTCCCCAGCACCTCGTACTCTAAGACTGAATATATGAATAGTCCCTTTGTCACTTGAAACAGCCAGCCACTGGACATTTAAAGAGAGAGCAATACTGTATATATCTGCTCTGTCCACTCCTCTGCGTACCTACATGGTCATGAATTTAACCAATTTTACTTCTGAATATGGTTAACCTGACAGGTTGAAAGCAGATTTTAAATATGAAATATCTTTCGAATAAATAGAAGTTCAAAATTTTGAAACTATATTACCCTGGTTTGGTGGGGGAGGGGGTATGCCTAATGGTTACAAGTTACAACATGTGCAATATGATAGAGATCTTAGTAAAAGGAAGCACTTGTGGAGTTAATATTTAGTCTTGTCAATGCAAATATAAATTTCTTCATAGATATCATCCTTAGTATTGTCTGTATCACCACTCCATGTGTCTAACTCTTCTTGCATTAAATGACTTTCCACTGAAAATTTTGATAACCATGCATTTTCCTACTCCATATTTTGTTTTTCCACTTCTAAATATCCAAATACAATTATTAAGAAGAAATTCTGAAGATGAAATTTATGAAAAACTATAGTTGATTTATCTGATAAATATACTTTAACAAGTACTATTGTGGTGTGAGTCAGTGAGTATTACTAAAGATGAGTATCATGTGCCAGCATTACCCATGTGCTCATTTAGAGCTGACAGAGGATCCTTAGCTCAAATTAAAATAATAAATAAACTACATATATGTTCTTGACCGTTGATTTAACAAATCTCAGTCTCCACTCCCTCCCAGAGTATCACTTTTCTTTTGTTTCTCAACCTCTAGCATTGTCGATTCAGATCCTATCTGGTTGTACATTGGGATGTTTTAAACAAAATTTAGCATATGCAGAGGTCAGGAGGAATAACCAATATCAGTCATAACATAAGATTCACTAACCTAAAATTTCTTTACCAGTTAGCGTGATTTTATCTGCTAAATCAGAGACAACCTTAACAACGAAAAAATCAAGTATCAATTTTGTAGGGAGCAATACACAATTGAGAACTTAGAGGGACATTATGCCCTCAGAAGTCAGACAGGGATTTATAGCAATGCTAAAATAAAATATTAGAGCAAAAAAGGAAAAAAAAAAGCTAACTAACCTCTTGTAGCCTAGTCCCATCCATGGTGTTGAAAATCCTTATTAATGTGCCTTTTGTACTGGCAGTTGCAAGAAGAAGCCCATCCATTGTCATGGTTATACATGCTATCTTAGAATCATGTGCCTGAATTACTTTGGTCACATGTAGGCCAAAATGTTCAACCCGGACCTGTCCTCGTCTAATGCCAGGGCAAGCCAACACAGATGTATTCATTTGGTGGGAAAGGCAACAAAGTCCCTTGGGGTTTGCCACAGTCTCAATTTGATGAAGAAGTTTCAGATCCATAAAATTATAAACATAAACTTTGTGTTCAAGTACCACAACAACACGATCCCTTCTTAATTTAACTGCACGAACTTCAGATCTAAATGAAAATTCCCCAATGCACCGGCTCTGGTGATCATCCCAGATTATAACTTTATTAGGAGGGTACTGCGTATTTGTTTTTCCACCAACAAGTGCCAGAATATTGCACCTGAACAGCATCTCCACAATACCAAATCCCCCACTTTTATGATCCCGCCTGAAAGTTTCTTTGAAAGGATCACAATTGTATATGCGAAAGCCACGACTTGTTCCAGCAGCAAAGCAGCCATAATCCTGATTCCATGAGGCATAAAGTAATTCGGTTTCATCATTGTTGCTAACATCTGGTTCTACATTGCTAAAAGGACTGGAAACTCCGGCTACTGGGGAATTGTAATTGCCGAGCCCTGGCGATGGAAGAAATCCCCGAGACGGCGAGACAGTTGAACTCATTGCAGAAACCTGAAAAAGTAAACCTACAAAAAATTAGGCAATGATATATCAACAAGTAATTTGAGAAATGATGCTAGAAACAGAGAGCAAATAAATGTTTGGCCTACAAATTTATCAATTTGACAAGCATGCACAAATATGAACAAAGTACAATGATGTTCTTTTCATCATGAATTCCAATCTAAGTCTCTTATGAATGCAGAAGAAAGACTACTCATTACATGAATATTATAGTTCCAGAGTTGCAACTAACTAGCTTTGTCTAAAGGGCATGGTTGGACTTCTATAAAGCTGTAATCTTTAATAGCTAGGGAAATCAAATGCCATGTATATAGGTCTATTTAATAAAAACATGTAAACACTCAGATGATAATGAAAACAAGCCTTTTCACAGAAGTAGGAACATACAACATTAGACATATAGCGTACTCATTTCTCTGTGCTTTTATGCTTCAAAACTAAGTGACTTTGCTTACGTATTATTAGGTTGAAAAAAACACAGGAAGGAAGATAAAACCGTCCGAGTGCGCATAAACACAAGGTATGTGACTATATCACACTAATCATTTCATTATTTTCATTCCTAACCTACTCAATATATTTTTTTGTATATTCTTCGTACAAATGAACTTACACTAGAGTTTCCTCACTTTCATTCATCAAAGAATCGATCATCACATAAAATAAGGCATGACTTATAAGTATAACTCATTGCAGGCTTTAAGCATTTTTCATCTGCATTACGCGACTGAAATGCAAAAGCCATTGACCACTGCTCACTAATCACTATGCACCGCCTCTTCATTAGTTCATTGTCCTATAATCCAATCCCAGAGACTGTTTTCATGTTTCCAGCCTCTACCAAAAGCAGTATGATAAATATCATTAACCCCGTAGATGACCTCCTAGTCTCCTACCGCTTATGCAGATGATTGATCCACCAAAGCAGGGACTTTTATAAGTGATCAGATCCTACTTAATAAAATTTCACACAAATTAACTATAAACAAATAAAACAACAAAAATCAAAATAGAACCAAGTTTAGCTGCAAGATCAAATTTTTAAACTAAAATCTAAACTACAAACTAATAAACCATACTCATCAAGCATATTACACATCACTAATCATGTTAATTACACAAACCATAATTACCAAATTTAAAGAGCACCCACCAAATATATATATATATATATAAAAGGAGAACTTTAAAAACAATTAATCTTCACAAAAATTAAAGGGTATACAACAATTGGGACAAAACTTACAGAAACCCAAGAAATATATAATTTTTTATGATTTTCTTCAAAAGAAAAGACTTGATCATCATTCAAGCATCTTTGTAACTATAGCCATGATATTTTGTATCTAATATATGATATATATTCTATTCTATATATGTAAAGAATGAAGAGGAGATTTACAGAAACACTAGTGATGTTCTCTCTCAATGCCTCGTTTCGTTTGGTTGACTGAAAGACAGCTACGTAACCACGTCACCGACAAATTGCATAAATTACGTTATTTGATTATATAATTTTTAAAATATATCAGATAATTCATATTCCTCTAAACAAAGTATTTAGATTTACATCAAAACACTATAACCTAATTATATAAATATACCGTGTTCACTTCAAGTTGTAATATTATTATTATACTTTATTTTTTATATTAACTTATAATAATTTTATTCATCTTTATAATATTTTATAATCAACATATATTTTCTAAACAGTATCATTAATTTTTTAACATCTTTAAAAATTGTTTTTAAGATTTTGATATTTAAGAAAGATACATCTCAATTATATAATAGTTTTGTATTTTTATAATAAATTATATTTATTTTTCTATTTATTATATATATATATATATATATATATATATATATATATATATATATATATATATATATATATATATATATATATATATATATTCTTAACAATAACCTTACATATTTGTGTTTTAAAGTAATCTTATGATTCATATTGATTCATATCATAATAAATTAATTTTTTAGTGTAAATTTTTATCCTTACTTTATAAATATGAAGCCATCTAATTATAATTAAATTTTTATTTTTGATATCATTATTTTAAGAAGAATCATAATTAATAATTAAATTCATTTATTATGAGTAAATTGATCATGTCATTTACCCAATTATATTTTTTACATAAAATATTTATAAGTTTACAATTAATATTCTTTTCACTTATATTTGTATATTATTATTATTATTATCATCATCATTGTTAGAAATAAAATTTAAAAGAATATAATAATAAAAATTGAAGTTACACAACTATAAATCAAAAAACCATGTGCTTTACCATATAATTTAGTTCTACAAAATTTGAGAACCAAACGAGCCTTAATCTCCTTGGATCGTTAGACGCCTAAATGGCCCGTCCGCCATGTATATATGCAATATATACCTACGCATTACGAAGCATAATAAAGCAAAGATAAAACAACCCTTGACCCTTTTAGTTCTTTTTTCTAATTTCTCATAAGTTTCCTATTTTAAAAATTATTAATTTAATTTGATTGATTAATTAAATTATTATCTTGTACCTTTATTTGTTTTAGTATAATTTATAATCTAAAAAATATAAATATAAGTTACAAAATATTATTGAAAATAAATTTCGAAGTGAGTGAAAATTAGAAAATTTTAACCGTAAACTATCAATTTTATACTAATTTTATACTTGTACTTGTAAATAAATATGTTTTTTTTAATGATTAGACTTATAACCTTATGAGTTAAGCAAAGTCGAATCCAAAACCTGATAAACCTTATACAACTTGTTTAAAATACTAGCTTTATAATTCGTATTGCACGATTAATTTTATATATTTTATTAATATTTATATATAATTATGTAAGTTTTTACAATACTAAAACTTAATTTACTTTTTTCAATAATAATATTAAGTTAATTTTTATATCTATGTAGAACCAAACCGACAATATAACAATATAAGATACAGTGTTACTAGACTTTTCTGAAAATTTTCTTTAATTTGTTTATATTATTGAAACACAACTGTTTGCAAAATTAAAAAAATTAAGGACCTCACTTTTCTAAGCCAAGTATATGACTATCTTTTTCATAAAAAAATATTTTTATGATATGATAACAATCACTCATCGTATCTATTTAAATGTCCACCTTATTTTTATTGCATTCAAATTTACTCATCTTTCCCTATAATTTAAAAGGGAATATATAATTAAAAAAAAGTAATATTTTATATTATTAAAAAGTACATATAACCTACTTTAAAATGTATTTTAAAAAAAAAAATTAAGTTATAAATGAACAATTTTTAATTTTCAATCAAAAATTAGTCAATATAACTCTAAAAAGTCAAAATAGGCATGTAAATAGAGACATAGGGTCAAAATGACATGTAAAAAAGGAAGGAGGGAATAATTATTTATCGGGAGAAACGGAGGGAATAATTATTTATTGGGAGAAAGTCATTCTTTATTACACAGCGCAACTCTTGCGTATCAAAACCAAAGAAGAAAAAGCAATATGGGGTTGGGTCCTAATAAAACTGATCGAGAAAAATTATAAATTTCAATATATTCGGCTGTAATTTGCGAACATGACAGGGGTTATGCACAAGAAGCTAATTAGCTGATATTTATTTTAGCCTCTGTGGTCACTGATTAAGATTTCTATAATGATGGAACATCTCTTCCCAAACAGATGGTAAAATTAATTTGCAGTGCCAAAAGCTCCAAGTTGAATGTCAATGTGAGGCCGCAGTTGCAAACATATAATTTGGTGTTCATATCAAACAACACATCGACGATCTGGTGGCTGTTGCCTGTTGGTCACACACATGCACATGTCAACCTTTTGGCGCACATGCATGTTGTGGTCACTATTACTTGCATTAAACTTTCATATATAATGTAGTTTTTTCCCAAAGGCTAAGGTCCAAAGTAGCATAATGGATGGGATAGTCACAATCCTAAAACATTTGCCCAAGCCCAGTAGGATTAGTAATAAAACAGGTGTTACTCACTATCGCTGATCGATAGCAAGTGCCTTTTTTTACAGGGTACATATCAAGCACTAAATTTAGCATCATTGCATACCTGATACAATAGACTAGCCTCAGTCAGTGACTTATCTTAAAGATAACAGTTAAATGTTAAGATGTTCTCTTTGCATGACCGTGACATAACCAGCACTGAGCACCGCATATATACTCTTTCTTGCAGGTATATATCTATAGATGCTATATATACATTGATATGGCTTTAAAAAAAAAAAAACTTGGACATAATATTATGGGACTAGAATATGGTTAAGCAAAAACATGTAACCCCACTCAGTATAATTATTATAGGACTCTTAAGTAATGTGATTTTGACCCAGAGAAAGTTTAAGAACTTGGTTCACCAACTAATTGGACCACTTTCTCAGACTATAATAATATATGCCACTTGATTGTGACATAAGAAAGCATCTCAAGAATATTATACATATATATACTTCTGGACATAAGTGGTTATAAAGCTTTTTCAAGACTGATAAACTAGGGCAGCCAAGTACACAACTTGTCCAGACCATAAATCTTGTTACATTACCATTTATGCTTAAAAATTAGAGTAATACTCTTACTTGTGTACTTGATGTAAATAAAAAATTAGAGTAATACTCTCATTTGTGTACTTGATGTAAATCATGATTAATTAAACTAGATCAAGACAAGTTTCACTTTACAATACTATGTAGAAATGCATTTAATCATGTCCAAATTTTGGGACCACGTTTGTTTAATAGTTTAATAGATATGATTCCATACATAACATGCTCTGCCTCGACTAAATTCATGCACGCAGTACTTAAATATAAATTAAACAAAAGTGCATCTCCATAAACAGGATCTATTTACAGCTTCCTTAATCCATATTTGGCAAAATAACATTCCCAGAAGACATAGAACAGTAGCTTTAAGCACTGCGACTAGAAAGAAAAAATCATATCCTCTAATGAAAGTTACTCAAAAATCAAAATGCAGTACAATATAATAATGCAACAGCATCGAAGCATGTGACAATAAACTTTCAAAGTAAGTACTAGGATTTTTACCATTAACTTATACTTTCAAAGTACTAGGATTTTTACCATTAAATCAGAACGTAAGCTTGTATAGACTATAAGAGTTTTGCACTGTATGTAATTCATCAACATAGTCAATTAAGTATCCATTTTTCGACTTGTGAATAGGTACTAACAGAACAACTCAAGATTTTAGAATGTGCTAAGCACATGTACTGTACATCCGTACTAGCAGTTTGAATCAGATCAGTTATAAAACTTACAAGTAATCTTTGACTGTCCCTGGGGAAATCAGCGCCCTACACACAAGTGAAAAAGTAAGAGCAGATTCGGTATCAAACTTCTCATAAGAAGACTGTAGTATAATAATGTAACAAGAAGTTTATGGAATCAAACGTATATATGATAACCAAGGGTGAGCTAGGTCCTGTTCTTCCTGCTTCACAAACACAAGGATAGTTAAAAAAATTTTAATCAAAGCCATCATAGACAGCCTTCAGGATCGTCTAGTTTCATGACATTATTAGATACAATGCAGAAACCAGGATACAGATATAGGTTATGATCAACTAAACGTTTTAAGTAATAGTATATAACTTGAATGCACAAAACATGTTGATGACAAATATAAGGGTCAAGTCAAGTAATACAAGGAAAGAAAAGATGTAAATTGACGAGAACGAGTATTGCTTCTTATATAGAAACACCAGAGCAGAAATAAACGTTACTGCAAAAACATGACAGCATGGTTTACATCACAATATCCTAAGTTTTGCAGCTGATAATCATTCTAACAGAAGTGTTATTAGTTTGAACTTAAGCAGAAAGGCACGGACGATATGACAAAAAGCAAAAACAGAAAAAGGGAGCTCCCTTCAGTCCAAGCACAGAGGGAAAGGGATGGAAAACTATCTCCCGCTTCATTCACTCAATCACAGTAGCATAATGCTCTTTCTTTCTACTGAGTGTTTAAATGAATGAGTCGGCAGCTAATTCAGTCCCTCTATTGCATCCATGAGTGGGCTGAAGGAAGCTCTCTCAGACAGTTTCTCACTATAAACAAAATACATTGTTACTTGGATGCCACTCATATGTACTTCATTCCCCAATAAACAGACCTAGAGATGGGACAAATGCAAAAGTGCACTAGTATAGATTTTAACTGCAAGTTTAAGAGATAAGTACTATTGAAGGACAGAAAATCAACACAATATTTCAGATTTGCATGGTTACTGACCAAACTTTTTGAAAAAGTAATGTAACAGAACCGCTTTTTGTTCATTTTCTGCAGCTAAATTAGTCGGCTAATCTACGGTGTGTTCTTGCCAGAACCCAACTTATAAAAATTTTAATTCTAAGATTCCTTATGCCTTCCTAATAACAGTATATATGATACTAACAAGAAAAGAAATTAAGCACAAAGTAAATCCGGCAGGAACTAACAAATATTATTGAGCAAATTAGATCAAAGCAACCGGGGGTACAATAGAGTAAGAGGATAAAGTTTAGTATGTGAATCTAAATATAGTACATGTACAAAGCCCTAATTGGAATTTATTTGAATGTAGTAGTTTGACTTTTAATACATGTACAAGTCAATATAAGAAACTATATGCTAGCAAATTTTGAACATAATTCAGAACTTAAATTTAAGGATATTAGAAACATAGTATAAGTGAAACTCAATCAGATCCTTATAGTGGACTATAAAAGATTACCACCAAAATTAATCACTTGTAACCATATTAAGAGAAATTTCAAGTAATATGATAAAAGAGAGAATATTAGCTTACTATTTCCTGAGTATAACATAAAAAATTAGGTTGAAGAACTTTTAATCTGTACATTCAGCTGCAAACAGATCTAGGGATGCATACTCTGCGAACATGCTAAGCACAATTGTCAGTATTATCCCAACATCCCTGAATCTCCTCAATTTCAGAAATCTACTATCTACTAATAAAACTAATTCGCAACAACATTACAGTAGAGATAATTTTACGACTGAAATAAAAATCTATTCTGGTCACAATGATCAATATTACCCATCAATGATTCTCTAGCAACATTTACCAGTAAAATTTATAATTAGTTTGAAGCCCTAAATCAATCAAGCAAAAATTTAAAGTTTGATTTCATTAAAGACCTAGCAAGTCTTGCTTATCAACAAACCCTGATTCCAAAAAACTGAAAGTAGAAAGAGACCCTAGATGCCTAATTCAAAGTCCATCTTAGCTCATTCAATAACATCAGACAAGTAATATAAAAAAAAAAAAAGAACACACAGACACACATAAAGATATAAAAATAAAAAAAGAAGGCTAAATAATTTGAAGAAACACTAAAAAAGAGGAAACTTTGCATGACTTAACATCTAAGAATTATACCCATATATTGGAATCACAGTTGCTTCACTAGCACCGGTCAAGGGACGATGACACGCATACATACATACATACATACATACATATATATATAGTAGTGTGTGTGTGTGTGTGAACAAGAAGGTAAGGAATAGTGAAATGAGGAAAAACATTGTATCTGAAATTGTGTAGGTATATTATTGGGAGCGGAGAGAAAGAGATAAGAGTGTATTAGTGTGTGAGCATATATATGTATGTATGTATGTATAATTAGGGGAAGACGAGGGGTCGCTTTCGTCATGAGAGTCAGGTAGATTCAAAGTGTACAAGCTGTACACTACTACTACAGTAGTACTAGTAGTATTACACTGCACACTTCTTTAACATAGAAAACGACTTTTATTACATACATACTGCCCAGTACACACTGCTTAAACATAGAAAACGACTTTTGTTCGATATAAACTCCCATCCAAAATTAATTGTGTTGTTTAATTTTTTATTTTAATTATATTTTAATAAAATATTGTTTTTATTTTTATATTTTAGAAAACTGAAAATTATATTTTTAAATAGATTGTATATTTTTATAATTTTTTAGTTATGTAACAAATATAGTTTATAGTAAAAATGTGATCAATTTAACTAAAAAGAATTAAATAAAATAAATAACCTAGGACGAATAAAATATTTAATGACATTAAAATTGAAGGTTTAATTAAATATACATTTAAAAATTGTAAAAATTTCTATAACCGAAAATTTATAATTTTAAATTTAAATTCATTATTGTTAATCAATTAAAAAAATAATAGTTAAATTCATTATTATAATGAAAAAAATATTTTTATATTTTATAAAACTTTATATTAAAAATTTTCCGAAGAGAATTGGTCGGACTCCCTACTGTCCTTCCTAGGTCATTTCGTTCGGAATTTTTAGTTATCATGTATGGTTTCCTTATAGATGTAGGTATGAGTAATTAAATTAAAATTTTAATATTTTTATTTTTATTTATAAAATTATATATTAATTTTTAAAATAAAATTTTTATAATGATATTGTTTAATATTTAATAAATAATAGTGATTAATTTTTGATATTAATTGCATATATTTTTCTATTTATTAAAAAAAATATTAAATTAATAAAATTATTTCAGTATTCAACCAAATACAAGATATCAGAAATCAAATAGAAATGAAATATTATTTTTATCTGATACTTCATCCATACCACCCTGATTCCAACAGAGGTGTTCATGGTTCGGTTTGGTCCGAATTCATCAATTATTCGAACCAAATCAGTAATAACAGTTTTTTTTTAATTTAAAACCGAACCGAACCAATAAAATTTAAAAATCATGTCAAACCAAACCTTATAAAAATGGGCTGTTTCGATTTCGAACCACGGTTTGACTTATTATTATTATTATTATTATTTTAATTTAATTAACATATTTAAAAGTTATGAGTAATACTTTTAAGACTTGGGAAATCATAGTCTCAATTTTCTCTTAGTTATTTCATAATATCGAATGTTCGATGATCAATAGAAAGAAGTTCAAAGATTTGCTTTTTAACTTTTCATTTTCATATTTAAATAAAAGATTTACATGAAATTCTAGTATATTTAATTTCATATTGGCAAATAGTAACATAAATATCATTGAACCATTTTCAAATTTTGATAAAGCAGAATCTTAAATTTCTATTATGAAATAAAGTTATTCTAATTAGATTTAAAATAATTATTTTTAGCTAATTATATTAATATATATTATTTATTTAATATATAATATTTAAACGGTCCGATCCGAATTAACCAATGATTAAACTTTTACAAACCATAACCAAATCACTTAGTCCACATAACCGGACCGTTAATAATAATTTTTTTAAAACTATGGATTAAATAATTCAAATTATTTCGATCTAATCCAAAACAACGGCGGATTGGATGAACACCCTAGATTCCAGCTCAGACGACCCTTAATTCGGCCGCAGCCTACCCTCACCATATATGCACCTTCAGAGCAGGTGTTGACTGTTAAGATAATAAGATGTGCTTCCTCTCTAAATTAATTGTATTTTTGATTAAATTGATTAAATTTTATTTAAAAATTATATACATATATATTATATAATTAAAAAGTATATTCAACTTGTTTTATAATACAATTTTAAAATTTTAAAATTGTACAAATAATAATTTTCAATCAAAATTTTGATAATTTAATCATAAAAATATTAAACAAACTATTTCCCATAATTAAGAAAAGTAACATTAAACGGAACAATTAATTTGGGAAGCAAAAAGTATATACTTGCTCCGTCTTTAATTAATCATTCATTTTATTTTATTCACGTATTTTAATGTTTCTGAAACATGTAATTCAATAAATTATTTTTAAAATTTTATTTTTGTAAATAAAAATTGATATTTAAACTTTTATACATTATGCTAATATCATAACGTAATTATAAAGATTTAGATTTTTTAAAAGAAAAAAATCCAATTTATAATCTCAATAAAAAAATGAATATAATATAGTATTATTTGTTAGGGAATGAGGGATCATATTTCTTGGCACCTAAATTTTTTAAATTTAAAAAAATATTAAAATGCAAAATAAATAAACTCCCAAAGGTAAAAAATAGTTCATTAAAAAAAGTTACATTCAAAAATTATTATTGGAACGAGGATAAAATTTGATAATATAAATTTAATTTAATGAAGTATAAAAAAACATGTAACTAAAATTTAAGATACACATATATTACACTCTTCTGTTTTATACCCTAAATTTCTACATTATTTAGGATGGAGATTAAAATTGGGCTCGACTGAATGATGCCATCCCCACTCAATATTTGTTTAGTTTAAATATTAATGACCATTATAACTAGTTTCAAATAAAAGTAAAAATATATTATTTTTGGTTTGCGTAATTTTAAATTGAAGTATACATCCAATTGGACGAATAACCCGAGGTTTTCATTCTTTCTATTTAATTTATCATTTACTAGATTTTAACCGCAATGCACGAACATTTTTTCCTTATTAATTAATTTATTTATTTTAAAATTATTAACACTTTTTAAATTTTCAAAAAACTTTAATATATTGATATATTATAATTATAATATTTTTAACATGTTTAAATTGTATATTCATATATCAAATATATTACATATAAATAAAAATTTATTAAATATTTAAAATAAATTTATTCGATAACCAAATAATCTATTAAAGGAATAACCAAATAATAATAAAAAATAAATAAGAAAACTATAAAATATTTATCATTATTATATATAATTTAATATTTTATATATGTACACCCACTTGATCTTAATATATTGTTGATAATTTGAATCTCAAATTTATATTAATATTTTTAAAATTATAAATATTGTATTTAAATAAATTATCGGTGAGTACCGAACACTTAATTTTTATAATATTTGGATAAAATTTATCGTACACTTAAAAGATATAAATGATATAATTATAATTGAAATTAAGATATTTTGTAATCTTTTTAATCAAGTCAAAATTTTTTATTAACTCTCGAATTTTTTGGTTAACATAATATTTTTTAATATTATATTACATTTAAATTTTATATTTTTATATTAAAAATTATATTCACAATATATTTAGTTGAAATATAATATTTTTACAAATATCAATTTCATCATACTCGGACTCTTTAATTTATTTAAAATTATAATTCATTAATCAAATTTTATAATTATTATTTTATCTATATTAAACATTATATAAATATATTGTTCTTAATATTTAAGTTAAACTTGTATATGAAAATTTTATATGAAGAATATTATTTTGGTCGTGCTCTTCTAATATATATAATCGGTTAAATTGTTAGAGTACACGGAAATTATCTAAAAAATTATTCTAATATTTTAAAAAATATATTAAGAATTTTCTCTTTTTGATATTATATTATATTTTTGTATCAAATAGGTCCATAAATATCATATTTATAGTAGTTAAGTTCTCATCCCATGTATTAATTGGACAATTTTTAATTTATTTGATTCTGTCAATTTGTAGAAACTCAAACTCTATATTGCAGGATCTTCAATGAATGATGTTGATGCTAGATTAGTTTGATTATAAATATTATTAAATTAGATGAATGATATGATGATATGAGTTTAATTCTAGATATTTATTAATATGTATAGAGATAAAATATAAATATTAGATTTTAATATATTATTATAATTTAATGTTTAAATACAAATACTAAAATTTAATATGTTTAAAATTAGATTTAAACATTAAATTTATATAAATATCCTTATAATTATAAATTTTGAAATTTAAATATATTGGTAATGTATATCAAATTTTTGATTTTTGATAATATTTGGATAAAATCATTTATTCTTATTATCTTATTACATAGTATAACTTATAAGATGCAATAAGCTAAGTTGGTTGGACGTTCAATACTTATCAAAACTTAACCCGTTGAGTATTGATGTTCAAGTTATAGTAATTTTTCTGTTGAAAAATAGTCAAAAATATGTGTAGTAATATTCAAAATTGTTGTTTGAAAAAATATTTTTGATCTAAAAATTTACGTTAAAAAAAACATGTCTCTCATATTTTTTTAAAAAAATTATTTTTCAATTTTTTATAAAAATATTATTATTTTTATATTATATCACAAAATATGTACAAATCACGAAAATGTATGAAACGCACATTTAAATTTTTGACAGTACTTCTTTGATGAATACTACTTTTTATCCCCGTACAACAATTTTAAATGCCCAAGGCCCAATAAATTGAACAACTGAACAACAACTAATAACACATGCTGCGAACCTAAGGCGCTCTTACTTTCTACCGAACGCTAAGGTCAATTCCACAACATAGTAGAAGCCACTAAATAAGAGAAACATGTGGAATAGTTTATCTTTCATTACACTTGGTTAACTCGAAGTAAGAGATCTAACATTAGAACAATTTTTTATTTAATTTATTTTGTCAATCCGTGGTACCTCAAGTTTTATGTCACAGAATGTTTAATAAATAATGTTGATGACAAAAATACTCTAATCATAAATATTATTTTAATTAAATGAATAATATGATAATATGAGTTTAATTCTAAATCTTTATTAATAATTATAGAAATAATAATATAAATATTAGATTTTAATATATTGTGATTTGATTTTAATATATATATATATATATAATTTTAATATGTTGTTAATTATATTTAAATATTAAACTTATATAAGTATTTTATAATTATAAATTGTAAAACTAAAATATGTTGGTATCGACGTTTAGTAGTATTTTGGATAAAATCACTCTCACTCTTGTAATATATTCTTATATATAGGATATAATAAGTTATTTTTTTCTATACATTAAAATGATTTTCTTTTTTTTAAAGCTTATGAGTTGAGACCGGTACTATTAGCCTACCATACATGACCCGGGCCAGTGGAGTTGCCCCGAACGAACTGTCCCCCAAGGTACTCTCACAACTCTATATATACACGATGCACAAACAACCCATTTCTTTCCTGTAGTCAATTCGTCAAACACCTGGTGTGCATGCTATTTGACTACTGAGTTTGTGCTCCCGTGAATCTAATTTTAAAAAATGTCAAAATGTTCATCGAAATTGATCATCCGATGTCTACATCGCCATCTAATCTCTTCAAATTTCTCATCAAATTCCCACCCGATTGCTAATTTGAGCGGCATTTCTCAATTTCTTGCTCATCAACCCAAAATACAAACCCATAACTTCACACCATGGATGTTTTTTGCTCAAAGAAATTATGGGTTACCTTCATTTCCCAAAATCTTGAAAAACCCAAGTCCTGAATTGAGACCAAAATCTAATTTGAATTTGTTAGGGTTTAGGCAGTTTTCTAAAAAGGGGGTAAATTTGGATGAAAATGCTTATGGTAAATATGTGAAAAGTGCTGTTGAGAAACCTGTAACGGTTGCGAAGAACGTGTTTTCTAGGTATAGGGAAGCTGCTGGGCTGCAAATTGAGGCGTTTTGGAAGAGGAATAGTTTGTTGTTTGTGGGTGCTGGTGGGCTTTTTGTGTGCATTTTGTTATGGAGGGTTATGTTTGGTATTGCTAATACTTTTGTGGGGTTATCTGAAGGCATGGCTAAATATGGGTTTCTTGCTCTCTCTGCGGCAATCGTTGCGTTTTCTGTGAGTTATTCTTTCTTATTGTTTTCTATTAGTACTGTCAGCTGGTAGCTTATCCGGGGATCAATACATGTTGTAAGAACTAAATATCTGTTGGATGGACTAGAGTCACTGGATATTTGTTGTGTAACTTGTATTTTCTTATTGGGATAATGGGACTTTATAATTGGTGTATATATAAAGTTATTATGTTTTTATATTCATGACTTACTTAAAAAAATCTAGTAGTTTGAATTTTCAATTCGAGTCCAGGTCCCTAGACTGTGTGTTTGGTATACATTTGGGTGTAAGTTGTAACTGAGCTTATGTGGTTCGGACTCTCATAGACTTGGATCTATTGTTTCCTTGTTCTGAATTCAGATCCATATAGGTACTGGGTAAGAATCCCAAACTTGTTTTTCTCTTTTGGCAGAAATAAATAGATATTCGAGGTTTTGTTTCTGATAACATGTACGAAGTTTCTTTTTCTTTGGTAAAGGTCAGTTGCAGATACTTACACACACATGTCTCTAACTATTCTAGAGATATTTGTTTATACTTTATAGTAAAGCGATATAGTTATAATGTCCTTAATGTGTTCCTTTTCCTCATTATGAACTGAATTAACTAGAAGAAACACATATACCTTACTTTACTCTTGACCTTTTAAAGTCACATGGATTATGATTTTATCGATGGTTGGCATCATGCTGTAGAAATATGCACTTCACTTGTTTATGGTTTTATTTACAAATAAAAATTAGTGATTCACGTTCCTTTCTTATGTTTTTGTTGGAGGGATGTGTCTAATTTTTACTTTTCTTTATCAACTCAATATACACGGGGAAAAAACATTTACTCTGTTGTCCCTATACAGTCAATGTCATATGTATTTCCATCAATGGCTGGCATTATGCTGTAGAAATACACAGTTTTCTTGTTTGTAGTTTTGTATATTTATTATTAGAAAAGTGATTGGTTATGTAATGTTGAAGGGGTTGTATCTCCGTTCGAAATTCATAATTAATCCCGACAAGGTATATAGAATGGCCATGAGGAGGCTAAACACATCAGCTGGAATTCTTGAGGTTATGGGAGCTCCACTCACCGGAACAGATTTGAGAGCATATGTGATGTCTGGAGGTGGTCTTACTCTGAAGAACTTCAAAGCAGGGTTTAGGGGCAAGCGTTGCTTTCTTATATTCCCGATTCGAGGATCTGAGAGAAAAGGCTTAGTAAGCGTTGAGGTCAAGAACAAGAAAGGCCAGGTTTGCTTTATACTTGCTACTTTATGTTTCTCTATTTGATGTGATATGAATTGAATAATTATCAAAATTTGCTCACATCTGTTCTGTGAAGTAGAATAGACGAAGGCAACTATGAGAATGATTCTTTTATGGTTAAGAGGTTCGTCATGACTTTGTTTGCGTATCCTTTTTATGCTTGTTGCATTAAGGCATTGCCCAGACCTCTGGAAATAATATTTATCCTACTTTCTATTACATTTTGACTAAAATATTACAATATAAAAATCAGATTGTATTCCAGAAATCACCTTAAGAATCTCTCGCAGCCATAATATACACTGATTTGTATTTACTATTTAGAATGCTGCAATTTATGTATAATGCATTTTTCTTCATATAAAGGCAAGCCAATACGCATTCCAAAGAATAGAGGAGTCCTTTTCATTATGCCTGTCATTTGATCTTGGACCCCAAAGTTTGTTATGCAGATAACTAATTAGGTTGAGTGTGGTCTTAAATTTTGACTGTCTAATACATGATTGTTTCAGTATCCTCATCTCAGCATTTCATATATATGCACATACTCCCTGTGTTTCAAATAAACAACCCATATGACTTCGTAAAATCCAATTGATGTGTTTTAGAATATAATTTTTTTTCGTGCTCATAAGACTTTATAGCATAAATTTTGCAATAGTTTACAGACAGAAGTACAGCTAAATCAAATGAACTTGTTGATAGTTTTGAATTTTGGAATGGATTAAATTGATTATTTGGAGTCGGTAGGCCATCTATTTTAAAGCGGAGAGAGTATTAACAATTTTACATTAACAAATTAAACATTACATATGTGTATGATCTGACTATAAAATCTCTTATGTATGTTGATTGTTGACAACTTAGGAAGTCAGAAGTGATTGATTCGTTATTCACTTATTAATACCTTTATTATGTAAAAAGGTCTTCTCCTAAATGTGCAGCTATTTATAATGTATTCCCCTGTACTGGTATCACTTGACACTTCATGTACATCTTTCATCAAAATTAAATTTAAACCATTCTCTTCTACGTGTTATTTTGCATGAAGTAAAAATATTTTGAGAAGTCATAGGACTGTAGAACGTTAAAATAAAAAAAAGATCAAAGAACAAGCATATTTGCAAAGAAATTTAGTGATACTTGTCCTGAAATATATACCTGTTGTTTTTCTTGCTTGTAGTATGATTTGAAGCTATTGGCTGTGGACATTCCCATGGCAGCAGGACCTGATCAACGTCTATTTCTGGTTGGAGACGAAGAAGAGTACAAGGTTGGTGGTGGTTTGATAGCTGAACTACGAGATCCCGTTGTGAAAGCAATGGCAGCAGCCAAGGAATTTGAAGATCGTGATGATAAAGAAGACGAGGAGGATGCTGAAAGAGAACTTGAGGAGGCAGAAAGAAGGCATCAAGAGGAAATCGAAAAACTTGAAAGAGAGAAATCACAGTGACTGTTTTAATACCCTAATCCTGCTGGCATTACTCGTCATGTCTATTTTTTTCTCCCCTTTGTTTTATTAAAGGAAGCTTGGGGCCTTACTCATGGGAAGCTGAATTGTAATTGATGCAAATGCATCTTGCATATGTACCTGATCAAGGAGAGAGTGAACACTCGTGCATCACAAACAGGACCAGAAATGCTTGATGATATTCATATTAGCATTTTTAATAAGAAGGGAAAGAAACATTTTGTTAGCTAGCAAGTAAAAAACGTTTATCTTGCTGATTTGGTGTGGGGGAAGATCAACATTGTATGAAAGATAAAGATTGTTATGTTTATTTATAATCTTTCTTGTGATGGGATGAGTAGATACTGTAGTTATTATTGGCTATTGGTAATCGCTAAATATCTTCTACTTCCAGTAATGCAACGGTTGGTATTCTGAAATCATCTGCTTATTGTAAAGTGTATCCGAAATGCATTTTGCTCGTGTCTGTCCAAGTTCGGTTGTATTTTGTCTTGCTCGAACCAATTTTAAAGCCTGTTGTCTAGCTTTCCCCAGTGTAATAGTATAAGAAGCAAGACATATAGTTCAAGATCTATGCTCAAAACTCCAATGCAAATCAATTGAAACCACATCTACAGTTTATAAGGTATTGATTTTGAACTTCCAAGGGGGAAAATAAAGAAAATAGAGCTGGGTGTAATGAACAAAACTGTAATATTGAAAACTAGACGCATTCCTGGTACGATTTTTTTGTATGTATCGAATTTAACCCACATACTCCACAACAACTTGTGCGGCTTATCTCACTATTTTTTTTTGAATTTCATGCTTGTAGCTGGCCTGAAATATCTAATTATACAACTATACATACCCGAAATAATAATAATAATAATTATTATTATATCTTATATATAATACGAGCAAGAGGATCTTATCCAAATACTACTAAGCTCAAATGATCGATTTTAATAACTACATAATATTATATACTAATTATTTATAAGTTATAGTTATTATTTAGATTCTTAACCACTATAATTTTTCTTATCTCGCTTTATATTATAACTCAAACTCTATTAAATATCTTAGTAATATATAAATTTGAATTTAAAGACTTATTTTGGAGTTAAATTAAAAATAAAATTCATAATTATTGTCCTCCTTACACGGCAGATATTGTTTGGACCATATTTTAAGTTTCAGAATTCAGAATTGGACGATTTTACGGCCCACACGAAACTTACAAAATTATCTTTAATTCTAAGGTGATCCAACATCCAAAATCCAATTGTAACAACCCGCAATTAGACAAAAAAGACAGTTATGAATTTTTATTGAAGAATTCTATTCCATTTAGGAAATCTTTTTATAATTGATTTAAAATATTAAAACACGTTTTATATTAGATTTATATAGAGACATATCATATATTGTGGTTTTACATTCAGAGAGATTGAAGAGGGGGGGGGGGGGTCGTGATTTTTTTTGCGAGAGGGAGGATTAAATTTTTTTATCTAAATCTTTTCTATAAAAATATTTAATATATTATATAAGATATTAGAGTAACTTTATATGAAGAATCAATTACACAGGAAAAATTATCATATTGAGAATTCAAAAACTTTATTAATTCATTGGTTTGTATCGATATGAAGAAATTAGGTTTTAAAAAAATAATAATAATTTGAATTCCCCGACTAAGAGTTCAACCTTAGCCTAATTTTATTTTGTTATTACACATACTTTGAATCATGCTATTCGATAAATAAAATAAAATAAAATAAATTAAAATTAAAATTATATAAATTAATAAATATTAATACATTTTTAAATTTAATCAATTTATATATGAAAAAATTATATTGAATTAATTTTTCATAACTGAGGACTACCATTAATTATTTTAATAATTAAAAGTCATTTATATTTATAAAAGAATGTTATTATACATGTTGAATTCTCATGAAACACGTTAAGTATTAATAATATGGAGTAATATGTTTGGTTCAATAAAGAACCTGTCATATATTAGTATTAAAAAGTGCGATAAAAAAATTATTATGACAATAATTATTATGTATTGTTTTATTTTATACTCCGTAATATTAACTGAAAGTTTAAATCTCATTAGCAATATAGTAATATTTATTATTTATTAATGCAAGATTTAAGTTATATATATTATCTAATTATTTATAAATTGCAATTAATACTATACCACTAAAAATCTAATAACATAATTTTTTTTATTCAAATGAATAATTATATTATCATATTATTAACATATACATATATGCTATATCTCCTATAACATAATATCTATTAAATTTTATATAAAATAAACATAATAGAGATCTTATCAAAAATATATTTAAATCTAATATTTATAATCTTAAATATATGTTAGATATATTAAAAAATCATGTTCATAATATTTTGAATCACAAAATTTTACATATTTATATATTAATAATATAAATTTATATTTTGTGCGATGTTCATATTTTTTTTAATATTTTAATATTTTCTTATTTATATTTAATTCGGTTGATATAAAAATATATAAGTTAAATAAGTTAAAAAACTAATATAATTATAATATATTAAGACTTTTAAGATTATAAAAATATTAATAATTTTAAAATAAAAAATATAATTAATAAAAAATATCTGTGCATCGCACGGTTAAAATCTAATAATAATAATAATATTAAGAGTAACTAAAAAAATGAATTTGAGTGCATGAATAAGCTACAAAATTTGTAAAACGGAAAAGCTTACTAAAGGGGTAACTAATTATTTTACCTGTTAAAAAAAATTATAATAATTTCTTTTGATAGATTATCAAAATTTATTATTGTATAATAAAGTGTATGTATATTAAGCCAAAAAATTTATAATTGGTAGTAGGAGTATTAATTTGCGCAAAACAACAATCTTGTGTAAATCAGGCAGTTTTGTTTTATGTTATAAGACGTGGCGCCAAATAACAGTCACAATTTTACAATTCAAAACGAGAGAGAGAGAGTGAGAGAGATGGAGAGAGAGATGGAGTTGCAGTGCTGCGGAGAATTTGAAGCAGAGAGGCGGAAGTGCAAGAGTAAGCCACTGACGATACAAAAATACCTCGATTTCTGTGACAACCGCAAGCATTCTGATCTTACAGTGGATCATCTCAGAAAGGTCCTTCTTCTATAACACACACACACACGCACAATATCTGATTCAATTTCAGAATCTGATAAGCTTAGTGATCTGTTTTGCGATTTGTTCGATTCCAGTTCTGTTTAGGTTTTCTCATTTTTTATACTCGAATCAGCTGTTCATTGGTTCTAAATTCACAGATTTATGTGTGTAATTGTTGGTTCTCTGTTGATGCTGCGAATAATTTAATGCTCTAATTATGTTTGATGTTTAGTTGATTGATCACTCATAAACTTAGTGGATCGGTCACTCATAAACTTGCGATTTCAGTTTTTAGTCATCGTAGTTTTGTTCTTGTTATTTTCACAGATTATCAGCATTCATGGATTCAAAATGCTGCATAAAGTTAAAAAGGCAAGCTGATTTCATGATTATACATACATATACATATATTAATTCCTTAATTTTAAGTTGATTGTTGCTATGTGTGTGTGTGTGTCTGAGATCAGTGAATTGTGGTTCTGAATTGTTGACAGGAGGTGCTGATTGACGTGGTAGACTCAATTAATCTGATGGATGTGACTCGATCTACTATCAATGATGATAATGTATCTTCATACGCATTCATCACTTCTCAAGAGGCCATCAAGGACCTAATCTGCCTTAACTGGATTGAATGCTCTGTGACTTCCTTTAAAACATTGAATTCAGTGAACTACGACTTGATCAGTCTTCAAAATGCTGGTGCCTTTGGTTTGAAATCGTTTCCAATGAAAAATAAGCGGACAAAGATGATCAGATCCAAGGAAGGAATTCTACCGGCTTGCCTGTTGGCCTCTTGCGATCAGTGTTCTGTTGCCAAGGGGAATATCAGTGATTGTGCTGCTGCTGCTGCTGATCATTTCAGTTCGTCTTCTTTGTTGGTAATTTACTTGCATCTTGATCGATTCTGTAAAATTTAAGTAAATTATTTTGCACCACTCTCTCTAAAGAGGCTTATATTCAGTGTCAATCGTATTTGTGACTTGATTAATTGATTTCCTTAGTATCATGCGTACTCAATTAACTTGTGGTAGTTTTATATAAATCTGTGTCCGCTTTTAGTTGGTGGTTTATTTGTCAGATATCTTATAGTGGTAAGCATGCAGTATTCCGTAGATCTTTTTCCATAGTACAGTAGAGACTGATTGGTGTGATGTTTTAGGTCTCATCAAGCAAATTCCGTTGCTGCTTTGTCCCATCAATATTCACCGATTTTACAATTTTTAAGCTAACTCAACCCCCCCCCCCCCCCCCCCCCCCCCCCCCGGTTGTATGGTTTATAACTGTTTTCAATTGTGATATGTCAACAGCCAGATGGGGATGCAGAACAATCCAAGCGTAAACGACAAGCACCAGGAAGATTGGAAGGTTATATTAGGGTCTGATTGTTTGGATTTTAAAAGAGAAGAAAAGCAAGTAATGCGCTGTCTATATATGCAATTATTTGGTTTGCAGTTCTATGTTTCGTAATGTTGAGATCCTATGACTTGTCAATAGAACTCCAGTAATAACATTACTATCGTTTCCTCTATTTTCTTAGAGAGTCGCCTTTTCAAAAATGCCTTATCTTCTGCAATGCCCCCCCACCTCCCTCTCCCCCTTCCATCAATGAAGTTTATAAACATGTTGAATAGCATTGTTAGGGAGCTAATTCGTGCCTATATTTGCTACATTTTTAAAAATAATAAATCTTAAACATACGAAAAATGGACAATTACAGTTGAAGCTCCGACAACAAAACTTAATTTGCTTTACTGCAAAATCTAGCCCCAACCAGGATACTTTTCCCACCCAAATTATTTGTGCTTTTACCTTATTAAACTGACACAATATGAGCTGTTACAAAACAAAGAACAACACGGTACTTTTTCAAAAACTATGTACTGAATTTGGCATAAGAAACTCAATATGTGTGTGTGTGTGTGTCTATGTAAAGGTAACTGCAGTACTACATTTTGGGCACCATTGATATATGTATGTGTCAGTGTGTACTGTTGTATATTTTGTTTCAACTCAATTTTAAAAGGGTCTCGAGTAACTCAAAACAGAATTAATCAAAAAGAACAACAAAGGAAAGATGGAGATGAATGATGATGAAGTTGATATCGAAAATGAGTACTCCCTCCGTCCCATTTTTATGAAGCATATTCCTAGATTACTTGTCGAGTTCAAGACGGGAATGGAAGATGAAAGTTGGCAGTTAGATTAATTGGAATATAGTTAGTGCGGTTCAAAGTAATTTATGAAAATGGCTTATTCTATCCTGGATATGAAGAATTTTACTTTCCTGATTCCTGATCAAATTTTTGAATAGAATATATTTAATTTGATTTAATTTGCGGTTGAAATAAAACTTACTTGGCAAGTGCAGGGTAAATTAAGTATCCTCATGAAACTCAAACGTAATCTGATTAAAACAGGTCCAACAGGGTTTGTGAAGGATGTTGTTTGAACTGATAAGTAAATAATTTGACTTAAAAATATATTTTTCTGCACGTTAATTATTAGGACTCATGATATAAGTTTTTACTTTAAAGGGGAAAAAATGTTTTTACTTTAACATTTTGATTCGACTTGATACAAATTACTAGTGTCCTCACTACATGTAACTTTAGATATTGGTAATTTATAAGTTATATATTATCAACCAAATTATCAAAGTAAATTTGTTAAATTTATATACTAACGAGGGGGTGTCTGACCACGAATAATGGAGGGGCTATAGACAATTATGTATTAAGCCTATTCCTAAAGAAAAACAACAATTGCCTTTGTTCCCATAAACAAATAGAAAAATGATTCTTTCTTGTCGGCCTTGTGTTTGATCATCATTCTCTTTTGCCAGAAAATAATGTTGGATTTTTTGGCATTTCAATTCCAGAACTCAATCTGATATAAAAGAGTAATTTTAATCTTTCTCCATCACACACATATATGATGCATGCATGTGTACACATTCCACATTTTTCTGTTTCTGATTACAATATTGAGAGTATTACAAATTGCAGACAAGAATATTATCAGAGGAAAAGATGATTATTTGTATATAGGAAAATTGTGTGCTTGTGATATTACATGATCCATTGATCCATATATACTGAAATTTGTATAAAGCTTTCCTATACACACACACACACACACACACTTTATTATCATGAATTTTGATTGAATGATAATGGATAATTATGAATGAAATGTACATTTTGGATGTGCATTTGCATGCAGAAAACTTGCCAGCTTTGGTATATCATGTTTTTTAGCAGGTTTCTAATTAGACAGGAATCATGTTATTTTCAAAATACTATGTTTCGATGCCGAATGCATTCACATCTTTATGCATTTTCCAACTAAAATATACGATCTTCGAGTATTTGGTTGTGATTCTGTGAGTTTTTCGCATGAAGCTCCAGCTTATTGCAATGCATGTGAAGTTATGGTGTAGAAGAACTTCATTAGCATTCATCTCTAACCAGTTTCGTTAATTTTTCTACCCGTAGGTAACAACTGGGATTATCGGTGCAGCAATCCTTACTTAAATGGGACCTTGTGTGAGCAAGGTAATCTGTACTTAATTAAGAAACTCATAATTGACAGATGATAACTCAATTGCCTTAGCTTTCTGAGTTAATAGCTATATATGTTGGATCCTATCTTATCATTGCCCCAATGGTCTATTGTGCTAATTCAATAAAGACATGTCCAAACTATGTTACTGCTCTTCTCATCTCACTAATTCAAATAGTAATATAACATATATAGCAGAAGCAACTTGTTTTCTTATTGCCTACATATATACATGGTCTTTCGCCTATGTGTAGCTTCTAGTGAACTGTTTAATGTAGATAAAAATAAGAAGCTTTATGATCAAGTTGCTTCCATTTTTTTCCCACTCAGTACAGCCTTCAACAAAATATGATGAGGTTGATGATCACTTTTCCAAGGAAAAACTTGGGGCTAGTAACATTACGCTAGTAACTGATGTCAACAAGTGGAAAGAAAAACTATCAGAAGCTGATGAGGCCGGCAAGATAGTAAGTTGACCCTCCATCTATCTCAATTCTTTCTAAAGAACTCGTTGTGTTTGGCTCACTGGAAAGGAATGATGGTTAAAATTGAATGTTCAATTTGTGATATTTCAGAATAGTTTAACTTTAGTTTCAATTTGTGGAATGAATCACTTGAGGTGGTATATATTACGATATTAGACATAAGAACTAATCTGTGAAATGAATCAATCGTGTATATCGAGTTTATAGAAACTTCTTTTCGCCAGGTACTCAACTTGTAAATTGGACCCTAGCTAACTTGTTATCAAGTTAACTCACTTACATTGTTTCCATCATGCTTCCTATTGAACAGGTTTTGGTAAATTTTAGTGCAGACTGGTGTAGTCCTTGTAGAGATGTATTACCAGTTTTTCGTAGTCTTGCAGAAAAATACACTACTATCATGTTCTTAATAGTGGACGTGGATGAACTAGCTGTAAGCTATACTCAACCTTCTTTGTTATTATTCGATTACTAGCATATATACTCAAAAACACAAAGTTCATATTAGTCAATGTCTTGGCAATGATGAATATTTTACACTGCATTTGCAGGAATTTAGCACATCATGGGAAATCAAAGCTACTCCAACCTTTTTCTTTTTTAAAGATGGGCGCGAATTGGATAAACTTGTGGGAGCAAACGAGGAAGAGCTCCAGAGAAGGACGGACATCATGGCCAAACCTCTAGCCTATTCCCGTAGTTTTGTATCAGGACGTCGTGACCATACCTCTAGCCAGAGGAGAACGGACGAAAATGCGAACATGCTGAACCAGTAAGGCGCTACAAATCATGTTTTTGACACTAGTTTCAAACCAGGACCCGAGAGTACTAGTCTTCTTTGACAGAAGGGGGGGGGGGGGGGGGGAGGGGTTGAAGATTTAGAAAAGTGATGTTTAAGAAACTTTATTTAGAGCGTTTATCCATTTATGTCTATCTAATCACCATCAAAGACCGAGATTAGCATTCTCTTCAGAGCGTATACATGTTTATATGGTCAGCTACAATTGAAATAATATCCAAATGAGCCCGTCACGTTTTGGTCATTAAGTTATTTAGCCATTTAGGACATATCTGTGTACATTACAGTACTACATATGCTCACAGAGTAGAGTATGTAATTGTATCATTACAAGTAGAGTATTTACTACAACATGTTGTGCTACATGTGAAAGGGTACTAAGATATGGGCATACCATGGAAAATTGCATGATTCGGGGCAAGCCAAATGAAATTGAATCTGGTTTGAACTTGCGGATCACCTATTTGCTCGCTTTAAATTGTAAAATAATTAAATTAACAAAAAAAAATTCAAAACTAATGCCTAAAATTGCATACACACACAAACTTATACTATTAAGATTTAAATTAATATATATTTATTAATATTTGATATAAATTTTTTTATATCAAATATTTATAAGGTTGAGAACTTGTTTTTTTTTGAAGAAAAGTTGACGATCTATATTAATACGTATAATATATATTTTTATATAAATTTGTTAAAAATGTGATTAATAATAAATAAATAAAGGCTTGGCCAATTATAATTGGGCTGTACATTAGCCCAAACCTTAATTGTTAACTGGATAATTTTTTCCCTAATAGCCTATCTTTATACGGGCTTATAATTTGATGGCCAATGGGTCCAGCAATAATAACAATCCCATAAAGAGAGAAATAAAAACACTGTAATATTATTTTGGAACCTTGTTTTTTTAAATTTCAAAATCGAAACAAAAACAAAAATTTGAAAATATAAGCGCGGCGGAAAAAAGTTACAAACATAAAACCCCAAATTGGTACACTTTATATACATACACATACATATACAGCTGTTCCCTTCCTCTTTGTCTCTTCATCTTTCTCTCACTTGTTCATCTTTGCAAAAGCTTCATTTACAGGCGAGTCTGCTTCAATTTCATTTCAATTTGTAATTGATTGTTTTTTTTAAAATTTATTTTTGTTGATCGCTTTTTGTTAATTGTTTCTCAAATTATACATAATTTGCTGTTAATTAAAGTATTAGATTCAAGGACTCTCTGATTTACACACACTGACACACAACATGCACATCTTCTTTTGTTGTTGTTGAAATGTGAATTGTTTTATTTGTCAAATTTACGGATGATATAGTGATTTTGAAAATAGTAGATACCGAAACTAATAGGATTTAGTTTCGGTATCTACTGTCCTACTGATTTTGTGTAAATTGAACCCTGGTGTATGTCTTGCTTGGTTTGTTGCACAAGTTAGTGACAAACTGACAGATCTTATACTAAAGGATGATTTTTGTCAGTGAATTTCATTAGGATTCGAGCTCATTTAAAGCTTTTATTTGCTACTCAAACATTTTTTAGCCTCTTGAATTCAATATGTATTTGTGGTTGATTCACTGGAGGTGTGCTACATCTTCGAGTAGCTAAAAATTTCAGTGCCTAATGTATATGATATGTTTATATATAATTCATGATTTTAGTCAAGTTGTTAAATAAAGAATAAGTGATTTTACTTTTCTTAGAATTTTAGTGCAGTAGTTTTGCTTGTTTCGATTCCTTGTTCCCTCCTAGTTTGCACAAAGCTCATGCTATAAATTATTATTCTTTGAATTCTCGAGTTATAATTGGTAATATTTTTTAGCAGACCTTGAAAAACATATTCTCTTTGACCTAGCTCTGAACTTTTAACCTATATGATACTTCTTTAAACTCCGATTATACAAAAATACATAAAAGTATAAGAAAGACACAATTTATGTATTGGGGATTCCTGTGATTCATAAAGCTGTATGTTGCCAGCATGCTTTTAAGTTCTATGAGTGAAACAGTGTTTATGGTTTGAACTGTTGTTTATTATAAGTTACTTGAATCGTACTATTTGGCACTGCTATATGGTATTAAGTAGACATATTTGGTTATTGTTGCAGGCCAAATGGAGGGTTTTACACCAAATTCATGCTCTAGGAGGTTGGATAGTCACATCAGTCATGAAAATTCAAAATGGCTTGCAGAAAATATTGAGAGTAAGCTGCTAAATATTTTGTTGCATTGTTATATCTTTCCACCTGATATTTGATTACTATATCCCATTTGTTATCTTGATTCCGGCAGATTTATAATAATTGATAAGTGTTCATAAATTTAACTTTGATGTCTTCTTCAAATTGCTACATAAACATCAGAATAAATATGGGTACTGATAATATTTTAAAGTTCTATTGCAATAAAATAGTAAAATTAATTGATTGCAGGTGTTGATGAGATGCTCGAAGAAATTCGAAGGTTGACTGATGATGAATATTCCGAACTTAAAGAAACTGAAGGTTGCCACCAACAAAAGCCAGAGTTGGTAGCCCATGCTACAAGGATTTGCCACATGTATAAATTACTGGCAGAGCGCTATGATCAGTTGACTGAGGAAGTTCGCTTGCAAATTCCTTCTCTGGCTAAAGTGAAACATTCTGCTATTAATGACACTGGTTCTCAACATGCGTCTCCACTGCAAAATCCAGATCAGAAATTGAATAGGCCCAGATCGGAACAGGATGGTAATTTCAAATTATATCTCAGTTCTGGTAGTGGAAGCCCTGATTCTTCTTTGAAAGAAGCTTCTGAATATTCATTGTCATCAGACTCAGAATGTGAATCTTTTTACTCTACCATCAACAAGGACATAGTCTCACCTATGAGTGTTAAGAGCAAAGTTTTACACAGCAAATTTGTTGAACAAACTGAGCCTCAGGGAACTGAAGTGATGGTCCAAAAGATCAAGGGAGAGAATATAGATGGCACAGCTAAGGTAAGAGTCTCTGAAGAATATGACATGTTATTGAGAAGACTCACTGCATGTGAAGAGGAGCTGATAATTGCAAGTGAAAAACTTCAAATTTCAGAAAATGAAAATGCCAGGTTGGAGGGTGAGCTCAAGAAGCAAGAATCAATTACAGTTTTAATAGATAACTTGAACGTTCAGCTTCATGAAGCACAGCAGTCTATCCAAATGCGAGATGCCAACCTTGAAATGGAAAAACAGAAGGTGCTAGAGCTACAATATCAGGTGGCAGAATCACAATTTCAGATCAATGACTTGAAAAGTTATGTTGAGTTATTGATGCAAGAGTTGAAGATGTACAGAGAGAAACTTAAGGGCTCGGAGGAAGAACTTGTAAAACTTAAAATTGAGCACTGTAATGAGGTTTCTGAAGGTGCTCGTCAGTTTCAAAGCCAACTTGATTCTGTTCATAAAGAGATGGCCTTGTTGGAAGCCAAGCTTAATTCTGAACAAGATCAGGTTGCAAAGTTGCAGAAGGAAAATTTAGGATATGTTGCTGGCATATCACAGCATGACCAAGAAATCGCTGCGTTGAAAGCTAAATTTTCTGATGCTCGCGAAAACTTTTCTGGGGAGAAAATACTACTCGAGAGTGAATTATCTGCTCTGTTAGAACAAATTACCAAGCTGAATGCAGTAGTTGAAGAATTCGAAATGCAAATTAGGTCACTTCAAAATGAGAACAATAGCTGCAAGTTTGAAAAAATGGAGATGCAAGCGTTTCATGATGCTCAAGTGATCAACTTGCAAGTTGACATTGAAAATATAAAGGCTGAAGTAAAAGCAAAAAGTGAGCAGGTGGAGGCTCTGAATGGACACCTAGATATGCTCAAACTGAAGTATGATATGCTGATGGCGAACAATGATGTGCTCGAGGCTCAGGTTGAAAACCTAAATGCTGAATTGTCTTCTAAAGATGATGAAATCCAAGAAATGAACAATCATTTATACCAGTTGCATCTGGTAAAAGTAGAGATGATTGCTGAATCTGAAAGAGCAAGAAAGCATGCAGATGAACTAAAAGAGAAAGTGGTGGAACTACAGAATGAGGTGGACAGGCAGGTAGCTGTGATTTCAGATCGGGCTGAGGAGAAAAGGGAGGCTATAAGGCAGCTATGCTTTTCTGTAGAGCATTACAGGAATGGATATCAAGAACTTCGTCGGGCATTCACAGGGCTCAAACATCGTTCTGTTTTGGCTTCGTGAATTGGACTAGACCCTGTAGAATTCATAAGTTCTTAATGGAACAATTACATATATCTATTACCAGTATTTTCGTTTCGAATTTTAGCCTATGTTTGAGTTTAATGCTCAAGCTAACTTGTAATATTGCCTGCAAAGACCTAAACTTTTTAAAAATTTTGCATATTATTGTTCGGCAGATTGTGTGATCTGTGTAACTAGGGCTGGCTATTTCCTGGGAATCTAGTTGCTTATAATTTATTTAGATTTCAGCTGCGTTGAGTTGCGCGATTTTTCAACAGTTACATTTATTAGTTGTTAAACTCCCACAAGCTTTAAAAAGATCCCAGTATAGACAAGTATAAGGTAGTGCATTTGCAGAGTTACAAATAATATTTTAGCTTTAAATATCAGCTACCCAAATACTCATTCTCTTCCACCCAATTGTTTATATTTGAGTTAGGCATGAAGGTTAAGAAAATTATATAAAATATTATGAAAGAGAAGGAAAAGTGGACAAAAGAGAATGAAAAGTGGTTAAAATGGTGGAGTCAATTGATATTTAATTGATAGATTTGAAAAAGGTGGAGCAAAGTAGTAGGTTAGAGTAAATTTTATTATATAAAAATTTATTATTTTTAGAAAATTTAAAAAAAAAAAAGAATTTGGTGAATAAAAGAAAGTATAAATAATTGAAGGAGAAAGAAGTAGTGGTTATTGCTGCTCATCCCGCTAATCTAGCAGACAAGTTATTGTAATTTCACAATCTTATGGGACCTAAAGTATTGTGACATTCGTTAGAACGTGAGGCGGGTATTGTACTGCGATGAGGTGTGTGATGCTGTGAGGTGACAGAGTATAAACGTAATAGGGCCAATGGGCCATACTATTCTTATTCTTTACTATATAAAATATAAAATATAGGCTACTGGTGAAAAAAATTTTAAAATGAAAATTATGAATCTTTTTATTAAATTTAATGAATTATAATAAAAATTAAAAATAAATGATGTAAAATTATAATTTAATTTCTAGATCAAAATAAAAAGTTTACTTAAATATCTAATAATTATAATATTTAGAAAATTTTGTAAATTTTTGTATTAAATAGATTATAACTGTAACGTTACTCGAAAACTATAATCATATAATATTTTTTAGATAAATTAATCGTATAATATATTAAGTGCCAGAATAAATTTTAACAAGAAACATAAATAAATAATATAATTAATCATGAGGATGCAATATGTACAATTCATCCTAGGGTCACAATTTTTTATCCATAATTTTATAAATAGAGTTCAAGAAAAATAATAATAAATAAAAATGTATGATTAAATACAAAACTAAAACTAATAAATTTATATATAATATAATATTATAACGGAATATACAGTAATTGGAGGACGTAATTTGAATCAGATATGAAAAAATTAAAGTGATGTTAAAATTTATTTTTAAAACAAAAATGTTATTAATCGAATGAATAGCGTACGAGTGTTGATAACTAAAGAATGGTAGCATGAATATTGAATGATGAATTTGGTTTGTGGTTACTGGTTAGTGAGAAAGTGGTAGTTGTTGGGGGATAGTAGACAAGCAGTAGTGACAATCCTTTATTATAATTATAATTATTAATTAAGTGATTTTAAGATTTGATTAACAAATTTAGCTAAAAAAAATTTAATCTTTATTCTGTCGATTAGTAGCATATTATAGATGTGTGTTACATTAAAATACTTATTAAAATAGTTTATTAATATCAAAATTTCTGTTATTCGTATAAATCTAAGATTTTTCAAAAAATTCGAACGTGAAAAAGTTACAGAAATTTAACATTTTTTATTATATAGAGAGAGAGAGAGAGAGAGATTGTGCTTGATTAAGAAAATTACCGCGTGTCATATGACAGCTGTCAAATTACCTAAAAAGTCAACAAAGTTTGGGGTCAGTCGGAGTTTAATCGTAGTGGCCACGCAGTTGACTTATTTGTTTCTTTGGCGCGCTGCCAGTGGCGCTACTTTAATGAGTATAAATTTATTTTTGTCATATTTTCTATTTCAATTATAATTTTTATTTAATTATTTTAAATTTTTTATTTTTAATCAAATTATATATTTTAGCTAATTTAAAATATATTTAAATTAATCCATCAGAGATCACAAACTCAATTTTGTATATGTATAATTTTTTGAATACTTAAAATCTTTGTTACCCGAATTCGGTTACAATTGTTCAACATGAATATGTATGAAGTGTCGGACTCGGCAATACTTTCAAAAATTTACATGTTTTGACCTAAAATAATTATCCATATCCATGTCCGTGTGTTGAGTGTTGACACGGGTATTTGAGGCAAAATAAAGAGTCTGAGAGCTTAAAATATAATTTACTTTTTTTACAAAAATTACTTTCTCATAAATAAATAATATCGAAATATAGTGTTAGGAGTTAAAATATAAAATCCGAATAAATGAGTTAATAATATATAATTATATATGTCAATAAATATAAAATTTATATATTATATAAGAAACACGAGTAACATAATTATTTTCTTATAAATAAAGATATTATATAATAATTATCATGGCATGATATTAAGGGATTATAAAATAAAACATATATGATTTATAGTTATATCAAAAATTCATGTATTATAACATGAATTTTTAACATTAATTAGAGGTAATAATAGTCATTTCACTTGAATAAAATGACTTAATTTTTTCTAAGAATAATGACACATCACATCTTTTTGTCCTCCTATCACACATATATATAAAAGATTCTGATGCAAAGTATTTGCCTAATTTATATATCCAAATCTTAAATATTAAATTAATAATCTTCTTGAATTAAAATGGAAAATGACGATGGATCACTATGAATGACCGTGTATAGTTGTCGATAACGATGCAACTTAGTTTTTTATTAAATGTAATTTCATTATGTTGGTATAAATATTTATTTTTTAAGATTTATTATAAATTATTTAAGGATGTTTAAAATATTATAATATCTTAAATAACTATTGTTTCTTTAAAAATGTTTAAAATAAATAAGCATAAGTATCCAATTTATGTAATTGACTGGGATGTAATTGTGTAATCGATAGAGGTAATGGGCCAACGCCATCATCTAGTAATTGATATGGTTTGAGCCAATTTAATCCTTGATTGTTTTGAGTCATTTATATAGTACATATTTTAATTAGTATGTATTGAGTTATTTTGATTAAGACCAAATATGTCGCCTTTATCCATAAATTTCTATAATCTTTTATGAAATCTATGCATTAATAATTTTGATTCTAACACATGCCATAGATCAGGAAATCATTCTCTTTTCAAAATAAACCCAAAATAGTTTTTTTTATCTATTTTTTTCTATTTTAAGGTAATACTGTAGAATTCTGCTTCAAATTTACAGCTATTTGTACCTTCGTAAATTGTTCTCATAAAAAGCTGCTCAACCTCTTCTTGCAAAGTCACTCCACGTTTTTTCATAGGCGTGTATAATTTAATTATATGCTTGTTTTTCAATAAAATTATTCATATTCATTACCCCCACATTTTTCTCTAAAACAATAACATATAACACATATAATTAAATTTGATCTCGAATGCGTTTATGAAAAAAATCGTTGAAATTATCGAAATCCATTTCCAAAAATAGTTAAAATAATTTAGAGGAGAAATAAAAAAAATTGACTTGGGGAAAAAGGCTTTTTTCTCGTACATGCAAATATTTAATAATGGAAAGTCTTGCTGTCCAATTTTCTACAATGTTGAATCAGTATCTACAATGTTGTTGAATCAGTAAAACTCCAACATATACACATACAGACAGAACATACAGTGTTGACCGAGTTATTAGTCTCCGCGGGTATTAACACACACACACACACTCACTCTCTCTCTCTCTCTCTCCCTCTCTCCCTCTCTCTCTCTCTCTGTAAGCTCTAAATTAGGGTCGGGGTCGTTTTTTACAGTTAATTTACGACTCTAATTTAGCAATTCATGTATAAGTTATAGTTTTATACTGCTCGTACTAGAAGATCTGTTGCTCAATCTTGCTTGATTTCGAAGTTTATTCAACTATTCTCAATTATATAGGTGCGTTTCTATTTTCGATTTCGTATATGTATATATTCATCAATTCATTTATTCTTTTGTTTAAGCTGTTCCATGTTATATAAGCTTTATGTAGATTTGTGTTTATGTACAACTTGGGCATCTCATTATATGCTTGATTAGTTGATTTTGTGTGTGTGTGTGTCTGTGTGACTTAATATCCTATTGCCTTTTGATGTAACTGATTTCAAATTTAACAATCAGACTTGTGTTATACAAACTGTACTAAGAATTTATAATCAGAGTTAGTGGTGGAGAGATTGGAGATAATTATGAAGTACGATTCTCCGCCTCAATTTTCATGTTTGGGTAAATAAAATTGTTTGAGTTGATAAAAACCTAATTTAGCTGGTGTAGGAGTCTTGTATGTTATCAAGATGAACAAAAATAAAGTTTGCATGTCAAGTTCTCGAAACTCTTTTTTAATGGAAAACTCTCATTTGTCTGAAATCAACAAAATAAATACAGCTATTACTTTATATTTTTACATCTAACATAAAATATCATAGATTTACCTTCTTACATATTCTAGAGATTCTAAATTTAAGAGAGCCATGGCTGTTGCCTCTTTTAACAATAGTGGTTTAATGCAGTTCAATGTCTATACTGCTTGAACTGATCCTGCTGCAGCCTTATAGTTTAGTGCTGATATTATATAATATGTTTATTTTCTCATGGAGATTTGCACGCTTATATACATCATGTTAAATTTTGCAGGAGTAGAGGATAACTGTTGTTAACCCGATTCTAGCTAATTGCTTCAGAAAGTGGCGGGAAATGATCAGTCAGATGAACACTAAAGTTCGTTTGGTAAGATGTCCAAGATGCCGACAGGTTCTTCCGGAGTTGGCAGATGTTCCTGTTTATAAATGTGGAGGATGTGGTGCAATTTTACAAGGTAGTGGCATGCCTTTAGCATATTAAAATTTCAATTCATCACTGAAAGGATTAGTCTACTGTCAAAATAGATGGCCATTTTAATGATAGTATAAGAGGTTAGGGAAATAAATAAACATGAGACTGAGTGAAATTTAACACGTCTCTCAACACTCTTTGATCTAAACTATTTTCTATATTCTAAATTCTAATACAAGAGCGGGGACACCCCTGGGATAGGGAGTTCTGCATTATTTACAAATATGTAATCTACATTCTTGCTTATTGTTACGTAGTTAAAATTGTTAACCCTTAGTTTTACTTTACGGTGCCATTCTTAATTTCTTTGCACATGATTTCAGCTAAAAATCGGAAAAGAGATACCCCAGATGCAGGATCACTTGTACATGACGCAGATCCTTCCCAGACAAATGGCCGAGACCATGTGATAAATCCTTCAACAGTTGAATCTCATTCAGACAAAACTCTCGAAAGGAGTGGCAGTGGTCATGCAGGAGAAGAGGAAAATAAAGTTTCTTTGGTCCAATATGGGGCAGAGAATCAAACAATTTTAGGGGATGATGATAGTCAGCACCCTCGAGACACTTGTGTCTCCAGTGAAATCATGTCATCACCTGAACTCGATCTTCACGAGGACAAGTCTTTGGCACAGGGACCCGGGATATATGAAATTAAATCATATACTTCGTCACCAAGAAAAGAGGATGAAAATAAGTACTCATCAGAAAATATCAGTGATAGAGGTCAAAATGATTCTCAGAATAGCAAGAAAGAGTTGCCTATAAGCACAATTTTTTCCAGGGATCTTTCTTCTTATGATGAATCTTCTGAAAATGGAAATTTTTCGCCAGTGTCAGGAAATGATAGAGATGTAGATGAGGGTTCAGAGAATCATTCAATATCCAGAAGTCCAGCTGCAGTAGCTTTCCCTGACACAAGTCCAGAGGACCAAGTCTACAAGGCACAGAGTTCCTCTAATGAAAGTGATTCACCAGATAATCAGTCGTTTCCTTTTCCAGAATCAATGAAACAAGCTCAGGAGGAAACTCACACAGGCTTTCAGCGTGTAAGCTCAGCTGATACCTTAGAAAATATGCCCCGAGTTTATGCTAAAACTGACCTTGGTGTTACTCTTAGATCATCAACTGCGAAAAACTACTATGCTTATGATGTTAACACATCTTCTTGCGAGGAAACTGAAGATCAAGTTCCCATTCAGCATTTTCGTCCATCAAGAAGGAACTTTAAGGACGCTGAATCCAGTAGCACGAAAGGAATGCTAAAGAGGGATGAATTGATGGTGAATCATAGAATCGGTAGTGAGACTGAACTCCCACCTCGTCCAATCAACTTTTCAGCAAATTTATCAGCGAAGAAGCATCAAAGCACCAAAGGAAGTAAGTGGAATCGAGGTGAATTTCAAGAACCAACAAGACATAGTCATCCAATTAGCAATACGATCACAAGGGAGACAGGTGAGTACCTGTCTGGACCTCCAATCTATTCAAAGGTCTCCCAACCAGTCAGAAATGACAGCTCTTCAAGTTATGAGCAAAGAAATTTACCTGAGAGAACCGTGGACCCTGAATCGGATAAGATGGAACTGTTAAAAATGGTCTATGAACTGCAGGATCAACTTAAGAGAGCTCATCTATCGAAAGGTACCCAGCATGACAAATTTAGTAGGAGGTTGGCTAAGGACGAAGAATTGTTGTCTGCACACAGTAATCAATTTGTTCCAAACAAGGAAAGATATCCTGACCCAAATTATTCCAGGTATCCGGGACGACGTGATCAAGATAAGTATTGGTCGCAACAATTACCACACATGGGATTTTCAGGGGATGCCACACACTTTAGAAATGAAGTTGACTGCTCCTGTTTGCGTTGTTACCGTCAAGAGCAGCATTACTCAGCACAGTTACCTCAATATGCGTACTATGATGAAAGGCATGATATGGCTTATCCTAGACACAATAGTCGCAGTCCGCACCATTCTGCTTCTGCAAGTCCTCAACATTATAAGCCTTCCGAGTTTTCGTGGAATCGTGATACTGTGTCAGATAGTAAGCCTGAAAAAGGTTATGAGGTAAATAAGAAGCAGCAGCCAGCAAAGCAACACTTCCGACCAATAGCAGGCGGGGCTCCTATTATAGTCTGTTATTGTTGCAATGAAATTCTTCAGTTGCCTGCAGATTTTCTCCTATTTAAAAGAAGATGCCATCGGTTGAGATGCAGTGCATGTACAGCGATCTTAAAATTTTCATTAGAACACCGGATCCATTTAGTTGAATATAATGATGAACCAAGGACACCTCCACCCAGTGAGGTTGGGGGGTATACTGAAACAATGAATTTGGCATCAGCATCAGCGTCTCGTGCAAGTGATTATCAACATGGGGATCCAGTGTCATCTTCTGATGATTATGGGCTATCATATAATAGAAGTTCTACAGATGCAGAACATTTCTCCCCAGCTCCTCCATTTCATGTCTTGAATGAGATGTCAGATCGCCAGAAAATATCAGCTAGTAACCCTTTTGAGAACAAGAAGGATGGGAAGAGAACTATCGTACAAGACTCTAGAAACACTTACAAAAGTAGTAGGGAAACCTTTGAGCTTGGAGGACCTTCGTCCAAGGTGTATGAACCAGTGAATGTATTCTCAGAAATCGAGGAAGTCTCAGAAGGCGGTTCTCCTCTCCATCGGCTCATGGGGTATCCATCCCCAAGCCGTCTTGTATATCAATATCCAGCTGATATCTGATACGAGGACATGCTCCAGCTGCCAGGATGCTAAGGGACATTGGAGCAAAGGAGAAATGAGTATCTTGATATGCCGTACAGTAAAGTTAATTAGATAGGAGTAAGGCTTGTTACAATTGAGGTATATAGATATATTTATGTGCTTATATGTATATAAATTTCCATAATCCATAGAGTTGAGGTTCTTTGCCATTGTGTTCATTCATGTCAGCATATTCGATTACATAAATATGAAGTTCAAAATTTACCGTGTAACATGAATTTTCTTTTGTGAAGACATACTTGGTAATAATATTAATATTCTTTGTATCAATTTTCGTTATAAAAAGGATGTTATGTGCATGTAAAAGTAATTAAATTGACCAAAGGACTTTTAGGGAGGGTCGAGGACTCAGATCTAGTGGGATGCTGAATTCATGCTCAGACTAGAGAGGAGAGGAAAATCTCAAATTAACACCGTTATAGTAGGTTCAAAAACTCGAAAAAAGGTTAATGTTTACAAAATTATGGGTTTGTTCGCTTAAAAAATACTCCTTCCCCCTTAAAATAATAGTCTATCTCATAATTTAACTTTTCACAAGTTAGATTGACTTATATTTGACCATTAATTAAATACTATTCATATACGGAGTATAATTTACAAATTACTTATTAAAATTTACGTTTATTTATCATTTCCTATATTGACTACCGATCAAAAACAATACAATCTTTTAAAAAATTACTCCTTGGTTTATCTCCAGTGACACCTCCTCCAAGATCTCGAACTCCATGTCCTAATCCTGTATTTTTATGTAATGAGTCAGTTAGCTTCCAACACTATACCATGCTGGCCACGAGCTAAACTTTAAATAATTTTGATATAGTCGATTTGGCTAATAAGAAGTTAAAGCAATAATTAAAATATTAATTAAAAGACAATAACACAAAAATGCATGTAATAATATAGGATTCTGGAAGCACCATATCCTACTATGTCCTATTTTTAACCCATTCACTCAGTTTGTGTGCGCTAATGTAATATATCAATTCAATCAGCAGTTTTTCCATGTTCCAAACATGTAAAAGTAAGTTTAACCCACGAAGCTAGCTAACACAGACAACTTGTATTAAAACCTATTAAACCACTGGTGAAATGCATGAATTCAAGCCTTCGTTGCATAAACCCATCCAGCTTACGTAAGACTGTTGCACCTCCGGCTATTAAAAAGAAAATACTGTTGAAACTCTCCTCCAGCCATAGCAATTCAAGTATCTGCAAAAAGTATGGCTTCTAAGGAGTTGCATCAGATTCTGAGTCTGTATCAGACTGCAACTCTGCAGGTCTCGTTCTATTCATATTGGCCTCTAGTGGGGGGAGTCCATCATCATCACTCGAGTCGACCTCATTGTTTTCATGCAACAAATCACTACTTGGAACCACATTACATACATCCAGGCTTGCAGGACTGAAAATTGCCGGCCTGCAAGGATGGGAAGCAAAAGCATAAAGAATGAATTAGCAAATATAATAAATGGAAACGAAACTGAGAACTGGAGACCATAATACAGTTGAAGTTTAGAATAAAA
This sequence comes from Oenanthe sinensis, assembly GCA_028671895.1. NCBI lineage: Eukaryota > Viridiplantae > Streptophyta > Magnoliopsida > Apiales > Apiaceae > Oenanthe > Oenanthe sinensis. The sequence continues at coordinate 50,741,633 of CM053804.1, forward strand.
AACAAGTTTAGATGTGCTTCCCCCTAAAAGGTACCAACTAGGCAACTACTTACAAAATTAGAAGACGTTTCTTCCTATACGGACAATGTTAAAATAATTGTAACCTACCTTGCTATAATCAGTTATGAAATTAGAAGATAATTCTTTCTAAATGGAAATTTTAAGAATAACTGTAACTGTAACTTTCCATGTTACTCTAGACGACATTTCTTTGTAAACTGAATTTTTAGGGATAACTTTAGCTTTCCACAGTTCTGTCCAACATTATATAGTTTCCTGCCCTTCACACCATCTAAATTTAAAATCCAGAATAATTATAATAGATAATTTGTTTGGAACTATAAGAAATTGCATTTCATGACAATAAATTAATTGGAAAAATTATTTAATTTTCATCTGGAACTCTTCAATAAAATTTTCCACTTAACTATGAAATACAGAGCTTCCACAGGTCAACACTGTGCACACATAGGGTGACCATACTAATTCTAAGCAGTGTACTACACAAACTATCCTGGCCAGTGTATTATGCATTATGATGCAAGAGTCTGGTACGGCCCATAGATAACTTAGCAAGCCAGACTGATCCACAAACAGACATTTTGGTTCTTTTATGGTGCTTTCGGAAGTTCGTATGAAGTTAAGTTCTTAAGTAATCTAATAATATTAAATGCTCATACCGGATTATAGATATACAATGAGATTAATCATGTAAAACAAAAAACAAATTTCAGTTACAAACCATTCAGGAGACTTTTTAAGCTCACGAACTTGTTCATGATAAAGAACTTGAGAAACTATACAACCCACTTTTCTGCCAGCCTCGACAGCATCCACTCTCCCACTTTCATCAACCACAACAAAATTACCTGGACAATTACACACAGCTCAGAAAGACAAATTTTAAACTTTATAGTCGAAAAATATCTACCTTTATAGACTTTACTAACAGAACCTAGTTACCTATCTTAATCCACATGCTTTTTTGAAATTTGGCTGGAAATAGTGCCAATGAATTATCTCCTTTCGCATCCATCACCTTTTATCACATCACAGATGAATACCAGTTATATTTTTCATATTGAGTTCCATTTATAGCAATAATAATAACAGTAATTGTACCTCAATTACATTGGAACCTCTAAGTGACACGACTTGCATAATGGTTTGGCCAGGAAGAAGCGTAAATGTATCACTACCTTCGGATGCCCTTTTCAAATTTTTCCTTCCCCCCTTCATCTTTGCGCAGCTCTGGATTCTAGTTTGAAATCTTCTGATTTAGGGTCCTAGAAATTTAAGTTTCAAAAGTTAATAACCTGTGATTCAGATATTAATTTCAAACATAAGAATTTATCATAGTGTGTTAATTCCAACCAATGGAGAAGCTACGACTTCCATCGGGTCAGGAAGTACATCATATCTAAGAAAATTAAGTAATAATAGAGAATTAAGAAATAACAATTTTGTCCATGCATTACTCAGAACTCTGATAGATAAATTCATACATTGAAATTTATAAGATATAGTCTATCTTGATTTTTAACAACTAAAGAGATATTATTGCAATGTAATTATGTAGGTAACTAACATATCATCCGACCAATCATCTATGACCCGATCGTGAAGTGTATTTTGACAATGTTCACAGGTTTTACTTGCTAGTAGAAAACTGAAAGTAATGCTTGTTTAGTTGTTTGATTCACGGAAAATATTAATAATCAATTAAAGATTTATTAATGCCAACAGAGAAAGAAAGTGTAAATTTAAGTGTTGAAAAAATGCTTAGCAAAATGATTCTCTGAGGACTTCTATCAAGCAGTTGACATGCATTAATCAAACCTAGCATTGAATTTCAAGAATGAACAAGAACACATAATCGAATATGCGTGCACCATTGGTTTTAAATTTTAGTACCCATAACCAACTAACTGAAAAAACAGCAAATTATTGAACTATACATAAATAAAAACCAATCGATCATAACATATGAATTTGTAATTTCATATAAAAGAACAATATACAAATAAAAATACTTATATAAGATGAAGTAGTAGGCGCATTACCCAAGTCCTTGGAGATATCTGCTATGTAAAAAAAATATGAAATCGACAAACAAACGTTGTACTTGTATGTTCTACAGTTCAAGCACAGCTGGGTCTTACTTTTGCTATATAAAAAAATTAGCTAACAGCCGAAAAGTATATTAAACTTTTCTCTAATTTACAAATTAACCTATCATATTTGTTTTCACACGTTTAACCAACAAACTTTATAAAATCATGCAAACTTTAACCGTAGTTAAAATAAAACATGTTATTGTGATATTATCGGAAAATGATCCTACAGTCACACAATCCAATGAGTAAAATTGATGCTTATAAAATGCATATTTTATTGTTTATCGATTTTTTTTTTATTTTTTCCAGTTGCGTGATAGTTGTTTTGGTAAAATAATATACATTTGTGCCACGTGACAAACACTGATGTGACAAATAGTGTCCACGTCAGATTTTAATTTAACCATACTTAAAATTTTGCATGATTTAATAAAGTTTATTCATTAAACATGTGAAAAACAAATATGATTGGTTAATTTGCAAACTAGAGAAAAGTTTAATGGGTTTTTTAGCAATTATCTCTATAAAAAAATATATTAACTTAACTTTTTTACTATTTTATAAAGGATATGTTGTGTCACTTGTTAGAAAAATGAGTGATATTACAATGGTAAGCAAAAACACTAGTTGTAGTAAAATGTTGATATCAGTAACCAGAAAACCAGAATCAACAGCAAATGCACCATCTGTACCAGTACCATGGAAGACAGTTACGATTAAATTAAACGAGAAAATACATAGAACATAATATATGAGAACAGAAACAATATTTTTAATTAAATCATCTCTTAAACAACAAATCAGCCATCTCTTAGAGCAAATAAGCCTTCAGATGACATAAATTTCTAAAAACGTTACACAATCTAAAGATGGCAACAGAGAATACTGGACTTGCTACATAGACAGGAGACTGGGATACATCTGAAAACAAATCCTAAAACTTATACATTACAAATGCAGCTGGGGAACAGAATCTAACTTCGGACGTCAGGATGCCGTGAGCAGAGCCAGCTTGAAGGAAACTCTCTAACAGAATTTCCAGCGGTTATCACAGTTCACACATGTCACATAAGTTGTCATAGGTTCATCAGCACTGCGAGTCTGCATCTGGTAGTAAGTACACTCATTTTTCTTGCACCGGCCACACTTAAATTGATCAGTACTGGCCTGTCGTTGTCCTCCACGCTCACAGTCAAACAAGGCTTTGTCTTTTATTTCTTTATTCTGACGCTGCCTTTCATCACTTGCCATTTCTTCAGGAGTCATTAACAGAACTTGATCGGGCTTGACATGCCCAAGAAGGATTTTCCTCCGGAAATCAGGGTTTTGGGAGTCCTTAATATTAAACATTATTGATCTATACTTGAACTTCTGTGCCCCATTGGATTTGCCCCACTTCTCATACATAGCTGACTCCAAGGAAACAGCAACTCTATACGGGTCAGAGGCGTTTGCTTCTTCTCTTAGTTCTTCACTAACCTCACCTGAAACTTTAAGTAAAGCCTCTGATAAAAGCTCTCGAACTTTGTCACGCAAGGGATCCTTACATAGAATAACAGAAGACATCTTAGGAGGAGCAACAGTGGTTGCTGTAGATTTCACTGTTGCTCTAGGTTTTCTCACATCAGAAGTCACTTCTTTCGTTATTTCTTTCTCAACCCTCATGGAATGCCCAGAATAACTCTTTTCAATCTTGACACCATTGAAATGTTCAACCTTTTTTACACTTGATATAGTTTCGGACTTCGAAATTGTCTCAGACACAAGTGAGCTGCTGGAGTTGGTTTTGTCAAGCTTTACATTATCAGCTTTGGAGACCTTCTCAACCTTCACTGAGTTCACCCTTGTTAACCTCTTAGTACCCGAAGGTTGGACAGGCTCTTCTTTTACAGAATCTTTGCTAACCAAGTTTCCGTTTTTCTTACTCTTTGTTGTTTCCTCGACAATTATATTCTTCCAAACACCAATCAAGTTGGAAGCCAAAGTCTGAATCTTCTTCCTAGGATGTTTTGTTAAATGTCGAAGTTGTTTACCGACCTGAAATAAAACCCTTTTATGTCAATACTGATATTTAAAATCTTGGTTTCAATAGTGTAAACTTACAGCGTGAAACACAATCACACAACCTCTCAGAGAGCTAACTTATGATTAAAGGTGTATGCAGCAGTCCAGAGCAGCATGTTAAATACCACCGCACAGGAAATATCTACTATTAAAGGATATACCATGATGTAGACATGTATGCAAGAATTTGATATATTAGTGTATCCGAAATTATGCAACCAGATGCGTGGAAACATAATATTTAAGCATTGCAAGTGCAAAGTGCTAGACTTCTACATAATATTAGATATTTTGAAAATATCATGGTGCTTTTACAATGATACAGTGTGGTGAGATGTGATGTATACAAAGGAAAGTCTAGATATATTTGTCATGAATCTGACATTTATCACATAAGTATCAGTTTGCGTTCTTGAAATCTTCAGAAACAAGCACAAGTTCAAAAAAAAGAGAAGGTATTAAGCAGTAACTTTCGGTTTTTAGAGGATGTCTTAAAATCATATGGTCCCCTTAATTACAATCAAGTATTATTCCAGCAGAAATCAAATGTATGATATCTTACAATACATAGCCTTTAATTTGACAAACAAACAATCCTTTCACAATCAAAAAATGTGGAAGAACCATATTAAAATGCACACAACCAAAAAACCTGATACAATCTAAAACTTCAAAACAAACTAAACCTTCCAAACCTACGATGATCAAATGCAGCATCTCCAACCTAGACAAAAGATTAACAAATTTGAAGAAACATGTAAACGTATTATTAAAAATACTTTCTCTTACTTCTTGATCATATTCATCCTTCAAAGGTCTACCAGAAAGATACTTAAAAATCCAATTCAATAAATGTAGAGTTGTTTTTTTCCGCACAAAACAAAACAAAAATTAGGGGAGTGCGTTCGGTCTGGTTAAAAGAAAACCAAACCATAATAACCTATGTAACATGGTAGCTAAACCAAATAATTCGATACTTTGATTAGCTGAAAGAACTACACAAAAACATAGACTCATTCCCACACATATTACCTGGTCCCGAAGATTCATAATTCAATTACACTCTACTTTTTGACACTCATACATAAACAAAAGGGTTGATCAATTCTTATAATCTAACAAAACAGTTTAACATAACACCACACATAAAAATACAATCTTTAATGTCGAAACCCCATAAATAGTCACAAAACAATACATATCACAGAGAGCCCTACACTACACATACAGAAAAGCACTAAACAAAACAAGAATTAAAAACTATAAAAATCCAATCTTTCAAAGCTTAATCACAATAATACATATCACAAACACAATTAAACACACACAGAGAGAGAGAGAGAGAGAGAGAAATATGTAATACCTGAGTAGAAACAAGAAGTTGATAATTAACAGGGAACCTCTTGAGCTGTTTCAATGCATCGACGCAACGATCTTCTTCCGGCGACGACTCTTCTATTCCGTCGCCGGCGGCTGCGTCCGCCGCTTTCTTCGCCGCCTCGTACAGCTCAATTAGCTCCGCCTCCATTACTGAAAACACCCCTATAAATAAATAATAAACATATAATAAGATAAGATAACATAAAAATGAAATTAATATAATTCACTCAACAAGATAACATAAAAATCAAATCTTGAGATAATTGAATTGAAGCTAACCTGCAAAATCGCTAGAGTGAAATTAGAGGGAGGAGATAATATCAATATTATTACGATGGGTTAAAGGGTCGGGCCGGTTTTTATATTTATAGGGCTCAATTTGACTTCCAATTACAAATCTTTTACTCACCATTTTTTATTGAATATAAATTTTTATAAATAATTTATGAACGAATTCTAAATATTTTTATATTACTTTGTAAATTATGTAATATCATTTTCACCAGAAAATATAATATTTTGTGAAAAACAATGGAAAATAATTGAAATTTGGTGTATACATTATTTTTTTTAAATTTAGAATAAATAAATTGATATATTCGTTGGTGGAAATTAAGAAAATTAAAATGTTGGTAGGGGAAATGGTACTATTCATTGGGTCTGCCCATTCAGGTTTATGGGTTTATATGTATAATTGGTTTGGGCTTCAATGGTTGTCGTCGTCTCTATTTGGGCTATGAAATTTTAGGTGGTATCCATAATTTGTTTGGACAATTTGATTTTATGTAAAATTTCTTTTCTCTTTCTTTTTCCTACTAAATAGCCAAGTTTAATTAAGTCTTGTTGTATTTCATAAATTAAATTTAGATATCATATGGATAATTTATTCTTTTACAACACTAAAAATTAAGTACGTCATAAAAATTAAAATAACATAAAATTATAATTTACAATTTACATAGATACAATTCAAAATAAATAAATAATTACTTAATAATATGTATAACATGTACAAATTAATTAAAAATGGAACAAATAAATAAATAACTTTTTAATAAGATCTAGAGAATGGAATAAAGACATATACACTTGATGGAATAAGCAAGAAATGAAATAAAAAATTATGTTTGAAATAAAAAATTGTGAATAAAATTTATTAAGGTAAGGAATGTAGGAGAAATAATGAACAAAATGATAAAGTGAAAATTTTTAATCATAAAAATTAGAGGAAAATGAATAAAAAGGATGAAGAATTCATAATTGATGAATTAAGCTTTTAGTTTAAATTATAGAAAAATAAATAAAAGAATGAATAAAAATATAATTAAATTCAAATCAAAATAAAAATTTATTTTATTCTCTAACGATCCGATCACGCGTGTTTAACCCGGAAAATTTTAAATTCAAATTGAGGAATGAACATAAAACTCGCACATCCTTAGGAATCTTGAGAGCATTCTCATCACGCCCCCAATTCTCATCCCCAAAATCATACTAAAAATAATATTTTCTCATAATTTTTTCCAAATTTTATTTACCTTCAAAAATTTTCTTAAATTCCATTCCACATCACTATACCTATTTTCTTTTTTATTAATTCTCTTTACTTATATTTATAATTTTAACTATCAAATTTTATCACATTTAAATCCTTAAAATGTTTTAGAAAATATATTTACATTTAATATTTTTGAAATTTTCTATTTTCATATAATAATTTAATATTAGATTTTTTTCTTAAAAATGAAATTTTATCAAATATGCATAATTATTATTTATTTAAGATAATAATATACGTGTAAGAGTTAAAATGCCAAAAATATAAAATAAAAGGAAGTATTTTTTGAATAAAATATTTAATAAGATAAAAATAGTACGACTCCAAATATGGACACTTATTTTTGGTTCTTAAAATTAAATCATATTTTGAGGTTCTGGCTGCAGATGATATTTTGATATAATTTTGACAAATTTCCAGATGGGGAGAGTAATGGGATTCCAATTGGAAATGTTCTTATATATATAGAGTCCACAAATTTGCAAGAACATGGCACGCTGTTAAAGCAAAATAGGTACGAATTTTATTCATCCAAATTTAGAGTTTCAATATACCAACACAAGTTGAATATAAATTTTAGAATGAAAACAAATCAGCATATTAAAACTGAAAATGAACCACCATTAAGTTAAATATAATAACCGTTAATACTAGTTATAAGTAATATTCTCCTCTAATTTTAGCTACATTAAAACTCCTCTAATGTAATATTCTCGGGGTGAAAGAAAATTATTATCTTTTAAATTTTTTATATAAGATAAGTTTAATTATAATTTATTAGATCAAAATAATTAGTATTTTAGTCACTAATACACATAAGTAATATCCATATGTTCTTGAATTTATAAACGATAAAGGTAAAATATTATCAGTAAATTTGATACCAATTTTCACTTTTATGATCAATTTTTATAAATACAACATTAACAAATTAAACACGAGGAGTAATGTAAAAGTTGTTTGATAAGAAAATCTTCGACGAATTAATATTATAAATATTTTTCATATTTGTATGGTACACAAAAATGTATATCTAATAAAAAGAATTCATTTATGTTAAAGATTATTAATCCTGATCTCGATTTAGAATTGAAGAAATTATCATCTGATTATCAGTTCCAGCGTATATTCCCAACTGTCCATACATTGAAAAAGAGTGTGAGTTGGTTTTGACGTCAACAAGATGTTGATCAATGCATGTTCCACTAAACAAGAATATCTAGAATTATTCTCGGTGAATCTGAGGTGGTCAAATGAAGATATTTACAGACGTACGATTAGCTAGAGTAGAGAAACCTCGCAGTCGTTTAAAATGCTGAATCCACGATCTGCTTCTATTTCAAACTTTTCCATGTATCTCTAAATGTTATTTTTCGTAATAATATTTAAATTAAACAGTTTAGAGCAATTATTCCTGGATTACTTGAATCGATTGATTTTTTCGTTTTCTGTAACCGACAATTAAAACAAAACATTGTAATAAGAGAAATATTAGGTACTAAAAAATTGTTCCAAATTTTGAATTATCATGTAAATATACTTAGGAATTAAAATAAGCCATGTCACATTGTTTAAAAAAAATTGAGATTATTTTTTAATACATAACATTACTCTTACAAAGGAGCAAATAAATTCATCAAAACCATTTCTATAATTTTCCAAAGAGTGATGTTCAAGCCACAAACAAATGAGACCTAAGTGATTAAAATATGGAACATATATGTACTATGATATTTTTTATTAAATACTATATTTATATTAATATAAATTATATCTATTTAATTTTATCAATGTAAGAGAATTTTACATATTAGATAAAGTGGAATTAACATTTATAATGATATATACACCGATGCCATGTCATCACCACTTAAGCTAATATTTTGTATGCTTATTTGAAATTTATTAATTTATTTCCAAAATGTTTTGTTAAACGGCCAAAGTAAGAAACACAAAAATAATTAACTTCTATCATATAACTTGAATATATTTTAACAAATACCGGTAACATATTTAAATTTAAATATACGTGAATTAATATGCATGTTATTTTTTGGTGCATTAAATATGTGATGTGTATGGACAACTTCTCGAGAGTTGTGTGCAACATGCACCGAAAATTAGTACGAGTATATTGAAAATTCTCTTACAAGTGATCTAAGGAAAAAGAAAAGAAAAGTTTTCTGACACAAAATCTGATCCGAGTGTCTAATCTAGACTTTCGATTAATTTTCAAAAACAATACTTTAAATAATTAAAAACCCAGATTTAGTAGTTTCGATAAATAGATTCTTTTTACTTGATCTTGTCTTGCTGCTTCCCTCCCTCCCCAGTCCATGCATACAATTCATGAACCCATGCCAGTGGCGCAACTGCCGAAATTTAATCATTTTGATTTAAATATCTCTCTCTATCATCTTTGTTTCTCCTTGCCTAAAATTAGGGAGCAGGGCATTATAAGGAAAAGTGATGAGTAATAAATTCTTGAAATTCCTTTAAATTTTCAAACAAAAAGAAAATTCTTATATGGCTGAGTCGCTTGAATAAAAACAAGGCCGAGTCTTCTCGTAGACTCAACGTAAACGAGTGGATTTCATGATATAATACGCTAGAAGTACTATTATACAAATAATAATATTATATTACGAGTACTATAATTAAAAGACGTTAGATGACTTGGTCAGAGATTTCCTAAGCTTCTTCCAAGTTGGACCGTATAAAAAACATACGATTACTTTGAAATTAGCATTATGTAATTTTGTAGACATTCATTCTAATAAATTAAACTACGTATATATATAGGCACCAGCATAGAAAAACACCTACTGTCTCCATCACAGGATTATTTATAACCTGTATATATACATGTGCACATATGTTCATCGGATTCAAAACATAATTTACACAAACCAAGAGTATTTATTTATTTATATAATTATTCAAGCCCGGTAAAATTATTTATGGAGGAGATAGTTTCTTTGATCTATAATGGATGTAGGTTAGCTAGAGATCTTAAAGTAAACCTACCGAATTTAAGTAACCAACCTGAGATTCTTTGGAATAATTGCGATGAGATCATCAGAATCTTTACTGACACAAGAGACCGAATAAATGCTCAATTTGGCAGCGGAAATCAATCAGAAAATGTTGGTGGAGCAATGCAGCAGTGGCTGAGGTATGGTCCTCAGCTTGTGCAGCAGCAAGAAGCAGGATCGGAGGGCATGGTGCCCTCCGAGACAGAACGGTGGACGGCTGGGGGCCGTGGGGATCAGCTGCAGCCTTTGGATGGAGCTGGTTCTTCTGCTAGAGGTGCAACATTTCAAAGAATGCGAAGAAGGTAATATACACTTATAATGTATGAGCAGGTCAGCAAAGTTTAGAAATGAACATCATCTTTAACCTCATTTTCTGTTGAGGAGATTCTGATCAAAACTTAAATCATAAATTTAACACAAAATACGTAAACATTAAATCATAACTCAACCAATTTTGATTATAAATATTTTACTGGTACTATTCATGTATTATTAGTTAGCACTAAACTCTCAGATTGAATTCAAGATTTCGTTAATGGCCGTCATATCAGTCGATGAATAAATGGTACCAATTAGCTAGGGATATCACGTACGAGCAACAATATGTGATAGGCTGATAGTTAGCTCGATCCAATTCGTCATTCAGAGTATGTTTGACTAAACTTAAAATTATGACTGTGACTTAAATGTTTGATAAGTCGGAGGTTAATGCACGTTTGAGTAATTTTGTATTATGAGTGATTTATGAGTTTTTAAAAATATAATAATAATGAATAGCTTTTATCAAAATATAAAAAAAATAAGTCACTCAAAAAAGTATCAAATACTTACTTCTGCTTTAAGTATATTTATGACTTTAAGGATTTATTACACAAACAAACATTTTCAGTTTAAAGTATAAGCTCCGGCTTAAAATTTAGCCAAACAGGCTCTTTGTAAGGAATATTTGCAGTTTGACATTTCCATATACATATATGTATATTTTTTCTGCACTAACGTGTAACGATGTATGAATTTAGGAAAGACGATGCAGAAAAACGGAGCGTAAGAGTACCAGCTCCTCAAATGGGAAACACTGAGATTCCACCCGAGGATGGCTTTACGTGGAGAAAATATGGTCAAAAGGAGATTCTTGGCTCTAAATTCCCACGGTAATTAAGTAATTGTCTTCGTATAATTTATGTGTATATTACAAATTTTACAACCCTATAAGTTTCATCAAAACTAACTTATATATATTCATGGGACTTTTTATGATTTATATCATTTGTTTATTCTTCAGTAACATTTTAAATTTTATTTAATGTCATTATAGTATTATATTTTAAATTAAACGGATTGCATTTAATATTTTATTATTTATTTTTATATTTTTTGATTTAAATTTATTAATAATATTTATATTTAATACCATAATTACAAACCCGGCAGGCCGGTATACTAATTATATATAAAAATAATTTTAGCCTAATAGGTATAAGTCGCCTAATTAAACAGGGATTAATATTGAATCATGCCTAAATAATATGTATAAATATATTATAATCGTTAAATATAATTAATTACATACAGATATACAACATATTTATGACGTATGATCAAGTCATGGACCTTACATCTAGAAAACGTCAAACACTTGCGATAGGTGTCGATTTCAAAGAAAGGTCCGGTATTCGAAATTCAAATCATGTGCTTGTAGAAAAGTCCCTCTACATATGACCAGCTAGCATGGTTTCCGACTAGTAGTGTAAATGCATGTACTTCTGGCTCCTACATGTCTTTGATTGAAGATTATAATATATATATATAGACGACTGACTTTTAATTTACTATTTCATTTCATCGGTTTGGAATGGGTAGTTTAATTTGATTTCTATTTTGTATTTTAAGATATATATAAATAGAAAAGTAATTTTTTTAGTTAATCTTTTTAAATATAAGTTCTCAAATTTTAAAAATTAATTTATGCAAGGATGCTAACAAATTGAACTTAAAATTCGTTAAATTAATAAGGGTTCTTCTAATATCTCAAGTCATAACAACATGTTAAAGGCAATTTTTTTATATTAATTTTATAATGCAGTGGATACTATAGATGCACCCACCAGAAGTTGTACCAGTGCCCTGCAAAAAAACAAGTCCAGCGCCTTGATGACGACCCATTCACCTTTGAAGTAATTTACCGCGGTGAACACAAATGCACTGTATCATCTACAGCACCATCCATATCAGCAGTGCCAGAAAAAACAGAAGCTTCTAGAGTTATGTTCCAACAAGCAGCAGCTGGAACAGTGAGTAGCAGCCAGTTACTACACTCATCATCCACTACTACTTCACTTCCGGGAACCCATTGGCTGTCTATGGATATAAGGACACAACCCGCGAATATCGAGACTAGAAATTCTAATCTCTTTGTTAACATGCATATGTTTAGCAACATCACTGGCATGGTTGATAGTAGCAGTGGTGTGGCCGGCCCTTCCACGGTTCCATCCGGGAGAGATATTGCTGCAGGTGATCAGTACTATGAACCACTGGCCGAATTTGTCGATGTTATGTTTAATTCTGGTAGTAGCAGCAACTCAAACATGGACCTCATTTTTTCTACACCTATAGAAGATCATATATAAATGGGACAGTACTGGAGATAACAAACAAGACTAGCCATCCTGCTAGCTATAGCTACTTAATTCTTCCTCATCAACTGGATTCTTTACTTTGACAGAATACATGTATGGGTAATTTTTGACAATAAAAGTATCAAAACTTTAGGGTACACTGTTGAGCAAGTCATACGAGTCAGAGATGTAAGACAAAATACTCAACCTTGTCAGTTATTTAGTTTGATTCATTCTTTTTAATATTTCATTGTAGGTAACTTCTGAATTTGGCATATATGTGTTTGAAATACAGCTGATTTGATTAATAATTGTAATTTCATCTACTTCCTAATGATTTTTTGTTGATTGAAATAGAACTCAAATGTGCACTGATCAACTATAGGGTTATTTACTTGTTGTAGTTCATTAATTCAATTCGTGTCAGCAAATTTAGTTTAATTCTGCATTTTAATTTGTCATTCGTGGAGTGATGGAGAGGATTCTGTATATCTAGCTAGAATGCATGATTACTCTGTATCTATATGAATAACAAATGTCGGTACAAACCCTACCCCTAATTGTTACATGAGAATAGAAATATCAAGTTAAAAAAATATAGTCAAATCTTGGAAACTATAAACATAATAGTCGTGGAATATTACACTTAAATTTGCATTGAATAAGAGATGAACATGTCAATCCATGGTCTCTGAGCATATGGATTTAGATTTATAATCTCCCAGTGGGGTATATGATGGAATCGGTAGGCAAGCAACTTGGAAATTTTTTGGGAGAATTTCTAGAGTATGACACGAAGAACAATACGTCCATTTGGAGGGATTTTATGAGAGTAAGAATTAGGATTGATGTTCGTAAACCATTGAAGAGGAAGAAGAAGATAGTAAAGAAGGATGGGAAGGAAGTTGTGATAGAATGCAAATACGAAAGATTGGGCGAGTTTTGCTTTATATGTGGTTTGGTGAGCCATACAGATCGATTCTGTAGGAGGTACATTAGTAATGAAGATGAGGTGGTGGTGAAGGACTAGGGAAGCTGGCTCAGGGCACCACCACGTAGGGTGGCAGGATTGGCTCAGAGTAAATGGCTAAGGGATGAGAACGATGACACGTGGGAGACCAGGATAGGTGGAGAAGGTAGCCAACAGAATTTTTCGGGAGAAAGTGGTTCACGAAAAGGAAAGGAGATAAATGTGGTGATAGATTTTAGGGTGGAGGCTGTAACTGACTCGCGGGAAAGTAGCAAAAATTCAAAAACAGATATTGGAGCAAATGTCAAGGGATTTATCGCTACATCAAATTTATTATATGAGCAAATTGAGGATGAAAATGAGAGCCTTCAGTTAGCAGACCGTAAACGTAGGAGGGGTGATGGAAATGAGTTGAGCCTTATGAAAGTGGATTTGGTGAGGATGAAAATGAGAGCCTTCAGTTAGCATCTTGACTAACCTGATTAACCTGAAAGTTTGTATTTTGGTGGCCCAAATCCACTTTCAGGTTAATCAGGTTAGTCAAGATGCTGGTATTTCTTATGTGGATTTATCAGTGCCTAAAAAAAATAGTCCGGCTGAGCTTGCAATGCAAGCCAACCATCAGAAATGTATTCTATTGGATGGAACTGTCGAGGTGTGGGCTCATCTCGTACAGTTCGTGTGTTGAAGGAGATGGTAAAATCTCATAAGCCTGATTTTTTATATTTATCTGAAACGTTAGCTGATAGTAAAAGAATAGAAGTTATTGCTTCGAAGTTAGGTTTTGCGAATTTTTATTCAGTTGATAAGCAAGGTAGAGGAGGGGGATTAACAGTGTTTTGGAAATAATGTGTTTTATGTGAGGTAGTAACAACATCTCAAAATCACATTGATGTCAAAGTTACAGAGAGAAATGGGAGTGACTGGCGCCTAACTTGCTTCTACGGTTTTCCGGAAAGAGAAAGAAGGCAAGCTTCTTGGGACTTAATTCGATCTCTTACTTCTGTTTCTCAACTGCCGTGGTGCATTCTTGGGGATTTTAATGATCTCTTATATAGTAGTGACAAGAAAGGGAATAATAAACACCCTCAACAGTTAATGGATGGCTTTAGAAGAGCTATTGAGGATAGTGCTTTGATTGAGCTCGATTTGCGAGGAGGTGATTTCACTTGGGAAAAGAGCAGAGGAACTGCTAGCTGGGTTAGAGAGAGGTTGGATAGGTGTTTTACGAACGGTGCGTGGTGGAGTAAATTTCCATTGTGCAGCTTAACAGTTTTTCATGTGATTAAGTCCGATCATGACCCAATTAAACTTGAGCTGTTTAACACATCTATCTCCAAAAAACAGTTTCGGTTTAGATTTGAAAATACATGTCTTAAGGAGGAGAAGTTTCACAATGAGATTGCGGTTCATTGGAAAAGTTTGCCAGCAATTCATTTAATACCAAAACTGACAGCTTTATCAAAATTCATGGAGAAGTGGGGAAGGGAGTTTTTCAACAAGTTTAGAGAGAAAGTAGTGAAACAGAAGGAGGTACTTGAGGAGCTTAAAAACAGAGAGGATGATGACAGTATTCAAATGTATTTCGAAGAGAAGGATAAGCTAAATGATATCTTAGTGCATGAGGAAGCTTATTGGCAGCAAAGAGCGAAGAATTTCTGGTTAAAAGATGGAGACACGAATTCAAAATACTTTCATGCAGCAGCATCTAGTAAGAAGAAGCTCAATCATATTTCTGGTCTTAAGTCAGAGGAAAGAAGGTTAGTATCAAGCCATGGTGAGATGTGTTCTCTGTTAGAGAATTATTTTAGCAATATCTTTAAAGGAACAGAGACAGAAAGTTTTCCACAAAGACAAGCAGAAGCTCCAATAATCACTCAGCATCAGAACAATATGTTAACAGCTGAGTTGTCGTTTGCTGAATTTACTCAAGCAGTGATGTGCATGCATCCGGATAAATCAAGTGGTCTAGACGGCCTTAATCCAGCATTCTATCATCATTTTTGGAATCTGGTTGGTAAAGAAGTGTTTCAATGTTGTCAACAATGGCTGGTAGACTGTAAGTTCTCATCTGATGTTAACGACACGACATTAGTGCTTATTCCTAAGAAGGATAATGTAGACGATCCTAGAGATCTTAGGCCTATAGCACTGTGCAACGTCCTATATAAGATTATGGCAAAGGTTCTAGCGAACAGGTTGTAGAGAATTCTTCCAGGAGTTATATCTGAAGAGCAGTCGGCATTTGTCCCTGGTCGACAAATAACAGATAATGTGCTAGTGGCTTTTGAGCTGCTGCACTATATGAAAAGGAAGAATAGTGGCTCAGAGGGAGATGTGGCTTTAAAGTTAGATATTAGTAAAGCATATGACAGGGTGAGCTGGGATTATCTTAGACACAGAATGCAGGATATGGGCTTTTCGGAGAAATGGATAAAGTGGGTAATGCTGTGTGTTACAACTGTGTCATACTCTATATCTTTTCAAGGTTCCATGATAGGACCTATAATTCCATCTCGTGGATTACGACAGGGAGACCCCCTGTCACCATATCTTTTCCTGGTGTGTGTGGAAGGTTTGTCTTTGTCATTAAAAAAAGATGCTGATAATAGTAGGATGAATGGTTGCCGTATATGTGTTGCAGCTCCCTCGATAACCCATTTACTGTTTGCTGACGACGGTTTCCTATTTTTTAAAGCAAGCACAGCTGAAGCTTTAACAGTTAAAGGGATATTAAATGATTATGAGAGAAGTTCAGGGCAAGCAGTTAACTACCAGAAGTCGGCAATTTTCTTCAGTTCAAATGTAAGGAGGGATAAACAATGAGAGATCAAACAGTTACTTGGTGTCCATAAGGAAATAGGTGAAAGCAAGTACCTGGGGCTACCGTCGCTAATTGGTCGATCAAAGAAGAATGTGTTTAAATATTTAAAGGAGAAGGTTATTCAGAAGATTAAAGGTTGGAGTTCACGGATGCTTTCTCGAGCTGGAAAATTAGTGATGTTGAAGAATGTGGTGCAATCAATACCTGCTTATGCAATGTCCTGTTTCTTGATCCCTAAATCACTATGACAGGAAATTCAAAGGGTGATGAATGGGTTTTTTTGGCAGAATTCATCAAGCAGCAAAGGAATAAGATAGATAGGGTGGAATAAGATGTGTATGCCGAAAAAAGAAGGGGGGGGTTAGGTTTCAGAGATATTAATGGGTTTAACATAGCACTTCGGGGAAAACAGTGCTAGAAATTAGTGAATGAGTCAAATACATTAGTGTCAAGGTTACTGAAGGTAAGATATTATCCAAATAGCAACTTGTTAGAAGCTAAAAGATCAGGGGGAGTTAGTTATACTTGGTCAGGTTTATGGGAGGCAAAAGAAGAATTAAAGAAAGGGTTGAGATGGGTAGTGGGGGATGGTGAGTCAATTAATGTGGCGACTGACAGATGGTTAAAAATGAAAGAGGACTTTTGTATAAACAGAGAACAAACGTCTAGCCAAGGGTTACGATGGAGGGTCTATGAACTATTTTATGAGAATATGAGAGTATGAGATGAAAACAAGATCAAACTTCATTTTAACGAGGAAGATGCAAAGGCTATTTTGCATACTCAAATTCCACTACTGAGTACTGGGGACAGGATTGCCTGGGTCCATTCAAAAGATGGAAAGTACACGGTGAGAGCAGAGTATTATCAATGGTGTCGAAATCAACGAGTTAATGAAGGAGTGCAGCAGTCAAAGGGCTAGGGAAGATTGTGGAACCTGGACATCCCTCATAAGATAAGAGTTTTTTTTGTGGAGGTACTGCAGGAATACATTACCAGTTAGGATGGCATTGAGAAGTAAAGGCATCATAGTCCCTATGGTTTGCTCAGGTTGTGAGGGTGATATCGAGCACCCGAGACACCTATTTTTTTAGTGTAAATTTGCTAAAGAGTGTTGGCAGCTGAATGGTCTTAATTCTGCAGAATGGGATATGGAATATAGCCATGAGTGGTTACTGCAGACTATAGCAAAAGAACCTACTGAAGTCCTGGTTAAAATTTCGTTGGTGCTGTGGGGGGTGTGGTTTGCGAGAAACAAACGCATATTTGAGGAGAAAAATATGACACCAGCAGCAGCAATGGCTTGGAGTGAAAAACAAATTTCAGATTGGCAAAAGGTAAATAGGAAGCATGTTGCTGTGATTAGCCAGGAGAGTGATAAGCCAAAGAGTGACAGTAAATGGAAACCTCCAAACGAGGGGTGCTTGAAGATCAATGTCGATGCTTCAGTTTTTGCAGGTCAAGAATCCTTCACAGTTGGCATGGTTCTCAGAAATTCTCAAGGAAGTTATCTAAGAGGGAAAGTGCTGAGAGTTGAAGGGAAGGTCTCGGTCTGGGAAGCTGAATTAGCTGGTATTGTTGAAACTTTAAAATGAGCTCAAGAACTAATGGAAGGATCGATAGTGGTAGAGAGTGATTCATTGATCAGTATGCGAGCAATAAACCAGGGTCTGCATAATTTGCTAGAGATTGGAGATCTCATAAATCAAGGTCATGGAATCCTTAGAAACAATGATAGTTTTTCAGTTAGTTTTGTTCGGAAACAAGCAAACAGGGTTGCTCATAGCATAGCTAGAATACCCTATGAGTTAAATAGTTCCGTTGTAATCTCGTCTCCTCCGAGTCACTTGTTGGAGACAATATTATCCGAAAGTTTGATGGCTTAATGAATTGCATTTTATCAAAAAAAAAAAAAGATGAACATGTATTAAGTATCAAATATCCTCTCATGATTTGTGCCGCGTACATCAATCATCAAACAAAGTGCGTACATGAAAATAGTTAAATTTTCAGGGTGTATTCAATTCGGGTTTTAAAATATTATTTATAATCTATTGATTTTATCGATTGTATTTGATTCAAGATTTCACACAGAGTCGATACATTATATACATAATTCATAGAGTACGCATTGAATCCAGTAGATTTTGAAACATAAAAAATATATAGGAAAATAACATAATCCATGAATATTTAAAATCCATTAATATTAATAAGTTTTTGAATATCCCTAAATTTTAATTGATTAATAATAATCCATGTTGAATACCCCAGAATTTTAAATCATTAATTAAAATTCTGATTGAATACCCCGGATTTTAAAATACAGTTTAAAATTCTGATTGAATACCCCAGATTTTAAAGTATTATTTAAAATCCCGATTGAATATCTCATATTTTTTAAATATAAAAAAATACCGTAAAATCCGGATTAAATACATGCACATCACTTAGAAATACACAAAAATGCACAGCCAAATTGTCCGTGCCGTCCCCACGCACCTTTCACCACCTCCCTCCAACAAAGGACAAAGCCGTATCTTCCTCGCCTTCACAGCAGAAAGGGGCATGACACCGCGGACTCACCGTGGCATTCCACAAGATCTCTTCTGCCTTCTCGGCCTTTTCTTTCCAAACTTCGGCCTGAGATTTGAAATGAACTACCTGCTCTTCTTGCTCTATATATTTCCTCCTAATGGTGTCCAATTCTGTGTTTTTGTTTTTTATAACCTCATCCTGCTGTTCAAGGCGTGCGCTGTCAGATGCCAACTTATTTTCGAGATAGCAGATCATACTCCTCAAATGAGCCATTTCCATGTCTTTCTGATCTTTACGTATCCTGGAGGCTCTCTCTTCTGCTTGCCTCAGTAGATAATTGTACTTGTTATTCAAGTACTGCTTACAAGTTTCTCTCATTTTTTCGTACTGCATGAATCATGTAAATTACAACTTATATATATCACAACAATATTGGCAGAACTATGCTAGTCTTAAACAAATACTCCTGCTCAAATATATAACATAAGTAAGTGGCAAATTATTCTTGTTTTTACTACTCCAGAGTTTTTACGTGTAAATTTATATTTTCAAAGATACAGTTGTATAGTTGTATGATCTTGAGAAAAAAATTATACAATCAATATACCTTTTAAAAATCATTGTAATACATGATAAATTTATGAATAGCAGTATTCTTTTTTATAATTATTTTAATTTTAATACACATATGTATTTGCAATAATTTCTAGTAATGATTGGTACCATTGTAATTGTTCATGTTTTGTACCGGTGATTTCATTAGGACGGGTGATTTGTATATAGTTTATATATGTTTCAAGCTGAACTCAAATATCTTAGCCAAACATGATATATCACAATACAACACCATATATATATATATGTGTATACACACACACCTGAGATTTGAGTAATTTTTCGAAGGGATCTTGTGGTGCTACCAACGGTGACTGCACATTAGTGAGCAAGTATGTATCATCTTGGTCGGTGTAATGACCATCATTTAGTAAACTTGTAAACGACTGCAAATTTTGAGGCGACGAATTCCGGTTCTGGCCACCATATGTAACATAATTGAGACCAGGAGAATATTGAGAAACATGACTAATTAGTTCATCTTGTTTTGTATGAGTGGGGAAGAGTTCAAGCGCTACTCTTTTACTGCTATTGCCAACTAATTGGTAAACACTAGTACTGGTGCCTTTTCTTTTGCGAGAAGCCACTTGAGTAACGTTACCGGCTGCAGTCAAAAAAATTTACGAAAACTTGTCATATATAAATTTATGTTATATGACACAATTCTAAATTCTTATATATATATATATATCTGTGTGTATATGTGTGTGCTTGCGTGTTTGCATATAAAATACTTTACCTCCATTGTTGGTTGACATTGTGGGTAGGGGAATATATATAATGTGGGAGGACGTGAAAGAGATCGAGGTGATCGATCGATGTGTGTTTGTTGCAGAAAAGATTGATGGATATATAATATATTAATTAGGTATGCAGCTATAGATCGATATGTATGTATATATATATACAGGTTTATGTTTGGGGAGTCTACAAATTAAAAACAAAACCACCGAGGAGACGCGACTCAAGGTTGAAACGATGCCCTCGGATTCTTCCGGGGAAATATATATGGCGGAATAGGTTAAAAATATTCAACTTTAACGTGAGGGGAAAATATCGGTGTTTTGATAAAAGAAGAATTGAAGTATATTCCTTTTTAAAATCTTGTAAAAATATTAAAATCTCACTCAATATATATGGTGGATAAATAGAACATCATCAAAAAAATATGATTAAATTCTTCTAATTAAACTGACCAAAATTGACTAAATTCAATAGTAATTTTAATATAATACTCAAATTATAAAATTTATAAATACATCAAATTCAATCAAATTTATTAATTAGAGTGAATCTAGTAAATTTGTAGGTAAGTCAACTCGGTCAGCATTATTCGAACACAGATATTTTAATTTGAGAAAAAAAAATCCTGCCCCAAAAAAGTAATATTATGAAAACTAAATTAATTTAATATTTTTGTGCGTGTTAGGATGTAAATTAATTTAATATTATTTGTATTTATAAATTTGATTCATATTGACATATATATATATATATATATATATATATATATATATATATTATTAATATGAGTAAAATTTTTTATCAGAAACAAATCAAATAATCTTAAAAATTATGGTCGACAAGCATATATAAATAGAATTTATATATTCTACGACAAGCATTATATTTAACTTTAAATGGCTATATATATTTCAATTTTTTCCTTAGTTATTAGATGCATTATGTTTTTATATTTCAATTTAAAGACCTTATGATAATAATAATATGTTTTTTATAAAAGATTTCATTTGAATATATACAAATGAATTATGTTCATCTAAATCAAATTTTAATTAAGTTATAAACAATGAATTTTAACTAAATAATTATTAAAATAAATTAAATTCTAGCAACAAAATTAAATTTGCCTACAATATAATTCATTCTTATCATGCTTGCGTACATATATGGAATATCTGCCTATTAAGCACATGTAGAATATCTGCCTATTAAGCACATGGAAATTATCAAAAATTTTAAACAAAAATTATCTCTTACAAATACACAAAAATGCACAGCCACGTCGCCAGTTGGCATGGCTTCCCTCACACCTTTCACAGCAGGCGTACCGAGGACAGAGCCGTATCCTCCTCATCTTCACAGCAGCAAGGGGCCTGGCGTCGCCCACTCACGGTGGCATTCCACAAGATCTCTTCTGCCCTCTCGACCCTTTCTTTCCAAAATTCGGCCTGAGATTTGAAATGCACTGGTTGCTCTTCTTGTTGTAAATATTTCCTTTGAATATAATGGTGTCCAATTCTGTGTTTTTGTTTTTTATCACCTCGTGCGCTGTCAGATGCCAACTTTTCTTCGAGATAAGAGATCATATATACTCCTCAGATGAGCGATTTCCATGTCTTTCTCTTTAATTATCCTGGGGGCTCTCTCATCTTCGAGTGCGCTATTCAAGTACTGTTTGCAAGTTTCTCTCATTTTTTCATACTGCATGCATCATGTGACAATATTGTAACTTGTAAGAACTAGGCTAGCCTTAAACAAATATAAATAAATGGCAAATTATTCTTTGTTTTTACGTAGGTACTCCCCTGATGTTTTTACATGTAATTACATTATAACTCGTGTTTAATATCATTGTGACTTGTGATTTTATCATAAAAATCACAAACGACGGCTGCACTCGCAAAAAATTTAAAAGAAAATGTCAGAAAACAAAATATACATATATTTGTTTATGCCACACAAATCTAAAAGTGTTTATCTGTGTGTGTGCTTGCATACGTGTTTGTACTCATAATGTCTGTTGTTGGTGGTGGACGACGACATTGTTAATCTAGCTATAGGAAAATGATGTTGATCGGATGATGATAAATTAGAGATGTAATGTGTGTTTATGCAGATAGACAATGGATGCCGTTATAGCTAGATTTATATATGAATGAATGTATGCGTAAGAAGTGTATAAAAGGAAACCATGGATGAGACGCAATTCAAGGTCGAACAGGCACATCCGTGTGTGTGATTGGGGGGAAATGGCGGGATATATATAGGTCAATGATTTTAAACTTAAATTTTAGGGCTTTCTTAAAAGATGTCAGCTTTGGAACGTTTATTATTTTATTTTTTTTATTGGAAATACATTAATTATGAATCAAAATTAACCAAAATAAACGGATTCAACTTCCTACCAAAAGAGCAACTTCCAGGATATATATTATTATATGCTTTCATAACGTAAATTGCTTATCATCATATATATATATAATAGACTAGCAAGTACATGCAACTAGAGGCGATTTGGTATTTGCTCAGATGTTCTCTTTGCATTGCCGGCGCGAGGCTTATAATTAAATCACTCGTTAAATCTTACACAGACTGATTAATTTGGATCTGTACGCATAACAAACCGTGTACAAGAATATCTGTCTATTATGACGGATTTGTAGGCCTAATTCCGTCAAATATATTTTACTTGTGACGGATTTTTGCGGTCACAAAGAATTCCATCTTAAATTCCAAATTAATTTTATCATAAGTTCAATATTGTGTCAATTTGTCGCTAACAATGTAAGACCACAAACCCATTTTATTTATGAATCTCCCGTCGTTAAGGTAATGGACTTGTTGCTCAAATACACCAACTGATCTTTGTGCCAAGATTTTTTTGTTTATTTTATTTTTCACCCCAAAACATCAAGCATATGTCTAAGTTCACATCAATCATTTTTGTTGCTTATCACTTAAATCAGCTTAAATTGGGTGCAAAGAAATCCTTCTCCAAAAAAAGTGATCACACCTAAGATTCGAATTATCTCTGGAAGGGATATTCTCATCTCATGGTGCTTGCATATTAGTGAGTGACAATTATTAGGGTTAAAAAATAAGCCTCAAAGACAAACTCACCGCTCTAATTTTAGTGTAGTGCATGGATAGTCATAGTTTTTGTTCACTGTAATTTTTTAGTAACCTCTGCAATCGACCGTACTATCAATATATACTCGTGATTTGTTTCGTGAGACCAAAAAGATAGACCAACTTGGTACAAAGGAGTATTAATATATGGCTCTGATCTAGAATATGTACAAGAACTCAAATTCGTATCATCAATCCTCAAACAACAAGCTAGGTTATGGACTTATTTTTGTAAGATAATTGCTAAAATTGCTCCATTTGAGATACTCAATATTTAAAAGAAAACATGGCTTGCACGGTTTAAATAATATATAAACTATTTCAGATACATAACATTAATATAAAGTTTCATAAGGAACCGATCGGTTTAAGGTAACACCGCACAGGGTATATTCATATTTAAAACTGCAAATTAAACGGCATGTTCAATCTGCTGCCTGAGCTTCTTGGATTCAGTCATCAACAACTTAATTTCCCCAAGCAGCAGCTTCGGTTGCTTGGTGAAATTTGCAGTAAACTCCTTAAAGCTTCTTGTTAGTTCTTCAACTTGGTCCGCCATGGTTGCAATATTGACGTTGAGGTTCCTCCATGATTTCTCAATATTCTCTTTCAGATCAGATTTAATTTGTACTCATCAGCTTCGTACTCATCAATCGCTGCAGCCATGAGTTCGTCGTCTTCATCCGAATAGCTAGTTGTTCAACGTCGACATTCTTGGAGAATCACTGTCACATTAGTATTTGAGGTGATCAAGAGCATAATGCATACGTTTACATTCACTTATAACCTATTGGTAGTACTGTATCTAATTAAGGTCAGTTACCTCTGTCAGTCGTTTAATCATTTTTCTTCTAGTAATAATTACACACATTACACGCCTAAACAAATTAATTTTGTGTCATCCAACCCCTGAGATTAATCCTAGGTAATTAATTCCACTATTCCATAGTGAGAGTTATGCAAGGGCTCGGAAAGATATTTATCAAACAATGAAATCTAATCAAATTATCAAATTCCTATCATGCCTTGGGTACATCAATCATCATACAAAGTACATGAAAATTATTAAAATCAGATATATGAATTACTCATTTGAACATCATTATATATACACACATCTCTTACAAATCCACAAAAATGCACGTACACCTTTCACGGTTCGATTACACCTTTCACCACCTCCCTCGTCTTCCCAACCGAGGACAAAGCCGTATCTTCCTCGTCTTCGCAGCAGCAAGGTGCACGGCGTCGCGGTGTCACGGTGGCATTCCACAACATCTCTTCTGCCTTCTCGGCCTTTTGTTTCCAAACTTCGGCCTGACACTACAAGAAAAACAGCTTCAGACAACACCGATCAGACAACGCTCAGCGAAAAAAGTGTTGCCCAGAATTAACATACAATGGTTTATTTTCGACCTTAAAAATGTATCGTCTGATCTATACTCATTACAATGGTTTAACAAACCATTGTGTAGAAAATATGGTCAGACAAGTGTTTGAAACGGTGGTGTTGTGCTAATGAATACGTTCATACAATGGGTTATGTAACTATGGTCTTATTAACATTCACACAATAGTACTTCTCACCGTTGTTTGAACGAAGTTAATCATACAAGTGTTTGAAAGGGTTTTGTTGTGCCAATGAGCAGTTTCAGACAATGGGTTTTATATCCATTGTTTGATTACAATACACACAACATAATTACTAACCATTGTTTAAACCTAGTCAATCATACAAGTGTTTATTTTGTGTTGTCTTATCTTTAGCCAGACATGTGTTTTTCATCTAAAACTGTTGTCCTATTTACTGTATTTTAAAAAAAACAGAGACAAGGCATAGCCTTGCCATCCTAACACTAAACAACACAAACATAAAATAGATCCTTGTCGGATATACACTAAATAACACAAACATAAAAGATTCTTAAACGAATTAAATCAATAATCATCCCAACAAACCATTACAAACGTTTAGTAATAATTGAACATAGCAATTAAGTTAAAATAAAATAACATGTTATGATCATTCAAGTTGAATTTCTTCATCAACATCTCGCATGTAACTTGTCACATCCTCGAAATCATCATCCGGTAGATTTGGCATAAAGAACTCATTCTCAAGTTTTACTTCGACGGATCCCTCATTTTCATCATCACTATCTTCGTAGTATTTTCTCTCGGGAAATTTCAAGACCACGGACCATAATTTTTGAAGAGGGTCGTCGATGTAACAAACCTGCTTAACATGTGTTGCTAACACAAATGGATCATTCAAAAAACCAAAATTATTCAAATTAACTAAGGTATATCCCAATTCATCTACCTTAATCCCTTTGTTCATATGTACCCACTTACAAAGAAAAAGAGGTACCCTAAAGCTGTTATAGTCCAACTTCCATATTCTTGTAATAACTCCGTAGTATGTCTGTGATGTATGCTCAATATTTTTATCTGTAGCTTGCACAACCATTGTATCAGCATCTACACAAACTCCGCTGCACTAAACTTGACGTGTGTCATCACGATCCTTGGTGCTAAAGGTAACCCCATCTATCTTGTATCCACTGAATGTAACAAACCTGCTTAACATGTGTTGCTAACACAAATGGATCATTCAAAAAACCAAAATTATTCAAATTAACTAAGGTATATCCCAATTCATCTACCTTAATCCCTTTGTTCATATGTACCCACTTACAAAGAAAAAGAGCTACCCTAAAGCTGTTATAGTCCAACTCCCATATTCTTGTAATAACTCCGTAGTATGTCTGTGATGTATGCTCAATATTTTTATCTGTAGCTTGCACAACCATTGTATCAGCATCTACACAAACTCCGCTGCACTGAACTTGACGTGTGTCATCACGATCCTTGGTGCTAAAGGTAACCCCATCTATCTTGTATCCACTGAATGTAGGTACATCGGTATTTGGCCCGTCTGCAATCCACCTGATCTCCGGGGGTACATCCTTTTCATCATGCAAATCAGAAGCAATCTTCAAAGAAAAAAGTAAATATAAGTTGTAGGTTTCCTAAAACAAATTGTATATATATCTATACTATATTATTAAAGCCGAAAGATTAAAAGTTTTGGTCGTCGGTTGGTTTGGTACTGGGTGAACCATAGAAAAGATCTTGACCGTCCAATTTTAAGTGAACCATAGAAACAATCTAAACCGTTGAATTTTAATAAAATATAATTTTAAAAGAATATAGTCGTACATACAACTCTAACACAAGTAGTCCTCTTTTTATACAACTCATCAGAGATAGAATAATTACATACAACTCTAACACCAGTAGTCCTCTTTTTATACAACTCATCAGAGATAGAATAATATTATATTATATTTAAATTATATTCTATATTTTTATTTTACAAATCCTACTTATCCTATAATTTTTATTTAATATATCATTAAAATTTATCCTATAATTTTAATTTAATATATCATTGAAATTTAT
Organism: Oenanthe sinensis; assembly: GCA_028671895.1. Lineage (NCBI taxonomy): Eukaryota > Viridiplantae > Streptophyta > Magnoliopsida > Apiales > Apiaceae > Oenanthe > Oenanthe sinensis. The sequence continues at coordinate 50,768,690 of CM053804.1, forward strand.
GATAACATTGAAAGTTTGGTAGTCAGTCAATATTTGTGTCGGATAGTTGATTAATTGTTGGGCCTAATTTTAAAATATTAATCTTCTAACTAAAAAATAATCTCATATTAATCTTCTAACTAAAATATCTCACATTAATCTCCTAAGTAAAATACATCTCTATACAAAACAAACAAAAATTATCATATTAAAATATAAATACAAATAAATTATATAAAAATATATACATATAATATTAAATAAAATTTAAATTATTATTATACAAATACAAATAAATTCAAATCATTATAAAATATTAAAATAAAAATATTAAAAAACTAAAAAAATTCATCCGTGCATCGCACGGGATAAAAGCTAGTATATAATTAGTTCCAAAATTATTAAATAAGTACATAATTAGACTATAAGGATATGTAGTACCTTTTCTTTAAACCAGCTGGGGAACATTTCATTTTGCTTATTCTTTAGCCACATTTCATCATTTTCATGTTCCGGATATTTTTCCATCAAAAATGACATGTGTTCACTACAATAAAAATAATGACATATACATATTTTTATTTGGTATAAAATTCTAGTCAAAATAAATAAATAAAAAGTGACTAACTGAAAATATGGCACAACATCAGTGCTATTTTGTAGGACACACAGATGCGCAAGGTGTAAATCATTGGTGCTCGGGGTTATCATCGTTGCACCAGATAATGGTCTACATTTTCCATCCTTTGTACGTCTGCCAATTTTTGGAACTCCGATAGTCGCTTCTTCAAAATTCACCAAACACTCAGCCGCCTCTTCTGCAATATATGCTTCGGCAATACAACCTTCTGGTCGAGCCCTGTTCCTTACATATCCCTTGAATGTTTTCATATATCTCTCAAAAGGATACATCCACCTAAGGAAAATTGGCCCGCAAAGCTCAACCTCTCGCACAAGATGAATAGAAAGATGAATCATTATATCAAACAATGAAGGAGGAAAATACTTTTCAAGCTGGCACAAAGTTTCCACCAATTGAGCTTGCATTTTCTCCAATTTATCAACCTCAATGACTTTACTGCAAATTGTCTTAAAGAAGAGACAAAACCTAATAACAGCGTACCTGACCTGTTTATCTAGTGACGATCGAATTGCAATTGAGAGCAAGTGATGTAAAATCATATGGCAGTCATGAGATTTCATTCCGGTAAGTCGAAGATTTTCCATTAATACTAAACTCCTAATATTAGAACAAAAACCATCAGGCAACTTCATGTCAAGAAAGGATGAGCAGACAACTTTTTTTTCAGAATGAGTTAAATTCCAAACAGCCAACGGAAACTTTCCCTTTTTCCCCGAAGTTTCTGGCCTCAAGTTTAATTTTACTCCCATTGCAGCCATGTCAAAACGAACAGATTCCTTGTCTTTTGTTTTCTTTGGTATATTTAGTAAGGTACCAAGTAAAGCTTCACATATATTTTTCTCGATATGCATGACATCGAGAATATGCCTAACTGGCAAAAATTGTTATGTTCTTTGTAAAGGTACCAAGTAAAGTTTCTGGATCATTTTCTCGATATACAAAGGTACCAAGTAAACCTTTGTATATGTTCTTTCTCACAACAGCTTTTACTAAAAATATTGTTAAACGAGTTTCTTATCAAGTAAACCATTGTAGGAGGAAATATATACAATGATATCTAAAAATGAAACCATTGTATGAGAAAATATAGACAATGATCCAGAAACGGAAACATTGTACATATTGTTTCTGACAACGATTTTGAAACAGCGACACTCTTGTATAACAAAGTTGTATACAATGGTTCTCTAATTAATAAACCATTGTAGGAGTAAATATAAACAATTATTAAAAAGGAAACTATTGTAATAATTAGCTCAGACAACATTTTTCAAACACTAAAAGCTTTGTAAATCTGTAATATACACAATAGTTTTGTAACAAGAAAGCCATTGTAGGATCACAGATATACAATTATCTATAAATGAAATGATTATCTGAAACACTTCTCGCAATAGTATCCGACCAACAAAATATTGTTGCAAGCCTCTCATAACAACAGGTTATACGTTCAGAAACAATTGTCTATAAATATGAAAGACAACATTTTATAAACTCTACATGTTATGTTTATTGAATTCTAACAACAGTTTGAAACAAGAAAACGCTGGAAAATCTTAAAGCAGGACAATGGTCTTTAACATGAACTATTGTTGTTAGTAGTAGTTGAACAACGTTTTTTAACTAATAGACCGTTGCCTTCTCTTCAGTCAGACAACGTCTGTGCACCGTTGTGTGATCCGTGTATCAGACGGCGGCTCAATATTCAACGGTTTTCCTGGGTATCAGACAACGGGCAAAAACGCTTGTATGGAGCTATTTTTCTTGTAGTGTGAGATTTGAAATGCACTACCTACTCTTCTTGTTCTATATATTTCCTCCTAATTGTGTCCAATTCTGTGTTTTTATTTTTTATGACCTCATTCTGCTGTTCAAGGCGTGCACTGTCAGATGACAACCTATTTTCGAGATAGGTGATCATACTCCTCAAATGAGCCATTTCCATGTCTTTCTCTTTCTCTTCTGCTTGCCTCACTAGATCATTGTACTTGTTATTCAAGTACTGTTTGCAAGTTTCTCTCAGTTTTTCATACTGCATGCATCATGTAACAATATAATTTATATATCACAACAATTAATATTGCAAGAACTAGCTAGGCTAGCCTTAAACAGATACCCATGCAGAAATATATATATATAACATAAATAAATGGTAAATTATTCTTTGTATTTACTATCCCAGACTTTTTACATGTAACTTCATATTTTCAAAGGTTCAGTTGTAATATATAGGTATTCGATCTACAAAAAATAAATTATACAATCAGTATACTTTTTAAAAGTTATTGTAATACGAGAATTTCATGAGTAACGATCATTGTACCATTATAATTGGTGGTTAATATATCATTGTAGTTGATGATTCGTATTTGCTTTTTTAATAGTTTTCAAGCTAGTATTTTTTTTAACAGGTTATGAACCACAAAACATATATATATATATATATATATATATATATATATATATATATATATATATATATATGCACACACGTACCTGAGATTTAAAAAGATTCTCAAAGGGATCTTCTGCTTCCAATGGTGATTGTACATTATCCCCGTAGTTGGTGTGACGACCAGTACTATTTAGTAAACTTCTTGATGACTGAAAATTATTGGGGAACAAAATCTGGTTCTGGCAAGTACCATTTGTATCATGATTAATTGCCGGAGATTGAGAAACAGGAATGAATTGATCATTTTGTTTCGGATGAGTAGGGAAGAGTTCAAGCGCTACTCTTTTACTGCTACTACTGCCAACTTGGTTATAAAAACGGGGAGCGGTGCTTTTTCTCTTGCGAGAAGCCACAATATTAGCAGCATTTCCGGCTGCAGTCACAAAAAATTTAAAAGAAAATTTCAGACGACAAAATATATATATACTACATTGTTTAACTATGCGACACTTACAAATCTAAAAGCGTATATCTGTGTGTGCATGCGTATGTGTTTGTACTCATAACGTTACTAACCTCTGTTGTTGGTGGAGGACGACGCCATTGTTAATTTATAGTAAAATGATAGATCGATGTTGATCGGAGGATGGGAAAATAGAGACGTAATGTGTTTATGCAGAACAGATAGCTAGACAATATTGGATGCTACACCGATGCAACTATAGATTTATATGTGAATATGAATGTATGTATGCTAAGAAGTGTATAAAAGAAAATGATGGAAGAGACGCGACTTGTAAAGGTCGAACAGACACATCCCTGCGTTTGGGAGAAATGCCGGAATAGGTTAAAAATATTTGAACTTTATTGTTAGGGTTTTCCATAAAAATATAACTATACAAAGTGTTTTGATAAAAAAAAAAATTGAAGTATTGATTCCTTTCTAAAAAATTCGTAAAAATGACATATTTTAAAAATCTCAATCTATATATATTTGTGGATAACCATATACAACACCATCATAAAAAAATATGACTAAGTTATTAAACTGGCAAATTTGACTAAATGCAATAATTAGTTCTATACTAAAATTTGTACCTAAAATTTGGATGGTAAATTTATAAATATACATCAAATTCAATCAAAATTGTTGATTAGAATATTGATTTCCACGATTTACATAATATATAAACTAATTTCAGATACATATATAACATTAATGTTAAACGGCAAATTAAACGGCATCTTCAATTTGCTGCCTGACCTTCTTGGATTCAATCATCAACAACTTAATTTCCTCAAGCAGTAGCTCCTGTTGCTTGGTGAAATTTGCAGTAAACTCCTTAAAGCTTCTTGTTAGTTCTTCAATTTGGCCAGCCATAGTTGCAATATTATTGACGTTGAGTTTCGTCAATGATTTCTCAATATTTTCTTTCAGATCAGGTTTGTACTCATCAGCTTCGTACTCATCAATAGCAGCCATGAGTTCATCGTCTTCATCCGAGTATTTGTTCACCGACGACATTCTAGCTTTGAGTATTATTGTTTTTGAGAAAAACCAACTGATCTATGTGCCAAGATTTTTTTGTTTATTTTATTTTTCACCACCAAAATATCGGGCAGTAGGTCTAAATTCACATCAATCATTTATATATATGAGCAGCAATATCTAGTTCATAAATATATATCATTGAAATTGAAAAAAAATACTAGCACGGACTTGCAAACAACTTAAATTGTAATCTACTGCTCGTAATATAACTTGAAACAAATTAAAGAAGAAAACTGGTACATGTACGGAAGGATCTAGATAGAATTTGCATATCTGACAAGACAATTATTAAACATAATTATGGACAATTGACCTTATAATTAAGTGATGGAATCCAATCATTTTTAGAACGGGTCGTTTTAATTAGACTGTCACTTTTACCACTGTTTTCTAGCAGTGATTAACTCAGATTGTAACATGCATCGAGTACATCAATCCTCAAAGAAGGTACGTAGATGGACTTATTCAAATCTGATGAATCGAAGAAGCCAGTGTAGGATCCGGCTCCTTACATTACATTCTTTCCTCCATATTGTATCCTATGTATAATTAGAATAAGAGATTTAATATGATTTTGTCATCAAGGTAAAATTGTAAATTTCTAAGAATGATTAATTATTTAGTTAATTGATTAGAGTTCGATTTCCCACAAGCGCAAGAATTAACTTAATATTGTTTATAAATATTAATTTTGTAAATAAAATGATTAAAATTCGATTATGAACCAATATTATTAACCACCTTCTCTTCTAGTTCTATATTTCTCCTCCTAATTTTGTCGAGCTCAGTTGCAGCAGGATGGAACGGTGGAACTGTATATGAGCCCACCTCTGGAACGGTGGAACTGTATATGAGCCCACCTCATAGGCTCATATATATCAAGCTAGACTACATGCACGTTAATTGAAGATTACAAATATGAAGACTGGCAGCTAATTAATATAACATGACGCTCAATCTTTAGTCGATGTCAAATTAGTATTCGAGGTATTCAAGACCATAATGCATAAGTTTACATTCACATATAATTACCTATTGGTAGTACTGTATATCTAAGGTGAGTTACCTGATTTGTCAGTTTAATCATGTTTTCTTCTAGAAATAACTACACACATTACACGCCTAAACAAATTTTGTGTCATCCAACCCTAGATTAGCCCTAGGTAATTTAACCGCGTTACACAAATAATAACTCATGCATATGTAATTATTTCCACTATTTGATAGTGAGAGTTATGCAAGTGCTCGGAAAGATATTTATCAAACAATGAAATCTAACCAAATTAGTATCAAAATCCTATCATGCCTTGAGTACATCAATCATCATACAAAGTACATGAAAAATATTAAAATCTGATATATGAAGTACTCATTTGAACATCATATATATATGCATATCTCTTACAAATCTACAAAAAAATGCACGTACAGCCGAGATGTCAGTGCGCTTTCCACACACCTTTCACGGTTCCATTACACCTTTCACAGCCTCCCTCGTCTCCCCAACGGAGGTCGAAGCAGTATCCTCCTCGTCTCCACAGCAGCAAGGGGAGTGGTGTCGGGGACTCACGGTGGCATTCCACAACATCTCTTCTGCCTTCTCGGCCTTGTCTTTCCAAACTTCGGCCTGAGATTTGAAATGCACTACCTGCTCTTCTTGTTCTATATATTTCCTCCTAATGGTGTCCAATTCTGTGTTTTTGGTTTTTATAACCTCATCCTGCTGTTCAAGGCGTGCGCTGTCAGATGCCAACTTATTTTCTAGATAAGAGATCGTACTCCTCAAAAGCGCCATTTCCGTGTCTTTCCCTTTACGTATCCTGGAGTCTCTCTCTTCTGATTGCCTCAGTAGATAATTGTACTTGTTATTCAAGTACTGCTTGCAAGTTTCTCTCATTTTTTGATACTGCAGGCATCATATAACAATATTATAACCTATATATATATATATATATATATCACAATTACAATTAATATTGTAAGAACTAACTAGGTTAGCCTTAAACATATACCCATGCCACAAATATATAACATAAATAAATGGTAAATTATTCTTTGTATTTACTGTCCCTGAGTTTTTGCATGTAACTTTATATTTTCAAATGTACAATTGTAATAGGTATTCGATCTAGAAAAAAGAAATTACACAATCATTATAATTTTTAAAAGTTGTTGTAATATGAGAATTTTATGAGTAACGATCTTTTTACCATTATAATTGGTGTTTAATATCGTTGTTACTTGTGACTTGTATCATTGTAGTTGTTGATTCGTATATTTTTTTTAAGTTCTCAATTAAGCTAGTTTTTTTAACATGCCGCGAGCCACATAAATAAATAAATAAATAAATATATATATATATATGCACATACCTGAGCTTTTAAAAGATTTTCAAAGGGATCTTCTGCTTCCAATGGTGATTGCACATTTTGACCGCCACTATTTAGTAAACTTGTAGATGACTGAAAATTATTGGGGGACGAAATCTGGTTCTGGCAAGTACCATTTTGTTTTGGATGAGTAGGGAAGAGTTCAAGCGCTACTCTTTTACTGGCACTGCTACTGCCAACTTGGTTATAAGCACGGGGAGTGGTGCTTTTTCTCTTGCGAGAAGCAACATTAGCAGCATTTCCTGCTGCAGTCACAAAAATTTTAAAAGAAAATGTCAGACAACAAAATATACATATATTTGTTTATGCGATGCAAATCTAAAAGCGTATATTTGTGTGTGTTCTTGCATACGTGTTTGTACTCATAATGTTACTAACCTCTGTTGTTGGTGGAGGACGACGACATTGTTAATTTATAGGAAAATGATGTCAATCGGAGGATGTGAAATTAGAGATATTGTAATGTGTGTTTATGCAGAACAGTTAGACGATGATATTTATATATGAATGTTTGTATGCGTAGGAAGTGTATAAAAGGAAACGATGGAAGAGACACGACTCTAGGCGAACAGACACATCCGTGCGTGGCTGGGAAATGGTCAGGTGTTAAACTTAAATTTTAGGGTTTTCATAAAAGATGTCAGTTTTTTGAACATTTCTATGAAAATATTATTTGTTTTGGAAATACATTAACTATGAATCAAAATTAACCAAAATGAACGGATGCAACTTCCTACCAAAACAGCAAATTCCAAGATATGCTTTCATAACGTAAATGGTTCATAACCATATAATAGACTGCTAGCAACTAGCTAGAGGCGACTTGGTATTTAGCATTCTACTCGATCAGATGTTCTCTGCTTTGCGCACATTGCCGGGAATTAAAATTAAAATCACTAATTAAATCTTACACGTACAGACAGTTTAAAGCTATAAATCCCTCCACGTAAGGCGCTCTCTGTTACCATTAGCACTTGATACAACTGGTTGCTGGTCCTGCTGTGTTTTAAGCCTAAAACAATGTTTCCATACTTTTCACTCTTTTGTCACACATTGATACCACATCCTCAAACTCACTTCTCCTTCCCCTATAAATAAATCCTTTTTCCTTTTTTACTAAATACATCTTTCTTTTCTCTCTTTTCTTTATAACTATTAGATAGTCCATCTACTAGGAAAGCCGATTTAGCCCGCTTTCAGAAAGTTTCGAAATAAAAGGTTCTCGTGCCTAAACTACCCTTAGGAGTGTTCAGGCCCATTTCCATTCCCCTATAAATAAACCTGTTTCCCCTCTTTACTAAATAGTACACCTTTCTTTTCTCTCTTCTCTTTATAGTTATTAGATAGTCCATATAGGTGGAAAACCGATTTAGCCTGTTTTCAGGAAGTGTCGGAATAGAAGGTTCTCGTGTCTAAACTATCCTTAGGAGTGTTCTGGTTTGACTGTAGTCATCGGAGGTGATCCCACTGCAGGGGGTCATTTTATCGGGTTGTGTGACACTGTCCGGGTTGGAAGAGGGAGAGAAAGAAAGACTGTCGGGAAATAATAACAGGGAGAGGTTTAGAGGGAAGCACTCCAGTGAGTAAGGGATATACATAATACGTATGTTATACTGAATTTGTGTATAAAATTCAGAGTCGTATACCCGGATATTGTAATCTCTTTGTTCTAGTAAATATATTATCCTTATGGATGTAGACTTGCCGAACCACGTAAAATTTCTTATTTCTTTTACTATATATTATTAGTTTGTTGTTTTCACTATTATTATATATATATACGGGTCCAAATACACGAACATATATATAAATATATACGCTTCCGCATACGTCGGGAATCGAGCCGGATTCCTAACAGGTCCTTCTCCAACTTAGACCTATCATTCTGCAGGTCGTTGCATACTTATAATTTTATTTGCAGCTGTTATTCAAATCCCATATATTATATTGTAACCCGGCCAGCAATTTGAACTATATATCTACTCAAAAATTTCCTAGCTAGATTGTCTATAGATATATATAGTTGTGCAGTATTTGGCATCTTGAACTTTTATAATAGGAAACTGTTCACCAATCACAGTTGAATATTTTTTGATATCCAACCAACCCATGCATCTCCTACCGTTAAAAAAATAAATCAACAACTGGGATTAAAAAAAATGTTCATACGCTCTATAATAGAGCGTACATACGCTTTATATTATAGAGCGCATGTGCATATTTTTTTAATTCGCATTTTACCCTTTAAAGTTACGCTCTATTATATGTCTCCCAGAAATACACACTCTTATCTCCTAGAAACACACTTGTTCTTTTATCCTACCATTTTTTGGAGATTTCTATGAGCCCTCTAAAACTCCTTTCAACTTTGCCAATTCACTGCTATTACTGCTCACCAATTCACCGCTACTGTTGCTCAACTTGAACATAATGTCAATTTTTCATCATTTCTCTTTTGATGTTATTGTTACTATTATATGTGTGTGTGTGTTTTGTATTTGTATTGATGATTATCGCCTAAATTAGTTTATTCTATAAGCAAAACTCTAGGTGTTGTATTCGAAAAGTATGATAAATTACGTTTATTTTATACTAGTTTGGTAGTTCTATTATACTACAACTATTTGTGTGTTGATAGTATTTTTATGTGTTCGAAAAATGTGCATGTTATGTGTTGACGTGTTTTATTATATAAGGAAGGAAAAATTTGAGTTTGCCAGAAGTTATGAAAGAATTGGGGTGATGTTTATACCGGAGGTAGTAGACTTGGTTTTTTTGCCAGACATTTGTGTACGCTCTATTATAGAGCGTATATCCGCTCTATAATAGAGAGTAACTGCAATCAGATTTCCAGCTATTTGACTTAGGTTTTTTCCCAGTAACTGCAACCAGGTTTTCAGCTATATGACTTAGGTTTTTTCTCAGCTTTATACATCCGCTCTATAATAGAGTGTAAGTGGAGAAGCTATAATTTTTTTTAATAAATACCACGTGACAAAGTAAGGGCAAAAATGGGGATTTTTTTTTTAAAGTTTACGCTCTATTATAGAGCATATACGGTTTATAACAGAACGTAAGTTTTAAATTTCTTTTTTAATCCTGACCGTTTATTTATTTTTTTAATGGTGAGATGAGTTGGTTTAATTATTAATTTTATCCAACTGTGGCGGTAGAAATAACCCCTTTATAATATATTTTGGTTAGCTAGCTTATAAAAAACAGGGGGTGGAAATGTGTGGAAAAGAAATTAAATTATATATGCTCGACTTTGAAATCATAGGTTATTTACTTATAGTTGAGTCAATTCGTATCAACAAACTTAGTTCAATTCTGCATTTTAATTGTCATTCATGGAGTGATGGACAGGGGAGGAAATCTAGCTAGAGTGCATGATTACTTTGGATTTGTTCGCATTACAAACCATGTACAAGAATATCTGCCCATTGTGACGGATTTGTAGGCCTACTTGAAGTCATAAATAACCCCATCTTAAGTTTCAAATTTTGGCATAAGCTTAATATATATCGTGTCCATATATTTGTCACTAACATAATGTGAGGCCCACAAACCGACTTCATTTGTAAACCTTCCGTCGTTAAGGTAATTGACTTGTTAATTGCTCGAATACACCAACTGATCTATGTGCCAAGAATTTTTTGTTTATTTTATTTTTCACCCCAAAACATCGAACAGTACGTACGTCTAAGTTCACATTTTTATTGTTTATCACCTCTTTCAGTGTAATTGACTAGTTAGTTCTATATTTCTCCTCCTAATTTTTTGGAGTTGAGTGTTTTTGTTGTTTAATTATCACCTCTTTCAGCACGTGTTGTACGTGTGATTCTAGCTAACTTCCCATCAAAATAAGCGATCATACTCCTCATTTATTAAAATTGCTCCATTAATTTGAGATGCTCAATATTTAAAAGAAAACATGGTTTGCACGGTTTAAATAATATACAAACTTACTGTATTTCAGATACATAACATTAATAATAATATAAAGTTTCATAAGGAACCCTATCGACTTTAGATATATAACACCGCCAGGGTTTATTCGATCATATTTATATTAAAACTGCAAATTAAACGGTATCTTCAATCTGCTGCCTGAGCTTTTTGGATTCAATCATCAACGGCTCCTGTTGCATATTGAAATGTTCGATGAATATTCAAATTCAATAAATTGTCCAAATTTAATAAAAAAATTATTCGAAATTCGGTTCTTTACCCCCCTAAAAATGTTTTTTTTGAGATCTCCTAAAAATGTATTATTAAAACGAGGGACTTATTTAAAAAAATTATTAATGAGGAATGGGTATGTTAATATATTATTACTAAAAATTTTAAGGATTATTTTTCTTCTATTTTTTAATCTTTACCGACTTAACTGATGATGCTCCTTCCATTTAATTTTATTAGATTTTTTAAAAGAATTTCATATATATTTAAAAAATTATATAATATTTTTTCAACCTTTCCCATATTTATAATAATAATTTTATATTTTAACAAAAAAATTCACATTGGAAATGAATAAAAATATATTTCTTAAAATTTCTAAAAATCAATGTGTCATGTAAATATAGACAACTTTAATGGAATATAAAAAATCGCTAAAGAAGATTCATGTTTTAGCGGCTGATAATTGTTGCTAACTCGTTACAACTAAGTTGTTTCTGGGAAGACAGGGTGTCAAGGTGTGTGTTCTCCAAAAATATATAATATAGCATATGTTAAGGGTAAAACTAGAAATAAAAAAAATATAATGTACGCTATATAATCGGTGAACAATTTCCTTCAAAATATATTAAAATAAATATATACTCCCTCCTTCCCATAAATTTTGTCTCAATTTAATTTTTTAAAATCAAATTTATCTAAGTTACACTACTTAAAAATAATAAAATTTATTTATAGTTTTACGAATTTACAAATTAGTTCATAAAATTGAATAATCAAATTTTATTATAATGAACATCATATGGTCTTACCCCTTTTCTCTCTTCTCTCCCTTTTCCAACCCTAATTTTCTTTTCCGCCTCCTTCATTTCTCTCCTCCATGCTCTTCTTCTGACTATGATGTTTTTGTCACCTCTCCCCTTGTTCTTTACTTGGCTTCAAAACTCTTGTTTTCCACAAATTCCCCTCTCGCTCAAGACCTCCTACCATGTCTCTTCTTGATTCGATCAAGACTCTCCATGGCTATCTCCCATAACAAGACTCTCCTTACTCTACTCTTGGGAGCGAGTGACGAGCCCTCTTCCCTGGAGACAAGGCGATCTCATAACCATGATTCTCCCAACCAAGGACCTTTAAGCAAAGATGCTAAGGATTCAATCTCAAGTGGTAAGATCTCTTCTTTTCTGTACAGTTCACAAGAGTTAGCCACTACCAATCGGAATCATAGTGTGTTAGCAAGAGCTAATGGATCTGTACGTGTATCTACACCTATTGAATTTTTGACTCATATATATGCTTCTATGTTTTGAAAAAACTATTGTGGGTTTTTAGACTTTGAGTTTGCAGCTGTTAAGGGTTTTGCTCTTCGTGTCGATGAATTTGATTTTTAAGTTCAAAAGGTTAGGTATCAATAATCCTTGTTCTTGTGCTCTTTTCTAAGTATGTAGTCTGCTCCTGTCAAGCTTTACAAGACATGTTCTTGCTTGATGATAATCTCACATGTCAAGACTCTGTTCCAAGTGCTTATAGGGATGTGCCCTCAAACTCAAACTCTTTTATCTCGACCAGGCCTAAGTCTCAAGAAACATTGGGGGATTCTAACTTTGAATTTGCAAGACAAAGAAATGTTCTTACCAGGAACAATGGTGATGAAGATTGGTTGCTGAAAATTGGGCACAAGGTTGTGTTGCACTTGGAGGTGCCAGGACCTAGCAAGTCACATAGAACACAAGCTTTTTGGAGTTCAGGAGGATGCAGACTATGGACAGACTCAGAAGACGGAGAGCTTTCTAGAACTGAAGCGGAAGACGAGGAAAGGCATGCACCTTTTAGTGTCATGGAGGAATGCCTAGTTGTAGTTTTCAATAGCTAACTTAGTATTTAGGCATTGATTTCATTGTAGTTCATTGTCTTTCCTTCCATGAATTTGAGAGTTTGCTCTCTTGCATTGTAATATGAATTTTTCTCTCTTGCGGAGTCGGGGTAGTTTTATTAGGAGTTACACCTTTGATCCTTAATATAAAAAATATAATTAACCTAGAAAAAAAATTATTATAATAATTTTTAGTATATATATAACATATTTAATTCATTGATCAAAAAGATTACGGGACCGAGTACATTTCATTACCTATTGACAACTCAATGATTTAATTGCCATATAAGTCGTAACAAAAAAATATAAATATATATTATCTTTTAAGTCGTCGCTTCATTAAGCATTTTATTCATCATTTTTTATCACTATTTCGGAATCTATTTCTCAATCATCCTTCTCATCATCAACATTTTATTTTGAATTATTAAGTTTGAATGACCATATACATAAATAAAAATTGGAAAAAAATATATAATTGCGTGTCTTCATTTTCTGTATTTTTATATTATCAAATTGATTACCCAAAAGTGAAACAAAATAAATTAACATAATTTGTATATATAATTTCATATTCCTTACATAAATTTAGAATTCTAATATTATTTTTTTATGTCGTATTTCTGTTGTATATAAAATTGGTAAAATAGAGGGCGGTAAAACCAGGCTTTGCATTTGGGCCCATAGATGCCCTCTCACTCTCAATTTGAATTTCAAATAGTTTTAAAATCACCCGGCCTAACCCAACAAAACAACAATCATAGCATTGTTTATTCATCTTTCAAGCGCGCCATGCTTAAAAAACATTCGCCAAAACTTTAAAAACCCACCATTTCATTTATTTACTTGTTGCTTCAACACAAAATTTCCCTCCCTTTTCAAAACCCCATCTCAGTTTTGTAGATGCAAACATATATATAATATATATCTACTCTCTTGTTGTTTCTATTATCTTGTCTTTAGCTTCTTATTCTACATTTCATGATCCCCTTTTCTTGAATTTGAAATTTATAGCTTTGGTTTAGCTTTACAAGATTGCAACTTTCTTGATTTTATAGAGACCCTTTAAGCCCAAATCTAGGTTTGAATTTTTATTTTCAGGTTAGCTTGATTATGGGTAATCTGTAAAATTCAAATTTTTGTATTTTTTTTTTTGAATTTTTGCTGATTTTTTCCTTAATTTGTGGCAGCTAATGACAGGAAAGAAAAGGGGTAGTGGAGAAATTAGCGAAAGATTGGATCTTGAACCTAAGAGAGTAAAATATAGAGATCTTGAATCTGTGTTTCGCTCTGAAGGTAAATTTTGGTCCTTGTTAGGGCTAATTTGTAATTGTTGTATTGATATGTGAGCAGCTTGATATATATGTGTACTGTGATTATGTTGCTTGGGTATGTGTTTGGACTTTTTAGCCGGTACTGAGGCTAATTTTCTGTATCTGTGTGAAATTTTTAAATTTGATTGATTGAATATCTAGAGATTTGGATAGGAGGGCCGAGGGTGATAAATGGTTTTAGTCTTGCGTAAAATTTAGTCCAGTGAACTAGAGCAGTGAGACTGAAGAATATTTTGATTTTATTGAGGCAGTTTATGTAGAAAATTGGATTAAAATTTTATTAATTGAGTGACTGAATTTACCTATGTTACTCGAACTCTTCATTTTACCTTCGAGTACCTGTCGGACACTCAACACTCGGACATGGACACTTGGACTTGGACACTTATTTTAGGCCAAAAACATGTATATTTTTGAAAATGTTGCCGAGTCCGATACTTGGACATGTATCCATGTTGGACACTTCTAGCCGAGTCCGAGTAACATAGGAATTTACTAATATTTGCTAATGTTTTGCTTGATCAAAGGGAGATAACCAAACTTTAGGAGCATAGGAAGACGGGGATGCAAACGGCTTATAAACAATATGAAAAACTAAGAATTAGGGTTAATGCTTTAAGATTAGGGTCGACCAGAAACATACTGGGTCGGGCCCCTATAATTAGGGATTGCCTTTCTATTACTCAATTTTGTCAAAAGCCCCAAATAACTGTTTTTAAGTATCAAATTAGACCCAAAGTTTGAAAGGTATTAACTCCTATATATGTTTGCTAAATTACCATTTTAGTTTTTAAGAGAAGAAAAATAAGTTAGCTCATTCTGTTAAGCCTGCAAGTTTTTTTTTTCTTTTAATGCCAATGTTTGCTAAAGCAGATCAATCTTAACTGAAACTTGGAGGTGGTCAACTTTGGACATAATTGATGCCTAGGATATTGTCATTTGTCATTGGATGCAAAAGTCATTACATGGGCTATAATGAAATCACCATTAAGTATGACTAAATGAACCGCTTTTTTTAAATATATGCATTAACCCTAATTCTTAGTTTTTCCTTGAAACTAAGAAGGTAAGAATTGTTTATGCTTTCCTTACACTGGAACTTGAACCATTAACGTCCAAGATCATTTACCTGATGAATATATGCTTGCAGGTGTTAACCTATATAATGTCAAATATTGGAAAAACAAACAAGCTACTGACCTTGCACATTCTGCTGAAAAGGAGGTGTCTCAAGTTACTGAGGATACCATGAATTCAAATGTTTTAAAATCAAGTAGAACAGGGAAGGACAGATGCCAGGTATTGGCTAGGCCTGCCATTATATCACCTAATTCTAATGCCAATGTTAAAATGTCCAGTGGTTTTGCCAGTGGCATTGCTCAAACAAGTTTTGAGGACACCACAAGACGGACCTTAGATTCTAATAATATTAAAAGTTCAAGAGAGATTAACTTGCACCATAATGCAGAAGATGTGTCAAGTTCTGTCTGCTGTGGGCCCTTTAATACTGACAAATTTAACGATCAGTTAAAATTACGAGATGCTTCAGAATGTGGGAGTGCATGTGAGCCACTGGGGGAGAAGGATCCATTGAAAGTTTGGAAACAAATGAAGGAAAATGGTTTCATGTCAACTTTTCATGGAGGTGCACCGGTGCCAAAGCCACGAGCAACAAAAACTAAAGCTGAGAAAATCAAGAAAAGGCCGGATACTGCCACAAGAGATCAGGTTGACAGGTTTGCCAAAATTGCTGCTCCTAGTGGATTGCTTAATGGATTAAATCCTGGAATTATAACCAATGTGAGAAACAGTAAGCAGGTTCGTTCTAAAATAGAGGCACTGGTGAGATCTGCAAGATATGAGGAGGATACACATGCTTTGAAACAGTCATCCTCTGCAGCTATGGCATTAGAAAATGTGAGCTCCGTGTCTAATGAAGAATCGTCAAACCAAGCCACTGTTTCTACTCTTTCACTCAAAGGTCTGCATTTTGTTTCCCACATCTTACATTAGATGTTTATTAACTTCTGTGCCGAAATGATGAATTTAGTCGAAGAAATGTTTGATTTGATATACGAGGATATACCTGCAATAAACAATGTAGGTTACTTTGCATTTAACATTAACTGACATAGACACATAGGTGTATTGAAAATCAAACATCATCTTCAAGATTATGTCATAATCTGATTTATGTCATCCTGCCATTTACAGCTGCTAATGTAGCTTCCGAGTGGTTGGAACTTCTTCATCGAGACATTAAGGGGCGCCTTGCAGGTATTCCCTAGTTCCAAAGATTTTGTAGACTGTTGAGGATAGACAATTCAGCCTGGTAATGCAGCTCTTCTGTATGTGCAGCACTACAACGTAGTAAGAATAGAATTCAAGTTGTCATCGAGACAGAACTCCCTTTCTTGGTGTCCAGAGAATTCTCTTTTAATAAGGAGAATTCTCCTTATCGAACAAACTTATCTATTCCTGGTCCTTCGGATGACTTGCACAAAGCCAGATGGAGTGCCCTGTTTAATCAGATGAATAATTCACTTAATGAAGAAGAAAAACAACTGGTAAGTACATATTCTTCCATGTGAAATTGATAACTGAAGCATGAGTTGATTAACTAAAGTCCATCCAGTGTTGTCACTACCTGGTGGACAAGCAGTAGCACATCTGAATTCAGTTTAGTACTGTACAATGATTTGTTGCTCTGATTGTTCGTTTAGTACTCCTTTGTTATATGTTGCCACTATATAACTAAGCAAAGTTGTTTTGATTATTAAAAAAAAATCAATGTGTAAAGTTATATGTGTGGGACTCTTGCATATTCCTCGGTGGCAGCTACTAGTGTTGGTTTACTTGCATTATTGGATTCCGTCTTTTCTATATTCTTTCCTGCAACTATTTGAAATGACTTTATCTTATTTGTACGAGGGTACCTGAACAAGTCTTGCTCTTTGATTATTGTCTTACAGGAAAGTTGGTTGATCCAAGTAAATGCAATGAAGTTGCACTGTGGCCATGGTGTTTTCGATTCTACTCAAGCCTCTGGTATACGACAACTGGGCACATCAGAAATTGACTGCAGGTACATTCTTTATTCCCTTTTAACAATTTTTTATTGTACGTCTCTTGTAGCTGAGAGGAAAATATTAGATGCTAGTAAATATGTCATGTAAGCATAACTGATAAATATTAGATGCTTGTTCTAGTAGTCTGCATGAGAATAAATATAACTAGTACTTGATCTGGTACATCCGTAGTTTTCTGACACTGAATAGAAAGATGAAGAAAAGGTGTGGATTAGATCCTTGTGTTCTTCACTATTACTTGCTAACAAACTCAAATTCTGGTTAAATTATTACAAATCATCAAGTTCAGCATGTAGAAACCAAACTTTTTTACATACTACAGTTAATTGATTTCTGTGTCACTCAAGTCGGGGATACTGCAGTAGTATGTGTATTTCTGTTCATGAAAGATTATGTGATCCTACTCTCGCAATAACCAGCAGTATAGATGATCATGTGCTAGTTGAGTAATTGTCTGACTATTTTGTTATCTTCATTCTGCAGACTTCAAAAAGGGAGTGACTCGCCAAAGGAACTAGAGATCAGGGCTGCAGCAGCTGCAATTTACTCGACTTGCACCTTTCTACAGTCATCTGAAAATTTGGCCAGTTTTTAGTAATGTTCAGCTCGACTCATCTTTGTATTATTCATCAACCATCTTTAGAACCTGAATCTAGTCGATTTTTTGTCTCTATGTGCTTTAGGCATACGGTGAGAGATTATACATTTTTTTTAAAGGTTTTACCAACTTAAGAGCATAATATTCGTTGCTAGAGTTGTTGATAATTTAGCAGTTCCATGTGAATCTTTTAATGAATTGTCTCTGCTGAACAAGTACTTTGCATTTTTACCGACTAAGGCTCGGTTTGGAATTACGAATGCATTATATGTTTACAATCAGCCCAACAGCAAATTGCCTTGCAAGTTACAAGTAGATACTTGTACAAGTGCTTTACATTTTACTTGCTAAATATTTCTTTCTCAAAGCCCATACAGAAATGAGTCCAATGAATAGATAGTCATAATCAGCCCAAGAGTAACTTGCCATATCAGAAGCTTCACCGGTGCATACAAAGGCCCAAGAAATGTGACCCGAGGGTAGGGGACGTAAAACGATAACTTCTTGAATTCGGCTCATCTATGTGTTAAATATGTTAATTAATTATGTTAAAGTGTTGTTGGTAATAATCATAAATAATAAAAAAAAGAGTTGTGTAAATAATATTATAAACAATTAATTTGCTATAGTACAAGTAAAAGATACCAGAAAATGTGATCAAATTTAGAATGAGATTTATTTCGGATTTGGTGAGAAGTGAGAAATAAGTAAATAAAATTCATGATTTAAAAAGAATTATTGTATAATATTTATGTATATAAATTGAGTAAATATTATTTTATATTTTCATTGAACCTTAAAAGATTGTTTATAAAATTATTATTAAATATATTTAATAAAAATATTATTTTATCTTAGTAGTTCAAATTAGAATCGGAGAAATATACTGATTTAATTCAAATAAATTGTATTGTTGCGGAATATACAATTTCGGTTTTCAATGACTGAATCATATAAAACAAAAGGCACCCATGACAATTGGATGCACATCTTCTTTTTCTTTAAACAATCAAAAGCTACAATTAGTTGTGAAATATAGCTTTTCATTAAAGTAAGCATTATAACATCCATCACGGTTAAAGCACTGGAGCCCCCTTCATGCTTATAATACTTTCTTGACTAGGAATGTGAACAAGGTGCAGTGCAGTACTGGCCAGTGTCCTCCCACTTTCACACGCCTATCCAACATTTGCACGGATAACCCTACATTCCACTACCATCAAATTGTACACAATCATCATCATATCTTTGTTTAACTTAAGAAAAAGCATAGCTTGTGGCTCCGGAGAAATTCTCATTGTTTTTTCCATTTTTAGATGAATTCGAATTCGAACTTAAAATCGAAATCTTCAATTTTAAATTCGATATAATATGTTGAATTCGAGTTCAATAATGGGACAGTATTCGTTATCGTCGCCCATGTTTTGGGTCTATTGCCTATGCAAGTAAGCATGACGACAGTTTTTTGGCAACTTGGGTTGGTGTGGCAATAGATATCAATATAGTCAAAGTACTATAAATATGTTGCGGACTGACAGTATTTTATATTATATAGGGGAAGGGGGAAACACTTGTTTATAATTGCAATGATCAAAAGTGTACCCTGTTAGTAAAGTCCCATGTGCAAAGCCTGATAAAAAAAAATGACAATTGGTTAGGTTCCTCTAGGACCCTACACCCCCTATTAAACTTTAATTATAGCCTTAATTGCATTACAGACAACTCATTTTATGTAATCTGTTCACATGCTACTCAAGATTTGTACACTAATTACAATAATTTCAAAATGATTGTCCTCAATAACCAAAAGATAAGTAAACCCTTGCCAAACAAATTGAGAGTTTTTGAGTTTATATTCCTACATTATTATCCTGTCATTCTAAATTTAAGAGCTTTTGGTTTTGAATGATATAAAAAACAACAGAAACTTATGTATTGTAACATGGGTATATCAGTACATATCATCCAGTACAACGGAAATATTTGGATTCTGAAGCATGCCTCAAAACTGAAAGAAACAAAACAAACAAAGCTTCAAGCCCTCCATCGTCTATAATGAGAAAGGACTTTTAAAGATTACTACATTGTTCATACAAGTATTGGAACACAAAACAAAACAAGCTGCAGATGTAAGATATAGTTTAAGATATTAGATAAAGCAACCCCCATCAAAGAGCTAGCATTTTTCTATTTTATGCCTCATGCACCATCTTTGATGGCAATATTATTATTATATTAAGCACTTAGATTATATGCTTGTTTCAAGGTTGTCACCAAGAATCTTCAGACTGTCAATTCACTTTTGACTTCTATTATTCTATACTGTATTCAATTATTATATCATGCAATATTATCTTTATTCTAAGAATTTCCTATTCAGTCCCTCTCCTCAAATCTAGTCACCACAAATGGACAGCCATAAGAGGACAAAGCAAAAGCTGCAATACTTGTAATTCTTTCAACAACTACTTTGCATCCCACATTTTTTGACTTAACCAAGACAAATGGGGACTTGGAAGTGCTATATCCTACATGAAGCATTGAAAATTTGAAGCCACATTCTGATATCAGAAGGTACTAAACTTCAAGCATAATATAGTAACAGATACTACTTAAGAGGAGAAACAAGATAATAATTAGTAAACTGAGTAAAAATATCCAAGACTCGACATACTGGACCCGGTGAAAAGGAATCCGATAACAAACTCTAACATTAGAGAAGGAACTACAAACATAAGCTAAATGGTACCCTAATAGTGAAGCGAAAAAACAGGAACTAAGGGGTAGTTTTCAAATTTAAATTTCCCTTCTCTCTACCATTTGAACAAAAGAACCGGATTCCTTTTCGCCGAACAAGCTATCATATTTGAAACATTAGGTTTAGTTAGTAGTTATACCAACTCTTCCTGGCCTTCTGATGGACATCTGATCAGCTCCAATATGTTGATCACCTCTGCCATGTCTGGCCGATTTGAAGGCACCTGTGATGTACAGATCAAGCCTAACTTCATTACTGGGATTGCCTCATCGGGTGGAAACTTGTCTTTTAGCCTCTCGTCAACACAATCCTCCACCCTGCCTTCTTCCAGGGACCCTCTGACCATATCGCAAAGTACTACCACATCGTCTTCCATGTACTCAACCGGTCTCCTTCCAGTAACCACCTCCAGTGCCAAAACCCCAAACCCGTATACATCACATTTTTCTGTTATCTTTACCGTTTTACATCCAAATTCAGGTGCCATGTAGCCAAGTGCACTCTGAATCTTGCTGCTTAAAATGTAACGGTCTAGCATAGGTAACAGCCTCGCTAGACCAGAATCCGCAACTTTTGGTTCTCCTGAGCTGTCAATCAAGATATTGCTTGATTTTAGATTGTAATGTATAATGTTCAGGTGGTGCAAATGAGCCAAGCTTTTAGCTATTCCAAGAATAATAGTAAATCTCTCGTTCCATGAAAGAAAGTTTCCTCCTGATCCCTCATGAAGATGCGTGTACAAACTTCCGCCAGAAACAAATTCATATATAAGGAGCTGTAATGATGGAGTCCAGTAATACCCTTCAAGGGCCACAAGATTGTGATGATGAATTTTACCTAATTTCTTAACTTCCCTTTCAAAATCATCTTGCGACTTGACAAGACTGGAAACAGTGAGCTTTTTTATGGCAACTGACCGCCCATCTTTAAGAACAGTTCGATAAACAGCTCCAAAGCCACCACGCCCAAGCTCACAATCTTTATTGAGCAGTGCATGTGCTCCTGTGCTAAAGTCAGGGTCGCCAGAAAACATGACTAACTTGCCAGAATTGCCATCCGAAGTGGGGGAACTGCTGAAGCCATCACCTCCGGATAGTGGAAAAGCTGCTGCAGAATGAGATGTAGTGGATCGAACACGGAGGTTAAGAACAGTAATGGCAATTACCCCAATGATAATCGTGGCAGCTGCACCAATAGCAATAAGCGCAGAAATGCTGAGGATTATCTTTTTGTGACCAGGATTGACAGGGATTGAGTCTGGATTAGAATCAGAAGAATTAGGATTTAGGACGATTGGCTTGGGAAGGACAGCAGGGCAACTCTTATTGACTGCAGCACCACAAAGTGATGGATTGCCAGATAGGGAGGATGGGGATATAGTGTTGAAGAAACCACCAGCAGGCAGTTCACCTTCGACCTGGTTGTGTGATATGTTGAAGGAAATTAGGTGGGCAAGATTAGCCAATTGCTTTGGTAGAGTTCCAGTGAATTTGTTATATGACAAATCAACAGTTTGAAGGTTCGTAAGCTTTGCAAAGGCAACAGGTATTGATCCAGTCAGGCTGTTACGTGACAGTATCCTGCAACAAAAATTATACATTTTTGAATGACCAAGTATTTACAATTTTAAAAAACTGCTGTGTGCTGCCTATAGGAAGTAAAGAAAAACCACATGAAAGTACAAAGACACTTGTAATAGGATAGCAATGTCAAAACACTATATATTAAGAAGATTGATGTATTGGCCCAATATGCATGACTATGGAAATCGAAAAGGTCTTAGTATTTTTCTTTTGCGAAAAAGAAACTGCAAATTATTTTAGTGTTAAAAGAAAGAAAAGCAAAACCTAGAATCTGCCAATCCCGTTAAAAATTTCTGAAACTGCAGCTAAATAACCCATGATTTAAAGAATAAGAGAAACTGAAATAGTGAAATCATACAATAAGAAAAGAAATACTCACAATGATGTCAGCGGAGTACACTTTTCTATAGAAGTAGGAATATCCCCGGAAAAGAAGTTCTTCTCTAACCACAATTTCCTCAAAGATACAGCTTCTCCAATTTTCGTGGGAATGCTTCCAGTCAACTGGTTCTTGCTCAAGTCGAGAACATCCAAAGCTTTTAACTTTTTAATGCTATTTGGTATGCCACCTATCAGTGAATTTCTGGACAAATTCAAGTATTGCAAGCTGCTAATGTCCCCAAGAGCAGATGGAATTTCACCAGTCAATGAATTGTTAGATATATCCAGCACTAGAAGGTTTTGGCGAGAGTGGTCTGTCAAAGATTTCATAGGAGTACCCATGTTTCCATTTAAATTATTCTCAGATAAATCAACTTTTTGTAGACCCAATGCAAACAACCAGGAAGGAAGATTGCCAGTCAAAGAATTCCGATTTATATCTACCACAACAAGGTTTACACAATTCATAATCGACTCAGGCAAGCTCCCTGAAAAGGAATTTATGGCTAGATTCAGTGATTTCAGAGACTGAAGTTTCCCCAATGAAGTTGGCATGGGTCCAGAAAATCTATTTTCAGAAAGATCCAGACTCTCTAGGCTATTCATTTCTCCGATCCATTCAGGGACATCACCAATAAAAGAGTTTTTGTGTAAATCAAGATTGTTGCACAAAGTAAGCATCTGCAGGGTGCTTGGAATATATCCTGAAAAAGAATTTTCACTGAAATCTATTGATCTTAGCAGCAAACAGTTACCGATCCCGTCTGGAATTTCACCAGTTAATTGATTCTTTTCCAAATGTATTTCTCTCAAGTTGTTGGCGCCTTCTATGCCCTTCGGTATCTCACCATCAAGCAAATTACTAGACAAGTCAAGTGACCTAAGTCCCTGCATATCCCAGATGCCTGAAGGCATCAGACCTGAAAACTGATTACTGGAGAAGTTAAGTGTTGCAAGTGAAAAACATGAGCTCAAACTATCTGGAATATGTCCGGAAAACTTGTTATTGGCCAAAGAAATGGATCTTAACGAGCCACATTGGCTAAAGAAATTGCCTGGAATTGGTCCTTCTAGACTGTTCTGACTTAAGTCAATGACCCTCAGGTTTTCCAACTGTGCAAGACTAAATGATATGCTCCCAGTAAGATTATTATTAGCAAGTGATAACTTCCGGAGAAACTGAAGTTGGAGAATTCCCCGGCCTATCCTTCCAGAAAGACCGAAACCATCAAGAGTTAAGTCTGAGACTCTATTAGATCTAGGGTTACATCTAACCCCCACCCATCCGCAAGGACTATTATCATCTTCATTCCAAGATTCCAACTTTCCATCTGGATCTTGAATATCAGCCTTAAATACAATCAGTCCCAATAAATCATCATTTAGTGACGGGTTCAAAGATCTTGCTTGACCCGCAACTAACAACAACAATACTATATAAACAAACAACCTTCTCATCTTCAATCTACCGCTTTAAATTTAACAGTACCTCCTCCCTCAAACTCCAAAAATTACATAAATATTCCACAATATCAGCAACTCACCTGAAACCTAAACACACAAAAAATAATAAAATAAAATAAAGACCAATTAAAAACATTATTTGGTTCAGCAACAAACTCATAGACATATCTAAACCAAATGAAGTTGACATCTAAACAAATTCTCAAATATTAAACTAAAACACCAGAAAAGGTACAAATTAAGCCTTTTTAACAAACATTCGTTCCGTCGAAGCAACACAATTAGCTAAAACACCACTACAATAAGCTAATCACTTATTACACATACGTAAATATATCTTATACTTGTAAAAATAGTTTATATTTTAAATAACATTTTTATACTTCCGATTAATCATGTTGAGTACATAAAGATTAATCCGAGTAAATGCTATGCGGTACACTAACCCATTCTACCCCATTCGAGCCAGTTTTCAATTTTTACAACACGGAGAATAGCTAAACAACGGATTCGAACAGTTTTTTGATTTTTACAGCACCGTGAAAAACTAAATGAACCGCATTATAAAAGGAAACCCTAGAACAAAAATATATCCAAAAAAGGTAAAGTGCATAGTAAAAAAAAACCCTAACTACAACAAATAAACACTTTAATTCAACTTAGAGGCTCCAAAACAGACAAAATCGTAAACAATATACTATAATGTAAGTTCATAAGTGACAATACGGCGCCGGAAAACATAAATCCGGCGCCGGAGAAACAAGAAAACAAGGATTCAGGCCATGTTACCGGGAAATCCGCCGTGAAAGTCAGTAAAGAAGTCGCCGGCAGCCGTGTAATGCCAGTGGGAGCATTGATACGCGCTTTCTCTCTCTAGATTTTCTCTCACTAGAGTTGCTTTTTTTTGTGTGTGTTTTGGTGTGTGAGAGAGAAAAGGGGTGGGGGGAGGGGGGAGTGCTATGTACAGACAGGGAAGAGAAAATAAACGACTTTCTTATTAATGGTAATAAACAGAGGGGAAGGTTTGAGTGAGCTGTTGCTATTAATGCTATTACACGTGGAGGAATATGATTGGTTGGGGGTTTGGTGATGTGGCATGCACTTAAAAGTCTCTGTCGAAGCGTTTCTTTTCTACGTGGATTTAGAGGAGGTGTTTGGCTGCTTCGTTGTTTTGTTCGGGGGATTTGTGTGAGGCTGGGAGCTAACCTGGAATTACCGTTGTAACAAAAATTTATACATTTGTCTTTATTTTTTTATTTTATATTTACTTTTTAATATTTACAATTCATATATTTTATTTTTATTGTTACTCTTATATTTTTAATTCTTGATGGGAAAATACATATTACTAAAAGATAATGGTTGAATTAATCCTGATAATATTACATTTTAAAATTCTTTCAACAGTTATAATACTAATACTAGAGTTTAAGATTGAAAATATATATCTCGTTATTACGATTAATATGACGTAATATTTGACTGATTTAAATAAAATATAATATTAAATACTCTAAATTTATTCTTAAAATGTTTTTCGGAAGTGTCAATGTTGACGTGACAGAATTAAAAATTTTAATTAATTATGAAAATAATAAATGAATTCACATTTATCATAAAACTAAAAATTTCATAATTCTCAAAATATTTCTTCCGTGTCAATGTTGACGTGACAGAATTAAAAATTTTAATTAATTATGAAAATAATAAATGAATTCACATTTATCATAAAACTAAAAATTTCATAATTCTCAAAATATTTCTTCCGTGTCAATGTTGACGTGACAAAATTAAAAATTTTAATTAATTATGAAAATAATAAATGAATTCACATTTATCATAAAATTAAAAAATTTCATACACATCATTTGAAAAAATATTTTGAGAACAAATTTTAACTCTCTAGCATTACTCTTAAATAAAAGTCTATTCTTTAGAATTGTAACAAGAAAATTTGAATTATCTAGTGACATATAATTTGATTTTTCCTTTTATATAAATAATCTATTGATTTTTTTTGAAGACTATCTAGTGTTTCTATATAAAAATTGAAATATGTTTCAAAATTTCTAAAAATGTCGTAACAGAACATACTCTTTGTTTTTCGAAAAAAATACTAATATATCAGGCCACCTATTGGGCCAAATTTAAGTCCAAAGACTGTAGTCTAAAAATACTAGTGTATCCAAATAGTAGTAATTTTAAGATAAAAAAATAACAAGCCCTAAAAACCAGAAGCGGTGAACGTGAATCTAACGACATCAAATGGCGGCATCAAACCAAAACCAAGTGGACAATCGAAACAAAAACATAATTTTAGCATTCTGTAAACGACTCTCTTTAGATCCTGTAAGCCTTTTTCTATTTCTCCTCTCCATTCTCTTTTTTTTTCATTATTATATTTTCTAGATTATTTGTTAGCTTTAATTTTGGCAATTTAATTGAAATCAGTGTTTGTTCCGATCATTTTTATTAATTGTTGGTTATAGAAATCGTTCGTGTTTAGTTTTTGTTAATTTTACTAGCTTGTTAACATTCAGAGTTAGATGGTTCATGTTTCCGGTCCGTCATTACTTTCATTATAGTTCTCGGCGAATTACTATACAGATTGTAGTTGTTTCGAGGTATAAGTATGGAATATTACCCTGCCTAATAGATGTATCTGTTTACTTTTATTTCCGGTTTTTTTACATAATCTATCCACTTGTAGTTAATTTGCTCTGTAAGTAATTAAGTTGTGTACAGAATCTATTTCCGGTGTTACATGATGATATTGGTATGCAGAAAATATTCGTGGACAATAAAGTCAGTGATCTCAAGAGTTTGTGTGAAAATGTGTTGAAATCGTCTCAAAGTGTGTCTGCGCCTGAAAGCATTGACGAGGTAAGGATACACGCATTCTTCTATTTGCTCCTGCAAATTCAAACTTTAAAATGATAGAAATTATAATTTGTTTGAGGCAATTAATTTTAAAATACCATGGTCATGTACATAGAAATTCATTTGATGATGCTTAACATTCTCTAAACAAGTTTAGAGTTTCTGACTTTAAAAGCTTGGGAATTGGTGCAGTTGATCAAGTGGATATCTTTTGCGGAAACTTATCCTGTCGATTCTGAAGCATGCTTAAAGGTTCTCAATGAATTAAACGGGGAGTTGTCGCAGAAGTCTGTGCTTGTGGGCAGTGGAATAAAAACTTCTGAAGCTGATAATATCGTCTACGCGGCAGTTCAGTCATCAGTGGTATGCATAATCCATATTTTGTTGCAGCAATTAATAGTGTGTAATAAGGGAAGTTGATAAATGTATAATTAGAACAGATATATATTCTATCGGTCACCAGTGTTAAATCCTTATTAGGGCCTTTCTGTTGAGCGACTTATTTTGACTTTTATGTACTGTGTTTAACAATTTTCAAAGTTTTTTTTTATATACATACTATTTTGATGTTCTAACAATATATGGGTTATATATTCATAGATTGGTCTTTCAGACTCCGATAGAAAGAAGTTGCCGCATCTTATGAGATGGATTGATTACATTCAGGTACTGCACAATTTTGCACAAGACTTTATACTTGTGGCGGCTGCAAAGTGATTTGTACTGTACAGTTCTTCATAAATCTGCTTAACTTACCTTTTGATTTATTGGCAGAACAAAGAAAACATCTGCGAAATATTTGAACAGATTACAGTAGACAAGGCCCCTTTTGATCTCCCAGTAAGTAATGTATAATTAATTAGAAACCTACTTATTTGAATTTATTTGTTAACGTTTATCCTTTTCATTATTGATTTTGCATATAGAAGCATTGGAGGCATAGTTTCTGTAATACAGTGGCACTAAAATACACAGATGTGACGTCATCTAAGTTAGTCTTAAAGTTTTTAAGGTGTAGCATATACTTTACAGTTGCCCCTGTGAATTAGAATGAGTGTGTGGTAGTCTGATATGATCATGTTGATTTGCATAATTAGTCCACACATGCTAGAGGAAGATTTGTATAGTTAATATTCAGTACAAACATGATATCAAATGCTTAATCATCCTCGAGTTTCCAATGACCAAGTATGCTCTATTCTTAAATTGCCTGCCACTTCAGGCGATAAATGTTCTACCAAAGGTAGAAGCAGCATCAAATTCAAAGAAGACAGTTCAGGCCACAAAAGATGCTAGTCCTGCCGAAGTGGGCTCTACTATTAAGCAAAGTTCTGATAAGGTATGTTGTTGCCAACTTTTTTATGCCAATGATTATATTTTATTTATATCACTTAAATTTCTACCAAATTCCATCAGCTAGGCTAGCAGTAGTAATGTTTGTTGGATAGAGCTCTTATACTTTATTCTAAATAAGCTGAGGTGAGTTCTCAGATTAGTTTGTGGTGAACACTTTTTAGTTCTTACTATACTTTAAAATCGTTCACATGGGTCCATGGGAATTGATCATTGTAAGTGTACTCGAGGAATTCTAAGTAACCACACTAGTGCTTACTATGTCCCTGCCCATTGTAGAAATAGCAACAAAAAAAGAAGTTGTTATCTCTCTATCACAAGGGACTGGGATGCTTCAAATAATCTTTGCATAACGTATACCTTTATTCGTATCTGTGATTATCATGAATAATATATAAAGTGAGCTTCGGATTGAAGACAGTTATGTAATGGATGAAATAATCAATACTAGACTTTCATTTTGGTATTGAGTGATTGACTAAAATATTTTCCTGTCTTGTTTTCGAATTTCCAGAAAGAGGTTAAAGGAGGTAATGAAGTTGCTGTAAAGAAAAAAGAAACTACTGTAGAAAAGAAGATGCCTGAAAAAACAGCAGTAGAAGATAAGGATAAAGAACTTAGTGTTAGCTTACTAAAAATACAGGTTGGTCTAATTCGCAACGCTCGGAAACATCCATCAGCTGACAGGTGTGACGTTAACTTTTGTACTAGTGTTTTTTTTCTTTGAACTCCCCCCATCCCCTCCCCATTGTAATCTTTATTTTTTCAGACTGGCGTATTTAGTTGCCAACTTGATCCATTTGCATGGTGCATTAAAATAATGTTTTATATAACAATGTTATCTTGCTCCTTAATATATTCTGTAGTTTACTGGTTGAGGAAATAGATGTTGGAGAACCTAAATTGCGTCAAGTGGTTAGTGGTCTGGCCAAATATTGCACTCCAGATGAGCTGACGGTATGAATGTTGATTTGCTGAATATTCATTTCACTTCTTTTGAAGGCATTACTATTCATGCATATAGGCCATATAATACTGTAAAAAGGTTGATGTGAAACAGGCAGAGGAAAGGAATGAGGGATGGCTGACCGAAGATAAGCAATTCCACAAAGAGATTCAATAATTTAGACTTTATTAAGGATCAAGATCTTTATAAATTTAGTAACAGTCATCACCAATAGAAATAAAGGATCTAAATCTTGTTCAACAATATGTTTAGCGATACTACTGGCTAATCTCGTAACAGATATTAAACAACTATAAAATCTAGGTATATCTACTATGAGTCTATGACCGTCAGGCTTCTATAACATTTTGTATTGTTCGATCCAAGCTTCACAATCTTGGACTAAATCAAAAGTAGTCGCAGAGGATGAGCTATTATTTTGTCGATAATAGTTTGCTCTTTCTTGTCTTGCAGAACCGCCTAGTGGTACTTATCACAAATGTGAAACCTGGAAAGCTAAGAGATGTGATGTCTGAAGGATTGGTATATTTCTCTTACTACTCATTTTTGTTGGACATGAATATAATTTCCTTCTCTGCATCTTCTTGTAATACTTGCAGTATTAATTTCCTCCCAAAAAGAGTCCATGTTGCACAGGAAACTGAGTTCAATTGTATTATAGTGAAGTTAATAAAAACAAGTTCTTGTCTCTTTTTTTTTCATGTAAAAAGAAATATAGTAAATTTGTGTTTAAGGGCATCTTTATGATACAAATTTGATTAAAAAGGTTTAAATAGATTAGAGAATGTAATTATTCTGGTTAACAATTTCGATATTATTGCAAATAAAGAGGTGGTCCAAACAAGGAAATTGATCTTAATTCTGAAAGGGTGAGAGTTGTACAATTGTTGACGTGTCCAAACTTGTTTTTATTACTCTGCTACAGGTGTTATGTGCTTCTAGCGAAGATCATACCTTAGTAGAACCTCTGCTTGTTCCAGAAGGAGCCAAACCTGGGGAGTTAGTATCATTTTCCGGGTATGCTGAACTACATGTCTACATTTTTTGAATAACTAAAACAAGATATTGCTAATGCTAATTACCCTTAACAATCTTTTTTATGGTAGAATGTGCTTTTATGAATTTACAGTTAAGTTTCTTCTGCCAAATCAAACTTCCGTCCTGTATTAACTTAAAATTTACTGGTGATTTTCTAATATTGTGTTGCACAAATATTATCAGTCAGTTTAGGCATGATATAAGATAATAGAAGCTATTTTTATCAAATATTCAGTATTCAGACATTCTTATTTTCTTCCAATAGAGCTTATCCACTTATCATTTAATGTATAGTTGGTTCGAATTAAATACCCTGATTTACACTATCATACCACTTCCTCCATTGCAAAAATCCTTTATTTAAAAAAAGCCCAAGTGTGGAATAAGTATAGCTATATGTCTTCTCATGAGGTTAAGAATCCATGTTCCCTAATTTAGCCTTCAACCTTGCTATTTTAATAAACGGTTCATTATCCTTGAAATGTTTCCTCTGTAAGTTTTTATGTTAAATATACGTTAAACATTGGTTGTATATATTCTTTGGAAATAAGTTCGTTTTGGATGGAACAAGTGATGCCTCTCTTGCCAGTGAAGCGCCACTAATTATCTGCCAGAATTTGGTGTGGACGGCTCTCTTTGGATTTGATAACTTTTAACAGTGGGCAACTTTTTTTAATTGTAATGTAATTTTTTTAATGAACTTCCCTTTATTTTCATCCAGGCACGAGGGAAAACCAGAAGATGTCCTGAATCCTAAAAAGAAACAGATGGACAAGATCACACCGGTATGTTGCTGTCATTATTCTTTTGGTAAAAGAGGTTCTGGCTATGGATGACTTTGCACCTCGTACCATGTACCAGAACATGCAAAAAAATTGCTTAATCCTCTATATTGAGAACATATATCCTTGGGCAAAATATTGGTATTTTCAAGCCTTGCTTAATTTGGTGTGTTTGAATGACACAGAATGTAGTACAACTATCATTTGTTATTACTGTTTGTTTTCAAATCACATATAGGTAACAATTAGCATGCCATGCCTCTGGTGTTATTTTAAGAGAGGAGAATACTAGCAAGCCAAATTTGTTTATTTTTACTTTTCCTAAATGCTGAACTTCTGATGACTAAAGCCCATTGATTTAAGTATCCAAGTACTCCATAGAATCCCCACTTTTAACATGAGAACCATCATTTGGTATACATGGGATCTTTCTTTGGCATTTGGCTTAGCTGCATGCATGACACGTGTTTTCCATGGGTGCAGAATCTGTTCACTGATGAAAAAGGCATCGCAACGTTCAAGGGAATCCCATTTATGACGTCTAGTGGACCATGCACATCATCAATAATCAAGGGAAGCATCAAGTGATGGAAATGTCTTGTATAAATAGTAACTACACGTCCTTAAGAAAGCATGTCCACATTTGTTTCAACTTGGAAATCTTGGCAGAGGGTTGTTTTTAGATGTCTGCAATATGAAATTGATATAGGTTCTGGTCATTTTCATGTTGTCTGAATCTTCCTTCAATGTGTTTTTATTGGTTATAAGTTAAGACCATCTTTCTGAATTCATATGTTTGAATGTCTCATCAGTTAAAGATGCTCGGGGCGTGGGTGATTAGCTATAGAGAGATTTGCGAGCACAGTATGCACACATTAACTGCTGTAGCCTGTAGCAATTATGATTTCATTCTGAAGATTACTAATGTGTTTGGTTGGGATATGGAATGAATAAAATTAGAGGGGAGATTGGAAAAAAAATAAGAAGATGCAACTTATCTGTGAAATTATGTAAACGTAATGGGTAAGATAAGTAATGAAACATTCGATCTTAAAAAATTAAATAATTGAGGTATTTGAACTATAATTTAGGCTCTCAAAATTAGTAAAAATTTTAAGTTCCCGCTTTATTCAAATATCATTCCATTCACCTCAGTCAAACACTGCAGTACATAAATCTCCCAGCACTTAAAGGGAGGCATAATGCATCTTTAATTCTTTATGCTTATTTAAGTTTGTGGATATTTTGGGACGGAGCTTCAATACATGATCGGTAGTTATTTTAAGCATCAGTTTTATTTTTTTGCAAATAGTGATAAACAGACCATAATTTTTTTCCGGGCCTGCTTAATTGAGATATATGATGAGTATTCAGCCAAGACAGAAGATAAAACCAGACGCAAGATCCAAATTATTACAAGCTAAAATATCAAAAACTAGCCAAAAATGAACATGGAACATGAGTTGAGATTTCAGCCAACAACTAAAAATCATGAAAATTAAGATTTAGACATGCAGCATCTCTATATATAAACCAAACAACAGTACAAGACATACGAAGAGGAGAGATCCGAAAATATCACTAGTAAAAAGGTCCAAGTATTAACTAGTAACGCCTGTGGTGATGTCCATGATCATCCCATCCAAAGCAGTGCAGGAAAGGGGAACATAAGCACCTCAAAATAGAGGAGACCAACAAACAAGGACAGCAACAGAGAGCTATGAGAGGATTCATATGCCCTTCATGATGATCGTGGTGATGGTGATGATGGGGAGGAGGGTGGTGATGATGATGACCACCCATTTTCTACTTTTGTACCTAATCACAATGAAATATAAAATGTAAAATTAGATTTTAGACAAAATATTGGAAACCCGTGAAATAGTTTACAGATTGAAAATAAAATTCAAGAATCTTACAAAAATGAGGTTTTGTTGAATATTTTTTCCCTTGATCCTGCTTGATTTTATTTGTGGATATGTATATACAGTGAATACTATGAGAGTTTGTAGATAGTTTTGCTTAATATATAGTGGGTGGGTGTGCGCGAAGCAGCAAAGATATCGTGTAGCAATAATATGCAAATATCTAGCTTAATAGCGAAGGAAAATTTACACGTTCTAACTTGGATATTGACATAAAAAATGTGAACATTTTATAGATAATACGTATTCGGTATTCCTTTGTCTATTTAATTTTTTAAAACTTTTATTTTAACATATATATTAACTATTAATATTTCTAAAAATATTATATTTTTCTCTTAATTTTATTAGATCTTTTTAAGCTGCATACTTTTTTTATTTTTCTTAATCTTTATATTTATAATTGACAGAAGAAATAGCTGGTGGAAAACTAGAAATGGATAACTCGTTGCTTAGTATGATGTATCTCAATTCTCATGCGTCTTGTTTGCCCTTGTTCTTTTTTATATTGTTCTTCGTATATTTTATTTTATTGGATGCATGATATTTAATTATTTTCTACATGCTTGACAAATGACATGTTAAATTAGAGAATATTGTCAAAATATATTTATTATAAAATTAACTAGTTCAAATACTCTTTTTTAAGATTTAAAATAAATAATGATGTGATAATTTTATTAGTGACATCATTATATTAAGTTATCAACTATAATACTCCTCAAAATAAATTATCTTAAATACTTCACTTTATATATTGCAAATTTGCAAGATATACATACCCGTGTAATATCATTATACTTCATCATAATTGATTTATTTAGTTGATATTCAGATTTATAGTTACTGAAAATTAATATTTCTTTCTTATTTTTTTTAAAATTATGTTTTTGGAATCTTCATCGCCATAAATTTATTACTTAAATAACCAAATCTTGTATGCTTAGAAAAATGAATATGTGGTATTGAATTACAAATTACCAGAATAAAATCATAGATCTATATAATTTATATTTTATACTATATTATTAATTAAATTGAAATATAAAAGTTTAACAATTGATCAACAATTGGATCGTGTTGAAATAATAACAATACAATCATTTAATTCTTTGGATTAGATTCAAATAATAATAAAATATTTTAAAGATGAAATATTAGAATATAATAATATAAATGACTTATTTTTTAACATAATTATTCAATATGTTTACCTAAACTTAACTTTTACTCTCTAATTGAAACTTTATTTATATTTCATTGATATTCAAGATTGTACGTGACACAAATTCCATGTGATACTGGAATTAATGGAATTCCATGCATATTAAATATCCTTTGATATGTGCAAAAACAAAAATAATATATATCCGGATTCATTACCACTTAATTTTAAATAATGACCTTAAATAAATTACATTATTTTTAATAAATTAATTTATATTCTTACAGGATAAACTCTACCCTTACTGCTATTCAATCCAATCATGCTCAAATTACATTTTTTTTTTTTTGGCTAACTGATTTAGTTGGTTTTTGTAAATTGACGTCTTATAAATTCGTTTGATTACAATATTTTTGTATAGTTTTTTTACGCAATTAGATATTTATTTATACACCCGTCTAGATAATCGTTTTTTTTGTCTATTAATATGTACCAGTAATTAATTCATTTATAGATATCAAAAAATGAATAATATCTAATATCTAATTGTAGTTTATAAATATGTTTATATGTAATAATTAATTTATTTATATATATATGTATCAAAATATGAATAATATATAATTTATAATTATAAATCTATAATAATTATAATTTATACATCTGTTTAATGTGCCCGTGTTAGAAGGGTGGTAGTTGAGTGTGAAAGACTGGCAGGTGAGCCGACAGAGTTTAATCACATTCATGCAGATGCGACTATGAAATCTGAACTCTTATTAAGTTATTAATGTCAATCACTCTAACTGCTGTGCTCCGAGTTCTAATTACACAAAAGAACTGAACAGGGAAAAAAAATTGAAAGAACATACTGTTAATGATTGAAAATTAAAATGAAGATCTCTATCGTGCTTCCGAGTTTTTTTTCGAAATAGAAAAACTTTTCAAAAATGAAGTGAAAATTTTATAAAAATATTTTAAAATTTTTCTCTTTATATTTTTCTTTTATTTCTATCAAAATTTCGAAAACATGACTCGTGAAAAAAATTCAATTTTCTTTCCTTTTCTTTTTAAATTAAAAATTTGAAAGCACACCAATAAATTTTTGAAGAAATTCTGTGGTTTATGCATTATTAATTGTATTCATAAAATGATGTGACACAACTCGGGATTAAAACCCTTCATAACATTTTTTAGAGTAACAATACCCGCAATAACACTTTCAGGAAACAGTGTCCTAAAATATCATTTTGTGTACGCATATTTATCATGCGTAGCATGTCACATGCCCATCTAGACTCTTGAAACGCATCTTATAAATGCGTGTTTCTTTACTAATTTTTCTTTCCACTTTAATTTCGGCACTTGCAACTCTCTTGACAGATTCATGTGTAATTTATACAATCAATATAGTTTATACCTCTCAAAATCATAACTTGATTTACTTAATATAAAAACCTGTTGCTTTACAATCACCTATCACATATGTGTGGCCATATATAAAGCGTGTGTTAATGTGTGCAAGTACATAATTATATATAGGAAATAGTTAGGAATGGATCTAAGATAGCTGTTTGTAAAAGGCAGCAATAAAAAATAAATTAGTGGGTGTGTAAAATTATAATAAAAGTTACATCAAAAGGCGCGATGAATTCAATTAACACATACGCATCTGGGTTATGCGTAGTGTTTTAATTAAAATTAGCACTTTTACCGACATGTGACCATTTGGGTACGTACATATTAAAATTATGATATTTCGGTCATTATCTCCACAACTCGTGCATATGTAATTATCTAGAGAACAAGAATTCCAAATATATATGTCAGGTAACTTTTTTGAGATAATAAATAAAATTAATATATTTTTTAAAAATAGTATTTTAATATGTATAACTTTTTAAAATATTATTTTAAAATACACAATTTTTATAATATAAATTTATTTTACATGAAATCTATTCCAGGTTCTTTATCTAAGTTATATAATAAGTCACTTGTATTAATAAATTTATATCATTGATGTTATTACAATAATATATTTTATTATAAATTGTTGTTTAACCTTTTTACAGTTTCAGATATTTTAAATGCATAGCTAAAACTAAAATTTTAAAATAACTTTAACAAAAAATATTAAAATTGTTAAAGAAAAATCAAAAAATAAATTTCAAACTATCTTCTTTTTTTCTGTTTTAAAATACGTACAAAAATGAAAAGGAAGTGTTTTTCCATTGGACCAGGTCCCGAAAAATAATTTGGGCCAGGGCACGACATTGATATTAAGCCGATCCTTGCATTTAATGGGCCTCTTGCTAATTTCTGTTGATATTGAGCCCATTTATAGCTATTTGGATAGTACAGTATTTGCTGAGGGAAGTGAAGCTTTGAGCTCACACTGTGAACCCTATATTGGCTTGTTGTCTCACGGTGGGCTTTCTTCATGTCACATAGCTAACATTTCTAAAACTCAAGATAATTAATTTAAAGTAAAATATTAAAATTCTAATTAGTACTTACAATTTTAATTTTTATATAATAAAAGAACTAAAAATTCACTTAAATTGTGTTATTTTGCTCAAATAAATATTGTTGACAACTTAAACAATTATTAACAAAATAATATAAAATTTAAGTTCAATGTTAATAATGTTACATAAATACCTAAAAAAACTGATAAATAAATTACATATTTTACTGCTTAAATTTCTATTCTTGTTTTTCGATAATCAGGGGTATTAATGTAATTTTCATGGTAAAATATAAAACTAAATTTAATATTTATGTATGCTTCGCTTCTAACGATGATGGAATTACTGTATAAATTCTAAATCTTAACACACACACATATAATATATAATTTTTAATTTTTATTTTGTTATAAAGTAACCTATGACATTGTTGTATCATATTTTCATAGCTTTCTTTATTTATTACTCATAGAAAAAATCTTAACACGCGTGACAGGAGATTAATTTCTTTTTTATTTTTACACTTGCTTTTATAAAAAAAACATGCCGTTCAATAGATAATAAATATAAAATGTAAGTTATATATATATAGTTTTCACCTGATTATTATACTATATATATATAACAAATAAGTTATAAATACTTTTATATAAATTATTATCAATGTCTAAATTTAATATTTATTAAGTATCAATAAAAATTCAAAAACGTCCCTGATAAAATATATTAAAAGTTAATATTCATATTATTAAAATTAATTAATAAACTAATAAAATTCCAAATTTCAAATCTCAACAGTAAAATATTAAAATTTAATATTTATATTACCAGTTCTAAAATATTAATAATATTTTATTGAAAAAACAATCTGGTTGATAGCTAACAACTTTAGTTATGTAAATATAAAAAAAATTACATATAGTAAAGAGATTCAAAAAAAATAATATATAAATACTTATCTTATATTAATACTAAATTAACAATAAATATCAATAGAGACTAGTATTTTGAAGGTGAACTCAACTCAAGGCAGGCTACATGATACATACATACACATAACATACAGATGGCAAAAAGACAAGTTTGAACGCTGGCGAAGCAGTCGATGCAAACAACCCCTCTAATCCAAACACACACACACACACACACACACCAGTTTAAGAAAACCCCACTAAATATATAAACCCCCATTAAACTTGCACTTGAATTTTAAATATTTCTACAATTCACTCAGATCTTTCTTCTTTCAGGTGATTATCTATGACCCTTCTACATGTTAATTTTATATACAATGCCTACTTTATACAACTGGTTTGAGGTTTTTATATACTATTGCCTTGAGTATTATGTGGGCACCCTTTTGAATTTTGTTGAGATCAATGTCAATTTTTCTTCCTTTAATTTAGTTCTCTATAGTGTGTGTAAGATTTTAAGCAGTGCCAGTGTTGTTAGATTTTCTTGATCAATGTTTTTACTTGTATTGCAGGTTGTGCTCCATTATCGTTTTTGGTTGTAATTGAATTATCGAGATTTGGTAGTCTAGTTTGGTTGTGCTTTTGATTATTATAAAGAATGTCCTTTGTAGTTAATGGTATAAAAGGTGTCTAGTTTTCACGAGGCTTTAGGGTAAAGATGTTCGATTGTGTTTGCATATTGATAAGGAAGCTTTTTGTGGTGTATAGTTATGATTAGATTTAGATGTTGAAGAAGAAATCTGGAGTACTGTGATTTGTGATTATGCCATTTGGGGTCTCGTAGAATTACATGGTCTTTTTCTACATGGTTCCAACCCCTATTACTGTTTAAAATTATGAAAAATGGAATTATGTTGCGACGGCTACTATTTTTCCCGTCTTAGGTAAATAGTCTACTTTGACATTTTGCAGACTGCTGTTTGTGCTAATAGAAAGCATCCCCTTTCATTGCATTTCATTAATATGTATACTTGTTTCATGGTGCAGTCTAGAATTTAGATATTGTAACATGTTACTTAAGTTCCAGTACTCCCCCTCCCAGTTTTTTCCTCGTATGTAGAGAATGTGGGGAGTTGCAAGTGTAAATATTAAATTACTAAAAGTGGTTTGCATTCTATATTCCTTAATCCTTATACAAACCTTTACTTGGTTTTTTAGTTACATGTGTTCAGATTATGTAATTCTTAGCTATCAGAGCAGAAATCATAACTTCACTTGGTATATCTTCTTTGTAGAATATCTCTAATTACTGGAAGTAAATATGACTGGAGGTGGAAAAAAACAAACGCTTATGGATTTAAAGAGGTCACTGCAGATGAAAAGTGGTAAAGAAAAATCACTAGCCAAGAACCCAAAATCACATTCTCAAGAAAAACTTATTAACTTAGTTGCAACCAAGAAAACAATGGACCGTGTAAAAAAGGATAGGAGAAATGACTCTATAAAAAATCTTATCAAGAAAGCAAAGCTACAGAAAATCAAGACCACGAAGAAGCAGTCTTCACTTAATTGCCAAGTAAAAAATCCTTCTAATGAAACTGGAACACAACCCAAAGAGAATGCCAGATCTCAAACTCTAAAGAAAAGTAGAAAGCGGAAGAGGCGAAAGGATAACGTGGAGCATGATGAACCCACCCGGTTGCAGAGGAGAACAAGGTACCTGCTTGTAAAAATGAAGCTGGAACAGAACCTTATCGACGCTTACGCAGGGGAAGGGTGGAAAGGTCAGAGGTATGAAGAATTTGTTTAATTCTAATAGTATTTTCATTCCAAATTAAGCCCCAGAGGTTCTGGTAGTTTTGAGTTGGGAACTAATATTATATACCCGAGTCTGCTTTTACAGGCACCATGATTGGTGGGAACTTGATCCCTCCCTGAGGCTGTTGTTTTTCTCGCTTAAATACTAAATCATATTAGGAGGAAAAGTTAAACTTCTTGCTTGAACTTGTATTGTGCACTACTGTATTTATCTTAATCAGAGTCTATAGCTTTCTTAATAATGTGTTATGATTTACTTGGTATAAGGTATAGCAGTAAAATCAAGATGGGTCATTCAGATACAAAAGGCATCAGATCAGGACCCACTCTTCCTTCCCAAATTTGTGTGTCAATATCACTATGGATCATATCTTACAAATTACAATAGAAAATTATAATGACTGTATTCAGCAGTAGATCCCTACAAGCAACCTCAAATACGATTATACAGAAGACCATTGTTGAGAATTATGTGGTACATATAAGCCTACAAAAATTAAAGAAATTGATCATAGAAGAATTAAATTAATGTCATGTCACACGTGGGATTAGACTTACAAATGATCCATAGAGTTCTTATCCATAGAGTTCTCATCGTTTGTAAATGTAACCTACTAGCATAATGAATTAAATAATAAAAGAATGGTTTTTGTTGCATATACAAAGATAGAAGAACTTTAAATTTATAGTACTGGTCTGTTCATATATTTTAGAAACTTGATACTGATATCTAGATATTAGCAAAGTAGAAGTTCAGTAATGTTTTGTATCATTCTTGTCCACCTCAAATTATACCTAGTCAGAAACTGCTTCTTTTTTTTGTTTCTCAGCCGAGAAAAGATTAGGCCAGAAAAGGAACTACAAAGAGCGAAGCAGCAGATATTAAAATGTAAACTTGCAATTCGTGATGCCGTACGCCAGCTGGATTCACTTGGCTCTGTAGGATGCATCGAAGAATCTGCGGTTGCTCCTGATGGATCTGTATACCATGAACATGTAAGAATGCATCACAACAGCTCTTTGTTTGCTTAATTTGACAGTAAGAATTAATGAAGGACCTATTTGCACTTACTTTATATTTTCAACAAATTTGATTGATTAAAGAAGTCATCATTCAACTTCATTTTGCAAATCCTGAAGTTAACTCGACATTATGATTGACATATCTAGTGTTTCATCTTTGCTTTGTTTTTTCTCTCTATCTCATATTTCTTTGTTAACAGTTTTGGTGTCTTGGTATCTACTTTGTTGATATTTGAAAAGTTATGTTATATTTCACCACCAATGAGAAAAATAAAGTAATTGATAATTTCAATGACATAGGCAGCCAAACCGCTCTTATTATTAGAAATCAGCTTGAATTGATATGCTACTGTTTTCTGTCATCTTCATTCAGATAATCTGTGCAATATGCAAGTTGCGAGAAGCTTACCCAGATAATGATATCATACTGTGTGATGGGACATGCAACTCTGCTTTTCATCAAAAATGTCTCAACCCCCCGTTGTTGACTGAAAACAGTAAGTTCCTCAAACTCCCTATATCCTTAATAGTAGCAAAAAGGATTGCCTAAGTATAGCCTGTATTGTGTTCCTCCCTTTGTTTTCTCTATAAAGTGCAGAATTCATATATTTGGAACTTACTTGTAGTGTATTCAATGATCAATTAGTTCCTCTGGACGACCAAGGCTGGTTTTGCAAATGTTGTGAATGTAAGACAGATATATTGGAAGCAATAAATGCGCATCTCGGGACCCACTTCTCTCCAGATAGTAATTGGCAGGTCGGTTATAGCTGTAACTCTTCATATAACTCTTGATATGTGGTGCTGCTGATGCCATTTATTTTAATATGGGATCAAAATAGGACATATTCAAGGAAGAAGCTGCTTTGCCTGATGGTGGAGGATCTATCCTGGATCCAGAACAGGATTTCCCGTCAGATGATTCTGAGGATGATGACTTTGACCCAGAAAACTCTGAAAACTGCAGCTGCAGCTACAGCAGAGCTGGATCAGAAGATGAGGCTTCTGGTGCGATGAGCAGTTGCAGCAGCCTTTGCTTCCCAGAGGGTGACTTGTTTCCTGAAATTGGAACATTGGAAGAAAGGACCTGGAAAACAAATTTTGAGGCAGACCCTAATGAAACAAGTGATTGTGAAATCCTCGGTGGTCGCAGACAACGAAAAGAAGTTAACTATCAAAAGTTGTATGATGTGAGTGTTTTTTAATCCAACTTGATATTTAAATGGTCATCCTTGTTATTGAAGTAGATGATTTGGGATGTTTGCTTAAATTTGATACTTGAGTGCATATTGCAAGGGTTTTGAGGATTACTTTTATACGATTATATGTCTCTTTCTTACAGGAAATGTTTGGCAAGGATACTTTTGCAAATGAACAAATCAGTGAAGATGAAGACTGGGGTCCTACTAAAAGGAAAAGGAGAGAAAAGGAATCTGATGCAGCCAGCACCCTTATGACTCTGTGTGAGAATGAGAAAAAACTCTCAGACAAGAGTACGGCAAAAGTGAGAGATAATATTTTGAGTAGGAACAATGAAAGACCCTTTTTCAGACTACCTCCTGATGCAGTCCAGGTAATTTGAGTTTTATATACCACAAGTTGCCTTTAAATAATTTTAAATATTTTATCTACGTCAATTTGTTACTGTTTTCGCAGAAGCTGCGCCTTGCATTTGTGGAAAACGAACTTCCGTCAAGACTGATCAGAGAAAATCTTTCTAATCAATTAGGTCTTGAATTTGAGAAGGTAACACCTCTGTATAAATTGCGTGCACTTTGGGAAAGGGAACGGGTTTAAAAGAGGATCCAGGTGGTACAGAGATCAAGTATATTTGACTTTGTACTAATACTTATTTATCATGTTAAATTTGAATAGTGAAATTTATCTGAACTTGTTATTGTGTCTCTTTTGAGGTATCCTTGTGTCGATGCGTAAGGCCTGAGTATCTACTACACCTGTGTATGTCATTGTCACGTTTGTTGCTTTCAGGTTAACAAATGGTTCAAAAATGCTCGCTACCTAGCGCTAAAATCTAGAAAGGTGAGCTGGTGTTTATTATTTCAAAATATTCCTTCTATTTTATGCATACTTTCTCTCTCCCCTTCTCCGAAAATTTTGAATGCTTTGTGCGTAGAATGAGGACGTGTGGTAGTTATAGGAAGAAGTAAGAACTAGGAGAATGAGTTGTGTATTTTTGGATTTTTCTATATGCATTCAGAAATTCTAAATGTAATTACTTCCTTGATATGCAGCTAGAGACCGGGAAACAGTTGCATAGTACTAGTCCAGGGGGGTCTATGGAATGTAAATCAGATAATGGCCAAGACAAAACCGCAGATCTATTGCCCTTACAGAATGTATCATCAGCGCATATCGTCAACCCACCAAAAAGTATAAAAAAGTTCCACAGGAGAAAGAATCTTCCATTGTTAACCAGTTCTCCACAGGAAAAAACACGGCTTGGCTCAAAAACCAGTAAAAAGGTATTCTTTTATTTAAATATAACTTCACTACTATCATTTTACAAATGAATGCTCATTCCTCTATCCTAATTTACATCTTAAAAATTTTTAACTCTCATTTTCTACATTCTCGTGTGATGCATCCTTTCCCACCTCTACTCTGCTTCACATTTTTATTCGCATTCCTACCTCATTCTTTCCATTCAATGAAAAAACAACCTATTTTTGTTTTCAGGAACAACGGAAAACTAATATAGCAAGGTTGTTTTGCAATCTGTACTATATATTACTGAGAGGAACAGAAAGTCATATGAAGAGGAACTTCACACTGATAAGAAATTAATAAATCATAATGTAGAATAAGATATTATTTCTATATTCATCAGCTGCATAAGAAAAGCCTAATTCGACAAAAAATGCTATTGACCTCTAAGTTTTTGACATCCTAAAATTGCAAGTACCTATGAAATGCATTAAGATGTAAAATTTATCACATAAACCTTACTACAGATGCACTGTATTCTTGCTGAGTTGGAAATAAAGATGTTGCCTTCTATTTTCCTTTCACATTCTGTCATGTATATACTGTTACATAGTTCTAATTTTATAGATTTTGTGTACCAGACAGGACTAGGAATCTAGGATGCTGTTTTTACTAATCCCATACAAAATTATGAAAATGTTGTATATGAAGTACTTTAAATTGTATCTGTGCTACGAAGAATCTAGCATACATCAGATTGTTATGAGGTTTGACTTCTGTAATGGAAGTCTGTAAGAAGCATGTGCTTACTTATTATGTTTGTATACACAGCAGGCTTCTCCAGAGATTGGTGATGATGTCAGCTTAAAACTGTTAAGAGAGAAGGCAATAAGAAGAAAGAAAACAATCAACAATAGAGGTGAATTGCGGAAAACAGAGGTTGAGATGGAGAAGCTGTGTAAAATGAAGGACAAGCTAGAAAAAATTCAGCAGAGTTTAAAGGCACTTCCAAATTGCAGATATATTGAAGCAAATAAACGTAGCGCGAATAAATCGTCGGTTATCTTTGTCCCTGTAGCTGAATTAAGAGAGAACAATATTTGAAGTTGTAAATTTGTTATGTAGATCACAAAGCAATTTTATTTAAATTAATCATAAAATCTAGTAGCAAAACATGTTGATTTATAAACACTTGATTATCCAGCCTATTAACCTACACGTTTCTACGTCTGGTTATACACGCACAATTAAGGCCTGGGTAGCGTAGTCATTGAAAAAAAACAGAAAGTAAAGTGTTTTCATCATCAGGAAGAAGCTATATCTTAAAGTTAGCTGCTTTCATTATAGTTGGTTACTTTGTAAGTTAGAAAACTGTTGCCTGGGAAGCTAGTAACCATAAATTTTCGAATAAGTAACTTTCACAATTCATAAGAAAACCCTATGTTTCTTTTATGACTTATTTGATGGCCTCAATTATAATGTTTTTGTAAAAAAATGGCTCAATTATAAAATTTGTCAGTTTGATGGTCAAA
Organism: Oenanthe sinensis; assembly: GCA_028671895.1. Taxonomy (NCBI): domain Eukaryota; kingdom Viridiplantae; phylum Streptophyta; class Magnoliopsida; order Apiales; family Apiaceae; genus Oenanthe; species Oenanthe sinensis. The sequence continues at coordinate 50,813,224 of CM053804.1, forward strand.
TTATTTATTTTTTAATATTTGATTGTATTTTAATGGGTGTTAGTGAAATAATACTTAATTACAATTTGATGACCTGAATTATAATTTTTTAGTAAAAAAATGACTCAATTATAAAATTTATCAAATTGTTAGCCAATTATTTATTATTTTTTAATAACTAATTATATTATAATTTTGTATTCACACTTTATTTTATAGTTTAAATAATTTTAATTATCATACTTTTTAAATTTTAAATCATATTAGTATAAATTTATAAAATAAAAATATTAATGAGTTTTATTCTGTAATTTATTTAAAATTGGAAAAGAAAATCTACTTTTAAAAAGAATGATATTTTATTAAATAAATTCTAATCATGTATTTACAATTATATAGTTATGTTTTTTTTATTTATAAGTTGTGTTAATTTTTTTCTAATATCAAGTATTGAATAAATATTGCCCAGACTCATCGAATTCATTTTTTAATATTTTAGTAGTTCTGGTATTAATAATGATAAGACAAAAATAGTGGACAATATCGGATACAATCAATTATTAAATAAAAAATAATTTGACTAACAAATTAGTAATTTTTATAATTGAGCCATTTTCTGTTAAAAAATTATAATTCAAGTCATCAAAGTGCAATTAAATATTATTTCACTAACGTTCATTAAAAAATTTAACGGAATACAATCAATGTTAAAAAATAAATAATTTGGTTTTAGCTTGTTCTTTTATCCAATAACATAAAATTTTGAAATTGTCTACAATATATAAACAGAGACTTTTATAAGCAGTAGTATATGACTGAAATCTAAACAATTTGCTTTCAGTTTTTCATTTTCCACAGCGTTAACCTGCGCTAGAAGAGCATTGCCATCAACATTATAATCTGTAAAAGAGACTACACAAAAAATATGATACATTTTCTCAAAATAAATACTCATTGGATTTAAAATTTCAAAGGATTGGATTATGATGGAAGCCTTAACTTGAGATATAATAGGTAGGATTCCGTATCATAAAATCCAAATTTATCGAAGTTTACCGAGGGAGAGAATAGATTTAGCTCCCTCAAGAATTGCAGATTCTCCTATCGGTTCTCATACATAACATCTGCTGTTGAAGTCTCATACACTACTACTAAAAACCAACTTTTTGTTTGATTTGTGGCAAACAATATCTGGTCAGGTCTCTCTATAGTCTATAGATCCTTTTAGATCTATGGGTGGTTGGCCGCTATGTACAAACTAGATACCAGCTAGTGTTCTCTGAGTGCGATCAACCGAAGCTATAAATTCCATACCATAATCTACACTGGCCGAAGAGGATGCTGTACCACTAATGGAGAATGCTAAAACTGGCTGTGGATGAATTACTCCACACATTTCCCAGTAATGATGATACACAAAAATACACAACTCATATCAATCAATTCAAAAACATTTCCCTAATATACAGACGTTTGAAAATTAACACCAATGATTTTGAAGGAGACTCTGGCCGAACAAATTGACTTTGCATGCATTTTCGAATGTGTAAACACTGATTAGGATAGTTATATTGCACCCACATTTCTCACACCCTTCGCTGGACCCTTACCCTTACGATCAGAACTCTTGCTCTGATGAACTTTGTGCTTTTTAGCAGACAGTCGTGGCCTTAACTGCATCGCATATAATAAATCAAATGATTATCCCCTTTGAAGATAACATATTAACAGATCAAGGTCCTTATAGGTTAAGCATGATACCTGCAAATACTTGAATTCTAGATGAAGCATATAATCACAGGCGGAAAAATGAGTATAAAAAAGACTTGCAAAGATGGGTACTAAATGTTAATAGCTAATACTACACGACGTATCCCATTCTCATTACCTGATGGATACTACTAAACAATTTATATGGGAAGCTGATGAATACTACTAAACAATTTATATGGGAAGTCTCGACACACATCATTTGATACACAAATCACCATCCCATAGTTATAGGATATATATCATGCAATTAAACTGCCCAGATGCTCTTAAAGCTTAAAAAGTCAATTGAGTGTCTTTGCATGCAACTCCAAAACATAATGACGAACAGATATATGTGAAGAACAAATCTAATGTGAAAAATCACACACTTTTTAGTTTTTACAGTAAATTAACCATATTCCTTGAAAGAAACATTTCCATGCCCATGATAAATGGAGTAATAACAATGAAGATATGTGAAACTACTTAAAATTTTGAATTTGGTTTGTTTGCATTACTTATGTGCTGCATAGGGTGGAATGATGGATTGCAAATGAAACCTCTCCACCATTCCGCTGAACTACGTTTCATAATATATGAGACTATGAGAGTGCAAACCATGAACTTTAACTCGATTTCTTTGTGTTCGCCTAGTAGCTCAGAGACAAATGATAAGAGCATCAAGTGATACAGATGACCAATGCCAGTGTTACGAGTAGTTCACTGGCCAAAAAGACTCGGGATATGATTATACAACTGATAATTCTGATATTATTGATCCCGGGGGGGGGGGGGGTTCAATTTTCCCTTTTGTTTGGAAATATATTTTAAAAAATGAACTAAAGTGAGATCACAATATATTTCTAGCAGATTATTCTATGCTGAAACTTGATATTCCTAGCAGCAAGGATGACATGTATTTCGCAAAATGTCAGCACAGAAATCGGAATTACCTACAGACTTATAATTCATCTCTGACCTACAAAATTTTGTTTTTGTGTTTTGGAAAAAAAGGCGGCCAACATACCATCTCTATATACTTCAAATCCTTCAGAACTTGTTCTGTATTCAGTTCCTGAAAGCGATATAAGAAAAGACATTGTCAGCAGAAATTGAAGTCTTACAGGCATTAAAATCAACAGAGGTACACTGACCAGATATACCAATTATATTTAGTACAAGACCCTTTGTTAAGTGTCAAAAAAGGCACCTCAGGCGATGAGGCGAAGTAAGCAGCGCCTTATCAGGTAACATAAGGCGAGGCAATTCCCTGAAGCGCAAAGGCGTCCAAGATGACGAGGCAAGCAAAGGCTGCACCTCGGTATTAACTATTACAAGGCGTTCCTTAAAAAAAATGTGTGTGTATTGTCCTAAAGTTATAATGTTCAAGTACAATATTCTAATTACGCACTAGAATGGTGATTAAATATATTTTTTTCCTGACTTTCTAGAGATATATTATTCACATGTATGTATTTATTTAATTTATTGGAGGACATTAAAAAATTATAATTACTCAACAACAATAAAATAGTTTCAAATACACACACACACACACACACAAAGTAGGGTTTAGTGAGTAACCACTTATTTGACTAACTGAGAAACCACATTCCTATTTTAAAAATTTTGGTTAATAAATCACTACTTGATTTTTATGTGATAACTACCATCCCTTTTCATTAATATTTTTTTCTTAAACATAAAAAACTTGCAAATTACTATTAAGAAATAACTAAATAAGTATTATATAGAATTATGCTTAATAGAGTTATGCAATTTTGTATTATATACTTTTTGTGTGTTTTGTAATTATTTTGTTTGTTTTGCAATTGTTTTTGGTGCTCTAATTTTTTCTACGATCAGTAGTCTTTCCATGTGTTCTGTAATTATGTTTGTTATTTTATTCCTTAGTTACTCAAATAAAGAAGTTACTCATTGAGCCTAAGTCTATCTATATATATATATAATTTTTAAACTTAAAACATGTTTTTTAATGCATTATATTATATGGACCTGCTACTTCTACTCATTTTAGTATTTGATTATTTTTTTACTTAATTTTAATATAGAAGAGTATATTAACATTATTCAAGGGTGTCATCGCTTCATGTGTTTAAAGCACTCACCTTCACTCTATTATTTCACGCCTAAGTAATTGGGACCTCACCTCCTCAGACCGTCCCACGTGTTTCAAAACTAAGCCCCTTTGACAATTTTAACAGTAAATAAAAGCCAAAAGAGACCAAAACTGAAACTCCACAGGAACTCAAAAAGTAAAATATAACATACTGGCTACATCCCAAGAAAGATGCGAGTTTTAAAACCCAAATGAACTGAGAAAATTTCTGCTCTATACATGGACCAATGACCATATACATGTGACGAAATCCAGAAATAAAAGGAGTTTTTAATGATAGAGAGGGATTGTTACCTGTGGAACAACACAATCAGCATGGGTTGGATCCCAAAGGAAAGAGTCAAAACACTCCCAATTATCAGTTTGAAGTTCAAAAAGCGGAGCTCTGTGAAATAATAACAATGACCATATCTAGCTTGATTAGAATTATTATTGACCACCGATGTGAAGAATTTTTTTAAAAAATGCATTAGAAACATCTTGGGAGAAAATTATTTCAATCATCTATGGTTGGCTAAGGGGCAGTGCATGCAAAGCATTGGAGCAACTCATAATAAAATTGCATAAAGAAACTTTTAAAGCAGGGGCAAGTTTACGTAGGTAATTTAGTTATGGATTGTGCTTAAGTAGTTCTGCCTTAACCAATATAGATGAGTCTCGCGAATTTCAGAGGTCCAATTAGCACTAGCCTTTCTTTTTTCCTTAAGTAACCTAAAGCTTCCTAACAAGGCCAAGTCATTAAGTCAATTAAGACTGCCCTGAATTTTTCAAAAGGAGAGTCTTTCATCTTTGTGTCTCACTTGGATGAAATGGAATTCATATATTCCTTCCAAATTAAGTTTCTTAATGAAATTTAAACTAATTGTCGGACATGTTTTCGCTAATATTCCTTCCATCCTATATTAGGCTCCTTCTTACCTGTTTCCAAATGAATGTTCAATCCTCATTTACTCTCCATTTCCTTTAGGACCTTTACAAATCTACTTATCAAAATTTTGCATCCTTCTCACTCCTACATGCTTCTCACATCTTTTGTTTTCTTCTTGAAATTCTATACCATATCCCCAGCGTTCCAGTCCTTCCAAATGGACACAAACCATATATTTAGCATGTCATATCCAACAAAGTTCATGTCATTAGTTCAAGATAATAGGAGACATGCCTAGATTTGAAGAGAAAAATGCGAGATTTTTGTGATGTCAAGCATCCAACTATAATTTCTGCAAACTTATTATCTTGTGATCAAGAGTTTCATGACGCCTTGACGAGTCTGACTGGTCAGACAACTAGTCAACTATGCGGATGGGTAGTCATCTATTATTTATCAATTTTAACATAGTGCATCGTGTATTCATGTTAATTATCTACTATATGTATGCCCAATGTAACATTCTTAAAGTAATATTTAACTTATAATATCCGACAAGTAGAATCTAAAGTGTAAGATAACAATTTACTAGGATCGTTGGGTAATGCTACTATCGAGTAGTAAATACTAAATAGTAATAGTTATGTTATAATTAGATATGGTATTAAATTTAACTAATTAACTAGTAATGTATGTATAAGAATTATATAAGAATAGGAAATAACATATATGGTACAGTGCTTAGGCATATATACAAAAATTTAAAACTCAGTCTTGGACAAAGGAAGCAGGTGTTGGACAAGTATTAAACGATAAAAAATAAATCAAAAGTGCCAAGCCTCCGAGCCCATGAAGGCCATAGTAATTTAGGCAAATCATGCCCACTAGTGCTAGGGCTACTTTCAAAAATTCTGAGTTCCAACTTTTTCTCCTTTTTCTCAAGGAAAATTGTATCAGTAAAAAACGTTTTGAAGTCGACATCTATGACTTGAAACGGAGGTGTATATAAATTTCAAGCGACTTCGTGAAATTAAAAGAGGAAAGGGAACATGTGACAAGTTATAACCAAACAAGGTTGTAGATTGCCTTAACAAATTTGTTTTTAGGCATATTTGTGACCATGACATGATGTACATACATGAACGAAGGAGTACATCAAATATAATGTGATTTATAAAGTTAGAACTATTATTCCACAAATAGAAATTTTAGCTTGATTTAGCGGTACAGATATTTTGATTTTATTCACTTTAAACATGAAAAATATTTATTTTAAATCACATCAAACTTCATATACACCGTCATTCATTTATTTACATACACATCTACAGAGTCGAAATGTCACAATAATGTCTAAATATAGTTATGAAGGCGGTCACCTTGTTAGACAGTTTTTGTGATGATCCAACCGTATACATGTAATGTGTATACATGAACAAAAGCGTACTTCAAATTTCATTTGATTGTAATAATTTTTTTAAGTCAAAATTAGTATCCCATAAATTAAATTTTAAATGTAAGTTCTAATATACTACAACAAAAAATAATATTAGAATATGTGCTTCTAAATTCATTTAGGATCATAACATTTCTTCGGGTGGGTTGACATGCCACCAATCCCTTATGAGCAGTATTTGGTAAGTGGTAAGTTGGCAACTACTTTCTATGTTTCAAAGTAATATCATACAATACTTGACTGATTTCTCGTTCCGTAATGCAACACAATTTTACAAGACTCAAAGAAATTATTCTCAACATGACAAAATTATTAAATATCTTGCGTCTATTACGTGATATAATAATGGTAGATACCACTTTAAAAATAAAAAATCAGAATCAGTTTTGGTGTACCTGCGCCACTTTCCACATACAGTTCCAGAAACATCCTCTCCATCTATGACTTGTCGGCATTGCAACCAATTACAAATTGATATATGTATATTCTTTCCTAAATTTCCCACCTACAAAAGGTAAAAACATATAATTCTATATAGTTCTCCACTAATTGAATTCTTGACTGAAATAATTAAGTTATTATGTATATATAGAAGGCTTACTTGGGAGCTCACACCTACTGCGGGATATATTTCCAATGGTTTGCCAATATTATCGATCTCACTGCCACAGATCAGCATGGTAAGTAATAATAAATAAAAATTAACCAGGGCAACTCCGGTGTTTTAACATATAAATTAATGGTGAAACAACATATATTAACAAAGCGAAAAAATTAAAACTAGATCTATGATACAATATTAACATTATGATAATTTTCATAGTAAATTTGAACTTTCATGAAAACTTGCATACATATAACCCCTTTTTTGTTACTCTTTCTTCTTCCTCATTTTGTTTTTCCATTTTTCCATTTGTTGTTACCGAGTAATAGTGGTCACTCAAAAATGTGCACAGATCATTCTAAAATGAAATTATCACGCTAACTTCCCAAATAACGCAAAAGAGGTGTATATCTAGGTGGTCCACATCATAAAAGGATATTTTATCATTCTACAAAAGAATTTCAGTAGAAACGTTAAAAAAATTGTTAACAGTTTTCCCCTATGTATATTGAGTTTCCAAGTTCAGTAGTGATTACAATCAGGCAACTGTGATGGCCAACCTAAGAATACTGTATCAATTATATAAATTGGTCTTTATCAAAAGCCGAAATGCCTTCAATGGTACATCATGATTGTACCATAATTTGGTTTTAATACATAAAATTACTTACGATCAATAAAATTATAATATCTTATTAAAAATTTATTCTATATTTAATTTCATATAATTTATATTTTTATTAGAAATAATAAAATATGAGGCGGCTCCCATTTATGCAATATAACTGTAAAAAAAAATAGATATCATTAGTAAAACCAAGTGGTATATAGCATCATCAAGAAAGTTGGAAAACATAAGATTCTAAATTGTTAAACGTATCAGGATAAGTATCTAGTAAAATACTAAAAATAACTTGAGATTCAACAATATGGGTTTAAGGATTTAGGTTTGCCTACGGGATTCAATAAACAAAGTAACGATACATTATATTTTAAGATATTGAAAAAAAATAACAAGAAAAGAGTATAGGTTTGAAGTAAATATGTTAGTGAATGTTGACAACTTGACATCCAATAACTTCAAGCAACAAAAAAGTAGAAGTTTGTTTCCTCTGATTAATGTGTAAACTATACTCAAGAGTTAAGATGTCTTTCAGGAGAGAAAGGACTGCACACATAAAATACTATATTTATCAGTGTAACAGTATTAGTAAATTTTCAGTTATGATCAACCAATTTTGTGTGGAAAGTATCCCCTAGAGAATCTAGAAATCAAAATTTCGTGTGATTTTATTATTTGCCAATCTACAGAAAATTAGTTGATTCTGTAGGATACTCTCCTAAGATCAGAACCAATCCTTAATAACCTGAAAGTTAAAACACCAGACATGAAAATTGACACAGGGTAATTATCCCCAAAGAGTAAAATTTTAAAATAAAGATTATTGTTGAACATACTTGGAAACTGGACCACAGCAATCAGGAACCACTGCTTGAAATTCTGGGCCCACGCGAACATTGCTGGTGTAAGGCTCATTTTCTTCCAGCATATGTGCTATGGGACTTGATGCGCATCTCGAAGTTGCATTTCTATATCTGCTCACCTCGCTCTTTCTCTTCAGTGATTCTCTGGAAGTCTCCTTTAATACCTTATAACGCTTCTTCAAACAAGAATGACAAAACCATTGATTGCGGGGAATCTTTTTTACAGGCGGGTTACAGCAAGAGAGATGAGATGCCTCTTCACACTGATCACAAAATAGCATTTTAACTGTCATTTCTGACTGATCACAAACCTTGCATGACAGCAAACAGATACAGTTATTATTGGTACCAAGACCTTCAGAAGAAGCAAGAGTCTTGTTAGGCCAAACTACTATATCTATCCCCAGAGTTCTAGAAATCAAGGCGATCACATCCTTTTTGGATGTAGTAACTTGTAAGCCATCCATGACCAATGCATCAGAGGACGAGCACTCGCCAGTGTCATCCACTTTAGGTTCTGACGTAGTTGCACATAGATCGGTCTTTAATTGTGATGACGAACAACTGTCATTCACATGGCAGGCCTCTACTTTTTTAAGCTCATCACATTTTGGGTCTTCTATAGAACCCATTTCTTCACCCTGAGAACACCAACCTTCTGGCATTAACTTTGATAAAAGGGGCCCTCTATTGCATTCCATAGGAAGCATAACACGAGCTCTGTCAGTTTCAGTTTCTACCTCCACTATACAGTTTTCATGTTCTTTGGCAGACACTGAAGGGACTTCACAGCTAATTTCTGTAAAAAAACTCCGACTTGGCTTTTCTTTTGTTGGTTCTTGGTCAGGAAAGATAGAAGAAGAGCCGTCTCGCAGCCTCCTTCGCTGGTATACAAAAGTAATCAGTGAATTCTCAGACATTGTACCCACAGTTGAATGTTGTGACAAACTAGTTTGATAATTTAAAAAGCATGTACAGTTGCCTTCTCTCTCCATATCTTGGACGGGCCTTTTAAGGCCTACACTAGCATGTTTACATCCTGGAATTTCTTGCAAACTATTGGCACCAGCGGTCCAATCACGTAGAATCTCTTGTTCACCATGGTCAGATGTTATAGAGAGAGCAGCTTCGGTGGAACTAGAAAGGGGACTCTGTATCAACATTGTCAACTCAATGGTTTTAGTAGTAACCAACTTCCACTTTTCGTTTACTCATAAGAGTGACACTGTAATTGAAATTTTGTTCCTTAACGCATAAACAATTCCGTGTTTTCCCCCTTGTACTGAATCATTCATGAAACCAGATTAGAATATCAGTCTATCATATTTACATGCAAAAAGAAACCATAACTTAAACTTCCTGATATCTTCATACTATACAGTATGTTCCTTACACACAGCAACATGACATGGCAAGGAAGTCTAGAAAATAAGGCAAAAATGTCGAGTACTTTGCAAAGAAATAATAGGTAAGCCCAGCAACGTCTAATATAAGGTCTGCAAGCTGCATGTGTTTATGACACTTGTGGCATACCGTTCAAAATTAAAATCACCTCAAATAAAAATTTTGAACTATAATCATCCCCATATTAGCCCGTGTATGCCATTTTCTTGTGCAGCTTATGATTTTAAGGAGCGAGGAAGGTAAAAGAAAATTATACATCATCTCGGTTTGATACAAAACTTCAGAAATGCTTTCATTTTCAGTTATCTCAGTACCATACAAATCAATATATAATTAATAAGGATACTTTTAAAAAAATATAATCCATAACACTTTACCTAGAGTGCAATTAAATATTGCTTAACTGACCCACGTTCGCCTGTACATCTAATTGTTGTTCAAAAAAAGATTGTCTGCTTATTAATAGTTGCCTCAATCACTCCATGTTTAGAAATGTAGGAGATATTACTAGAGCAAAGAAAAGTGAATTACAATTTAACAAGGAAAGCTATGGACCTAGCATCGGCTCTAGCATTAAGAAAGGACCACACAAAAGGAGGCTATGTACATCAGCTCTAGCATATATACATCTGGGTTTATTTCCGCCATTCTCCTAAAAAACTTCTTTTTTACCTATTTGCAGGCTAGTACAAAAACAAATTCCACTTCTTTCGATATCTGATTTCCCCCGATGGCTAGAACTAGAGAATGGATACCAATGAGGGCGGAATTATCCTAACATAGCAAGAGACTAACAACTAGAGTCACGGGTCAATTGATATATTTTTACAATTGGGTGCCAACGAAAACATGTGGTAATTTTGTAATGATTAAGGTCTAAAAACCCCATTTTTAGACCCCTATTTCCCATTTCCACTAGTCAATTACGACCAGTACCAAGTAAATTTGCTTCAACGCTTATCTTTCTATAAATCTTAACAGCTTCTAAAACCTGGAAGACAAACAAACCCATCTAGACAAAACTCAACCCTACATACATACTCACATATAAACACCAAAGCCCACATACATACATAAGAATTCAAGAATGTAATTTGTAACTAGATACCCAAATCATAAATAAGATAATTCATCAAACACAAGACAAGCACATATACAAACATATATGTAAAGACAAGTAACAAAGAGTGTATACAGAATTGAATTAATTGATACCTGATGGATCTGTAGATGAGAGGAACATAAGAAAGCAACACAAGTTGTTCTTAGAATCCCCCCAACACACAAAAAAAAAAACCCACCCCTCTTGTGTTTATGTTCTGCTGTTCATATGTAATGTATATCTTATAAACAGGACTCTTCCCCTGTATTGTTTCACTTAAATAGGTGCTCTAATTGCAACTCTAGAAAGTTTATGAAACACCCCCTCTTCTTTTCCAAAAATTAAAATTTGTTAATGTAACAAATATATAAATAAATTTTGTTGATGGGTCTTGAATCTTATTTTCCGTAATCGGTTCGTATAAATTTTATTTATTCCATAATCATTGAGTTTCTCATGAAAAATTATTTTAATCTTTATCCCCGTTTCACAGGTGTCATCCCATCTACGTCGAGTTTTCTACGAGAAACTATTTTACTCCACATATTCATCCCACAAGAATATTTTATTTTTCTAACTCGTGTCATCCTGCCCCATTTTATAATATATATTTTTAATAATTTTAGAAATATGTAAATTAAATAAATAACAAGTATCGTGCAAAATATGAATGCAAAATATACTCTTATTTAATCATTATTATTCATTAATTTTTTTTCATAAACAGCATTAATTAAACATAAATGTATTATATTTAAATTTCATAAAAACTTTTCATTAAACTTATATGGTTATGTGTGTGTGTATTATTCGGACTGAGGCGGAGAATCTTATGTGAATTTGATAAATACCATACCCACCACATATATTAACGGGTCAAAAAATTAATTCCTCTCACTGCCCCATTCCCCATATAATCGGGACGGAGTTGCCCCATTCGGAGCGGGTTACCGATTTACCTCGCCTCACTGAGAAGCTTAATGAGATTGTTGTTTTTTTCATAAATTTAATATTATTAATTTTAGTTTTGTTTAAAATTATAGTGATGTGAAAAAAAATATTGGAGAAAAATGTCTTTATATATATGTTTATTTTAGTTTAAAATATAAAAAGAATAATATTTTTGATAGATTTACCGATTAATTTGTAGTTTTAATTGAAAAAGAGAGAAATGTACAATCATTAACTCAGTTTTAAAATGAAGGCGCGCGCAAAATGAATATAGATGCAAAGTGATCAATATATATTTTTATATTAAATCTCAGTTTCGTATTTTTTGTTGACCTCACTTTTTTATCAAACTTATTTTTATTATCGTCAATTACACTTTTTGCATCGTCATTCACGTCTTTGATCTCATCATATCTCTTTTATTGTTCCATTATTATACTATTATTATCACCGATCATATTTGGGCCAGTTAAATATAATTTTGGACAACATATATCTACTTTTTCATTTTCATCATCGGCCCATCCAATCGCTGCTATAAAAATATCAGACTTGTTATTCCACCGAAATGTCACCAATCAGATTTGAATTAATTAAGTATAAAATTAAAATACTTTATTGCGGCAATAAAAATCTTATTAGTTATTGTTTCTTTTCGATCTCATAATCAACCAATCGAATCACTATAATAAAATTTTCATTTTTCATGATTCCCATCACATATCATTTAATACAATATTTCTTTCTTAAAACTATAACAAAATTACTTATTTTCAATTGTCATATTTTGGTTTTATTAAAACATGAAAAAAATCAAAATTTAAGTCGATCACTTCATAATTGTCACGATTTAATTTGAATATATTTTAATTCACAAAATATATAAAGATAGCGAAATTTGTTAGAATAATAATGTTTAGAGTGAATTCGATATATGTATATAAATGTGATATTTTTTACTGTAATATTTTATTTGAAATGTAATTGTTGATATTGTATGAGGCTAGGTGTTAATTATTTAGTGTAATTTATATGTTTTAATTTTTTAAGAAGAAAGAATTGTGACACATACAATACCACATTATATGTATTAGAGTTATACGATTTTTGTTTATAGATATCATCATGATGATTTATTAGAGCAAAAGTCCTTTATAATCTATATTTAATTAATAATGCCCAAAATGACTGTACACGGAAATAGTGTTCAAAATAACCAAATGCATGCGTATTTTAAAAATACGAAGGTCACACACGTATACGAGGAATGCGTGGATTTTTTCAATGTTGTTTTCATCTATACTATTCGCATTCTTGGAATGCGCATCTCGCCGTACACATCCATATGATGCGTTGGTCGTGTTTAAACTCCCTTTTCTCATCGGTCTAATTCTCTTATTCAATTAATAAATACATATAATAAATTTAGTAAAAATTAAATTAAATGCACACAACAAACACTCACACAACTGCACATATGGGATCACCTTTAAAACCACATTCTCATGTTTGCCATCTCAATTCCACTTTCTGTTGCCAACCATTACCATTCTGTTGCCAACCATTACCACCCAACGCTTAATACACAATTACTATTAATAATTAATAATATCAACCCGTGTACGTGTAAGTATATGTATAAGTATATTTGTTGAGTTACATAAAAGATATGAGAAAATTAATAAGTGATGATGTATTGATGTGTATATATAAAAGGGGAGTATATGGGGGGAGTTTAAGTGAAAGAAATAAAAGGAGATGAAATGGGGAATAAAATAAAACAGAGAACATATGTGTATATGCTGGATGCAGATATGATTATGTAATTCGGGTACAAATTCCGACAACTGATATTTTGGATAAATCATAATTAAATTTATGATATTTAGGTCATTCTCTCGATTTATTACGAAATAATACATATAATTTGAATACTTGATTATTATATATGTATCATAATTTTAAAATAATAATAACATGTATAAACTTACGTATTTTATCGATTAATAAAATCATTCTCAACAAGTTAGTATTTAAGATACTTATTATTTTGTTAAAATATTAAAAATTTGCACTAAAATTTATTTTAACAATTTTCATTAATTCGATCAACATATGTAATAAAATTTGTTTTATTAAAATATTTAATTCTGTATAAAATAGACTTGTATGTATTAAGAAAGTGTTTAAAATTAATTTTGACACTTAGACTTTAAAAAAATCCATCAATTCAAAAATCAAATTTCAGAATGAAACAAAAATATATAAATCTTTAATAAATAAATATTTAAATAATTTTGACAAACCAAAATTTATTTTCAGACCGACATATTATTAAATGCCTAATAAAAACTACTTATTTTACACTACTATAAAAAATTATAAATCACATAATCATTCTTGATATTCTCTGTTAATCTTTTACTCTAAAATCGGGTAATATATTTATAAAATTTAATTTAATTACCCCTTTAAAAAAACCAAATAATCAAAATGCCAGTAATCCCACCAAAATAAAAATATAAAAAATATACATATTCCTCGACTAGCTTGTTGTATAAGCTAGTTCTTTACCGCCTATACATACACACATATACTCTATATAAACCCTCAACTTTGAAAGTCGAAACCGCTTGAAACATCTCTCCCAAAATGTCAAGCACAAAGTTTAGCGTAATGTGTAGTCTCTTCAATTGGATGCAAAAGAGCAAATCATCCGCGAAGAAGCGCTCGAAGTTTCGAAAATTTATCGATAATTTCTGTAAACCTAGCGATTACTTTAGTGCGATTAGGTTAATTCTGCCTAGTTTGGATCGAGAGCGTGGCTCGTACGGTCTCAAAGAGTCGGTGCTCGCCACTTGTTTGATTGACGCGCTTGCCATATCGAGAGAGTCTAACGATGCGATTCGCCTTATTAATTGGCGAAAAGGCGGTGCCAAGACTGGTGCTAGTGCCGGTAACTTCTCGCAAGTCGCGGCTGAGGTCCGTGTTTTTTTGTTGAATTTTGTGTGTGTGTGTGTATGTATGTGTATTTTTATGTGCGTTGTTATTTTATGTTTTGTTAGAGTCTGGAATGGTATAGTTGAATTTAATTCAATCACGTGTTGAATATGCTTCGATAAAGGAATCATAGTGAAATAGTTGAGATATTTTTCGTAAAAGGTAGAGGAAAGTGAAAAAATGAGATTACTGAGTGTTTTCTGATTGAAGTATAGTTATTAGATTTTGGCGATTATGCTGAATTGTTAATTGTAACATGCATCAATGTTGCCACCTTGTTTTTAGATTTGTGATGGTTAAAGTGCGTAGAAAAATGTCACAGGATAGAGTCGAACACAGTATAGGATTTCATTATTAATTTTGAATTTCTAATTTCCTTCTTAGCAGCTTCCATACAGGTCCCTCATATAGTTGTTAATATTGCATATAAAACATTATGATAATACGAAGAACGACAGAAGTACATATATAATTTCTGTTACCATTTACACTTAATATAATTATTTCATCTTTATTAACGCATTATTGAGATCACTAAATTACTGGGATATCATCAAAGATTGGGGGAGATAGGACTAATCGAATTGTTAGGACTTTGAAGATAAATGTCTGGAAAGGGGTTATATGAAATTATTGATTGTTTTATATTAGGTATTAGAAGCATAGTTATTAGATTTTGGCCGAAACATGCACCAAGATTGTCACCTCATTTGTAGATTTGTGATGGTTAAGGGGTATTAAATAGTTAAAGAAATACAAGACTTCGTTTTATGACATTTCTATATTTCACCAGGGGAACAGTGACGTGGCAGGCAGTTTCGTACACACTAGCCAAATTTATTTTATAATTTTCCTTTTAACATTTTCTATATGTAGTCCCTCCTATATTGTTTATAACATTATGACGATATTAAGACTACAAATGTATAAAAATTTCTGTTACCATTTAGATCAAGGGAAAAACGACTAGTCAACTTGTAATTTGGGGGAGGAACATCAAAATGCATGCTCTTAAATGAAGTTGACTTTTTTAACTTATACAAGGGGCTGTGAGCAATGAGTATAGAGTTAGGTGAATGTAGTCGTAACTATACTTTTTTGGTTAATGTCGAGCATAACTATTTCACTAATTTTAAGTTTTAAATTGATTGATTTTGCCTTCCATTTCAACTGATTGAACATTCAGTTTTTTTTATCAGATCTCAGTCTCACTCTTTGTTGCCACGGTCAGGTTTTACAACTCAGACAGGGGACCACTTCTGGAGAATTAACAATCAAGGAGTTAAATGACACACTTGATCGCTTGGCCTCGAGTGAAAATAGGTAATGAGTTAATCTGTGTATTTATGTCATAGTTCTTTATTTTTTAATTTATCTATCACGGGAATCTTTTGAACTCCGGAAGAGTCGGGGGTTGTGTTCTTGTTCCACGGCGTAGTTTTTATTTTATTTTATTATATATTAACTACTCATTCCTCTCGTTTTCTCTCCCACAAATGTGCAAACAAACTATTAATTCTGTTATTTAGTTTTTAGTTTGGTATGTTTCCGAGGAATGGGAGCTATCTGTATGGTACCATGGAATCTATATAATAGCTTGAGTTCAGCCATCTGCATATCTTTTACTATTTAATTCTCCATATAGGCATGCAGGTAGATTAGTTGTTTTTGATTAATTATATTATACCTCTATGTTTAATTGTCTGCAAAGTCTGATGTAATATTATTTCTTTAGAGTATTACCAATTTTCCATTGCTGTAGTTCTTAGAAAACCATGTCACAGATACAATGACAAAAAAGAGAGAAAGAAAGTTACATTGTACCTAAAATCGTTGTCATAATTTTTAAGAAACCCAAGGGGAAGTCCATTGGGACAGAACTGATGGGAGTTGTGGCCTGTTTGTCCATGCTCAATCTGTGGGGATTCTCAGATGCATCTCCCGATTCTACTCAATGACAATTTTAAGTCTGCATCATATATTACTGTTTGATACTACTCATACAGTCATACTTTACATTAAATTCCCAAATATATTAGCATGCAGCAAGAGGAACTATTGAGTTGTTAGATTACTGAACTGCAAATGTATAATGCACCGTGGAATCTAAATGTAGAATTTTCAAATATGAGGATCAGACCTAGTTCGGTTCATAATTGATTGCCTTTGCCCTTGGTAGTTACAAGTAAAGTATTTATATTATTAAACTCTTTTTAAGGTTAAACTCTTTTGATAATATTATATTTTATTAAACACACTGTCTTTGGAGACTGATTTCGTGTGGTATCACAACAGAGCGGAGAAGACCTCCGTTCTTTCTGAGCTGATCCAGAAAACAAATGCCCAGGAAATGAAATGGATTGTAATGATCATTCTTAAAGGTTTAAATCATTTAATTATGATCTTAATAATACAGCATTTAATGTATCTATGGGATCTTCATTTTTTTAATCCTGTCCAGATCTGAAGTTGGGAACTAGTGAAAAAAGCATCTTTCATGAGTTCCATCCAGACGCTGAAGACTTGTTTAATGTCACATGCGACTTAAAACTAGTTTGTGAAAAATTAAGAGACAGAAGTCAGCGGCATAAAAGACAGGTATGTCTTGGTCTTCAACTGTTGCTTGATTTTGCATTAGACTGAATTTCAAAACAATTTTTTTAATAATCGCGTCGACCTAAAATATCTGCATTGATGAGTAGTAACCTTAAACTTCATCAATTTTTAGTTTTCTTTGCAACCTTGAATCTCCAAAAATTAAAGGATTCATGGAGAAACTTGATTTTGATTTATTGTACTTCTATTCCTCTTCCAAGCGTTCTAGCAAAATAGTTTTAATTGGCACATAAGAATATATATATATATATATATGTGTGTAATATATATATATATATGTAATATATATATGTATGTATGTATGTATATATACATACCTAATTAAAATGTGCTAGAGCTATGGTTATCTATATTGACAGATAAAATATATAATGTTACTTAATTAAAATAATACATTTGTTAAAACATTTGGTTAATCAAATGGTATGCTTCAGCATTGCTCAAACTATAACAGTTTGAGTACTACGAACTAATGGAAAATATACCGACAAAAGGGTAAACTGAGAGTGCACACACACAAAAATAAAAGAAGAGGTAATTGAATTATTATTGATTTTCATTGTTGCTTACTAAAACATCTTTGCATTTGTCGTGTTTGTTTTCTCCATCTTTGCAGGACATAGAAGTTGGTAAACCTGTACGCCCTCAATTGGCTCTTAGGGTCAGCAATGCAGCCGGTGCTTGGAAAAAGGTTTGTTTGCAAGTTCTTGAAGTAGCCATAGCGACCAAGATTGAGTAATATCAACTGACTTTATAGTTGAAAGAATTTCTCAATTCCTTAATATGTTTATACTTATACATTACGCACTCTCTACCACTTGGTTAGCTTCATGGGAAGGAAGTGGTTGTTGAGTGCAAATTCGATGGAGACCGTATCCAGATCCACAAGAATGGGGAAGATATACACTTTTTCTCTCGGTAATGCAATACCTAATCTTTCACACTAATTTTGTTTAGCTATTATGCTGCACATGATTCTCTTTTAAGAATTAAGATATTAACTTTTTAAAGTTTAAACTCTGAAGTCTCAACTCTCATCTATGTTAAGTTCACTGTTTGTTTATAAATAAATATATGCAGGAACTTTCTTGATCATCCAGAATATGGACATGCAATGTCAAAGATTATAAAGAAAAATGTTGTGGCTGACAGGTGTGGCTCCACAATTAGTTTCTGATATTCAAATTATGCTGCTGCTTGTCATTTACGTTCTAGTCTACTAGATTTAACCATTTATGCAGTGATTTTAGTGGTTTAAAAGTAGTACCTTCGTTATACATACATACATACATACATACATACATATACATATATATATATATATATATATATTCAAGTCTGGTTATAATATATGAGACGAGAACCATCCAAAAATTATATATATGATATTGGTTTAAGGTGTCTCATGGGTACAAAAGGCATTTTTGCTAAGGTTTACCATGCCTACCCTCATACTCCAATATCAAATGGTTGAGGCGTACTTATATTGATTTATACTTAGGGTTGAACTTTGATCCAAGGACCACAATCATGGCATGTGGAATCATTGTAAATTGTAGTGGTGAAAAATTGAACTACGTAATGTGTACATCTGCTACAACCTACTTGTGCCATTTGGTTAAGCAGAACTTATGAGTTTAATGATCAACATTTATCCCCCCTTCTTAGGTGTATACTTGATGGGGAAATGCTGGTCTGGGACACATGTATGAATCGTTTTGCTGAATTTGGTTCAAATCAGGAAATAGGTCAACATACTCTCTGAGTTCTATTTCACGTATTTTGTATTATCATTGTCTCAGTCAGTTCTAAATTTTGGTGTTTTGTGCACTTCAATTAGTATTATGGTACAAGTTTCATATATATTTTTTATTACAGCTAAGGCCGCGAAAGAGGGACTTGAAAATGGCAGACAGGTTTCACTGCTGTCTATTTGGTTGTGATGCTCTATATTACTAGGAAGTACTGCTGTCAAGTCTAATTTCATACTTGTTTTAATGCAGTTATGCTGTATCCTTACTTTAAACAGATTCTGATAGGTGCCTTAAAGTAGCACCAATATGCGGTAAATTGTGTTTAAGAACCACTGCCTCGCTCTCTATAAATAAAATCACAATATAGAGTGCCCTTTTTTCTTGTTTTCCTTGATGACATGATGTATGGTTAGATGTTGCATTTGATATTCTTTATGTGGGAGATACTAGTGTTATCCATCAAAGCTTGAAGGAGCGGCACGAACTTCTTCGGAAGGCTGTGAAGCCCATAAAGGGTCGCTTGGAAATCTTGGTTCCGATTGGGAGTCCTAATGTTCATCGTCCTTCTGGTAACAATTGTTTATACTTTGATTTGGTAGATATCAGATAATGGAGTCTGCGTTGAGCATTTGTTAACAATTTTTAACGCAGTCAAGAGACAATAGTGCTGTTATTATTTTGTTGATTTATTGTAGAAAAAACGAGTCCTTTTTTCTAATTAATTCGCTTTCTTGATATCAATTATTGTTTAAGTTGCATCCTTACTTTCATGGAGTGGTGCAGAGGAAGTTGACCGAGCCAGTTGTTTAGAGCATTACTACTTACATAAACTTCTTCAGATCTATTTTGATACTTCGATGGATGTATGTTTTTAGCTTAAACTGCAGAGTCAAATTTTGCTCATTAGTTCACGATTAAGCAAGTTAGCTGTTTTTGGCCAATAGACTAGATCAATTTGTTTTCACAATAACCAATTTTTAGGATTGGTTAGACTGGAAGGGTATATAACATGTAAAAAGGCTGGATGGCAGGTGTTGTGTGACAATATGGAGGTTTCTCTCATTTAGGTTGCATTAAAATGCTACTACAAGTGCCGGCTTTATGTAAACTCATTTAGTCGTAGACTCGTAGTGGTGTCGCATATGACTGGTTAGTCATGCATCGAATCTAATATGGGCGTCAAATTAGTTAAGTTACTCATACAACTAAATATATTTAAATAGATAAATAGTTAGATAGAAAGGTAGAGGATGACACATTGTAGTCCAATGTTTTTATACTTGGGAGTCAATATCCTGTTGTCAAGCACTCAATTGTAATCGCTTAACTAAATATAATAAACATTGCAGTTAAAGTTCCTGCATCGAAGCTTGTTTCTATATTATGATAGCCTAAGGTGAGGGAAATTAATAGGGTAAGTTATTTTCCTCTTGCTTGGTCTTTAGACTTTTAATTAAGCTAGTCATAGCTTTAAAAGTTAGGCTATGTTCGTTCGCAAGGATTCATATTCCAGGGAGTAATCCTATGGGTTATGGTTCAGTCACCAGTAATCCTATGTTTGTTAGTTCTAAGTTAATTCCTCCTAATGCTTAATTGGACTAGGTATAAGTAATTCCATTATTGTAACTAGAACCTCATAGGAGGCTAGGATATTTCCTACCAGTTTATCAAACCAACTTGGGTTTAGGGACATTTATAAAAAGTTATTAATTTAATTCCATGCTTAAACCCTCTAAATGAGCATATACTTTTGAGAGAAAAATGTGTTCTAAAAATAAAGTTCTTATGTTGAAATTGTAGTTTTAAATTTGTTTGACAGCCGACTCCGCTTTTACAGGGGAACCATGTTGGTCTCTCATTGCTTATAGTGTTGAAGATGTTGAAAGGTTTTTTAAAGATACCATTGACAACAGGTCAGTATTCTTCTCATCCCTCTATAGTCACTTCAACTCTTAATCTTAGGATTAGAGCATATGCTATCTAATTGGCTTTATCTTGACTTTTGCCTAATTGTGTAGTTTGAGTTTTATGCAATCTATGCTATGCATGTTATTGTTTTTATTGATCCTGCCCCTGAAAGTTCCTATGGTGAATATGAATCACAAGAGTGTAAGTAAAAATCTGTTGGCTAGTTCTTTTCTAAGAGATCTTAGATCTTAACCTCCCAGCTAGCTTCTTTTCTACCTAAAAATCTGCAACAAAGAGAATCATAAATGTTTATTTGCCTATAGTGTTAGTGCTAGTCTACTATCATAGAAACTTGTTCGCAGAGATACATAAATCATTAAATCAATAATTCTCTTTGTTTTAGTTGTGGTGAATAACCTAAGAGGCACTGTTACCATATTGGTATGAAATGACCTTTTTTTATTTGTGTTTGGTATTAGCAAGAGTCAGAGCTGCTTGCTTCCTAACTGATAGTCTAGTGCTTTTAGGGGATGAGAATTGATACTCAAGAACATGAATTAATGTAGTATTATAAGAAAAAAACAATTATTCCCTTGTGTGGAAATTAAGCAATTAGAACCCCTGGTGGCCAAAGTTTACTCATCTCAGTTCCCTTTTGTATTACTAATGTCTTTCACATATAGTAATAGTACTCTAAAATGCGTCTGTAGTGAACCCCGTTCACTAATTAGGAAATGCTTGACTGTGACTCGCAATGTTATAACGGGTGTTTGGCTCCCCCTTTCTATGAAAATAAGTAACTTATTTTCAGAAAAAAGTATGTATATATGTACTTCTTCTGGAAATAAGTAACTTATTTTTTATTTTGAAAATAAGATTTAGTCTTAAATTTCTAAAATAAATATTAATATTTAAAAAAAGTATAAAAATACTTGCATAGCATGTTGTCCCATTTACTTGCATAGCATAATTTACTTGCTTATAAATTAGATAAATGTAGCACTTGTCACATTTACTTGCATAGCATATTGTCCCATATTTATGACCAGCTCGTACGTGCTTGTGCAAGGACTGAATCTATCTTCCTTCACAAACAACTTTTTTTTTTAATTTCTTCAATTCAAATATATATCTCCATCACTCCTTATAACTATTGATGAACTTATAGTGTCATTTGCATGAATGCTGTAGATATGCTTGCTCCAAAACTGATAGATAGTGTATTGCTCTTTTAACAAATGCTGACAATTGAGAACTTGTGATAATAAATTAAAAATGATCATCGATTCTGATTTATTGTCATAAAAAGTTGACTCTTGTCTTGTTCATCCATGTTGGCATAAGTTTTGTTATAGTTTTGGACATTTAACAATATATAATGCTAATCTTTTCTTTTTCTTGCTAAATTTTATGTGTTGATTTCAGTTAACTGGACCAATCATATTTAGATGGGTCTCTTTACTGAATACTAAATGAACAAGAGTGTCAGGAACTAGGGTTTGTCCTTTTGTGTTTTTGAATGTTTTTGTGATTTTCTGTATATATATGAGATGGCAGTTGCAGAGAATAGTTAGAGACAAAAATTAGGGAGAATAGATCAGAAATAGTAGAGAAATCGGAGAGATACAGCAGAGAAAGAGATAGATTCAGAGAGATATTAGCAGAGAGATAGAGAAGAACAGAGATAGAGATAACTTGTAGAAGAAGATTATAGTTTCTAGAGAGAGGAACAGTTAGAAGAGAGCGAGATTGGTGGAACGAAGTCCCATTTTCATATGATCATTGCATAACTGAAATACAAAGCTTCTATCAACTATTTATAGACTCGACTTGACTGTAACCAACTCTTAACACGGGAAAAGACACAATTGCCTTCACTATTATTACTTGTATCACTATACTGCATTTCCTAACAAAGAGTGAATGCTGTAATTAATATTTATTAAGGTTGTTTCGTATCTTCTTAGAGATGAAGGGATTGTTTTAAAAGACTTGGCTTCTAAATGGGAACCAAGTGATCGGAGTATAAAGTGGTTGAAATTGAAGCCTGAATACATCAGAGCTGGCTCAGATTTGGATGTTCTTATCATAGGTTGGTTTTGTTATCGATTTTTGTTTTCCACATCCCAGAATGGTGGGCTGTAGCTAATTTCAATTTTACAATTCAAAAAATTGTTGTAGGAGGATATTATGGCTCTGGACGTCGTGGCGGCGAGGTGAGAATTCTGGTGTCATTCTCATATATTTATTTAATTTGTATTTGGAGACTGGAGAAATAGATCCTTGTTTCCCCTGGCTGTTTCATGAAATTGATATATGGATGTCTCATGTTATTGAAGGTTGCTCAATTTCTGGTGGGCCTGGCAGAACGTCCAACAACAAACACTTATCCTAGACGGTAAGTATTCTCACGTCCCACAACTGGTTTGATTGAAAGTACCTAGGACTTAAAGGTACCATGAACATGCTTTTCTTAACAGCTAGGTGATGATATTCTAATCCACACACACACAGACACACACACACACATATAGTCCAGCTCCTTGGAGAACCAGTGAAAAAAAGAATAATGGGTAAATTTCTCAATTAACATTTAATACCAGTTTTAAATATAATTAAAATTGGAACACCTTCTATATATAAAAATTAATCATTAATATCTTATTTACTTTTCAAGTAATTAAAATTTAAAACATCCTATACATTCAATAAAAATAATAATGTCGAGCATTCAAAATTAAAATCAAAACATAACAACAAATTTCTACAGCAGAAACAAAAGTTCTGTAAAGAAAAGTTCACTGCATAATTAAAATTGTGCAAATCTTACAAAAAACAAAGTTATGCCGATCAACTCTAAAAAAAGTAAAAAACAAGAATCTACTATTGAACAAAAATTATATTAAAGTTCTAATGCTGAACAAAAAAATCTGCAGAATTTACAAAGATGAGATTTCATTGTAGAACATCAATTGTATTGAATAAAAATTCCAGAACTTTATAAAAACAAAATTCTACTGCTAAACATAAAAACTACAAAACTTGCTAAGTAGACGCATCAAAAAAATATAAAGTTCTGCTGCTAAATAAAAATTTGGTAAAAATTAAATCCTGACAATAACTTCTGTTGCTGAACTGTATATAAAGTGTTTATATCTGAATTGTCGTCAATTACCGTTGTTGTAACCGATTGCTAAAGATAAGTATTTGGGATATTTGATCTGGGATGAAAAAGTTAAAATTTAGGGAATGAATAATGAAGAAAGATAATATGATATGAGAGTGATAGATACAACTTTTTGTATATAATGTAACTCGCACTGATATATTTCTTAATTGATTTTTATTTAATTGATATCCTTTTAATCAGATTGATCGTTATATATTTTGTATTAAATGTATCATATAATATGACCCATTTATTTTGATGGATTCAATAACTTTTTAAACTATATTTAATGTTATATGTATACATATTTTATATAACTTTTTATGTAATTTATTTGTATAAATATTTTATTTGTATCTGTATTTAGAAGGATAATGTTTGTGTGTTTTGTTTAGACATGCGTTTTACTTGGGAGATTAATGTTTAAAAATTAGGTCCAATAATAAAGTAACTATTCCCCAAATCCCAACCGACGACCGACTACCAAACTTTTAATGTTTCGGTTTTAATAAAATTGCATACTGTATATATATTCCCAAGTGAACATATGTCATCCATTAGCAGGTGCTCATCATTTTATTTTATTTCCTGCTGCAGATTCATTTCGTTCTGCAGAGTGGGTACTGGACTTTCAGATGAGGAGCTTGATGCTGTCGTAACTAAATTGAAGCCTTACTTCAGGTATTTTCATGCTTGATGTCCAAATGTTGACTATTATAGTTTGTTTCTATCAGCTGGTGTTCGAATATGCCCAAGATCTCTGTTCATGGAAATGACTTGGATAGTAAGTTTAGATGTAATCTTTTTCCCTCTGTCCTTGGACAGAAAAGCTTATTTGGTATTCCCTATTGGACAACCTTTTTATCCTTTTATACAACATTTTAGATGTTCTTACTATCAATTTAATGGAATTATTTATATTAATACTGTTTGAGATGAAACGCAACGTCGTGATCGGCATTTACAATGTGGATATTTTCTGGTAAAGCTTAGTTGAGTTGAGTTTTTATCTATGTTTATAGTGCTTGAATTATCTGGCAACTTGTTATGCAGGAAATATGAATACCCAAAGAACGCTGAACCAAGCCTTTATCAAGTCACTAATAACTCAAAGGAAAGGCCAGATGTCTGGATAGATAGTCCTGAAGAGTAAGCATTTTCTCGGATCCTCTAAATAAAGTCGACATGCTAACTATTATATATTTACCAATATCGTGTTTATATGCAGATCAATTATACTTTCAATAAACAGTGACATTCGAACAATTAGGTCTGAGGTATGGCTCATGAGTCATGACATTCTTAACTAGTATACAGGAATGTCTAATTAATCTTGGAGGTTTCAAGATTTCAAATATGGCTGGATTCTACAGTATTTACTCGCTCAAGTTCATACTAATCCCCAGCCCGCCTTCCGTTACAGGTATTTGCTGCACCGTACAGCTTGAGATTTCCACGTATTGACCGTGTGAGATATGACAACCCCTGGCATGAATGCCTTGATGTACAGTGTAAGTGGGTAAACCACATATTTCTTTTTGTTAATTACCTACTTGCTACTAATTTGTTAGAATATATGTTGTATGCTTGAATTTATGTATGATTTAAAGATAAGACGACATGTTCATAAAAATTATGATGTATTACAATTTATGCAATTGCGGCTTTATCATAAGAGTGTTTGTGTCCTTCAAATGAAATTCACCACTCGTGGAACACTTTGTCTTTTTATAAATGCTTTTCTCCAGGATCCATTTCCTACTACTTGGGATTTGGGAGAAGTCAGTAAATTTTCTACATTTTTACATGTTTCGTATTTTAATTTTTTTTACTACTGGTCCTGTCCTATCTGCAGCTTTTATAGAATTGGTACATTCAAGCAACGGTACCACGCAGAGGGAGGGAGATCAAGGAGCTTTAATGGACGACAAACCTAAACGAACAAAAGTCTCCAGGAATGTAGAGAAAAACATCGTTACTGTCATTCCTTCTCATTTCATTCAAACCAATGTTTCTGATATCAAGGGGGAGACATTGATATTTTCAAGCATGATGTTTTGTATCCTTTCATCACATTTGGTAAATGAACTTTCTATCTTTGCACCTGTAAAATTAATAACTATCATTGCTTATTTATACAAAAGGGTTGATGTATTTACAAAATGAATTTAGACAAAACAAATACAGCTACTCTAAAACCCCAAACCTATCAGAAAATACCTTGAAAGTGGCCATCAACATGAGTTTAATGGCGCTTGAGGCCTCGGGCGTTCCTAAGCCTAGACACTGTACCTTGCAAAGGATCGAAAAATAAGAAGAATGATCCTTCACAACTCGTAATAAACAAACCAGGTTGTCATCTATCTGAAGGCAGTCCGAGTGTGTATTCAGTTGTTCTGTATGTCTTTAATTTTTTCAAGTTACATAGGAGATTGTGCAATGGTTTCAATAATTCAGTTATGTCACCCAAACTCAAACATTCCAATTAAGAGGTTTCTGGATATGTTTGTTGCATGTAGAGCCTGTGCTTCTGCTAGACTTTAATATGCATATTAGCATATGAATATTTGTTTGAGATGCTACTGGTTCTTCTTTGACAACGTAGACTTTGTCAATTTGCCTCCAACCCAGTCGCTAGATTCTTTGCACAGATTTGTTGCTGAAAATGGGGGTACTTCTTCGATGAATCTTAATAACACTGTTACTCACTGTATTGCTGCTGAAAGCAAAGGTCTCTCTCCCTCTCAAATATTTTTTTTATCTCTCTGAACGTCTCATATTTATTTCTTGCATGCAGTCGAATATTTCTTTTCATAATTTTTTTTTGCCTATTTCTTGTTTGCTCTTAAGCGCAGGGATCAAGTTTCAGGCAGCAAAACTTCGAGGAGATGTTATCCATTACTCTTGGCTCTTTGATTGTTGTTCGCAGAAGAAGCTCCTTCCTTTAAAGCCAAAGTTAGTTGTTCCTCCTTAAGCTGTCGCGTATCTTTCTATGGCTGGTACGATCGTAGAATGTGAGATTATTGTTTTATGTGGCAGGTACTTCCTCCACCTTTCTGAACAATCTAAGAAATTGTTAGAGGAAGAGATTGATGAATTTTCAGACTCATACTATTTGGATCTGGACATTGTTGACCTCAAACAGGTATACAGGCGCTTAAGAAATTGAATACTATATATTTTTTTAATGTGAATTATATGGAGTATTAACAATACAAGTCCATTTTAAATATAAAAGAGAATTTTAAATGTATAATATTAAATAGTTGTTAAGGGTGAGTTTAAGCATAGATACTCGGTCCCAGACAAAGTACTTCCATGGCTCCCCTTCCCTGCTTGCTAGTTACTTGCTCATAACAGATACTACTTTTAAGGGACTAGCAGTTTAGTTCAGTAACAGAAATGCACAGTAATATATTTCAGTTGTGACCTGTGACAGATAGTCCAGTAACATACTTCAAACTAGCAATCAGATATTGAACTTTTTTGTGCTTGCGTATATCAGTGAACAGTATTTCTCGTGCACTAGCAATCTCGTGATGACTCCCTTTGATTGTCATAAAACCCTGGTTTCTTGTGCAGCTTTTAATCAATGTTGACAGATTAGAAGATTCGAAATCTGTGGACTATTACAAGAAGAAATACTGCCCAAAGGATAAATGGTCTTGCTTTACCGGATGCTGCATTTATTTTCACCTGTCAACTCAGTCGTAAGATCCTTTCTTGTTGTACTCATTTTTTAAAATAAACTTTTCTTAATGGTAGTCTGCCGGGTCTTAATTTTATAATAGCTTTAGGAATTCAGAATCGAAAGCTTTGCTGGAACTTGCACAAAGAAGGTTGAAACTTGAAGTTTCCATGGGTGGTGGCAAAGTGAGCGGCAGTCTTTCTCAAACTACACATTTGGTCATTCAGTCTCTTCAATTTGTTGACATGGGTATAGCTGCTGCATTAAATAGGTAGAAATTCACTTCAAGCCTCAAGTCATTACTTATGTTTTTGCCAACATTGGAAATGTAGCCAAAAATTTGGGTGGCAAATGCAGACTTCAGATTACAAGTTGATTGTATGGTAATATTCTTGTTATTAAGTTCATTAGTTTTCCTGATTTATCTCTCTTGTTAAACAGCTTCTCAACAGCAGATGTGCGTCGTATCTGTAACAAAAAAATGCATGTTGTTGGGTCTCAGTGGTTGGAGGATTCTATTGATAGTAGCCAAAGACTAAGGGAGGATGCATATAATGTAAAGATGGAAGGATTAGAAGATTTAAATGTCACAGAGTGGTAAGTGATGAGCATCCAGAGTCCATCCCCAATATTGTAAAGTAAATTTGTGAAAGTTCATATGCCATGAATTTTTTATAAAGTAAATTTTCATAATGTTTTCTTCCCTCCAACATAAACCAGAAAAGAGGTGAACCACTTTTTTAGTTGCAGAGCATTGCATGAACTAGTGACTTGCTGACATGAGTTTCCCATTTTACAATTTATCACCTATTCATTGAGTCATCAAGTAAAAAATTGACCCTTATAAGTTATGTTTATGTTCCTTAACTTTTACACCCAACAAAATAACAAAATTTAATACTCTTGTGTTTCACAAATGAAATAGAACTTATTTGACATTCGAAGCACTCTTTTACTGCCTCAATATTATTTTTGGGGAATTGTACACAATTAATTTTGTGGTGGTCTGTATTCTACGCGCAGCATTAATGAACTCAAAACTGAAGATGAACTTGATATTGATGATGTTGGAAAGCAGAATCTCTCGCATCCTCCTGGTAAAGATGAAACCCACAGAAAACGGAAAGCCATTGTAGACGATTATAGCTCAGATGCCCCAAGAAAGGTTGGTACAAAAAGAAGAGGAAGACCTGCTAGCACAAGTGGAAAAGATAAGAGAGCTGGTAAAACCCAGCCTAAAAGGTCAAGGGTGCGAGTTGGGAACAAGCCAGCAAAAATATGTGAAAGCGAATCAGATGTCGACGAGTGTTCAGAAGATACTGATAAAAAGGAAGAGTCTGATATACGACTAGAAATTCATGAAGTAGGTGACCTGGTGGACAAGAAGGAACATGTAAATGCCGTAGGTCATGAGATTGGCGAGTTTTCTGAATCATCACAAAGGGTCAAGGTAAGTGAAAGTAAGGATATAGAAGGCATTGAACAAAGTAAGTGGGTTGAAAGCGTTCATGGAACTGGTATGGAGGAGAGAAATAGTACTGGTTTGAATGAAAAGTTTGAAAAGTTAGAGGTGATGGTTGATCCGGTCCAGAGTATGTTACTGGATATGATCCCGAGTCTTGGGACACAGACTAGTGCTGTTACTGAAAGTAAACGGCAGCCTTCAGATCCTAATCAAGTGCCTGCAAAAAAGAAGAAATTTAGCTTTAAAGATATTGCGGAGGACCTCCTTAGGGATTAGCGAAGTATCAGATCCGTCATTGCTGTTGTAATTCCCTGGTACATGTCAAGTAAATGGAACCGAATGTGTACTTGTTTAGGCTGTCTTTGCAAATTATCACAATGCTTTTGTGATTTAAAATGATTCACAATTCGAGCATTTTAATATACGTTGGCCGAGTTGTACGGGTTGGGTGGATGGTTTTAAGTATTGTCCGGCTGTCACAGAATAAACGTCATTAATACCATGATCTGTAAGAAAAAATCAACCAAAGTATCAAAATCCAGATATAGCTAGGATTCTATTGCTTTTTTTTTTTACTGGATTGATGCATATCAAACTTGTTTATTACGGCGTCAGAGACCGCATTTCTGGAGGTTGATTAGGTTTTTTCAAACTTAATTTGTTATTCCATATGATAAATGAAAAGATAAAACATGACTAATGGATCGACCAAGCCATCGAGTTGCAAACAAGGCCATGTGTTCCATATATATGTTGGCCCAGTTGACCGAGTTGCGTGACTAGGGTAATATACAAGGTTGTGGGCCTTGTGGCAGAAAAAATGCCATAAAATTTAGATTCAAATTTAACGTGAGATGTTACTGCTCTCAAGAATTTTCTTAAAATATTTATCAAAAGTTTTGTCAAGTTTTTATTGGTATTTTTCTCATAAATAAAATGGAACCTTATGTAAATTAACATTACTAATTAAAATACGTCAAGTGTGATTTAATAATATTTTTGAGATATATGTTGGGACTCGTATAACAATTTAAGAATAATAAAGTCTAAAATATCACATATAGGAAAATGTCAATGATGTTAGCAAAATTACCGCACATATATTGCGCGGATTAAGTTTTCGTGTTTCATGTAATACACATCATATATATATATATATATAGTGGCGGACCCAGACGAAAAAATGAGGGTGGACCAAGTTTATAAAAAGAAAAATTGAGAAAGGCAATGTGAGGGTCGAACCGTGGTTATCTGCATACAAACAGAGTCACAAAACCACTAAATCAATAATTCTTTGATGTCATAATACTGTAATATATTACTTATCTCTCAAAATCCAGGGTGGGTCAAGACATACTCTCGGCCCAACGTAGGTCCGCCACTATATATATATATATATATACACACACCACCTGTCGCGTAATATACATTATGTAATTCTGAATAAACATATATCATACGAGTTATGAAGCTAGATCTCAGCCCGTAACCATGCATGGCAAAGCAGACATGTACAGAGTTACATTATCAATTAACAGCGTAGTAGAATTGATAACTTTGTAAGTTTGAGAATCAAAGACAAGTAAGAGATGAATAGAGAGATATAAATATATTTACAAAACTATATTTTACTGAAAATGACTACATTGTTTCTTCTCAATTAGAACACACACTACATTCTTAATACATATATATATATAGAAGGTACCCTCCTTGCTACTTAATAAGAATAAAACTCGGTGAAACATCTTTCTCAGTACAATACGTCAATACTGGTTAGTGTGTTGTTTTTTGAGAAGCTAAAATTTGATTCAAACAATTGTATTATTTGAAGGAGAGGGAAGTTGAAGTTTCTTTAAAGTTGCATGATACTCGAAAGGAAAACGTAGATGAGATAATAATATAGCAGTTGGTTCCCATCCAAGAAAAAGGAAAAAGTAGGTCGGTCCCGAGGCAACAGTACGCAGTGCTCCTAGCAAATACCAAAACACGAGAATTTTTAAAGAGAATATTTAGAACAACAAGCAAAGAGACATTCCTTGTACCCTATCAAGAAAAGTACATGTATTATTTTTATACGAGTATATAATAGTATAAATTTTTAGGGAGTGATACATACACACTCCAAAGTTATTTATGCACATCTTTTACCTTGTTTGGACTAAATCACACTTACTTTATTTCCTTATCTTATTTTTCATCATTTTTTTTCTTGATTATATGATTTACTTGAATTTATAATATGAATTTAATATCTTTATAAAAAAAAATTAGTTAGACAACATAAAATTTTGTTCATTACATTTAATAAATCTTGTCAATACATTAAAAAAATATATATTAGCACACTAACTTTTTAAAAACAATTTATAATAAGGCAATAAACTCGAGCCAAACTCAATTGTTTCTCGATCAATTTCCTATGCTCGAGTTCGTTAAAGACCGAGTTCGAATTGAATAATTTGTTTACTAGTATTATTTATTAATTAATTTTATATTCTATGTATTTTACTATTTATTTTTAAAATGCTCATTATTTATTATTATAGAATTAAATTTTTATCCAGCCAATATATTGTCTTATAAAATTAGATTATAAGAATTTCAAAAAAATAAATTAGAAACTAATATTTAAATATTATCCCTACATTATTCTCTAAATATATTTGATATTTTTTCTGAGAAGTATCATTTATTTCAAATATGTGTCTTTCATATTTACATGTTGATTATTTATATTAATAATTTTTGTATTAAAATACTAACCCACTGGTATGAAAATTATAAACATGGCAAGCGGACATAAAAACAAAAACTCGGTATATGTGAATGAAAAGAAAGTTAATAGAAAAATAATTTAAAACAGTGAATAATTTAGTTCAAAACAAGATAAGGGTATCCATAAATAACAACCAGTTTTTGCGCTTATACAAAGTTATCAAAAGCAAAGCCATTTCTCCCGCCCCAACATATCTTCAATCATTACATTTCATGTATGGGGCACTCAATCAAGAGTTGTGCCTCCTGTACTATAGTATATTCAGGGACCGAACTAGAAATTTAAGTACGAGGGGCGGGTTTTTTTCAAATTTTTTTTAAGCCAGGTAATGAATATATATAAAATTTATAATCAAATTCATTAAAAATATTAAAAATGATGTCAAATATTAACAAAATATTGATAAAAATATATGTTTTGGGGGGCAAATTTAAAAAAATAATATAATTTTAGTATTAAATTATCAAAATTTTGATAAAAAATAATATATTTTATATATATATTTTTTTTGAAATTTAGGGGCCCTGCCTCCGTCTCCGAGTATATTCACTGTTGAATGGTGATTATTTATGCACTGTTATTAATGTAGCTCAATAGGAAGACTGTGGACATGGTATTAGAAATTCATGATGTGTATATATATATAGATATTGGGGGTGTTTGGCTTCCCATTTTTTCCGGAAATAAACCCTTATTTTTGGAAAAAAGTAGTTATGTATGTACTTTTTCTGAAAATAAGTAACTTATTTTTTATTTTGAAGATAATATTTGGTTTTAAAATTCTAAAATAAATATTTATCTTTAAAAAATATATAAAAATATGTAAAAAAAATGAAATAAGTAACTTATTTTAAGTTTAAGAAACCCCAAACGGCCACATTGTTGCCATCACTAATTTGACACATGGGAAGAATCGTGTATGGCTCTGCTTGGGTAATTAGCAGTTAACTGAAATGATTAATTAACTGTTTTAATTAATTAATTTGAATAATTATTTTAATTAACAAATTGAATTAATTATTGTTAATGAAATTGTTTGATAATTAACTGTTTAAATTAGATATTTATACTTTAATTAGACACATGCCAATTTTTTAATTAAAAAAACTCCGGATTTGATAATTAACTGTTTGAATTAGACTAGATATATGACAATTTTTTAATTAAAAGAACTCCGTCAAATAGATTTTTCAAAATTATCGAATTGAGTGCATACCACTCTTCTAAATCATTAATTGCCAAACACCTATATTAGAGATTTATCTAGTCAAAACTCTAATTTACTTTACTCATTTAATTTTTTTGTTAAAACTCTAAATTTCAAACAACGCCCTATAATATATGCATGCATTGAGTAAACACCGAACGTGACAAATTTATGAAAGGAAATCAAAATATGTTATTTAGAGGAACTGGATAACATCGTTCGACAAATAATAAAATGGTTTTAGTAATTTAAATTTGATTTATATTCAAGGCTCGAAGAACAGAATCTAAAGAATATAATATACGCACAAATTACCTCTGTTTCTGCTAGACACCGCACACCGTCATGAATATAATATATGATAATATCCTATATATATACACAATGCATGTGTATGAGAAGTTGAACCTAGTGTGCTTGTTTTGTAAAAAAGTTGATGATGACGATCAAAGTGAATCCATATTGGGAGCTTGAAAATCGATCTGGATTTAGCGAAAGGGAGAAAGTGTCAGCTTGATATTGGCATGCTGGCATTAATAAATTAATATTAATTGATAAATTAATAATCTAAAGTACAGTAGGAAAGGTCTATATCGTCGTCTAAAGTCTCACTAATTGTTATGGTAATCTAGCTGTTGCAGACAAATATTTTTGATAGAAAGAATTTTGAATTATATCTTAAACACTTAAACGGTTGATAGTTTAAATTTTTAATTATTTATTTTTAAATTAAAAGTGAACAAAAAATAATACTAGTTAACTAATAGTTCTCTACTAATTATCTAAAGAAACCAATGAAAATAAATATATACAGTGTATTGTTTCAACCCAGATTTGTTATAATACACAAATATTTGTTGATAATTTAATATTAATGTATTTATAGTATATTTTTGAAATAAAATAATATCAGTACTCTATTCACAAATAAAACGCATTTTAAGTTAAACACACACAAAAAAAAAATTGATTATTGTATGAGAGCATGGTTAGATATGGATGAGAGTATTTTGTATAGGGCCGGGCCGGGCCGGTTCGGGTGCAGAGCTTTTTTGAGAAGAATGGCGAGGATATACGTACAGCAGGTAGTAGGGTAAGTAAACAACACTGAGATGTGTTTCCCACGCTAGAGGCTAGAGGGCTAAGAGCTAGGCTAGGGTATTAGATACCTTAAAAGTGCTTGGAACCGGGTCACAAGTGTATCAATGTCAAAAGTAGCAAACTATTTTGCCAGATCTCCCTTGCATTACCTTTTGAACTAACTGACAATCTCTATACACTTTTATTATTTACTGCATGCTTCCCCATCATATTTTCATTTTTTATTTTTGTGAATGCCCTTCTCTTGCTGCTAACTGCAGGAGTTGGGTGCAACTGTACAAGTGTACGTGTATGAAATCATGAAAGTGACTCGGGGGTCATTTGTTTCCCCATTTTTTGGAAATCCGATAAGTATTTATTTTCGGAAAAAAGTATTTATTCAGATATTTATTTCGGAATAATTATTTATTTTTTCAAAAACGTTAAACCAAACACCCTA
This sequence comes from Oenanthe sinensis, assembly GCA_028671895.1. Classification (NCBI taxonomy): domain Eukaryota; kingdom Viridiplantae; phylum Streptophyta; class Magnoliopsida; order Apiales; family Apiaceae; genus Oenanthe; species Oenanthe sinensis. The sequence goes on from CM053804.1 coordinate 50,848,091, forward strand.
GGTGATTTTGATTTCAAACCGTGCGGCTCACCATTTACCTCATTATATACAAGGTAGGTGACAATGCTTGACTAAAATTATACGAGTAACAAAACAAATCATCGGTTACAATTTACAAACAACTACTATATGTGCATAAAATCTGAACACACTAAAGTGACACGTACAGTTAAAGAAGGCGAAACTGAACACATACATATTCAGAAGATGAAACAGGCCTGGCCTATTATTGTGTTTCATAGTGAGCAGACACATATACGTAATATGTGCATATCTACACACACACACAGACAGAGGGATTGTTTTGTTGTTTGTGTGGCATAAAAATGTAATGTAAGAAATAGGGGGCTCGTGAAGAGGAGGGGTAATAAAGTAAGGAACGCGAGGCATATTATTCTGAGTAAAAACTGTAAAAATAAGAGTACTGGGGGCAAGCTTTTTTGTCTATGAATTATGAGCCGAGTTTGTGTAAGCTTTTTATCCATCAATTCTGGACCTAAACTGCTCACTTCTGCAAACTTTAACCTCCTTTTGTGTCTAAAAATTCTGTCTCACGAAAGATGACAGAGTAAGAGTGCCAAAAACAGAATATTACAGTCACTACTACACCCTTCCAATTATTTTTCTGCCCATCACCTTTATTAATATAATATATATATGATACTATTGCTTTCTTAAACAAATTGCGTTGTAGAATATAATGGTCTAGAGGAGGATCGTGACAAAATGAGGAACACACATGAGCCCCGATTGAACTAGAATTAAAATTCTGTTTAGGAGTTTTTTCTTTGTAAAATGAATTTTTTCAAATTTTGTCATCGTTAATATGTTAATTTTAACTGTTTTTTTATTTTTTTGGATGTCATCGGAATTGAAATGAGGATTTAAAGAAGAGATGTCTCCTAAAGTTACTCATAATATGTGAAAATCTTAACGTAATTTCATACATTCATTTGGATGCTAAAAGTCCAAATCAACCCATTTTATAAATAAAATGTGATCAATTAACCAATCAACAAAACAATTTGTTACAAATAACATCTCATTAATTATATCATATGATATATATACTATACAATTAAACCTTTTTAAAATAATAGATATGGGACTGAGGAAAAAAAATTACTTTAATTTATTACTTTATCAATCAAGAGTAAAAATACACAGTTTCTATTATGTTGAGACTGGAAAAAAGTATTATTTTAACAAGATTATTATTTATCGATTATTACTTAATCGAGGTTGAACTGTATTTTTTTTTAGTTTATACATATATATGACATTTCTATGTTGCTTATGAAATTCTGTAAATTACACGGTAATTTATTGACTTAAATTTTCAATTTGTAGGATCGTAATTGTGGCCTGATTTTTATCTATTTGAAGACGTCTTATATAACTGCATGAATACGGGGACATGAATGTGACTACTTCATAAAATATTTTTTTTAATCACTATTTCCCAACTTTTAGTTACTACATAAATATTTTAAATTAAATTTAAAAAACATACATATTGCGTATCATTTTATAAGAGCATATACTGCGAGAAAAATTTAAATTTAAATGGATAAGAGTCGTAGTGGATTTGTTTTGATAAAATTTTCTAACTAGATTTTGAAACATGCACAGAGAGATGAGAACACAACATACAAGTATAAAACACAGTTTGTATAGCTTTGATTTGTTTGTTTTTGGTGTGGGACCCAGAAACATATCCAAAACAAGTAACATTTAGTTTTTTTTTGTGCGGCGATTTTATTGTTTTTCTTGGCGCAACTTTTATCGATTTCGTTTTTTTTATAGTTCTTGACCACTTTTGATGTGAGTTTGGTTTATTGGATCGATAACTGAGCATCATCTACTCTAAAAATTAGAATTCAAATAACAATGAATGTATTCTATAGTAATTAATTATTCAATTAAAAATTAATCAATTAATTTGATTATTAATGGGAAGGCATTTAATATTAATAAATAACGAATATATCTACTATCTGCATATTCAATTATTTGTTATATATAAATATATAATCATAATACATTTATACATTCATGTCATTCCTTTTTAAGTTTAATTTTCTTCCCACCAATTTTTTTATACTAAAGAGACTGATTTTTAATCAATTATACTGATTTTTACCGTTTATATTGATTTTTATAGAAGAAAATATTTTTTGACTCAATTTCAACTATCCCTCATCGTATTATAAATTTTATTTATATATTTTAAACATAAATTGACATTTAAATTTTGAAAATAATATGGTGATATATATTATAATATTAAAATAATTAAAATTGCTTAACAATTGACATTCTATATTTTTATTAAAAATATAATTTTATACCTTTTAAAAAAGATTGTATTAAAATAGATAAAATTCCTTAATAATTGAGTATCCATAATTTTATTAAAAATATAATTTCATGCCTTTTAAAAAAGATTAATAATCTTGAAACTGATAATGAAGTTGATCAGAGTCTAGTAATGGCTGATGTGTATAAAAAAATGTGTAGGAAATGTATATATTAAACTTAATTTTAATTTTAACAATAATAGTAATAAGAAAATATGTACATGATTATAAAAGAAAACCAAATTAAAAAATAGGGATTGTAAAGTGTTACAAAATATAAAAATAAACTGATTTGATAAAATATCATAAGGGAGCAAAGTATCATTTTCTCATTTTTAAAACAGAATCGATAGGTTTTGTATTAAGTTTAGAAGAGTTTTCAAGAGTTGGTTAAGCATGTTCAAACTTATTTTAAAGAAGTGCCTAAAAAAATCTTAGACGTGTTCGTATATACATATAAACTAACACTTTTCTCCCTAGTTTTAAAAAAGGAGGAAAACAAGTGAAAATTATGTAAAGTAGTTTAACTTTAATTCCTATTTGTATTTCCAAGTTTTTATAAAAGGAAATAAGTAAGTGAAAATAAATTTTCATTCCAATTTTGGGATGAAAATATTTTGCTTCCTTTTCACTTGTTTTTATTAGTTTTTAAAATTCGGGAGGATGGTGTAAGATCCCCGAAATACAATAGCAGTTAGTGTGAGAGTATCAGAATCAGAATAACAAGGTTTTGTTGGAATTGTAAAACAAATTATACGGGGACAACAAAATCTGCAATTTTAATTGATAATAAAGATGATCATCCTACCTCGATAAGACTTCTTATCCGATTTCTCAATCATCAACAACCTAATCGCGGCCTATCATTTGCTATACAATTTCATATGATCTCACACTTAAACATGCATGCATGGGACTGTATATATAATTACCTCCCTCCTCTATCGTACGTTTTTCACCTTTCAAAATATAATCTAAATTTGATTTGTTAATGAAGATTATAAAAGGAAGATTCAACGCACCATTAACACTAAAATGGCAAGCTAGTGAATATCATACATACATATATATATATTTGCCTTGTCTGTTAAGCAATAAATACATATAAAGTAGTCTAAGCAATGCAATATCGGCGAGGACCGAATATATAAGTATATTGTAATAAGTATATTAGAAAAAGAGTTAAATGTATAATAAAGATTAAAGAAATGTATCGGGATCAGAGCAGAAAGGAGAGGAGGGAAGTGGCAGCAATGATGGGTGTCAAGGGTAGCATCGTTTTGCATGCAAATACAAATATTAGGGATGGCAATGGAGGAAGAAAGGAACATCTTTTCTTTTCTTTTCTTCCCTTTATCTTCTTTTCTTTTCTTTACTTTTCTTTCTTTCATTCATTCATTCATTTTACCACTACGTTACACTCCTTTATCTTTTTCTGCATCTCTCTTTCACTTTCTCCGCTTTCTGGGGCTTACTCCCCCCCCCCCCCCCCCCTCACCTTTCATCGCTAGCCTAGCGTAGTAGTAGACTAGTAGTAACTTGCCTCTCTCATGCACTCTCTCCCTCTTTTTCCTCTTTGATTTCAGCGTCCAAAGTTTTCTACTAACATATTGGCCTTCCCTTAGTTTAACCTTCTCTTTTCTTTCACTATTTTTACCATACATTTATCCGTATTTGTACCCGCATCACATTTTTTTATGCACAATAAACTAATCTATCTAGTAACATGATTTTAATTAAAATAAATATATTTATCTAAATAAAATTAAATATATCTGTTCAACCTTTTGATCAAATAAAGAAAATTTAAAATTTTAATTATATTTTCAAAAAATTAAAAATATAAAAAAAAAACATCTCATAGGAGGGAAGAGGAGTATTTTTTTTGATGATAAGCGCTGACGTCATAATTACATCCCCGGAAAATAAGAGTAGAAATGCGTAGTAGTGTGTCATGGACTTGGTCAAGAGAACATTACTAGTAAAACCGATGTTTACCTGTTTCTACTTTAAAGAGTTGTGGCCCTCAAACATGTCTCCAACTCACTTATAATCCTTTGTTACTTTCTCAGAAAATTTTTACCACCCCAGAACCAAATCATTTGACTCCCAAATATGAAGAAAATTTTGCACAAAGGAATCAATCAATTGATCCTTTTCTTGTAAGTAGAGCAACTCAGGCCATAGTATAGATCATCATTATTTCCAACAACTTTCAATTTACTTATCATGTTCCAATGATTTCAGCACCTCTTCTTCCTTTCTTGACCAAACCTTTTCTCTTAAAGGAAATTTATCTAATAATGATTTTGATATAATCAAATAATTAAATAAATAGGATAACAGAATACTTGGATTAATAATTATTATTCATTACAAAAAATCTCATAATCACTCGTAAATTTTTGTGACAATCCAAGTCAAATCCGAGCCTTTTTAAAATCGAGTCAAATTCTCAATCCGTATCATGAATAAATCAAATTAGAATAAACTAACCCAAATGCAATTTCCCCCCCCAAAATCGGGTCAAATTCTCAATCCACATCACGAATAAGTCAAATAAAGTCGAATAAATCAGAGTACATTGAACCAAAACAACAATTTGGATAATTTACAAACCCATCACATACTCTAAAAGATATTTATGGTGTATTTAATAGTAATATTTTATCTTATATAGTAAATTAAAATTTTCACATATTTCGATGTAAGTATGAGGTGTTACAAAAATTTTTATGCTGTTAGTGATTCATTCCCCTAGATCAGGGCCTTGCCACTCATATTATCGTAAATAATTTAGAAATAGAAGTAGAATTCTAAATATATTTATGTAGTGATTAAAATATAATTAAAATATAATATAATATTTTCAAAACTGGTATAACAAAAAAAATTAAGTTAAGCAAACTACTAAATACAAAAAAACCCTGAAGTTTTGTTATTATATTATAATAATACAGATAAATATTATAAATGAATATAGGGCTAGACTCAAATGAGAACTAATTCTCCAAAAAACTAGTATGTAAACTAGTATGTTCTGTACTTTCATAACACATGTAAATATTTTTTCACTACTTTTTTCTTCAAATGCGTAATTTAGTCTTCTATATAGTTGTATTTTTATTTACAGAACACATGTATTCGTGATGAAAAATGTAGTACTAATATATTCTGTAAATCATATATATGTGTTCTGTAAACATTTTTCATTATTTTTTTAAGAATTAAAAGAATTTTCTCATATAATTGTGTTTGTATTTAGAGTACACATGTATTTTGAATAAAAAGTGTGATGATTTTTACAAAATAAGAAGTGTTATTTAAAGTTTTCCAATGAAGTAGTTCTCCATAAAACTCAACTCATAGATGAAAACTTTTGTTTGTATCGTTTAAGCAAATGATAATATTAAATTTTAATATGTTATTAATAATATTCAACTAACAAAAACTCATGTTAATATTTTTGGAAATGTAAATATTAATTTTAAATATATTAGTTATTTTGGATATCATTGTTATCTAATCAGATTCTAAATGTTGATGTAGACATGGTAATAGTAATAGTACTTTATACAGGGTTTATGAGCAATATGTACAGGCATCATGAATTTTCCAAGTTTGTTATATTGTAAAGGCAACACTTGATAAAACTAAAAGAAAAGAAAAAGAAATGTTCCTCATTACATTTTGTTCATCTCTTTTCAGCTTTTCTTGTATCTGAAAGGACACTAATCAGTTTGATCTTGGACTCAATGAAGCTTTTAATGATAAGGTGCAGTAGATCATACTATGATTTATTAAAGAGGTATTAATATTTAATCAGATTTTTACTTGGTAGTGCTTGCCAAAGATCGTTAAGTGAATCCATAACCAATATAAGAGTCCAATTTTCTATAAAGGCCAAACATTCTTAAATAAACCCTAGTAGTAGTAATATATGACATAATTTCTTTTTAAGATCTCCGATCTGTTTTTAACACCACCTTCGAAGCATGCGCTTTAATATATAGTGGAAAAATCAGTGTTTTATAGTCGTAGTTAGTGTTGGAATACTACATTGTGTTTTATACTTGTATAATCGATCGATCATTCGTTTGTGTTATTAACTAAGAAACTGTTGGAGTTGTTCTAAATCAAAATATTTCAAAACATGCTTAAAATCCAAAACTTAAACAAAAAATAAACTAGTGTAGATAGGGTAATTTTAATTTTAAACGGGATGCAAATAAAATAATAATGTAGTAGTATATAGGTAGGACAAAGACAAATGGTTATTGCTGACTGCAGAGAAAAGATGAAATAAATCACAATAATGGTAGGCTACCAGATAGGAGAGGAGACAGATGATTGCTTTTTGGGTACCTGGGAATAAAACTCTGTCTCTCTACAAAGATTGGCGTGAGCAAAACTTTTCTCTCACTTCACTTGAAATGGAGTAACAAAATGCAAAAAACTACATCTATGATTCTATGTATACAACTATACATTCATGTACTAATCTGTTAATTTGTATGTATAGCTAGCTCCTTAAAAATTGATGAGAACATGAGAAAGGAAATAAAATAGCACTTTGCTTTTTTATCTTTCATCACAATTATCTACTCTCTTTCCTATCCTTTTTTTTCCTCTTTACCACTTTATACCAGTATATTTTGAATATCTGCTGGCCTGTCTGTCCATTCAAAGGCTGGTCTGTGAATTTTTTTTATTAAAGCAGTGTTCGATTACTCTATTTATCATAGTTTTTTTTTTTTTTGGAATGTGGTGCTTTTGTAGTGGACCCTGATTTACATAAAGTAGTGCTATTTGCATGAAAGAAAAGAATGACAACATGTACTATACATTAGTATCCCTGCATATTGGTTTGGATTGAGATCTTCTGTTTGCAGCTTTTCATTATCTCGCTGGTAAACTTATTAGTAAATTTATATCAACTACCAATATTTTACCTCATGTGTGTGTGATTAGGGATGACATTGTTAACACCATTCGAGATCATTAATCGAATCCAAATCTGTTATCGACACGATTCGATCAACTCGAATGTATCCCAAAATAAATATTTTATCACACTCTCGAGAAACCGGAGAATAATTTATCACATTCTGATGTTAAAATTGTTCTCATTTGAGCGGGAACCATATATGTTAAATGTTAGTAAATCTTAGACTCGCACAAAAGTAACACATTAAGGAACACGATATTAAACCCGAAATGACCATTTATGTTATTGGCATAGCCCCAAGATAACTAGATGATCACTGATTTAAGCTTTTGCACTAACCCAACTTTAACAATAATCCATAGAGTACACTTTACAGGAGCAGTCAATCTAACAATAAACTCAACAGAGAAAGGGGGAATCTCAAGTTTTATAGTAATTTATAGTAATATATAGTTTGCAGAAAAGAGAGACAAAAAGAAAAAGGAAAAAGTAATTACCCAATAAATTAAAAGGGAGTAGAAAAAAAGTTAAAGAAACATCAATAATAAGTATAAAGAAGGTGGTTAGTGTTCTAGTATAGTTCTGCTTACATTCCTCAAGCTTTCCATATATTCTCTCTTAAACTTGTGTCTATAGAACTAAATACATTTCAAAGAAGGTGTGGGTGGATTTTTGAAGGAGGTTTGAAGTTGAGAGAAATCTTGATCAGGATCACATAGGCTAGTGACAAGTTTCAAGGTATTTTTGTGGGTGGGGGGTGTGTCTTTGTATAAGTAATGCGTGCAGGAGCTATAACAGTTCAACAGACCCTCACTACAGAGGCTGCTTCTGTATTGAAGCATTCTCTTGGCTTGGCGCGGCGGCGAGGCCATGCTCAAGTTACTCCATTGCATGTAGCTACCATTCTTTTGAGCTCTAGAGGCAGTCTTTTGAGAAGGGCTTGTCTCAAATCTCAGTCACCACAATCTGTACATCCTTTGCATTCTAGAGCACTTGAGCTTTGCTTCAATGTGGCTCTTAATCGTCTTCCGACCACGCCTGGTCCTCTTCTACATGGCCAGCCTTCGCTCTCTAACGCTCTCATTGCGGCCCTCAAGCGTGCACAAGCCCACCAGAGGAGGGGCTGCATTGAGCAGCAGCAGCAACAACAGCAACAGCCTCTTTTGGCTATTAAAGTTGAGTTGGAGCAGCTCATTTTGTCTATTTTGGACGATCCTAGCGTGAGTAGAGTTATGAGAGAAGCTGGTTTTTCGAGTACTTTGATCAAGAACAACTTGGAAGAGTCTGCTAATTCAGCTTCACCTGTTTTTCAGTACTGTTATAATAGCAGTACTTCAGGTGGTGTTTACTCATCTCCTTGTTCTCCTAACTCTACTGCTGATGCTACTAATTATCCTACTAATTTCTTGCATACCCAGTTCTTGAATTACTCTTCTGAGCAAAACCCACTTTTCTTTTCACCTCTAAAGAAAGTTCAAGAACCAGATTATGTGAAGGAAGAGGATGTCAAGTTGGTCTTTGAAGTCTTGTTGAGGAAGAAAAAGAGGAACACTATTATTGTTGGAGATTCAGTGTCTATAACTGAAGGTCTCGTTACTGAAATCATGTCGAGGATTGAAAGAGGCCGGGTTCACAGTGATGTTCCAGAAGAATTAAGATCAGCCCATTTCATCAAGTTTCAGTTTTCATCAATCCCATTGAGGTTTATGAGAAGAGATGAAGTGGAGATGAACTTATCAGACCTGAAAAGAAAGGTGGATTCACTTTCTTTAGGAGGAAGGGGAGTGATTATATTCACCGGTGACTTGAAATGGACAGTTGAAAATCATTATGATGATCCAAAAGAAGGTATTTATAGCTCAGTTGATCATTTGGTCTCAGAGATAGGAAGGTTGCTCTTTGAGTATAGTAGCTCAAACACAAAAGTCTGGTTGATGGCTACTGCAGATTACCAAACTTACATCAAGTGCCAAATGAAACAACCGTCTCTTGAGGTGCAATGGTCTCTTCAAGCTGTTTCTGTTCCATCCGGTGGACTTGGCTTGAGTCTCAACGCCACTAGGTGAGTAAGCTAGCTACTTAATTAACTAACATTATTTTTGTGAAAAGTAATTATGATGTGTTTCAAGATTTATAAGTTGCTAGATTTGTATAATTATTACTACTACTACCTTATATGATCATATATGTACTGTCTAATGATAGTTATATAAATTAGGATACCATATATGGTTAGTCTTTGAAGCCACCTGTAGTGTCTATTTGATATAAGCTTTCTTTGGTCTGAACAAAGGTCAGGGTCATATGTCATTACTGGGGAAAAAGTAAGGTTGGAGGGGAGACAATAATGTGAATCATCACTGTCCTTCCTTTCTTGCCTGCTCTTGTCTATAATATCACTTGTGACTTGTATTTGGTAAACAAGAAACTGGAAATGGAGGAAATAAACAAAACATACCTGAGATTTTGATACCGTGTGTCTTCACAAAATTACAAATCATACTATAATGATATTTTATATAGTTTTGTTCTTATTGCTAGAAGTATTTCACTATTGATCATTTAGAAGTATAATCTTTGTTTGAACTTGTTCTTTTTGGTGCCAGTAAGGGGGAACTTGGAATAACAAGATAGAGCTTTAAATACATGCATGTAGTTATTTTCTTTTCTTTTTTGGTTTAAAATGAAACATTTAGTATTCTAGTTGGATAAAATTCATACAGACATTTTCCAAAATCAATATCCATCTTTCTTAGTTAATTTTCTGTATCGTAAATTCTTAACAATTCAATTATTGAAATCATGACAACTTACTGGTTTATGTTACTAGTGTACATGAATCAAGGATGGCCCCATCTCAAATGCTAGAGAGAAAACTATTCACAAGCAAAGAGGAAGTAGATGTGTTCACTTGCTGTGCAGAATGCACTATCAACTATGAAAAGGAAGCTGCTTTATTCAAATCAGGCCAGCATAACAAGCCTTCTTGGCTCATATCACAGAGTTCTGATTCCCTTCAAAGGGTGAGAATTGTCTGCGATTCTTTTGTTACATTTTCTTTCGAATTCATTATACAGTAGCTTATAGATGATATAGAACTGAATTTAATTAATCTTTTGCTTCAGGATAATTTGGCTGAGTTGAGGAGGAAATGGAGTAGACTATGTCATAGCCTCCACCAAGGCAGGGTTCAGAACCACATGGATTCTTCTTTGCTAAGCAACAGACGTTTGATTGGAACGAATCAGTCGTATACTTCAACGCATCCATGGTGGCCTAATAAGAATCGCGCATCTCCTGACACTAATTCAATCTCATTTGCGGATTCAGGGTTAAAGCATAATCGTGTAAGTGGCAGTACTGTCCCACGTTTCAGACGACAACAATCATGTCACATTGAGTTCAATTATGGCGACCGCTATAACAAAAAAGCAGAGGAACCAAACTTGAATTCTCTCAAGGACGGGGAAGGAAAAGAAGAGATAATCACACTTGCTCTTGGTAACATTGGATCCTTGGATTCTGAGAAAGGTGAAAGAAAGATCCATGATGGAGATTTATGCGAAGTGCTACAAGAGAATATACCTTGGCAATCTGAAAAAATTCCTTCAATTGTTCAAGTCCTGATTGAAAATACCAAGAAAGACAATACTTGGATGTTAATTCATGGAAATGATTCAATTGGGAAGAGAAGATTAGCACTTGGAATTTCAGAATTAGTATTTGGATCAGCTGACTACTTCTTGTGCATGAACATGAGTGATAAAGGAAATAAGATAAACTCGTGTTCTGAAATACTCGAAAAGGCATTGAGAAGTAATGAAAAGCTTGTCTTTCTAATAGAAGATATTAATTTAGCTGAACCCCAGTTCATAAAGTTTTTAAGTGATGGATTTGAGACAGGGAATTTTGGGGAGACATCTAAGAAAGAAGATTGTGTATTCATATTATCAAAGGCATCTCCTATGATGCACCACAGTGAGGAAAAGCAAATGAAGAAGTCAGTCATCCAATTGAAGCTGGGGTTCAGTGAAACAAGTCCTAGATTTGACCAAAAACGCAAACTAGACTATGATTTTTCGGGAAGGAGCAAGTCTGCAAGGTTCAATGAAAAGGAAATAGAGTGCTTGATCATTAGTGAAAATTTGAACAAAAGAGATCTGAGTAGAGAATCAAGCTCTAACACCCTTGATCTTAATCTCATGGCTGATGATGATGACGACGATGGGGATGACAAAAAAGATTTACTTTCAAGCGACATTGAGAATTCACTCAAGTTTCTTGAATCCATCAGAAACCAGTTTGTTTTTGACCAAGAATGTCGAAAAATGAAGGACACGTTCTTGAACAAGATCAAGAGAGCATTTGAGGCGGCAAAACAGGATGCCGATCACGACGAATTACAAGTTGAGGAGGCAGTTTTAGATGAATTAGTAGGTGGGTGTGGTCAGTTTCTGGAAAATTTGTTTGATAAATGGTTAAAAGACATTTTTCAACCAAGTTTGAATACAACAAAAAGTGGCGGGAAAGATGCTGGGAGTATAATTAGGCTTTGTTTGGGTGACAAAAAAGAGAGCGGGGGTATACAGGAGGGGGGCGGTATACAAGAGGATGGGTTTAAGGGTTCAATTCTGCCCAAGAAAATCCATTTCTAAGTTAATTTCTGTAACGTTTTTAATTAGTAGTGTTTATTTCTCTTTTGTATAAACCTTTCTTGCAATTTGCAATGTCCTTGTGTATCTAACTAATCAATGGTCTTTCATTAGTGTCCGGCTTTCTTCTTTTATTGCAACCGCCACACAATCTTTTTATCTTAGTCATAAACCAAATTAAACATGGCATATTCAGTATATTTACGTACGTTGGATATATCGAAGGTGAGATATACACATTATCTTTAGTTTCGAGAATTGAGAAGTTTCGTAGTTAACTCTGATATTTTTTAGTGTAGTAGTTGTGCCCAAGCCTCAGTGCAGTGAGGACTGTATAATTATCGTAACAAGTTGTGAGAAACAAAAGATTGTAAAATTCAAGTTGAGTCGAGGAAAGGTCTTGATCAGCATGCCAATTTTGGTCTGCTAACGGCGAATCTTGATTTGATTTTGGACGTATTTCTTGGATTAAGGGCTTGACAATAAAGAAAACTTGACCACTTTTTCTTTGTCACACTTTGAATTCTAGATGTGCCAAATGTGAACTTATCTTTAAGTTCACATCTCTCTCTCCACACACACTTGAAAGATTATATTACAAAGGGGTGTACGTGTAAGTAATCCACCACGAGTAGGGCTTCAAAATTAGGCTAAACAAAGTTATCTCTAATATATAATTAGCAAAAAAAAAGTTATCTCTAATATATGATCATTACAATGCCATAACAAAGGCATCCATGATTATCAAATTTTCTTTTGACTGCAATCACTAACCAATCCATTCAGATGTTTGGTTTTTTTGGTAGGGTATAAGTGATGATAACCAAGAAAAAGAGAGTTCATCATAATTGTTTCATTGTGCCTTTGCATAACACACAAAACACACTAACATAAACATACACCTCCTCTCCTTTTCATTGCATTCCAATCTTACTCTTAGCTTCAAATACTTGTCTTTTTACTACGCATTTCATTAATTTGACTGAAAAGAGCTCAACAAATAAAAGAAAGAATGATTGCATCTAGCGGCGGATGTGGGGGGTGGGGGTAGGTGTGCCTTTCTATGATAGGGAAATGCAATAATTCTTTACGAGTGAGGAATAGTAGTTGTAGTATTTGTGTTAGAAATAGATTGTGATAGTGCAAGTGTTGCGAGGATCCATTATTTGTATTGTACTGCTTGTATATACTAACGAAAAATATAAAGGCACACAACTTGGCCCGAGCGGGGTGAAGGATCAGTAAACCCTTGCAAAAGTTTCAAGTTTTAGTTTTTGTGAGAGTACCATCTTCTCTGAGGTGTGCTTGGAGACGTGGTGGAACCAAGCGGGGATAGAACAGTATAGAGGGAAAACCTGACAACCCATAACCTTTACATTTCTGGTATAGTATAGTACCAGATCTTGGTGACTAAATTAGTTTGCCTTGATTGGTCATGGATTCTAACTCTCGAATGAGCACAAGGCCCTATCCAATGATAACACTATTTTTAGTGTTTTTTGACACTATTTTATTTTAGTGCTAAAATTATATAATTTACAAAATCAAAGAGTTGCACATCCTACACTATAAACAATCTTTTACTTATGAAATAGAATATTTTTCTTACATAAAAATAATTTTTTTAATGAATCATTTATTAATATATAAACTTAAAAAATCACTTCCTAAATATATGATTTTATAATTATGATTTATTGAAAATAATTAAAGCTAAAAAATATAAATTTCTGATAAAAAAAATGGAAATATGAAATCAATAAAAATTTAGAGTTAAAAAATATAAAAAAATTGTAAGTTAATAAAAGATAAAATAAAAAAGATTTGAGTTTTGGGACTTAAAAAAAATAAATTTGTATTTATTAACAAATATGAGGGTATAATTGAAATTTTGATGACACCAAATTTGATGTCACTCCAATTATTTAATGTCATCTTGACATTATTTTAATGTTCCATTGTAGTTGGTTTTACACTAAAATAGTGTTAAATTGACACTAATTTATTGTTTTAATGTCCCATTGAAAATGCTTTAATAACGGATTTTTTTTAATGAAAATATTATTCGCCTTGGACCTAGAGCGTTACAAAAAAACAAATTGAAAATCGACCATTACAATTATACCACCTTGAATTAACCGACCAAAGATCACAACTATAAAAACCAAACATCACAAGCAATATACTTACCATTCAAGTTAAACGTTCAAACCCATCATACGACATTCATGGTTAAATAAAAAAAATCATTCGAACCAAGTTAAAAAATTACCAACATTTAATCGTAATCGAATTCTTCTCCTTCATCTCCGTATTCTCTACTTCCTCTTCTCCTTATCCTTGTTGATTTGCGCATATTGCATGTAGCCAATTAATAAAGAAAATGACATAGAAAGTCTCAATTCTCAATTGATTTTCTTGAAAAACTTATTCAGCCTTGTTTGAATTTATTGTTTCCTCGTTTGAATTTATTGATTTATCAAATGGATGACTTTTTACTTATAAATAACAGTATATATATTATCTTGTGGTGATAGGAGCATGGTAATACACTTGACTAGATCGACTAGCCAAGATAAATAACTCTTTTGATTTTAATCGTGAACTTAAATCAATCGTAACAACACGATTTCAGTTAATTTGTACACAACATCCAGTACTATCGAACTAATCACATTTGAATAAGTATACTTTTCTTCCCCCTTGATAAATAAGTTTGATGATTTCTTACAATTCACCATAAAGACAAATCATATAACGCAATACATCAACCCATCCTCTCTATTCTCTACATTTTTCGTCATTTATTTAGGAGATTCTCGTGCAATAGGCAGTGGAAGTGGTGCATGGGCTTCTCAATGGTTGGCGCATAGCGACCACTGGAAAATGATGGTGATTCAAGACCTTTCTGAACAGCTTCACATAAAAAGATATCTTCATCCTGGAATTAGATACCACCTCTTACCTCTTAGAATTATGTATTTGCTAGTATTAGTATGATTAGGGACTATACTTGATTTATTACCTGGACACACTTGCTGTCTTGCAAACTGCTTTCGATAAAGTCTTTGTTATCCTGCAATGACACATACAGTATTATCCTTTGTTGGCTTTTTTAATAATGGAAAAATTAGTAATTACACCTCATACGAAGATGTTATCAATGAGTAAATTAATTATAGAAATTCTAAATAATGGAAAGCCTATTCTTTTGAAATTATTTTCTTTTGAACACTTCCTTTAATAACTAGCATTCAAACTCAATTTATTAAATTCAATAAATGAATAAATGTTAAAGTTTACAAGAAAATGGGTCTACAGATTTAAAGCTTTGTAAGGTATTAACCCTCCATTCTAACTGAGTTATATATATATTCAATTGGTAGAATGGCTACAAAGAAGTAATGAATTCTTGCAAAAAATAATTAAATCAAAGTATGATAACCGTTCTTGAGCGCCCCAGTGAGTTTGGTCCAAACGTAGTAAACGACGAGTTCTCCACAAAAGCTAATTATTAGAAAGCTAATTACATAGTTTGTATGAAACCTTCAAGAGGGCAATAATTGACTCCGAACGATCCAGAAACAGATAGAACAGGTGCAGAAGTTGCAACAGATATGGTTATGGAACATGGGACATCTTTTATGTGGTTTTTAAGAAAACAATTAATTCAGCAACTTTACTTCCACATTATCTGTATCACTGATGATATAAATCATATAATTGCTTTCTTTCTTTAATTTGTCTCAAGACTATCAAAGAAAAGGCAAAGGTTACCTTAAACGAGGGATCTAGGAAGTAATCAAATATCACTTGGCATTTTCGTGGTCCAAGGGGTAGTACTAGATTAGTATCCATCCAGGGCCCATACCTGAGATCTCCGGATCAAAACAGAACTGATTTAAGAAAACAAAACAAGAACATGATGAATTTAAAGTAAACTGGCACAATCATATCATATATAGCAGCACCAAGCCTATTGACCTATTAATCATAAAGTTGGGATATATAAAAGCATATAGAGCTTTTGATCCAAGCCGATCAGCATCCTTGTGATTTACCAACTGACCACTATCACACCTCTGGATACTGACCTTCTCAAACACCTACTTCCGCAAAATGCAAAGAGTTAAAAATAGAATGTCATCAGAGAATTGGAGAGTTACGAACACAAGCATAGTACCACAGATAACAAAAGGTGAACTAAGAGTATAAGAAAGGTGCATACTGAGGTGGAATATGACTCAAGATTAAGGCCAGATGCGAGACCTCTATGTGCATATGGTACATGATATCCACCATCTAAGTAGTTATCACAGAATACCTGCTAAACAATAATATAGTTCTGAGTATCCATACATCACATATCCTACCAAAACAACTATATTAGCTTTATAGAGAAAGTGCAGATCCCCCTAAAATATATCTCTTCAGTGAGATATAATTAGGTCAACTATGATTCGTGAGGTGATGTGGATAAAAATTATACTCATAGCACATATATGAATATATAATTGCTCATATATGACACATGTGAAAATATGTAATAATCCTTCAAGGACATATTGTTTTCACATGCCACTGCAACAATTTTGCGGATTTGTGCACATGATTGTAGAAGAATCAACATTATTTTATTTCAGATCGTCACTAAAATCTTTTTTTAAAGGTTAGATTTCTCATATACAATTGCTCCCCTTCTCAAGTTCCGGTATTGATAGCTAGAGTTTTGACATGCCTTTACTTAAAATCTGAATGCTATGTACAAAATATTTATATACTCAATTTGTTAGAAACTAATACTACGTACATTGTTATAGTTTAGGTTATATTGTACCATATCAAGTTCCAATTTTTGTGTCGACAGGTATAAATTTAGAGATGGCCAATATCAGGATATACTTTTGTTTCGAAGAGAATTAACCTTCCAATTGCATTCAATGATGTATTCCCGTCTGCACAGATAACTCAATGATGAATCCACTCCAGTCAGGATATCTGAAGCGCTACCAAGCCATTCAGTACCCACATTACCAAGAGATTGTTGGTGAGGAAAATTTTCAGATTCCAAATTCAGAAGAATAAATGGTCCCCAGCTAGCTACTCCAAGTGGAACCAATCCAAATTCCTACTTCCAAATGCCCATAAATATTACCATAATTACTCTCGGCCAGAAAATGTGGCTTAAGCCTAGGTTTAGAATGCACCCACATTTAAATTTGCTGCATACATTAACATTGAAGTTCTGAATACCCGTAATTCTAGTTGCCTTGAGAAGTTTTCCACCTAATCCATACGTCCATCCCTACAGAAGATTATCCATTAGTTTATCCTTTACATTTTCACCAGCGGAGAATATATCTCTTACAGAAAACATCAAAGCAAGAGGCCGGTTCATTACACTGATATAAATATTAAATATTAAATGCTCAAAAGTTCTAACTGATAACCTCATCATCATGGTCATTGGCTTACAAATATTGTTATTAAATCACTTAAGTGGACTTGAAGCAAAGAACTAACACTGCTGCAATGTTTTAAACAAATCAGGAGACGCTATATTTAAAAAAATGAGGACTGACATGTATAATTAGCCACCCATAATCATTTCCATTATCTACTATAAGAACTAGAACAGCATGCTACTTAGTTCAGAAATAGCTTGCTTTACCCATACAAAACCAACGGGTCCGATATAATTCATACAAGTAGGACCAAGTGCAGATCACATGCACATATTCAACATAATAATTTTAGAAAATATATTCCTTTGACTGAAAACAATTTCTATCAAGTGTCAACTTCAGTAAATACACAACTCCAGTTACCCAGAAGATAGGAAATGCAGCAATCAAGTATCAACAACTAAAACTCGTGAATATAATGACAAAATACAGAAAATGTAAATACAAATCTAGATATACTATAATTTTTTCCTATAAGATGTGATTTCCTCCAGTGAAGGATCCATAGATGTCCTAATCTCACAAAATTCCTTGTTAAAGGATCCATAGTGGTCCTAAATATAATTTAAATCATAGTTGAAACCACTGAATGTTAATCATTATGATGATTCAAGAGAAGGTATTTAAAGCCCAGTTGACCATTTGGTCTCAGAGATGGGAAGGTTGCTCTTTGAGTATAGTACCTCAAACACAAAGGTCTGGTTGTTGGCTACTGCAGATTACTAAACCTACATCAAGTGCCAAATGAAATAGCCTTCTCTTGAGGTGCAATGGTCTCTTCAAGTTGTTTCTGTTCCATCTGGTGGACTTGGCTTGAGTCTGAATGCCACCAAGTGAGTAAGCTAGCTACTTAATTAATTAAAATTATTTTTCGTGAAAAGTACTTATGATGTGTTTCAAGATTTAAAATTGCTAGTTTTGTTGTTATTATTGCCTTGTATGATCATATCTGTACTGCCTAATGATAGATATATGCAAAGTGCTGCAAGAGAATGTGCCTAGGCAATCAGAAAAAATTCCTTTGATTTTTCAAGTCAAAATTGAAACCAAGAAAGAAAATACTTGGATGTTAATTTATGGAAATGATTCAATTGGGAAGAGAAATTAGCACTTGGAATTTCAGAATTAGTATTTGGATCAGCTTACTATTACTTGTGCATGAACATGAGTAATAATGGAAATAAGATGAACTTGTGTTCTGAAATACTCGAAAGGGCATTGAGAAGTCATGAAAAGCTTGTCCTTTTGATAGAAGATGTTGATATAGTTGGATATTAATGAAACAGGCAAGCAAATTCTATCAGAAAGTAAAGCAAAACTTCAATAAACTTACATGATATGGGCAAGTAAAGCAAGCCTTCTTGCCACTTCCAAGTGCCAGAAGGGAGGCATGATGGCGACATACATTGTGAAATGCATGAAGTTCACCATTATCATCTCGACACACCACATACTCTATGTTTCCTAACCTGCCACGGTTTTATTATTCACCCACATCAGCAATCATATAATAACAAAACTTATCACAAAGAAAATTCACTTGTGTAAACACATCAAACACTTGCACAAGGTGACACGCCAAGTATAGTTATAGCATTATAGACCAATAGTTGTTTTTACATAGACTTTGAAAGCATGTTGTTTCATTATTTTTAGTGATCAACCCTTTGACAATTCCCATGGCCGGTCACTAAAAATGGATAGACCAACATGTCTCCAAGTAACCAGTGCTTACACAATGTCTTCTTCGACATTTGATAAATTCAGTTCAAATATACATTTAGCAAACATAAGCATTTGCAATATACATTTAACAAGCTTTTCACATATACAACAAAATTTAGTACCACTGCAATAAGATCGAACATCAAGAGTAAGAATAAAAATAAGCACAGTCGAATATCATCCAACTTAAATAAGCTGGAGAACACTAATATCGAATACCTGCCAGTGAAGAAATCACCTACTTGTTTAATCTGCTCATTATACCCTGAGATTGTCAATCAATAACTCAACAGTAATATAAATACACTAATAAAAACATACAAACACAGAAAGATTAGAAGATACATATATAGTGATACCTACAGCCTGCCAGCCCTTGTAAAAGACACGATCGAGTTCAAGAGATAGAAATGAAGGGCTAGTATACCAAGAACTGGGTGGGGTTATAGCCTTTTCAATTGGGATTTTAGGATTAAATTCACCAACTAATAATCGACCCTCTAATGAATTTGAGATTTTGACAAGTGATCGAGGTTGCATATAGCATGATTTTGGAATTGGGTGTAATTTAGTTCTTCTACTGATATTATTATTTTCTTGGAAATTAAGAGGGGATTTGATAGGCTTAACAATCATCATTGCCTGGTGTTTGTTAAAAACCTCTAGTTGACCTTAATAAACACGGTTCATACAAGGGTTAAAGGTTCATGAACGGCAAACATAATATCATTTTTTTTCATTTTCATCGCTTAAGTCGATATAAATATCATATTAGTAATTTTTATACTAAAAAAATAGATATAAATATTTTTCAAAATTATTAAAATTTGAATAAATCATTAAAAATCATACCAGGTATAAATTTAAATTCGTGAATTATATTTTGCAAAGAAAATGAGTTTTATTA
Source organism: Oenanthe sinensis (assembly GCA_028671895.1). Classification (NCBI taxonomy): domain Eukaryota; kingdom Viridiplantae; phylum Streptophyta; class Magnoliopsida; order Apiales; family Apiaceae; genus Oenanthe; species Oenanthe sinensis. Next base: position 50,868,148 of record CM053804.1, read on the forward strand.
TATTTAGTTATTTTTAAAATAATAAATCAAAAAGAAAAAATTAATAAAATTAATAAATAATAGTAAAATAATTTCATAAATTTTGAAAATATTAACAAAAATAATAGAATTTACAAGTTTTCGTTTGGTCATCATAACATGTAAAACAAATATGTAGAACTCGAAAAAATGATATTATCAATTCTTGAATACATATTTAGAGTTATCAATATGATATTTATGAAAACTTAAATGACTCAAATAATATGCCGTTGAGATCAGTGATGAAAGTGATACTAGGTCTGCACTTCATAATTCAAGCTTCGAAAGGAATTGTTCGGAATTGCAGAATTATAATTAGAATGCAAGAATATCTAGTTTTGTAGGATACTGTTTGCAAAATACAAGATTATTTTAAAATTATTTATATATATATTTTTTAGAAAGTCGTTCATAATTTTTTTGAAAGATGTTAATCAACCAAACTAATATACCAAAACAACAATTATACCCACAGAGGCTTAATATTAATTGAACATCTCTCTCAACATTTTTCTAGATTTTTCTTTATTCTTTCACGAGATTCTCGTGCAATAGGCAATGAAAGTGGTGCATGGCCTTCTCAAAGGCTGGTGCATAGCGGCCACTGCAATATGCCGGTGATTCAAGACCTTTCTGAACAGCTTCACATATAAAAATATCTTCACCCTGAAAATAATACTACCTTTTAGAACTAATATGTTTGCCAACATTAGTATAATTAAGGATTAGTCTTGTGTGACCTGTAGGTTTTCATTGTCTTTCAAACTACTCTCGATAAATTCTTTGTCATCCTGCAACAAGACACGCTAATTGTAATATACAACCACTTATCGTAGTCATTATACTTGAAAGCTACTATTTATCTTGATTGTGGAATGCTTCTTTAATTTGAAACAGCACAGTAAACAACATTTTATAGCATCTGGAGGGATTGAGGCAAGGATCAGATTAAGAAGTTGCCGATGTTGTGGCATACAAGACTATGAGAGTACGGGACATATTTTGGGTGGTTGTCATGAAAATAATCAAACTTTGACCTTTTATCCAAATCATTTGTATTCTTAGTGATGCAATGCTTATTTTCTCCAATTTGTCCCTAGGGAAAAAGTAAAGCTAGATAATACCATGAGCAATGGATCGAGAAAGTAATCAGATATCACTTGGCATTTCCGCTGTCCAAGGGGTAGAACTAGATTAGTATTCATCCAGGGCCCATACCTGAGATTTTCGGATCAGAAAGTACAGTGAAAAGAATGAAACAAGAAAGAGATGAATTATGAACAAACGGACAGAAGCAGATCTTATAGAGCAGCACCAATTGTACTGACCTATTAATCATAAAGTTCGGGAAAATAAAAGCATATAGAGGTTTTGATCCAAGCCAATCAGTATCCTCATGACTTTCCACTTGATCACTATCACGCATTAAAATGCTAACCTTCTCAAACACCTATATTCGTAAATTGAAGAGGATTATAAAGAGAAATTTATCAGAGTTAGAAAGCCATGGGAGAATAAACTTTAAGCTATACATAAGCGCAGATCTTCTGATTTTTCACCCATTATGCTGTAAATAAATGTACAAGCTTAATACCAATGATACTAAAGGTGAACTAAGAGTCTGAGAAGGATGCATACTGAGTAGGAATAGGAGTCGAAACTGAGGCCAGATGCGAGATCTTTATGCACATATGGTACATGATATCCGCCATCCAAGTAATTGTCACAGAATACCTGCTAGACAATGATGGAACTCTGAGTTGTCCATACATAAAATATGCTTCCAAAACAGCTGAAATAGCTTTATAGACAAAAACAGATACTGTAAAATGAAAGTTATGAGACTAAACTCTATTAACTTGTCACCCAGGCGGATGTTATTATAAGATAGTTGAAGAGAATTAACCTTCCAGTTGCATTCAATGGTGTATTCTCCTCTGCACAGATAACTCAACGATGAATCCACTCCATTAACACTCAGAATCTCTGCTGCACTACCAAGCCATTCAGTACCTATATCACTATCTGATTCTTGACGAGGAAATATTTTAGATTCCAAATTCAGAAGAATAAATGGGCCCCAGCTAGCTACTCCGATCGGAACCAATCCAAATTCCTGTTATCAGATGCTACAATCAGAAATTTGGCTTAAGCATAGGATTGAATGCTCCATTAACATATAGTCATACATATACTGCATACATTAACATTGAAGTTCTTGATTCCCGTGACTCTAGGTGCCTTGAGGAGTGTTCCATCCAATCCATATGTCCATCCCTACAGAAGATAATCCATTAGCTTATCCTTTCCATTTTGAACAACAGAACACATATCTCTCATGTTCACAGAAAACATGCAAGCAACAAGCTGATTCATTACATTGACCTAAATAATGGATATTGACTGTTTAAAAGTTCTAATAAGTAATAAGTAGTAACCTCAACATCAATTCATCATGGCTTAAATTGGGTTACAACTTCGTTCTCAAATCACAAAAGTGAACTTAGATTAAAGAACTAACAGTGCTGTAATGTTTTTTATGAATCAGGAGACGTTATATTATATAAAAATTAGAGGACTTGCATGTTTAATTAGCAAGCCATAATCATTTTCAATTCTACTAGAACAGTATGCTACGTAGATCAGAAATAGCCTGCTCTACCTATACAAAGCTAATATTAATATTCCAATGTAGTTCTTAGAAGTTAGACTGAATGCAGTTCACATTCATATATGTTCAAAAAGCTGGAAAAATATGTGCTTACTGCCTTTGAAGATCAGAACAACTCTAGATATATCCACTTATGTTACTAGGCCTCGGCTAATAATGGGTGCATATCTTAGTGTCGGATTATTAATTTTTTCAATATTTAGGATTTTGGATATTGATCTGAAATTGAACACGGGTGAGGGATTGACATGTAAATTTATTACGTGAAATTTTATGTAATCTTATTTAATGGCAGATAGTGTCTACTACTGATTGAACGTATATACTTAAATTTACATGTCAAATTTATAGCAAAATATCAAAAGGATAACGGAGAAACTAGTCTCCATGAACCTCGCTTCTATAAAAAAATGTTTTGAGGCCTTATATTTCATTTTGAACTAAATAGCTGCAAGGCGAAGTGTCCACTTTCAGTATGAAGGTACCGGCTCAGATCCATACCTACACTAATGTCATGTCCTGGGACACGGGTATGTGAAAATCAGAGAGCCTGGGTAACAGGAGATCCAAAAGGTAGGAAATCCAGCAATCAAGTATATATATGGTTAGAGATTTAAAGAACTTACATGATAGGGGCAAGTAAAGCAAGCCTTCTTGCCACTTCCAAATGAAAGAAGAGAGGCATGATGGCGACAAACATTGTGAAATGCATGTAGTTCACCATTATCATCTCTACACACCACGTACTCTATATTTCCTAACCTGCCACAGTTTAGTAATCAGCTACCTCAAACTATCGTGTAAAAAGAAAACCAAGACAAAAAGGTTTCACTTGCGTCCTCGTAGGTTCCTAACTAAATTTTATTTTTTTGAAACTTACACCACATAGTTCTCATGAAAATAATTAATTTGTATTTAGTATCCGAATTAGAGATCCAAAAATCTTTACCAAATGTTCTCCTAAAAAGAGAGCTATCACATAAGCCACAGAAGAGTAAGAATACCTGCCAGTGAAGAAATCACCTGCTTCTTTGATCTGCTCAGTATACCCTGTAAGTGTAGATCAAAATCAAAACATTAACATAAAATATCACGCGCACCAACACATACTTAAGACAGATATAAATGGAGGGTTTGGATAATGGGATTACAATCCAGTTAATGGCAACGAGATTTCAATACAAAAATGTATGAAAATATCATTTTCATAACTTATTTACTAATTTAAAATTTCATGATCCAAACGGTCTCAAAGAGTCATACCAACAGCCTGCCAGCCCCTGGAAAAGAGACGATCAAACTCAAGAAAGAGAAATGAAGGGTTTGTATACCAAGAGCTGGGTGGGGTCATAGCATTTTCGATCGGTATCTTAGGATTAAATTCAACAACCAATAATCCACCATCTGAAATTGAAGTAGAATTGGAGAGCTTGAGAACCGATCGAGATCGTATATTACATAATTTTGGGAACGGGTCTTTTTTGATTCTACTAGTGATATTTTCTTGCAAAGTTTGAGAAAAGCGGAGATTCTTCACAATCATCATTTCCTAGTTTCTTTGATAAAGTTGTAGACACCAGTCCACCACAATTATATACACATGTGTACACAGAGTCGATGATATTTTATGTAGACAGCAGACATTACGATAGTGGACCGGTAATCTCTTCTAGAAAATCCTACACTTTTTAACAGCATAATTTCCTTGATTTACACGGTTTAGTCATCCAAAACAGCAAAGTGCTGGTTTGTTACGTTTGTATATTGTTATACCCTCATGTTGTGTCTGTTTTTCGGTTGAGACACTGTAATATGACATGTGCTTCTTCTCATCATCTCCTGGTATGCCCTAGGCTGGTAGGGCGTGCCCTGATTAGGAAGATGGTTCACTTTGGTTTGGAGATGAGGGCTCACCTTGGTTTGGAGTCTCGTCTTTAAGAGGGCTCTCCATGAGAGAAGGAGAACAAGGCTCTCCCCGAAGAAGTGGGCTCGCCCTGATACGAAGAGGGCTCTCCATGAGGAAGAAGGGGATGAGGTCTCGCCCTGGTATGGAAACTCGTCTTGAGAAAGAAGACTCGTCTTTGCCATGAGGGCTCTTCCTAAAGATGAGGGCTCTCCCTGAAGAAGTGGTCTCGCTCTGTGAGAAGCTGTGTCTATGGGAAAAAGGAATTTTGAAAAAAGTCTCATAAGCATCTACAATACATTAGCAGACTTGGGGTAGTTGTTGTGCCCGTTTTTCTATACATACAGGGCGCGCCTTATTCCGGTCAAGTTTCGAAAGTAACACAGGTTCACACGGCATATCGAGGGTCGACGCCAAGGCTACTCCTCCTTCGTGAGTCGACGCTTAGGCCTTTCCCCTCATCAACTTCATCTTCAAGGCGAGGGTTGACGCCTACTCTTCATTCGTGAGTCGACGCCCCCCCTCGTCAACTTCATCTCCAAGGCGATGGTCGATGCCAAAGCTACTCCTCCTTCGTGAGTCGACGCCTCCCCTCGTCAGTTTCATCTCTAAGGCGAGGGTCAACGCTTACTCCTCATTCGTGAGTCGACGCCTCCCCTCGTCAACTTCATCTTCAAGGTAAGGGTCGATGCCTACTCCTCCTTCGGGAGTCGACGCCTCCCCTCATCAACTTCATCTCCAAGGCGAGGGTCGATGCCACCGCTACTCCTCCTTCGTAAGTCGACGCTTAGACCCTTCTCTCGATAATTTTAGAGAAAAAAGTCTTATCATGCCATGCCCTAGGTTGAGGACGCGCCCAACGAGAGGTTATGAAAGTTTTAGAGGGGATGTGTACATACAAGGAAGAGAAGTATGCATATGTTCGATTTGAGGGATTGTTATAATATGATAGTTAATGAGGCTGGGAAGACTATCAATTCTAGACAGTTGATGTCAAATAATATGGTGGAAGAGAGGAATGAAGAAGTAGTCAATGCATCTTATACATTACAACTTCTTGAAGTAGAATCACTATTCCTTATAGATGAGTCACGTCCTTAGGTTTTGATGTTGGGAGCATTTCCTAAGGAGGAGTTTGTTGAATGAATAGTGTGGAAGATGCTAGTGATGAAGAATCTAAGGAACAAGCCTTGGCTAGGGTAAGGAAATGAAAAACGGTTGTGCTTGAGTCTCTCCCTACTAGTGAGTTGGAAGAAAATATTTCTAGTATTCCATCCCCGGTCGAAGAGGGCGCGCCTTCAGAAGGGGCTAGGAAATGTGAGAATTTTGACTTTGTCCTGGATCCTCGAATGCCTCTTGTAGTGAAAAAGCAGAGCCAATAGAAGAAACCTTTGATATTCCCGATAAAATTTTTGAAGGCGGGAACCCGGTTATGGTACGCTTTTAAGTTGGTAGTTTACTGGGTGAATGAGGGGTACCAAGCTCGGGGTCCCAAGACTGAGATATATTTGGAGTGTGCTCGGCGACTTATGCAAAAATTCAAGGAGGTGTGTTTGCAGCAGATGTCGAGGAAGAGTAATAATAGTGCTGATGCCTTAGCCAAATTAGGTTTACAGAAGAATGCTCATATGTTGGGGGAATGTTTCCATTGGAAGTTCAGGAGAAGCCTAGTGTTCCCGAGGTAAAGGTAATGCAGGCGAAGGAAGATGCTCAAGTCACGTGGATGACTCGTATTCTAAAAAATTTGAAGAAAGGAAATCTCCATGTCTTGAAGGAAAATAACATAAGGATAATCTAAAGGCAACCGTTAGGAAAATTTTAGGAAGAAGTAAACTGTTTTAGGAGAATGTTATGGACACGCCAAAACTACAGGACACGCATTCTTTTAAAAAATGGAGGAGCATGGTGATGAAGAAATTCTCTTATATTTTAATATTTCGAGAATTTGGGGTGGTTGTTAAGCTCATATTTCTTCTAGAGTCGGGTTTCGCCTGGAGTTGGGTTTCGCCTAGAGTTGAGCTTCGCCTGAAGTTGGGCTTCCCCTGGAGTTGGGTTTCGCTTAGAATTAGGTTTATCTTGGAGTTGGGCTTCCTCATCGTATCAGGATTCTCCTGGAATCAGCCTCTTCTTGGAACCGGCCTCCTCCTAGTATCGGGCTTCTCCTGGAATCAACTTCTTCTTGGAAGGAGGAGCGGCCTCCTCCTAGTATCGGGCTAATCCTAGAATCAGCCTCCTTTTGGTATCAGACTACTCCTAAAATCGGCCTCCTCTTGATATTGGGTCTTTCCTGGAATTGGCCTCTTCCCTAAAGGAGGAATGGCCTCCTCCTAATATCGGACTACTCCTGCAATCGGCCTCCTTCTGGTATCAGGCTTCTCCTGGAATCGACCTCTTCCTGGAAAGAGAAGCGGCCTCCTCCTGGTATCGGGCTTCTCTTGGAATCGGCCTCCTCCTTGTATCGAGATTATCCTGGAATCGACCTTTTCCTGGAAGGATGAGCGGCCTCCTCCTAGTATCGGGCTTCTCCTAGAATCTTCTCCCTCATAATAATGGGATTCTCTTGGAATCAGCCTCTTCCTGGAAGGAGGAACGGTCTCCTCCTAGAATTGAATTTCTTATAAAATTGGAATCAGCCTCTTCTTGGAAGGATGCAGGTGTCGTGCGCTGGCATGGTAGGGCGCGCCCCAGCTACGAAGGAGGAAGGTGAGAGACGTTAGATCAAGTTAATGTTTATCTCCGATTGTTATTGTGTGTGATATTTGTTATGAGCCTTCTCAATAATTGGGTCTCGGACTTCAGTTGGGACACTATAATGTGACATGTGCTTCTCTTCCTCATCTCCTGGTATGTCCTAAGCCAGTAGAGCGCGTCATGGTTAGGAAGAGGGCTCGCTTTCGTTTGGAGAAAAGGTCTCTCCCTTAGGAAGATGGTTCGCCCTGGTATGGAGATGAGGGCTCTCCAGGTATGAAGACTCGTCTTCATCAAGAGGGTTCTCCATGAGGAAGATGGAGAAAAAGGCTCTCCCTGAAGAAGTGAGCCTGCCCTGATATGAAGAGGGCTCTCCCTAAGGAAAAAGGGAATGAGGTCTCTCCTTGGTATGAAAACTCGTCTTGAGAAAGAAGACTAATCCTCACCATGAGGGCTCTCCCTAGAGATGAGGGCTTTCCCTGAAGAAGTGGTCTCGCCCTGTGAGAAGCTGTATCTATGGGAAAAAGGAATTTTGAAAAAAGTCTCCTAAGCATTTGCAATACATTAGCAGACTTGGGGGTATTTGTTGTGCCCGTTTTTCTATACATACAGGGCGCGCCCTATTCTGATCAAAGGAGGGCGCGACCTCTGTAGCCTCTTCCGTCTTCAGCTTGTTTTAATCTGCGGCAGTCACTTACCTTGGATTAATAATGTCTTCGTCATCTACGCTTGTTCATATTAATTGAAGGTCATAGCTCCATATTCCTCGAATTGCCCTCGTAGGGGAGTTATGGTTTGCTGCTAACCTTATCTTGGAAGATCATTTCCATGTACTCAGGCGAGTTGCCCTCGTCTGGAGGCTTAGGACGTGTCCTACATTTGCGATGGATCTAGTGTTGGCCTCCAGTCAAGGTACCTTGGAAATAGCTGTAATGGACCAGCTAGAGCTCACGGTTTCCGGGTCAATGTCGGATCCAGGAAGTCCTTGGGCCTTATACCGGGCTTTGACCTATCCAAATAAGCTCAGATGTAGAGATCTCTTCCAGGAAGGTTCCTCTTGTTAGTTACCTAATTTGATCCAAATTAAGGTTATGTTCTCCTAACGGGCCTCTGTTTTGCCAAGAACTACGTGAGTTTGATTCTCTATTTTCCCTATAAATAGAGGTACGTAGGCACATTGTTGGGGGTCAGAATTATTAGACATCACAACCATCAGAGAACAAAACTCTAATTATTCTGAAACCTAGTAATCTCAGCCACCAATCTCATACAAACCTCCACACTCCGGTGGTATTCATTCTCGTAAGATTTTTTTTGGTCAAAGTACTTCAATCTTTGTTGATTACCAGATTTCTACATCAACACCTCCAAAATGCTACAATCCAAACCGCCTTCAATTCATTCATACAGACGGCCAGCTCTTTCAGTTTACTCTAGAGTTAAGCTCCCCCTATTTTCTTTACATCCGCTCTATCATTTCCTAACAACCAGCTAGTAAGCACGGTCGTCCTATTGGTTATAGGACATAAAAATTCAAATCAAACTAGTAATTTAAAGTAATCAATCTGTTAAAAAAATACAAAGAAGGTACTAAAACCTCGAGGTATTAAGAGACTGACTTACCAGAATCATATATTATTCTGACATTCCCCTGACTTACCTAGATCATATATTATTCTAATATTCCCCCTCATGGGTGCCATCTTTTTTGGGCAATAAAAACCCTTTCATGTTTATAATAAATTATGAGAATATTGGGGGTGACAGATAATCGAACCTTAGACCCCTGCCGACTGGAGCTCTGATACCATATTAAATTATCAGTTCTCTTAAAACCTCAAAGTGTTAAGAGACTGACTTATCAGGATCATATATTATTCTAACATCCTTGAACATCAATGGATTATATTATAGGCTTGCGATGCACTTCTTTTTTCCTTGTTTCCTCTCGTATGTTATTCATTTGTTAATAAGTATATTTTAATTTTGTGTTTGTTGTATGTATTTCCGTGGGATAGCGGGCGATGCGGGAAAACATTATAGTAAGATTCTTGGCATCCCAGAATGGTGTTGGTGTGTCCTGCGACAACTTTGTAGTCTTCTGTGAAAACCATGGTTTAAATGTCACATACACGGTGATATACCCACGGAGATGTTCAAAATTAAACTTCCAACTATACAAATACAGTGCTACAACAGTCAACAAACATGAGGATGTTCAACCTCACAACATCTTCTTATAACATAAACCGCAGCATACCTCGTACATCGAACCATCAACACGCAGATACCACAACCACATGTGACAAAATCAACAGACAACTTATACGGCAGATTCGTTAGTTAAAGTTTACGCACATAAGATCGTGTATTCCATTGAGACTGTGAAGGATATTTTTGGATTTTAAAAATCTATTCAAGATTTAAAAATATCGATTAAAATTTAGGATATTCAATTACGATTTTAAATAATGTTTTAAAATTTGTGGTATTCAATATGAATTTTAAATAATGATTTAAAATTCAAGGGTATTCAATTTAAATTATTTTTAATCCATTAAAAATCTTGGGGTATTCAAACACTTATTAACACTGATAGATTTTAAAAATCCATAGATTATGTTGGATTTTTCAATATATTTTAGATGTTTTAAAATCTCACATTAATATAAGATATTGTATTCATGATTAACTCTTCACGGACTTCATGGATTACATATATAATCTATGGAATTTTAAATCAAATATAATTAATAAAAATAAATGAATTATTATCAATACCTATTGAATACACCCCTAAATTTATTTTTAAAATTCATCTTGAAAATTCTAATAATTGCCCAATTTATATTGTATGTTGAATGTGGCATCGGAAGTGTATATAATTTCAAACAATTTGAAACTGAAATACTTTACAAAAAAAATTAGTAACGATGGTTAATCACTGATTGTGTATACCTTAGCATGGTGTTTTATTGCTTTGTGCTCTCGAGTTAAAAAAATGAAGAGAAGAGAAGAGGAAGAAATCTGAACTGCCGAGGAGGTTTTTTTACAAAAGATAGGGAAAGAAAATTATCCCGAAAAATTTCTTCCCTTCAAAACTTAATGGCGGTTTCCCCTTAATTGCTAGTGATAGATGTTAAGATACACAAGAATCAGTGAAATATCCATAAAAGTGTAAAAACCAGCAATGGTCAGAAGATTTGGAATCTCGTTTATCTTTTTGCTAAATGAAAAGCTAATAACAATTCTAGAATTTTTTTATGCAAAAGCTATAACAAAAAACCTAGACATGATACATGACTTTTGCATTATATTTAGAGCAAGTTCAACATATTTAGAGCAAGTTCAACAGCTCCCTATAGCTTCCTTATAAAATATTGCGTCATATTGATTTAGGACGTTATATATATATATATATATATGAATGTTCCTTATCCTCCTTTCTTTTTATTAAAACAAGCCTTAATTATCAAAATTGCCACTAAATAAACAGATGTATCAAAATCACCACTAAACCAAAACATTTCTCACTCAAACCATCAAACAAATTAAATGTATCAAAATCACCACCAAATCAAAATGTTTCTCACTCACGCCACTAAATTAAGAATGAGCATCTAATTGATTTAATTTTCCCAATCGAAAAAATCAAAATTTTGAATTTTACAAATCGAATCGAACCGAATTATTTTATAAACTGAATCGAAATTAAATCAAAAAAATTCATTTTATTCGGTTTGATTTTTAAAAACCAAAATTTAAAAAAAAGACTTATATTATATTTTTATTTTTATATGTTTTTTACTCATTAATTTATTAAAATAGTTAACAATTAGAATATAATAAGGTATAAATCATTAATGTAAAATTTTAAATTTAATTTAAATATACTAAGCTATCAATACATACAAAATATAAATATATATATATATATATATATTAATTATAGTTTTATAATATATATAATTCGATTGATTAGGTTTGAATCAATTTTTTTATTTAAAATTAATTTGAATTAAATTTCAGTTTAAATCTAATAAATCAAATCAGTGGCTTAAATACATTTTATGTGTTTTGTAGTTTGTAAGAGACATTTTTTGATTCAGTGATGACTTTGATACATTTAATGTGTTTGGTGATTTGAATGAGACGTGTTTTGGTGAAGTGGTGATTTTAATACATTTAAGTTTATTTAGTGATTGTTTTGATAATTAAGTCATTAAAATAATAATATATTATTATAAAAAAAGAGGGAAGGGAAAATGGAGTGTGAAAAAAGAGGGAATGTAATTTTTTATTAATAAAAGTGAACTAGCATTATTAACCACTCGGATTGGAGAGCGGGTACTAATATTACAGATTGATGTATTTCAGTTAAAAGACCCGAAGTAGCAAACCCTCGGGTAAAAATAACACTTGACGCAGTTATTGTGCTTAAATGGCTATATTATTTTAGGTTTTCTCTTTTTAACTATAGGTATTTTTTCAGGAGCAGTATGGGTTAATGAAGCATGGGGTCCTTTTGGAATTGAGACCTAAAGGAAACTTGGGCATTTATTACTTGGATCGTATTTGCTGTCTATTTACATACTAGAACCAATAGAAATTTACAGGTTGAAAATTCCGCAATTGTGGCATAGGCTTTCTTATAATTTGGATATGTTATTTTGGGGTCAATCTATTAGGAATAGGTCTACATAGTTATGGGACTTGCTAGGGTATCCCTAAAAATATGGAATGGAAGTGATGTCCTAGCATTTTAAGGAACACTAAGGAGTTGTTGGATTAACTTCTTTTGTCATATTCCTTAAATTTTAACTTATGATTTAAGGAAGCTCACTCGCTTTTACTCATGTTTTCTTTCTCTATTCCCTTGGTAGCAAATTACACAGGGATACCGGAAGAGAACATTATCTCTTAAACTAAATATGTCGATTTGGCTGAACAGCCATTGACATTAGTTGCAACTTATTTGTTATTTCTGTAAATGATGGTCTAAATGCTGGATTAGGTGACCAGCACTCCTCCATCAAATTTCTCCACTCAGCATCGCAACATGCTGGAATAGGTGATCGAAGTGTGTTATTCACAATCCCACCTTCATAAGAAACAATTGAAGCATTAATTGTATGTGTTCATAGATCTTGAAAAATAAAAGTTACAAGTGGTTAGTCTGCTCAGTATGTGAAACAGGAACTAATCTCCATCTGTTTGTTGTAGAAATTGTCATATCAAGAAAGTTTAATGATTCTAGGAGTAGTAACTGTAACATATTAAAAAAATGAATGAATCCAGCCCTGCACAAAGTTTAAAGATTCTAGGAGTAGTAACTGTAACATATTTTAAAAGTAAAAGAATCCAACCATAAAGAAATGAAAATGCAACTATACTTCCTGTTTTAGCCTAATTTTGTAGGGTTAATAGCTAAGTCTATCTAATTGTTTAAGTTTAAAATCGATAATAAAATTATGAACAAGAACAAAAAAGTAAAGGACAAAAAGAACGAAAGAAATCGACACAAATAATTGGTGACGCGAAAACCCCCCATGAAAGGGTAAAAACCGCGGGTGGGACTCTCTCCCGCCAAAATAATCCACTAGAACTGATGATTGAGTGTTTACAAGTAATAGAAATCAAAAATACAAGTACTAAACAGCTTATACGTCCACTGCAGTTTGTACTCGTCGGTAGTGTATTATATTCGTCGGCTATATAAGCTAAATTTTTTTCTAAGTTGTGGAACCCCTTTTTATTCACTTTGGCTGGTATTTATAGTTGAATTGAGTCATTTTCCAGTTGCTAATCTTCAGGTAACAATCTTGATCACGTGCCTCAATTATAGCAGATATCTCCTCCACGTTCAAATTGATGATAAGGTTGGTTGCTATCCCTTCCTAAATTTTTGCCCGTCAAGTGCAGTTCAGCCTTACCCGTCTAAACTCAGTCCACCCGTCAGTAATCAGCAATTCCTATTTTTAGGACTCCTCGTTGAATATGTATAAATATTAATATAATTAATATTTTTGTTATAAAATGAGATAAATCAATATATATTAAAATATCTAATGAATATGGAGATATATTAAGATTAATTAATATATCCGTCGTCCAACTATTGTCCACTCGTCAGGTACTTCGACTTGTCATTCTCTAAGCGTCAGCATCACTTCTAATCGTCAGTTCTAAATTGTACTTATAAATTTTTGGTTGTAACACTTCCACAATTTTAAAATTGTATACTTTTGGGCTGAATGAGTAAATATTACAGCAGAAACTGGATTCCAGAGAGTTCAGCGACCAGGGTATTCCTTTAAAATGTTGTGAGTGGGCTTTACATTGTGAAGAAATATATTTCTTATAGAGCAGACATGTTGTGATATCTAGGTAGTAATGTCAGTTAAGGTTTTTTTGTTTATGTAGATAACTTCTCATTGGGCATCCAAAATTTTATGTTAAAAGTTTAAATCTTATAGGTTCCGTTTAGTGGAGTTCCAATTAGAGTAACATTCTTCAAAATGGTGGGTTGTTAAAGAAGATCAAGTCCAATATGTGTAATTAAGATTTATAGACTCCATGAGCATAGAAGACTACTATATTTTCGAGGAAGTTGTTATCTGGCGTTCAGCAAACATGATAAAACATTTTAGGATTATGAAATAGAATTCAACAAATGGTAGTTCCACCTAGAATCTTGAACAAATGAACGATGAAAAGAAGACTTTACCTATGATGGCACCACAATGCATATTTGCATATTGCTCCTCCCCTGCCAAGATCTCCCACATTGCAATGCCAAAAGAGTATACGTCGACCTGTCGTAAGTCATATGATGCATAAGGACAAGGAATAATGGTAAAAGGGTGGATTAGGATGTACTATTATAAGCTTTGACAGGAGTAATCATTCGTACTTATCACCCATTATTGAGTTTAACCTAACCTTCTCAGAGACCTGACTACTGCTACCATCAAGTAGCTCTGGAGCCTTCCATGGAAGAGTTCCTCTTACTCCCCCTGAAACAAGTGTGTTACGCTTGATTCTTGATAGTCCAAAATCACCGACCTGACAAATAGTGAGCACACAGTTTAGAAAGATAAAAGTAAAACAGAAGATAAACCTGTTGCATTGATTCAGTTGATAAGGTTGGAAGTGTAGTCTAAAACTTCTTTCATATATAAAATCTGAAATTATAGATATTTTACTATGCAAACAGCAAAAAGTGTGTTTACAATTTTTTTTTGATATGAACTGACTTTTAAAACACAAATTGTGAAATTTAAGGTATTATCAAATAGTTTCTTGTACAAGTACCTTGCATATAGGTCGTTTAGGATCTCCTAAATTGACGAGCAAGTTGTCACATTTCAACTCAAAGTGAACAATATTTTTCATATGTAAGTACTCCATTCCAAAGGCAGCGTCCCCTGCAATAATAATCTTTTTACGACGATCAAGTGCTCTGCGTAAAATAAGAATATAGGGTTGTATTAGTATCTATAGATCACAAAATATACAAGTCAAAATATATACAATTGAGACTTTCTTTCAAATACTTTGTACTCTCTTATGGTATCAGAGCCTTCTATACTTTAACCAGTTATTCTCTCGATCCTAGCCTACAGTGCATCTATTTTTATTCAAATCACAAACTAATTACCAATGGCCATGATTATCAGTCAAGTTGCTTCCACCATTCCTGCCACAAAGTTGTTAAGATGAAAAACTCACCAGTTGCTCTTGCTCTGATGATCTCCCAGCAAAAAAGCTCTTTTTTAATCGTTTGATAGCAACATCTGTACCCCTCCATTTCCCATGATAGACTGTTCCATAGGTACCTGATCCTAACTCTTGTAATTCTTCGAGATCAGTATTCCTTATGATCTGCACATCAGATGAATTTATAAAAAATTATATATAAAAATCAGTTTTATTGCAGAAGTTTTAAGAAAGCATATTACATATTCAAGGAAAGTGAATTATGTGATGATGTGCTTATGGGTAGAGAGATGCTAAATTAAAGGCCCAAATGTTATGACCTGAAGGTTATAAATGCCTGCTTCCATTTCAGCTAGCACAGTATCACTGATAGATTCACCTACAGCAGCACCGGCAGGATCCTAAAAAACGTAGAGTAGCAAGATAAATCTTTAAGAAAGACTCAACATAACCAATATCAAAAAAAAATACGAGGAAAGGTACCTTGCAGTCGTAGTCTAGATTCAGGGGGTCTGTTTTTATATCACTTTCACCAAGTTCATCTTGTTGAAATGGGACAGCTCTGGAAGTTAAAGACATGTCCAAAGGCATGTTTTCAGTTACATCTACAATAATGGGCACTCTTGACATATTACTTTCATCTTGATTGTTTAGATGAAAGGATTCGACAAACATGGTAGAATTTTCTATTTTAATATCATGTTGTCTATCATTCACCATTTCATCATAGGAATAAGCTGCTTTAGCTGAAACTGCGTCTGTGAATGGACTAAGCTCCGTCAGATTAGTCACAATTTGATCATCATTGTCCGAGTTTTTGCTGATACATGATCCATCTCATGATGACTTGAGAAGATTAATTCTTAAGTTTGGACTGCAGTATATGTTTGGCAACTTCATTTTAGGTTTAATGCCATAAATTTGTACAGCTTTGCTGTCATTTCTCATAGCAAGAGTCTGATTTTGGCCCAAAAGAGAATCTTCATTAGCCACAAAATTTATCAAATCTTGATCCCGTATGTTGCATGTCTTTCTAGCATCTGATGCCTTCAAAGAAGTTGTATCCTGGTACAGGACATCCTTGGGTGCCAATATGTTGAGCATAAGTTTTTCAGGTTCCATATCTCTGCCACTTAGTGGAGAAAATGGCTCAATGTCTATAAGAGAGGTGGCATCCTTATATCTGGATTCTTCCATACTTACGTCTTGATGATGGCAATAGATTTTCTCATTCGCTCTTCTTTCTGAAGCACACAAAGTGTTTCCTTCATAACCGTCTTGTGATGTACCTACCTCGTAGATTTTCAAAGGTGAGTTGTTATGAACTTTCATCTGCATGAGTGCAGGAGATGAAGGTGAATGGACAAGTCATTTGGTTCTAATACGTGGTGAATTGTAAACCTGAGGATTAAGGTTGGAGAGCATCATATTACCGTTTACAGGGATACTGCCATCCCCAATCTCCCATGGATGAAATGTAGCAGGAGAATCTCTTTGAGACTTCGGACTATTATCTAAGTCAACTCCCCGATAGCTTGATGGACTCTCCCTGCTTGAGCTTTTATAAAGATTTTGGTCTTGCATACCATTAGGAGCGATAACATATTGGTAATCTGCATCTCTGTGCTCCACTGTCCTTGTATCAAAAGGACAAGGGTTTTCAGATTTATTAGTAGATACAAGAAAGATCCTTAGCCTTTGGGAGCTTCTTTGAAGATCATGATATTCATCTATCATAAGATGCAGATCCTCATCAGAGGATACAGAAATAAGTGCATCAAGATCTTCACCAGGGAGTTGGTATTTAATAGTATGAGGTTGATGACATATTGCAAATGTTTTCCTCAGGAGTTCCGTATAAGTAACACTTTTTTTAAAGGATATGATCCGGGTCTCACCACCTACGCATCTAAGCTTCCCATCATTCGGCCTTGGCAGTATTCTTCCCCCATAGCTACAAAGGAACTTCATTTTCGCAAACCTCCAGCATCATATCCAAATGTTAGTTGGTGTGACTTAGGAGAGCCTGATTTATGAGCTGGTGAAGACTGGTACGAAAAAGGAGAATTCACCTTATTCACCGGAGTACTAGGACTTTCAGTAGCTCGAACATACAAATTTTCATTAGAACGCGATCTTCGTTTTAGTGCTTCAATTAAACCACTCTTTTCAATATAAACAAGTTGCTGATCATTATCAAGGTTCATTCCCACCTTTTGCTGATATTGATCGATATCACTGCCACCACATTTTCGTGACGCACGGTCCCTGAGAAATTCCGGGTGGAAATTCTTCACCAGTTTGTACAGAAATGTTGAGTAGACCTCTATTATCCCAATAAAAACCATCCGCTTGTGTAACATATGAACTTTTCACCTGAAGTCCCAGGGACTTCACTTGCCATTGTACCCGGATATCGTCAACAACCATTAGAACATCAAAGGCTTAAAGATATTCTTCTAAATTCTCATCAAGAGATACAAAACTTCTTCGCGAAAATTCTCCTTAAATTTAAATTTAATAAAAAGGAATTATTTAAATTGCGGTCTAAGTTATCGACCTCTCTATACGAAACAACCTATAATCAGCCGGAATGCCTAAATGGCTGAATAAGACAGAGTATCTTCAAACATGGTCCAAAGCTGCCACAATTCTACAACATTGACCACCTACACAAACCAATATGTGTGTGTGAATTATGATCTACCTACTTGGACAAATTCATGTTCATGCACAAGCATTATTAAGAACTTAACTAGATGGTAAAAATAGCACACAATTCATATGTGTAATATCTCCAAGAAGAAAAACACCCACGCATGGAAATTTACTATATACAAATTTTGAACAGTAAATTTTTACCTTTCTTTATATGTAACAAGATGGTGTGCAGCTAAATCTTGGCACATTAAAAATTAAATTAATGTGAAACCAGGGTTTTTGTTTGTTATTGAATCTTGAGGTTACAGGTAGATGGTAGATGGAGATGGAGATGTTGCATAGATTTCGAAATAAATGGCTTAAATAACGCACCATTAATCTTTTCCTCTTTTTTTTTTTTTTAACTATAGCCAATTTTATTAATTTGAAGGTAAAAAAATATTTTGCATATAAATGCCAAACGCAAGCCTATAAATCTATATTTATATATATTTAACAATTGAGCACAAGTTAGCCTCTGCGATGAAAAATTAATGTTTATTCTGTATTATTCTTCCTTTTCAAATTATTTATCATATTATTTAATTTTTACATATATTTTATTTTGTATCAAAAAATAATTTTACAAAAATAATTTTATAAACATAATTCATAAAATTATTGTTTTTATATCTACAAAGAATAGTGATAGAGAAATTAAAAAAAATCTTCCAAAAAATTTCTCTAATATCAAGTGTCTCGTTACCTTTATAAACAATTTGAGTCTAAATTAAAATTTAGTACGGAGGAAGAAAAAGCTTTATATTTAAACTATATTAATAATCAGCCATATCAATTACGTAAAACTTATCATTTTCAATACTCCATTCAATTTGTTTAATCGATACAAATTGTGACCCATGATCTTGCAAATATTTCAATTCCGGCCAACGATGACACTATATTTTCAATTCGATTAATTCTTAACAAATTAGTATTCACAATTCATGATGAGTTTTCTAACTATATAAAAAATTCGTGATTCTTAATTAATATTAATTAATTAATAATTTAATATTTATAAGAATTATTATCACATTATTTTAAGGGTTTTTTAAAATCTTTGTCATTACTCATTACCCATCTCCAAAATACGTATAATTTAAATTATTTATGTGTACGACTATGTTGTATAGGACTGTAAATGAGCTGATACGCTTACGAAAAATTCGGTGTTCAGCTCGAAAAAAGTTCGGTTCGTGTTCAATTCGTTTTGTAAACGAGTCGAATATGAACACAATTTTTAGGTTCAGTTCTTAAATGAGCTGAATTTGAGTACAATATAGGTTCAGCTCGAAAGTTCACGAACAAATTTGATTATAATGTTTGCGAATATAGTTCGATTATAATGCCCGTGAACTATATGTTCGTGAATATAGTTCGAAAGAAATTCGTAAACACATGTTTGTGGACATTTACGAATTACGCTAAATAATATATATATATATATATATATATATATATATATATGCTAAGTATTTATATGTATATTAATTTGTATTTTTTTGAATTTGGATTTTGGACTAAAAATGTTTGAAATTTTTTTGTTAACTCATTATATTGTTGAAGGCAATGCACCCCTCCCCGCACACTAATTATCTTGTTATTAGAATTTAAATTTATTTATTTTACTTGACATTTATATGTTCACGAATGTGAAAAATGTAACCGATTTTTTCATTTCTTTGGGCCACTGACCGTCCGCCGGGAGTTTCGGATTTAATACCGATATTTTAGCAACAAATCTAATAGTGTTCGCGAGATGTGTTCGTGAACACTATAACGAATCAAACTCAAACAAATAAAATATTAGACACGATAAGAGTTGGAGTTCAAGAAAATTTAAATGAATTTGGTTTGATTTGGTTCGGCTCCTGATTTACGGCTAGACTTTGTACGGCTAATATAGACTTTGTACGGCTAATAATGGAAGTACGGAGTAATAAGTATCTCGTTTTGCTAAACACAAAATCCAACCGTACGTTTCAATTGTGGTACCAACTTGACATCATATTTCTCCGACCTTATCACCTCGATTTTCAGCTTTCAACACTGTGCCTTTCATTGTCATTCTTGATTATACCATTCCAGTGATACACGGAGTGTGTATATATAATTCTACATTCACATAGCATAATGCCAAATCATGAGTAAATTAATGGCGGATTAGGAATCTCTGTGGTATGTACCGTTGAATACCTCCACGATTTCTTTGAAAAATCATGCAATGTTTAAAATATTGTCTAATTGCATCTAGTCGTGTTTAAGAAATGCTTGTAACTAATTGTGAGTAAGCTAATATTCCTTCTTTCCTATTTTACTTAAATTAAATTGCATCGTTGATTAACAAACTCATATTAATTAAGAATATGCAGTATCCCCCTCTATACTTAGTTTAAGTTGGGTCGTGCTCATGTGTGTTGTACCTCATTGTCAATGATGCTTCTAGCTCCTTCCAGTATCCCCCTCTATACTCATATACTACTACATGCAATTTATCTTCTTTTCTCTCCCCTATCAAACCTACACAGACCACCGCCTCTGTTTTGACACACAAACAAACGCAGTTTCTGAGTCCATCGAGAGAGAAGATCATGTACGAGCAGCAGCAGCATGTAATAAGAAAAAAGGATTATGGGATGATGAGGAGGAGGACAAGGTCGATGCCAACGAGGGAAGACAACAAGTCACAGCAACTACTTGATGTGTTGGATTTGAGTGGAATGTGTTTGGAATCAATTCCTAATCGGCCTTGTTTAAATTTAGCACTTATCTCCAACATAGATCTCTCCAATAATAACCTTCAGGTACACCTATAAATTTTAGTAATTAAATGATTATATATATATATATGGAGTACTAGCTAGCTAGTGATTGTTTCAACTGGTGGACGACATACAGAGTATACCGGAGTCTTTAACAGCAAGACTGCTAAATGTAAAGGTACTGGACGTGCACTCCAATCAGCTGAAAACGCTCCCAAACTCAATTGGCTGTTTGTCAAAACTCAAGATTTTAAATGTCTCCGGCAACCTTCTTCACTCCCTCCCCACTACCATTGAAAATTGCAGGTTTCATTTGTTATTTTTATTAGCAATGTCAGGGGTCATAAAATTAATTACGCATGACAGGTTTTAATTAATATTATTTATATGTACTTATATCATATGGTAGAAACCTAGCTCGATCAGTGTATATATATATAGATAGATAGATAGATAGATAGATATTCGGAAATTTCATTGGAAGCTCATGATATATTCTGCAGTCGGGATATCTATACGTTGACTATTACAACCACTTGCTTTGATAATACTACACCACTTTACAAAAGTATTTTTAACCGGACTTGTGTCTAATAATTTTTCTATGCATGAAATAATCCATTTCAACGTGTAATTGCATACGACACGCTAGCTAATAAAGTTTTTTTCTTGATTTTTTTTTACAAGATATTTTTCTTGATTCTAAGTTTGACAAAATGGGTATTTTGATTTTTGATTCGAGCTTATTGATTTATTTAATTAGAATGACCCAATTGGTTAGATTGACTTGTTTTCTTAGCAAAATATATTGAAGTTGTAATATTAGTTTTACACTACAGTATAGAAAAGTATTATTCTGAATGGTTGTCATCTTTCTTAGGAGGGGGTCTTCGAATATTTATGCAGTGCTGGTGGATTGGGAATTCGAATATTTAAGTTGAATAAATTTTTCTAATTAAATTTAAAAAGTGTGAGAAAAGTATATTAATATTAGAAAAAATATGTGTGTGGATATTATTATCTACTTGTTATTATATATCAACTTCTACTTTTAATTAACTTTATTTAATTTTAATTCTTGAACTCAACATAATTTACACAGATCACTGGAGGAGCTAAATGCGAACTTCAACATGCTAACAAAAGTGACAGACACATTAGGGTTTGAGCTCATCAACTTAAAGAAACTCTCTGTCAACTCAAACAAGCTTGCTTTCCTTCCATCTTCAACCTCTCACTTAACCAACCTCTGCATTTTAGATGCCCGTCTCAACTGCCTCCGATCCCTCCCCGACGACCTCGAAAACCTAATCAATCTCCAAGTTCTTAACGTAAGCCAAAACTTTCAGTACCTAACAACCTTACCATACTCCATAGGTCTCCTATTCTCCCTTGTTGAACTTGACATTAGTTACAACAGTATCTCTACACTTCCGGATTCAATGGGGTGCCTAAAGAAGCTACAGAAGCTCAGCGTCCAAGGCAATCCGTTGGTTTCACCGCCAATGGATGTAGTTGAGCAAGGATTGTATAGAGTAAAGGAGTACTTGAGTGATAAGATGAATGGTGCGCATAACAAGTCTCCGAGGAAGAAAACATGGATTGGTAAATTAAAGAAATATGGAACTTTCAATGGACCTAGCAGAGGACATCTTTATAGTGTGAATCAAGGTGATCGTCAAGTACCGGAGAGACGAGGGTTTATAATGAATCATAGCCTCAGTACTGATTATAGCAACATTCAAGCCATTGCTTCACCTAGGTAGTTGAGTATGTTTTCGACGCTACGGCTTTTTTCTCCCAAGAGATACCTAAGCAGGTGAAACAAATAATTTGCGAGTTGCAACCATCGTTTATATATCGTGGGGATAATAAGGCATGAATATTGTACGTGATGAGTATATCTTTTTAAGTTTTTTGGGTTCCTTGCTCGAAAGAAGCATAAAATGACTTGTAGACTTGTATATACCAGTACTGTAAATTTGTGTTTTAAGCTTTTCGAATTATATTTCAAGGTCACAAAGCATGATTTATCATTTCATGATAATTAAATGATAATGTCGCATGTTTGTTTCATTTTGCTACTATATAACAATAACAATAATGTACTAGCTAGCTAGATTTTTCATTAGCTATAGATTTTATGTGCTCTGTATTTATTTTTTATATCCATATTATAATTCTATTAAATATTGGCATGAAATGAAATATTAGGATTTAGCAAAGCTAATAGGGAAAAAAAATGAAATATTAGAGCAAACTAACAATAACAAATGTAAACAGCTCAGCAGTACATGCTAATCGGTTTGCTATCATCCACACGTGTAATGATATTTTTTTAATTTTTAAAATCTTATCTGAATTCTTAATATTAGTTGCAAAATATTATCTGATCAGAACAGAGTATCTGTGAAAAGCATAATAATTCTACAATGTGCCAAAAGCTTATAATGATTGTTAGAGAGTTACGATCACATACATTTGCAAGCCATTTCACTATTCCCGGAAATAGATCGCTGCAACTTAATAATCAAACATTCAGACAGTTGAAAAATCTTCATTACGTTGCCAATTTACCGGTATCAAAAAGCAAAGTTCAAAACAGTTACCGGAGTTACAACCTTATTGTTGGAGATAATAGTAGACAAATATTATTTTCAAAGCACTTAAAATCAACCTTAACTGAATAGCATATATCAACTAATTTAACACGAGCTTAGTCAATATCTTAGGTCGTGTTCTTCTTTATAGTTCATAGTTCATGATCAGGATTGTTGAATCGCTGTGGTCTTTGGTTACATTATTGGCAACAGTAACTTACAAATTTATAACAAAATAAAAAGTGCATACCTTTGCTAATATGATAAGCAACTTAAATGGGCTATTTCGAATCATATTTTAAGGTCGTCACAGAGCATATTTTTTTTATTTCATGATAGTTAAATGATCATATTAGCTGTAGCATGTTTGTTTCATTTTATTACTATATATAACAATGTATACTGCTAGCTTGATTTTTCAAATATGGTGTGAATTTATACGAATCACTAGATATAGATTTTATGTACTCTATATTTATTTTTGAAATCCATATTATAATGATATTAAATATTGCATAATAGTTTACTCATGCTGAAATGTAATACTAGAGCAAACTAACAAAATGAAAATAATGTATCATGCTGTTTTAGGGTTACTCCAATCCAAAGATAACTGATATAGTTAGGGATTTTAATTTTAAGTTATGAATTAACTTATAAATTCAATTTGACCAAATTCAGTCAAAAAAAATTCACTTTGACCGAATTTAATTAAATAAAAAAGTAAATAAAGAAATTAATTAACAGATGTGTAGAATGGTATAGAGTGCAAAATGAACCAATCATAAATTTTTAATAATTAATTATTAACGTATTTTATTATTAAAATATTGCCAAACACTCATAGTACCAAATAAATATAGGTTGCGTATTTATCACAAATACTACTTTTTTAACTGTTTTTGCAATTTTACTAGAATTTTTTTACAAAAATATTGTATGCAACTAAAAATAACAAAATGCAGCTTTTTTATTTACAATTTGTAAACAAATACAACTGAATGCAACTCTTTTTTGAAAAAAATTGAAGTTACCCGTGGTTGCATTTGAGGTTGATTTTAGTCGAATGTGGTTGTAAAATCGTATTTTTGCACAAAACAAATTGAAAACCATATTCTTATAATATATAAAATAAAAAAAACGTATTTTTTTAAATAAAATAAAAAAAATGATATTTATCGGGGAAAAACCCATAAATATATTCATTGCTGCTTTGCTTCTTATATTTACACAATTGATTAAAGTACACCAAGTGATAACAAAATATTACTTTTAGGAGGTACTGATAAAAACCTAGAGCTGATTTCATCTGCCCGAATGTCTAGAATACTTTTAAATCCAATAAGATTGTATTTGTGAATCTTGATCTCATTTCTCAAATGATGGATTTCAAATGACAAGATTTGAATTGTCATTTCAAATTCTCATTTTTGTACTAATATTTAAATTTCATGGAATTCAAATGAAATTCAAATCCAAATTCTTATAATTACTCAAACATGTCATTTGATCAAATCCAGAATTTCAAATAAAATTCATGTTCTCAAACGGGTCATAATAGTTTTTCACTACAAAATTCAAGGGTATGCATAAATATGACAAGACAAATCTGAATTAGCATAAAAGAGAATCGTTTTTTACCCTAATTATAAAAGAGATTTGGTTTATATATGTAACTTAAGATCCTCAAAAATGTTATATAGCTTGTTTACAAAGTGCATTCTTTATAAGTTTTGTATGTGTTTGACACTCAAGGATATCATCAAAACGCTGTTGAAGTATCGAAGAAGCCAATTGTGTTGGTAGATGGATGGTCACAGTTCATTTCTTGTGCTATTGTATTTATATTAATTTGCACTTGAAGTTCCCTTGCTAATTATATGAAACTTAGAGCTGATATTCATGTGAAAATACATCTTGTTGGCTACAATTTACATGTTTCATCTACTTTAATACATGCGGTGGTGCATAAATGTGATATCAGATCAATGGAATTTTTGCAATCTTCGACTCTTCAATTCATTTTTCTCCTGTGCAAGTTAAATCCAGCACAACATTCCATCACCTGGACTTGTCTTGTGTACGTTTAAGATCACCGCAACTGAGCTTAGTCAAAATCTCAGGCAAACGATGATTGTGTTCTCCTTTATACGTCATGATCAGGAATGTTGGATCATTTTTGTCCTCAGTTACATGTTTCTTCGCTGAGCATCCTTTTACGCTATTGCATTTGTAGTATCCACCTCTGCAAATCACATCAAACTCAAAATTTAATCAAACAATTCAAATAAAATGACATATACAGAACAAATATACATAATGACAGACAGGGGCGGACGCACAGTAGGACTGCCGGTGGGTGGCCCCCAATTCCCAGCGGTAACTATTATAATAATATTTACAGTTTTAATATCACTTGGTCCCTGGGTTTTTTTTTTTTAAATTTCTTTGATCAGTTCAGAAATAATTTTAGCTCACAAACCTTGTAGTCATTACCCAAAATCATTACAAGCACAATACCCAAATTAAAATATAAATCAAATACAAAATATAAAATGATGTTTATTCTGATATATTATAAATGATTTTTATGACTTGAAAAAGCGATGAGCATAATAATTTTAATGTATTAAAATAATGTTTATTCTGATATATTATAAATTATATAATCTATTTTGGCCGCCCTTGAAAATCAATTAACTAACCGTGATGAGGACCCTGCAGTGATCAACTTGTGATCGTACTTTTTCCATGAGTAGTCATCCGATGGAATCGACAACGATGATCCTTTACTAATTCTTATTCTTCTCGCAATCTCAATCTTTCTCCTGAAACAATCATCCAAAAACATACAAATTTCAATACAAACTCGCTCATTATTAAGTACTAATTAATATGTAACAAGAAACTTTAATTAATTTGTTCATATAGCTAGTACCTTGTTTTGCAACAATGACAAGTGTGCGAGCTCAACCGATCACCACAAGCCTGTTCAATTTCACGTCGTCTTTTTCGATGAGACCCAGGAAGAGGAGGCTTCGCCGACGAGTAACTCCGAATCACTGCGTTGCTAACACATTGTTTATTTTCCCGCCAATTTTTCCTGTGAGACAACGGTAGTGGAGGCTTCTTGGACGAATAATTTGTAGCTACTACTCCTAACTTTCCATCCGAAACCGTCGCTTCTTCTCCGGGGATCGCCAATATTTCTGAAGAATATGCGCTCTTACATTCTTCAATTTTAGCTTCAGCTTCAAAATTAAGTTTAAACTTCAAGTCACTTTGTTCAGGTTGATCATGAGCATAAGATGAAGTACTAGTAGTGGATTGATCGGCCGGTCCACGACGGAACCGGGCGTGACCGGTCCGGCGAATAGAATGAGTTATATAATTGCGAAACATATCAACTTCAACGGCCATTATTAGACATACAAATAGAGGTGGGAGAATGAAGAAATTAAGGTGGAGAGGAGTGTGTGTTTTTATATTGCAAGGATTTGTGGAAGGTTTTCATTTTGTGTGCGCAAAGTCAAAGATTCAATGTTTCTTTTATCAACGGTTGAGATTAATTTCAAGTGATGATTTATATGGAATTTTGAATAATAATCCACAATACTGAAGGTTGACGAGTAGATTGCACTACTCATACGACTTTATCCATTTTCTTATACGTACCTCCGACATAAAATCATTCATTTGTTGGATGTCGATCCAATATGTTTTTATAAAAATATATCATGCAGTTTCTTCAATTATGCTTTTGGTTCATTTATTTCGTATATTTATAATTTAAATAAATAATATGTCTTCAATTTGTATATTTTGTAAATATTTTAATCAAAATGAAAATAAAACGTAAAATGATTTGACTTTAACATACTTTATTTTTGTTACAAATGTTGTCATGATTTTATTGCTCTTATTTTGATTGGTTGTTGTGTGAATTCATCTTTCTAGTCACATCGCATGGTCACGAATTCTCCAATTATTATATTAAGAAATGCGAAATAAAAAGTTGAGTTTGTAAAGGGAGTCCGGTTAATACATGAATGCCCTGGTTCTAGGGCTGAGCAAAACCGATCCGAACCCGAAAAACCGAACCGAAATATGCTAATTTGGTTCGGTTCGGTTCCAATTTTTTTGAAAATCCGGTTTTTTCGGTTTTTCGGTTTGGACCGAAATATATTTCGGTCCGGTCCGGTTTTTTCAAAATATTTCGGTTCAAAACCGAAAAAACCGAAATTTACAAAACGTATGTTTACATTATATATTATATATATAATATATATATATATATATATATATAATATTTAATAATCTGAAAATTTCGGTTTAAATGGACCGAACCGAATAGACCGAAATATTTCGGTTCGGTTCGGGTCCGGTTTTATAAAAATTTCGGTTCAGTTCGGTCCTTCAAAAAATCAATATTTCGGTTTTCGGTTTTTTCGGTTCGATTCGGTTTTGGACCGAACCGACCGAATGCCCAGCCCTACCTGGTTCAACAAAAATTGTTGCCTTCTTTGCATTCTTTATTAGCGAGTAGGATTTGACTAGAGAGGAATACACGTGTGTTTCCACTCTTTATATCATACCATTTTTCAGTTGATTTATTTTAATTTTTTGCTAAATTGTACTGCAATATATTAGGGGTGTTTGGCTTAACTTATAAGTAATAAGTTACTTTTTTAAAAAAAATATTTTCATTTTTTTTTGAAAATTAATATTTATTTTAGAAATTTAAGACCAAATTTTATTTTCAAATTTGAAAATAAGTTACTTATCTTCAGGAAAAGTACATATATACTAATTTTTTGAACTTATAAACTGCTTATAAGTTCAGACAAACGGGGTCATTCTATGTCGATCCATGCTAGTGACTAGTGAGCTGCTAACCTGCTACGTACCGTTCATGAATTATAATTAGAGGATATATTATTATTATTATTATTATTATGTACGTCCATTTTTTTATATGGTGCACATGAAACAGTTGACTAACCTGTTTATATTCTTTTTTCCTAATACAACCTATGTGCTTTCATATATTTTTAAGTTAATATTAATATAAAGCCACTGACTATATATTTTCATATTACATTTAGTTATTAGATCTATAATTTAATGGATTTAAATGACATCAATCTATTCATTTTAAAATTATTAAAATACTAGATAGTAAGGGGTGAGTTCATGTTTGTAAACGGATTAATTTTAAGTTAAATTAAAAATTACTGAAATATAATGAAATTAAATATTTAATTTTAAAGGGGTAAAATTCAAATACACAAATTATTTTTCAATATATTAAAATTGATTAGATCATTTTTGAATTTTTTTTATAATTCATGTGGCGAATCATGTCAAATTTGAATCGTATACGATAGTGTTTTTTTTTTTTGATAAATCGTATACGATAGTTATCCAACTACTAAAAAACACATACTATGTGCGAATAATTTATTGATTTATTGATTACCTACTGCGTGTTGCTAAACTTTGGATCTTTCAATTTTTGTTGACATTTCTAGATTTTGAATCAAATACCAAAATTCAGCACCAAATACAAATGGATTAGAGTACTAATTTATGTAGCTAACTAAAACACTACTCCCTGCGTCCCTAATTTAAATATTAAATTTTTATTTAAAAAAAGTAATTTGTTGAATTATATTTTTTATGTGTGTTATAGTACGTCAAAAAGTCAAGAACAACTAATTAGGAACGGAGAAATTACAATTCAAATGTATAATGAAATATATAATATTAACCATGTTTATTTGATTTGATTATTGATAATAAAAAAAATGACAAAGTGAGGTGGACAGGACCCTTTTGTTGTAATCTTTGATTTGTCTTGGGACACAACGAATCTCAACGCATTAAAAAGGAGAGATTGATGAGTGGGGGTATTGGACCCAACTTATCTCACTAGTTTATCATCCTCTGCTACTTGGCGTGATGCAACTATCCACTACTAATTTAAATTTGACTCTCATTTCATTTTATCCAAGCCCAAGCCCAAGACCAAGACCAAGCCCAAATTACCAGACTTGCAAACAAAAACCTGAACTCGGGGTTTATTTAATCTCGATTTTAAAATTCACTAGACTTTGATATTGTTTAGTGAAATTTTTTCAGTTCATAAAAAGATGAATTTTAATTTAAAAAAATTTAGTAAAAATACGATGTGAATTAATGAAATTTTATAAATTTTATGATATTTACATTAAATCTTTCAAAATTTGCACATAACTAAAAAGAAAACTACATTTACATAGAATTTAAAAATTAATATTAATTTCCAAATATTTTGTAAAATCTAAATAGAATATTCAACAATTTTTTTCGGTTTTTTTGTAAATTTGTTTCAAGTGAGCGGATCAGTTTTTTACAGTTTCAATTTTTTGGGTTCGGTTTTAATCGGTTTTAATAGATACAGATCCAATTTAGGGATAGCAATGGATCGGGTTCGGTCGGATTTTAGTAAAATCCAAATCCAAATATTTTCGGGTTATCCAAATCTAAATCTATGGGATTTCGGATCGAATTGGATTTTTTTGAATATCCAAAATTTTATTGGAAAATGTAATAAATTCAATATATTTAATACAATGAGACAACAATAACTACATTTATAAAATTATAAGTGATTAAATTTCAAAAGATAATTAAATATAATATATTATACAATTGTGATATTAATTTATTATTAATATACAATTAACAATTAGCTAATAGTTCATATATCGATAAAAATGAAAAGTTTATATAATATAATATTAATAAAATCTATTATACATTGATAAATGAAAAAGTAGTTCACTAAATAAGTATTAATTATCGAATAAAAATAAAATAATAAAATGAAAATATATAAATTATTTATTTTATATTATATATATTATTATATATAACAAGTTATCTTTATAATATTATACATATCAATATCAATGTATTGGGTTTTGGATTTAGATCGAATTTCGGATTTATACTTAAAATTCAAATTTAAAATTTCAAGTTCAGTAAAATTTGTCGAATGTCGAGATGGATCGGGTATACCTCGGATCCGATTATTTTACGATCCCTGATCCCATCCGTACATACACATGCTAGCGATCAAAATAAATCAAGTAAACTAGAATGGCGAGGATAGCAAAATCATCAACAACAGTGCTAGTTGTATTGACAGTGTTGGTGTTAATGTCAATTAGCGTTGAATCGTCGTCGAGTGCATCGGAGTTCGTGAAGAAGACTATTTCTTCTAACTCCATCGTCATCTTCTCCAAATCTTACTGCCCGTATGTAACTTTCAATATTATTACCTAAGTTGATGCTGATCTCTACTTGTATTTTAGTTCCATATCATGTTGATTGAAAATTAAGTTATTTAGTAGTGTTACTCAATTAGGTTTTTATAGCAAAAGTCGATTATTATTGATTAGCTTTACGCACAATGTCGATGATATAATATGATCCTGGTCGAGTGAGGAGGGATGTTGATGATATAACATGATCCTGATAAGCTTGGTTCCTGACATCTTAAGATTTTAGGAGAACCGGTAACATAACACGCACTCGGCATATAAAATTCGCGTAACTGTGCCTCAATCGAATTTATAAATA
Organism: Oenanthe sinensis; assembly: GCA_028671895.1. NCBI lineage: Eukaryota > Viridiplantae > Streptophyta > Magnoliopsida > Apiales > Apiaceae > Oenanthe > Oenanthe sinensis. The sequence goes on from CM053804.1 coordinate 50,898,841, forward strand.
ATTTTTCTTATTAATGGAGGGACACAATCCATTCCCAATAGGCCAATACGAAATTCTCCTGGATGACAAAGGTCCTTGGGTTTCAAGTTAATCTAATTGTGATAAGTAAACTATTTATCTTGTTCTGTTCTACCTTTTTATGCAGTTTACTCAATGTTATTACTGAAATTTAAGCTATTTATTTGTGTTAATTAGGTTTTTTTTTTACTGCAAAAGTGGATTATTATTTATTAGCTTTATGCTCACACTTAGCGTATAACTTGTAGCTGTGCCTCAATTGAATTTATTAATAGCAATGGTCCCTTGGTGTCAAATTAATCTATTTTGTTACGTAAACTAGTTATCTTGTTCTATTCGACCTTTTTATGCAGTTTAGTCAATGTTATTAAACATTTCCTTTGTACATTGTCTCGAAACTTGAGATGTACCAATATTCACCTACTAATCACTTCGTCTCCTGATGTTCAGGTATTGTAGAAAGACAAAATCTGTCTTCAAAGAGTTGAATCAAATGCCTTATGTTGTTGAGCTCGACGAGAGAGGTTTGTTATCTTTTCAATGAAACGGCTTGATGCCTCCCTTTCATCTCTCACAATAATAATGGAAATCGTACAAGAAATTAAAAAGAGGGGAAAGATTTGGGTAAAATAAATGAAACCTGCTAACGGGAAATTGGAACCTTAATCCCATGTTCTAGTGTTTAAATGAGCAATTTGATTGAGTGGAATGGGAACCTCATCCCCATTATCCAGTTAAATCATTCCTACATCTCCTTGGGTTTCTAAATCATTCCCATTAACAATCCAAGTGACGCTGAAGTGTTTGCTATTGCTACTTCTTGTGATGTTGTCCTCATCTTTTGTCAGCAATATATTATCTATCTATTTTTCTATTGCTATCTATCTTATCTGAATAAAGAGCAACTGTTTAATCCTTGACCAGAAAAGATGTTAACATGAAATGATTTATGTTTTACAGAAGATGGCTGAGAAATACAGGGTTCTATCGGTCAGCTTGTTGGGAGGCGTACTGTACCTCAGGTATTCATCAATGGAAAGCACATCGGAGGCTCAGATGGTAAATTTATAATTTTTGCACCCTTTTAGAGAATCATTTCAGCAGTCTGTAAATTGTATTAGTCGCGTAAACTTCTGAATTTTGGTAACAGATACAGTTGACGCCTATGAAAGTGGAGAACTGGCTAAGCTTCTAGGAATTTCTCCAGCTAAAACTGATCTTTGAACCAAGAATGTCTAACTGATTCTGGTTATAATAATAGCAACTTGATATTTTATGCCCACAGTGCATGTAAACCATATGTTTGAAAAGGTCCTACTGTAATTGGTACTGCTGCATTGCTGCCGTTACATTGCTTGTATGTATTATGGCTATTCTGGTCATTTGTAAACCAGGTGAGCACTATACGTTTTAAATCTTACGCAAGAATTATTTATATACTCTCTCGTCGAAGTTGCATATAGATTAAAGCCAGGTGGTTGCAGAATTTTATAGTTATAGGAGTATATGTTAAGGCCAGGTGGTTGCAGAATCCTATGAAAAGCTTATTTTAGCATCCTATCAAAAGCTGTTATATACTTGGCACTCGACGTCAACGGGTTTTTGGGACAAAAATACCACAATATATACAATTGCATTAGTATATTGAAAGCTAGAAAATTTTGGCCTAAACACAATTTAAATATTAATCCAAGGCATCGAATGAATGTTACATGTGAAATTTGCGGATTTAGAAAAAAATGATATCCATTGCATCTCACAAATATGGTTATTTATTTCTGCAGTTAAAATTCCCCGAAAATATGTAAATATAAGTTCTTCCGGTAGTATCAGTTTGTATTAGTAACTGTCGGTCAAATTGCTCCATTTTTACTCAAGAATGACATGCTTTTATGGGCGGTGAACCCATCAAAGACGACACCAATCATTCGGGTCTTTGACTGCGACCAAGAGTTGTTACTGTAATTACTATTAAATTCAAAGCACCAGGACCTTGCCGAGGAAAACACCGTCTTAACTCGATTACTAAGAAGTCATTAATCTAATTATTTACTATTTTAATTCATTGACCAGTCCTTTCCCCAATCAGTTAAATACTCAAACAGCTTTAACCCCGTATTACTGTCAGTTTTTTTATTAAAAGTATGTAAAAAATTATTCGATAAATTCAAAATCATGTTTTTTTTTTTAAATATACTTTCAATTAAAGAAAACTACTAGGCCTTTTAAAAGACCCTGATAGCCTGATAGGGTTATCCCATGATTTTAGAAAAAGCATTACCTCGTACTTTAATAAAAAAAACCTATTGTTTTTAATTTTTTATGATAAACAACTACATACTTAACTACCAAATCTCACTAAAAATATTATTGTTCCATATTATATCTTAAAATATATCCATATCAAAAATATTCCAAACACTCATTAAAATTTTTGTAACTACATTTATTTCTCGCATTGAAAAGTAATCTTAAATGGAATCTAAAAAAATTAAACTAAAGCTTTAACATTTTCAGCATAATATTTTATCTATCACATTTAAATTCAGAAAATTTCGAGTAATCTCTTGCTACTAGATTATATTGTTATTGTGTATACAGTATATATGTATAGGATTATCATTAATCATAATTCCCCTTCCGTATAATACTTGCTCATCACCAGGACCCGGTGTAATGAGTCTAATGGCCCAGAAAAGAACAGGAGTCAAATGCCATTATATTCTTGTGGAATTCATTCTAGTCAACCATAAATGAGGAAGTTATATGTTTCCTTCCATGGACTCAAAATTCTAACGTAAGCTTTTAAGAACTATCTCTTACATATAATTAAACTTTTGTTACTCAATGAAGACATTTAATTACTACCAATCTGATTTCCTTATAGAGCAGCACCCAAGTTATAATAACTCTCCTCGGTTAAACTTGTATAAACTCCTGTCTTCCCACCTATCATTTCCCATCTCCCACTTTTCTTGGTTTCATTACTCTCTCTTTCTACACACAAAAACACACAGTCACAATGGGAGATGATGAATTGGGGTTGGGACTGGGACTTTCTGTTGGCGCAGGGAGTGAATATGTTCCTAAAAGGGATGTGCAGAAGAATAAGCATGTTGCTGAATTTTGCTTAGATCTTTCTTTACCTCTTCACACGGAAGAGGAAACGAAGGAAGCCATGAACTCCGAACATGGCAAGGCAGACGGATCAATCCCATCATCAGAAACATGTAAATTTAGAGATTGTAGTGATGATATTGAAAACAAGAACTGCAGCAATAAAAAACTAAGGCTTACAGCAGAACAAACTTCCTTGCTTGAAGACAATTTCAATATGAGCAACACCCTTAACAAGGTAATCATGAATCTTTAATTCATACGTGCAAGTGTGTATACATTTATGATGTATGCAGTCATATGATACATGGGTTGATCATATAACAACTAAATGGCAACGTAATATATGATGAATTGCAATGCAGGTTCAGAAGGAAGCACTGGCAGAGAGATTGAATCTAAGGCCACGCCAAGTTGAAGTCTGGTTCCAAAACCGAAGAGCAAGGTATATGCATATAATATTAATGTGACAGTTTTGATTATTGTTGCGACATCACTATATTAATGATCTTAATGGTTATGGTTGTGTGAGTCCAGGACTAAGTTGAAGCAGACAGAAGTAGACTATGCGTTCTTGAAGAAATGCTGTGAAAGCTTAAGTGATGAAAACCGACGCTTAAAGAAAGAATTACAAGAACTACCATCGCTAAAGGTCCAACAACCACCATTGTACATCCAGCTTCCTAAGGCAACAACCCTAGCAATGTGTCCCTCCTGTGAGAAATATGTTCAATTCGGTGGCGACCCCAACGACGAGGATGCAAATAAAAGGACTGCATCCATTGCCAACAAATACCAAGGTCATAAACACTAATGAAATTCACAGCTAGCTTAAACTAAAAAACTGTAGTCAGGAAATGTGGCACAGGTGGCTTTTACAATATAATCAGTTAAATGCAACATAACTGCCTTAAGCAGTATTATTTATACATAACACACACACACACAAATAGGTTTATAAGTTGATTATAATATAGATTGCAAGAGCTCTTGCTTAGAGACTGGAAGACCTGACCAATATGCAGTTTACGTAAATTTTCATCAATCATATCTTATCTTATAATCAAAATAACACTTTATTAACTGTGAAGGTTACATCCTATAATTAGGAAATGGAATTGGAAACCTACGAGATATACTAAATGAGCTATCATACCTAGCTTCTATTTACGTTTTTAGTTAAGTAAATCTATTGAATGTTTAGACGAAGTTATATCTTTTTGTTTGTCAAACAGTCAAATTCAAAACAATAAACCAGCCTCTCACATCTTGTTTAAAGGTATAACTAGGAGAAAGTTGACATAATATAAGGAGAAAATTATCTGGCATCTCCTCTGGATTCTAATTATAAAACATTGAATTGAATTTGAAAGAAAAGTTGTTTCTTTTTCCTAGATTGATAATATTGTTAATTTAATTTACACTAGAAAAATGGGAGTACTTTGCCAAGCATCCTGGCTCGGGTTTCATCTATCACCCTCATTCTATCATGGGGATCGAAAAAGATTTTTAATGATTATACAATAACTACATACGTGGACAACATGACGTACATTACAGACAGAGATCAGAGATGTAATTGCCACTTATCTAGTCCGGAGTACCAAATTGGCAATATATTAGCTCATTCCATGCATCAGGAACCCCTGGAAGACACCAATGGCTGCAATCTTGGCGCCTGGTAGATATTTTCTTACCCCATCCATTGTTCTGTTCTTCCCATAAACTGATGGATGGCCATCCTTGCGGAAATTTGTCAACTTTGTTATGTTCAATAGTACCACTGGAAACTGCATTTCACGGATCACATCCTGCACAATTTTCATTTTTACAGGATAGTCATCCAAAATAGCCCCGGATTTGATAAGTTCAGTCTCCCCATTACAAGATCCACCCGAGTCCCAATCTCCACCTCTGAATGTTTATGATACAAAAAGGTAAATGCATTTAAAAATTAAACAAAACTGAATATGCAATATTAATAATATATAATAAATTGGTTTTCAGTTTATTTATGAATAGATCAATAATATCTACCAGAAAAATGCTTTGAGTACAACATAGTTACATAGCTATAGAAAAACAGTAAACATAGAAAGGAAAAAAGGGAGAGAAAAGGTATTGTTTTTTCTTATGGCTTGGGAAGGAAGGGGTAGTTACCTGAAATGGGCGGATGAGTAACCACGATAAAAGACCGATTTTCCCGCATCCACATTTGTATCGATCCACTTTGCCCGTGTACTCATCGATTTCTTGTAAGCTTCAACTGCATCAAACTTGGGATAGACATAGTCACCCTCTCTAAAATAATTTTTCCTGTAAACATAGCATCTCATTAGACTTCAGAAAGAAAACACTGGTAAAAGAAATTATTAATTTTTCTGTATTCTCGAGCTAGAAGCACACTGCCATAGAGGAACTATTTGATATTGGAACAAATTATCAGCAAATTACTTTTTATTGCTAATGTTGCATACAATTACTTAAGATTTTTTCGAAAAATAAAACAAATATAACTCTCTCACATCATCTCCTAAATTATGGAAAGCAATCATTCAAAATCAACAGAGTGCTTTCTTAGTTGACTGCAATAATAATTAAATATACTTATATCAGTAGCTCTTGCTGGAAACAGGTTTATGTTTTTCAATAAAATACATAAGCTGAGAATTTACCCCCTGGACGTCTTTCCATGAGTCCACCAATGACCGGTATTGAAGATAAGAATGTCAACACGTTTCCAACGATTAGCTGACTTGTCAATCCTGTCAATTGACAGAGTTGGATTGTTGTTTCCTTGACCATTGACATGGGTTCCTTCCCTGACAAGGAAATGAGATCGTACAAATTCCACTGTGCAGTCATAATCCTGGCCAAGTGGTTTTGAAGAATACAAATTATCAGTCCTGTTTACCTTGTCTATGACATTGTAATATGTACTTTCAATTTATGTTTTTCGGTAAAACAGCAAGTGTTAGTGATAGGGATTAATTTCGTCAGAAAGTGCAATGAATACTGCTTCAATAGTCGACAAACTGGAATTGTAACTCAGACACACCTTTCAAAATCAACCAGTAGAAGTTGATCTGGCACAAATTAGGAAATAATGCAGAGGCTCATTCGATCTTAAAAGGGACACGAATTTTGCCCTCACTATTATATCATTATTAACTATTTATTTATTCCCAATTTTTGTTACGAAAAGTAAACATTGTATTACATATTAACCATAGACAAAAATCTATTTGTAGATAATCATTTATACCTCAAATTTGAAGATGTAATATCCTCTTCCTTTTGTTATTTTGTAGCCGTGGATTTCATACATTTTGCTCTTATTTGATAAGCCTTCATAAAGCATGCACAGTAGCGACTCAAACTGATTCCTGTTCATGGAATCTCCCACCAGCATCAACCTTTCCCCTCTTATTCTTGTCAAGAAGTCTGTTGCATTAAACCTATAAAAGTAAGGTAGCCAAACAAAACTAAAAAAATTCAGATACATTGAATTAATTTATATTATTTATAGATGGAAGATGAATCTGTTACTCTAAACTTGGGAAGTAAAAATCGTAACTTACAAATCAAAATTTTAACCTTTGGAGGTGAAAAATAAGACTGTCCAAACAGATATCCCATCATGAAAAAGCACATAAATTCTAAACAGAGTATAGACTAATATGTTATTTACATGAACTACAATTTCTTTATTATGAAATAGTGGATAAATGATCAAAAGAGGATATCTGCTAAATAATGTAATAGCTAAATAATGTAATAGTCAACATGCCAATCCAAAACCCAAAACCCAAAACAACAACAATAGATGGGAATGGGAATGAACTAAAGCAAATGAAAATTTGTAAATTCTGGTATCTCGATTAATATTTTGAGATAAGGAAAAAAAATTATTATTTGTTTTAATTTTATAATTACTTTTTTGTTGATTAATGTAGATTTTTTTTTACTAAAACTCATTTTCTTTGCACAATACCAGTTAAAGAAAGAAAAAATATAAATAATATGATTTGTTTTCATTTTGAATAACATTTCCTTTTTTTATTTAAGGCTCAAAGACATGATATTTATGCCAACTTAATTGACTTAAATGATACAAATGCTCCACTTGGGTCTTTAATCCTTTTTAATTTTGAGTACATAATTTTTTATAATTTTTTTTGTTGCAAATATTTTAAGTACATAATGACTAGTGAGATATACTCATTATCCATATATCTAATATAAAAATTAATGCTTTTTTCAATTGTGCTAGAAGAAAGACTACAACATCTAGTAATAATCCAAATAGATATTATTCTAAATATGGAAATTATAGAGTAATAAAGACAAATATAATGTTCATAAATTTAGAAACTTGAACAAAAATTTAAAATGACCAACCTAGGAATATCACAACCATCAGGCTTCCATCTCCAATTCATATACTGAGAATCTTTTCTTCCATTGCTTTGACAATCATAAGCCTCATCAACAAAAGGACAAGTCCCTGCTTTATATAATGGATAATTCTCTTCATTTTTAACCCAACTCCCTGCATATAAAACACAACTCACTTTCCATTTAATATTTTCTTGTACAACACTAGCACTAAAATTTGAACTATTCTCAAGAACTATGTCTTTATCATCTTCTTGAATCATAACATTGGGATCATCAAACGACCCATTTGAGTTTCTTGATTTTTCAACCAACCCATTTGGATTTCTTGAATTATCAAACGACCCATTTGATTTTCTTGAATTATCAACCAGATTTACCAGCCCATTTGAGTTTGTTGAATTCTGAAACGACCCATTTGAGTTTGTTAAGTTATGAACTGACCCATTTGGGTTTCTTGAAAGATCTTCATTGAGTGAGAAGGGAATGTTGAGATTAAGTTGAGATCTTGTGTTAAGATAAATGGAGAGATTTGAATAGTAGTAGTGATCTCTGTAGAGAGAGAGGTTGGGTTCAAGAGCTTGTTTAGTGAAGTAGAGTAGACTTACAAGGAAGAGTGTAAGTAGAGACAGGGTTGAGAAGGCGTAGAGATTCTTTTGAGTTGAGAAGGTGAAGATTGTTGCCATTTTTTGTCGGGGCTGCCATCTTAATTTCTTCTTTTCTTTCCTTTTTTTTGTGTCGGTTGTTTTAGTTGTAATGTTGCATAATAAAATTCAACCTGACGGCAAATTTAACTTAGTGAATTTGTCTTACCGAATGATGTTATTTTTTAAAAAAAATTCACGTTAATTCACCCTCCTAATGTATTTAACAACATTATAATTTTAATGGGATTCAAAAGAATTTATAAATCCATACCTTTTTATATTGATGTGAACCTTTATTATGAAATATAAGTTTTATAGTTCGTGTGTATATTTAAATAAATTTATTTTTTATATTATTTTTTTATTAATTTTTAATATAATTATTTATAATATTAAGAATTTATATTAATATATATCATATATTTTTCTATTTTATATAAATTTATTAAATATATGAGTGATGATAATTAAAAATTATGTATAATAAATATATTCATATTTAATATAAATATCTATATTATTTGGATTTATAAAAATTAAATATAATATTTTATTTAATATAAATATTTACATAATTTGGAGTCGTGTGCGAAAACTTCAGTTTGAGTTGGACGAGGACAGAAGTTCTCAGCCCAATTCAGACTGAATCAAAACCGTCAGTTTTGGCCCAATTAAAGCCAAACTAAGGCTATCTTCCTCGGCCCAAACATACTCAGCACGTAATGGATTTAGCGTGAGCCTAACAGTAATGCTAGTGATTACGTAATTAAAGAAGCTCCTATCTCGCGAATAAAGTGCCACCCCATGATACGAGGCGGAGTCTTTTTCTAAACAAATACGTTGGTCGAGCATTTCACCAATACAGAATGAAAATGGAGTAAACCATGCATTCATGCTCTTGATAAATATTTTATCTTTCTAAAACAGACGAATCAATCAAAGAACAAGTTTGGAGAAAGCACCATTCAAATCCCCCAAAGGCCAAGATTATAATTAATCAAGGCACACTAGCTACAACACAAACAACACAGCACTGATTGTAATTGATAACCACTGCCAATAAGTTTTGTCTCTCCGGGTTTTATGCACCAAAAGTAGGCTTTTCTTATTAAAAACCGGGTTTAGGGTGGGCTGCCTAGGAGCATCTCAAGGGAGAAGAGCTAAAATTGTTACCTAAAACATGATTATCTATAATTTTTTGAACCTACGTAGAGTCGTATTCATTTCTCAAATTTAATATAAAATATTGAATTTTAGTAATTTAGGATATAGATAGATAACCTGAATTTCAATAATATTATTTATATCACTTTTTCATCTTATATTTTATTATTAAAAACACTTTTCATCATTAAAAATGTAATGTATAATAAAGAAAGAAATATGGTGTTTATAATATTTTTTTATAAAATATAAGTTAGGACATGGTTAGAAAGAAAGAGTGGTTACCTGTTTATTCTCATTCCTTATATTTTAGTTTAAGGATTCAAATAGAGAAGGGTTTGGAGATGCTCTAAGGATTTATACTCCATTGACATTAGGTATAATCATTAGTTATATTCAAAATATTATTTTATTGTTATTTTTACATAATAATTAAAATAAAATTAATTGATTTTATTCAATGCAAGTTAAAATACAATATATTTAGCAAAAAAATATTTATTGATAATATTATAATATTTTTATATTTATGTAAATATTATAAAACAAAAATAATAATTATTGCAATTGAAAATATAATAACATATTTAAACATGGTAAAAATAAATTAAAAAACATTAATTACATATATTATAAAACATATTTTATTATATTGGAATATTAGAATTTTTATAAATTTAGTTAACAATAAAATAATATTTTAAACTTAATATTACATAAAATTAATACTTTATAAATCAAAATAAAAATAGTACAACGATACATACAAGTATAATGAATATATATTTTTTGTATATTATAATATTATATATTTTAAATTAAATGATTAAAAAATGAATAAAAATATTATGTTATATGTATTAAATAAATAATAAATTTATTTTGAACAAAAGTTGACGTATATTGATTCAGATTAGAGCTGTAAACGAGTCGAGTCGAGTCGAGTTTTTCCTTAACGAGTTCGATCTCGAGTTTTTCTAACCGAGTCGAGCTCGAGCTCGATTATTTAACGAGCTTTTTTTTTGCGCCGAACTCGGGTTCGTTTACGGCCGAGTCGAGTCGAGTCGGTAACGAGCCTACCGAGACGATCCCGAGTCCGAGTCGATCCCGAGTCGAGTCGGGTTTTTCGATATTTTTTTATTTTTTGTTATTTTCTTGGGCTTATTTTTTTAAATAAAAACTAAAATTAAAACACTAAAAACTAAAAATTAAAATTAAAACACTAAAAACTAAAATTAAAACACTAAAAAATAAAAACTAAAAACTAAAACAATAAAAAAAAATATATATTTTTTATCGAGTACCGAGTTTTTACCGAGTCGAGTCGAGTACCGAGTCGAGTCGAGTCGAACAACCAAAAAACTCGACTCGACTCGTTTAGCTTAACGAGCTTTTTTTTCTTGCCGAACTCGAGCTCGTTAACGAACCGAGTCGAGTCGAGTCGGGTTTTTACCGAGTCGAGTCGAGTCGATCTCGAGCTTACCCGGTTCGTTAAACAGCTCTAATTCAGATGATAACAGTAAACTCTGCAATGTAGCGTGCGTCCCTTTATCTAAAATTATAGAGTATCCATTGCATTGATCAGTATTTTACCTCACATAAATATTGTGATTATTTGAGATTCCTCAAATTTAAAATAAGTTATTTATTTCATATTTTTTTAAAAGATAAATATTTATTTTAGAATTTTAAAATCAAGTATTATTTTCAAAATAAAAAATAAGTTATTTATTTAAAAAAAAGTACATATATATATATATATATATTTTTCTGAAAATAAGAATTTATTTCCGGAAAAAAGTTAGGGCGAAACAGGCCATTATACCTCAGCGTTTCCTCTAGTTTGTAACAACACTTGAAGCACACACTTCTTAATTATAGGTCAATTCATTCCAAGGCCGATTCCTCCTGTGCCACGAATAAAAAGTAGGCTCCCTCTAGTCCTGTCACGTTAACGAATATACAGCACCAGAAGAAAAACATGATCCGTCGATATCGTTTTATGTTCTTTTCGACCAACATTACTCTGACGGTGTCTTGTTCTTTATTTTCATTTTTCTTTACTTTTGTTTTTGGATTTTCATTTTAAGATATTTTAGAATTGACAAAATTATAAATTCATTTAATGACAAAAATATATAATAATGATATTTTTATATATTATGTATAACACACAAAATATGATACAATTTGATACGAATTTGCATAATACATATACGATATGACTTCATTTAATGTTAGACTTATAAATACAACTTATAAATCGTGTGAAATACTGAATAACTAATATTTAAGTAAATTATTTTTTTATTTATATTTAATATAAAATTTTATAATATTAAGAACTCATGTTAATACTATATATTCTCTTATTTTATTTAATATAAATATACTATAATTTGGATTCGTGTTGTAATAAATATATAATTGGGTCTAAACAGTAAAATATATATATATATATAAACAGGAGAAGGGAGAAGTGAGGTGCAATCTTTGGATTTCATATTTTGTATAGCTATTTTTTCTTGATTGTGGTTGATTGTACTCCTAAAAAAGTGGCTCTCACCTTACATTTGACTAATCGGATTGAGTAAGTAGCACATAATCAATATACTTAGCAATCCAAGTATCCAATGATTATTATGATTACAATCTTTCACCTTACATAATCTTTCACTTTTCTTTGTTGTGCAAGTTGTGGGATTGCATCAAAGTTTGTGCACTTGCCTGTGAAGGCCCTTGTGATGCAGTCGAAGAAGAAACTCAATTCTCTTCGAAGATGGGGTCTGGTAAGACTCTCCAGCTTTGTTAGGCTTCCTCCATAGCCTATAGAAACAAAAAATTCTTTTATCTGAGCATCTCCCACAATATCATCATACACAGCCACTTCTGGGAGATGAAGGGCTTGTCGAACCACGGCAGGTGTTATTAAATGTTTGCCATTGTAGTTGAATGTGATGACAGGTTCTTCATCATCACCTGCATCATTAAACTTAGCAGTCGACCAAATCCTTATCAAAGATTGAGCAGAGAAGTTTGAAGGTTCCTGTAACGCGTATCCGATATAACTTTGTTCTAAGAAATCTTGAATCACATAAAAATCATTAGGTGCATCAGATTTGTTTAGCAGAGAGATATAGTTTGTGGGTGCAAAGGTATAAGTTTGAAAAGTTTGTCCTTTTGATGCCATTGAAACAAGGAGAAGTTGTAGGTTTGAACAGTTAGGGTTCTTGAGAGACGAGAGAGTAGAAATGAATAGTAATCGATAGAATGAACACTGATAATGATTAATGGAATTAATCTGTGACTATTCATATGCGTAACTTATGTAGTGGGACACGTGGCAAGTATTGATTGGAAAGCAATTATGAATAAGGTCTCAAAATACGACAAGTGTGTATGTATCTGTGTAAGTATATGAACCGTCATTCATGAGTTACACGCGCTTCGTTTCAAATCCAATCAGAGAATGATAATTATGATGTCACAAAAATGAATTATGATGTCATAAATATGATTTCAGAGTTTACCACGTAATCAGAGTTTAGATGAGTCAGAGTTTACCATAGCCTCTGTCAGAGTTTACCATAAACACTGATAGATGTGACCAGAGATTAGATGCCGCATTGATCAGAGTTTACTTCAATTTCATCAGAGTTTATCTCATACTCTGACATATTCTCTGATTGTCTGTACTTGTGAAGTCATGTTGAGCCACTTGTTACCATTCCTAATTCAGAAACCAGTCTCTTAAATGTTACTTCATGCAATGGCTTTGTAAATATATCTGCTATTTGTTAATCTGTGGGAACAAAATGTAATTCAATTGTGCCTTCCATAACATGTTCCCTTATGAAATGATATCTAATACTGATGTGCTTTGTCAGAGAATGTTGAACTGGATTTCCTGTCATTGCAATAGCACTTTGATTATCACAATAAATAGGAATTTTAGAAAAGTTCAAACCATAATCCATCAGTTGATTTATCATCCATAATATATGTGCACAACAGCTTCCTGCAGCTATATATTCAGCCTCTGCTGTAGATATTGAGATTGATTTCTGCTTCTTGCTAAACCATGATACTAGTCTTCCTCCTAGAAATTGACAACTACCACTTGAACTTTTTCTGTCAATTTTACATCCTGCAAAGTCAGCATCTGAGTAGTCAATTAATTTAAAATCAGACTCTCTAGGATACCATAAGCCAAGATTAATAGTGCCCTTGAGATATCTGAAAATCCTCTTTACAGCTATCAGATGTGGTGCTCTTGGATCTGCTTGAAATCTAGCACATAGACATGTTGCAAACATGATGTCTGGTCTACTTGCAGTCAAATAAAGTAAAGAACCAATCATTCCTCTATATGCAGTGATGTCAACAGGTTCTCCACTATCTTGATCAAGCTTTGTTGCAGTAGCCATAGGGGTTGTAGCAGATGATGAGTCTTGCATTTGAAATTTTGTGAGTAGATTCTTTGTATATTTAGACTGATTAATGAAAATGCCTTCTTCAATTTGTTTTACTTGTAAACCTAGAAAATAAATCATTTCCCCCATCATGCTCATTTGATACCTGGACTGCATTAACTTTGAAAATCTTTCATAGAGCTTCTCATTAGTGGAACCAAATATAATATCATCAACATATATTTGTACCAATAATAGATCCTTACCTTGAGTTCTATAAAATAGTGTTTTATCAATTGTACCTCTAGTGAAACCACTTTCAAGTAAGAATAGAGCTAAAGTTTCATACCATGCCCTTGGTGCTTGCTTTACACCATACAAAGCTTTATCCAGTCTATAGACATGATTTGGATATTTTAGATTGACAAATCCAGGTGGTTGTTCAACATAGACTTCTTCTTCAAGTTCACCATTTAAAAATGCACTTTTGACATCCATCTGGTAGACCTTGAATTTCTTATGTGCAGCATAAGTAAGAAAATTCTGATTGCTTCAAGTCTGGCTACTGGTGCATAAGTTTCATCATAATCAATGCATTCCTGTTGAGAATACCCTTTAGCTACCAGTCTTGCCTTATTTCTTGTAATGATTCCATCAGAATCTGTCTTATTCCTGAATACCCATTTTGTGCCTACAATAGACATGTTCTTTGGTCTGGGTACTAGTGTCCAAACTTCATTTCTTTCAAACTCATTTAACTCTTCCTGCATTGCAGTCACCCAATCTGCATCCTTCAAAGCATCTTCAACCTTCTTTGGTTCTATTTGAGACAGAAAACTATGCAATAGACATTCATTTTGAGTAGCTTTTCTTGTTTTTACTCCACTTTCCAGATCATCAATAATTAAATCAGGTGTGTGATCTTTTTTCCACTTTCTTGGATGTGAAAAATTTCTAGAGCTAGATGCTTCCCCATGATTTGTTCCTTCATAGAAAGATCCTTCTGTAAATGCTGATCATCCCCCTGAGTATGTGCTGTCATCAGTGTTTGATGTCTCAGAGTTTGAGATTTCAGAGTTTGATGGATCAGAGTTTGTGTTGTTCAAAGTTTTGTCAGAGTCAGATATTTCAATTACTGCATTTTAATCTCTATTGTCAGTGTTTGAATGATGTTGCCCCCCCTCAACATGTGCAGAATCTTCACTTTCTATTTCAATCAATTCTGAATCAGAATTTAAAGAATCAGAGATTTCATCACCAGTGTTTAGCTGAACAGAGTTTGTATTATCAGGGTTTGAACCACCAGAGTTTATTTCCTGCAGTTCATTCTCAAATCTCATATTTTCATGTGCATCATTATCATGTAATCCAGCTATTTTTCCTTCATCAAAAGAGACATTAATCGATTCCATGACGGTCCTTGTTCTTAGATTGAATACTTTGAATGCCTTGAAGAGGTTTTAAAAGTTGTTGCATATCCAATAAAAATTCATTCATCTGCTTTAAGCTCAAACTTCTTCAATTGCTCAGGGTGTGTTTTAAGAATAAAAAACTTGCTTCCAAAGATATGAAAGTACTTAACATTTGGTTTCCTTCCCTTCAAAGATTCATATGGAGTCATTCCATGTTTGTTTATCAAAGAACAATTCTGAGTAATGCATGCAGTGTTTACAGCTTCTGCCCAAAAGTAAGTTGGTAGCTTTGCTCCTTCTAGCATTGTTCTAGCAGCTTCAATTAGAGTTATGTTCTTTCTTTCAACTACGCCATTTTGTTGAGGTGTTCCAGGTGCTGAAAATTGTTGAATAATACCTTTTGTTGAGCAGAATTCTTCCATTGCAGAGTTTTTAAACTCTGTTCCATTGTCACTTCTTAGATTCTTCACCTTGTGAGTTGATCCATTCTCAATCATTGCAATATGCTCAAAAATTATTTCTGCAGTTTCATCCTTTTTATGCAAAAAGTATACCCAAGTAAATCTAGTGAAATCATCAATTATCACAAGAGTGTGTTTCTTCTTTCATATGAACATTATGTTGACAGGACCAAATAAATCAAGGTGCAATAGGTGAAATGGTTGATCAATTGAGTTTTCAGTTTTGCTCTTGAAAGATGTCTTTTTTTGTTTGGCCTTTTGACATGAATCGCAAAATCCATCAGGATGAAATTGAACTTTTGGAAGACCTCTGACTAGGTCCTTTTTCACTAATTCATTGATGTTTCCAAAATTCAAGTGACACAGCTTTTTGTGCCAGTTCCAGCTTTCCAGGGATGATGCTTTTCCAAGTAAACAGGTTAATGGACCATCTGAATCATTATGCAAGCTAGCTTCAAATAAATTGTTATGTCTGTGACCAATAAGAACTACTTTTCCATTCTTCTTGCTTTTTACTTCACAATGAGTACCATGAAATTCCACAGAATAACCTCTGTCTGTCATTTGACTCACACTTAGAAGATTATGTTTGAGTCCTTCAATCAGAGCTACATTTTCAATGATGATATTTCCAATCACAATATTGCCACATCCCAGTGTTCTTCCTATGTTGCCATCTCCATAAGATACTACTGGGACAGCCTTCTCCTCAAACTCTGAAAGCATGGATTTGTTTCTAATTAGCTCTGTCTCTAATTAAAGATGTCTGTAAATCTCATTCTTCTAGAAGAGCCCTCAGAAACTTGGTGTTTGAATCCTCATTATCATATACTTTATCCACCAAAGCTAAGTTATTCAATAGTGTTAGAAATCTGTCATAGATATTTGTTAGGGATTCATTATGTTTGGCTTCAAAGTATTCATACTCCTGAATTAACACAGATCTTCTATTTTTCTTGATTTCCCTTGTTCCTTGACATTGAATCTCTAGTGCATCACAGATCTCCTTTGCAGTTTTGCATGTTATAACCCTGTTGGACATTACAGAGTCAAGACTATTTTGTAATATGTTTCTTACCTTGGCATCTTTGAGGACTTCTTGTTTTTCCTCATTAGTCCACTCATTTTTATCTTTGAGGGTATAATGTTCAGGTACTTGTCTTCCATCCACAATAGTTGCTGGTACCAGTTTTGTTGGCATGTACTGGCCTTCATTGATCCTATCCAGGTAATCAGGATCTGTTGCTTCTAGGAACATCAACATCTTCACCCTCCATGTAGTGTACTCAGCTTTCTTTAAGATTGGAATTTTTATGCTCTCATACTTGTTTCCAGACATGATTTGAGATCTAACAGTTGAATTTGAACTGCCTGCTCTGATACCACTTGTTCGCCCAGAAAGATAAACTATTACAGAAGGGGGGTTGAATGTACTAGTACCAGTAAATCGATTAAGAACACAAGTATGTAAAAGATTAATGCGGTTTTGTATTAAAGATTGAACATGTTACAAAACTCTCTCAAGAAGTTGTTTGTTCTCAAGAGCTGCTAGGTTATGAAAAATATGATTTGCAAAGATACATCAATGTTAACCTATGTCTGTGTTTATATAGACACAGTTACAAATCAATTACAAATCAGAATAGAAATAGAATAGCTTTACATAAGGAAATAGTCTTACTTTCGGATTCCTTCTTACTTGCTATTCAGACTCTGATTTGAATTGCTTCCTGACAAACTCTGATATTAAACTCTGTTGGTTATTATTCTCTGATAGAGTAAACTCTGTTCGACAGTTCCTTAAACTCTGATGATGTCAGCAATGTAAACTCTGACTTGTATTCTCTGACAGCAATTAATGTTTGCTTCCTAACATATTATTTATTTTTCTTATTAATAAATCAGTGAATAAAATAAATTTTACATTAAAATATTATTATGAATTTCAATTAAGATAATTATAATATGTTTATTAATTATTAGTGTAGAATATATTTTTCAAATTATTTTTTTCCTACATTAACATTAAATTACATAATTTTCTTTTTAATTATATGAGAGATATAAAAAATAATTGTGTTAGATTTGTGTATAGGAAATAGATGAAAGACAAATATAGAGTAAATAAAAAATATTAACAACCAATATATTAAATTACTAAGATAAATTATTATTTTATTTAGATAAATTTCTATATTATTACCAAACATGTACGATTTAAGCGGGGCACCAGCTTTTAAGAGAGTTGTTTATTTATATTTAATATTTTTAATTTGTAATTTGTAATACTAGAAAAAATATTATTATTTTCATTTTTATTTTCATATTTTTAAAATTATTACAAATTATATATATATATATATATATATATGATAGTATTTTTTCGAACAAATAATTCATATAATTACTTTTTGGAATCTTAATTATTATTTTTGAATTAAATTATTATATTAGTTTAAATTTTTTTAAATAATAAAAATTAATTAAGTTACATGAAGATAAATGATTAAATTTGACAATTTTATACTTGAGTATTTATACATATCAAAATAGAAAATATATATTTAACTAACTTGCATAGTTATTAATTTTAAAAATTGTGAATTCTATATAAAAAAAAACAGAACTCAACTCATTTAAAAACCTTACTTAAAATAGTTTTCTAATAACTATTAAATATAAAATTTTGGTAAAAAAAATTTAAGTCGCAGTATTATTCCCTAATTTTAATTAATATAAGTACGTATATAGTTAATGTCCGTATTATAATAAGTAAAAAAATTATATCTAATACATATTTATTTTTTAGCCCGTGACCCGGTATCAACCGACCGAATTTTTAATTATTCAGCTATAATAATATAGTATAAATATAAAATATAAAAATACACACAGAAAAATATATGAAATAAATAATTACAGGAGACTATGACTAAAAAATAAAAAAATAAATAAAATGATCAAACACATACTCATTACAGGGGACTATGACTAAACTTTACATTGTTAAGAAACTGTCGTAAAAAAACATTTAATTGGACGACACAAAATAAATTTATCCCGTATGGATCCCAAATGTAAAAATTCAATCCATCCTCATTCGAAAAATAAAACTTGTACGTGATACCGATAATCTGTGTATAACCATGACTGACTATAATACATACACAACGTAACTAATGCTAGGAAAACTAACTAGCGGCGGTAAAAAAACTAAACAGGTGGGGTTGGTGTAGCAGTATTATTACTAATATTAGTATTATGATGATTACGATGAATCGTGGTTGTATCAGAAACCCCAGCCCAAGCCAACCACCTTGATATGAAACCCTCTTGCTGTCTCTGTCTTTGCTGCTGTACCTCATTACTCATCCACCTCTTTCTACTTATTATTTCCGACACACTTCTCTCTTTATTTACCATTTTGCCACTCCCCCCTCCTTCCGCCGCCGACACTCTCCTGCTCTCACTCATTAACATCTCCGATGACTTTATGTATAACAAATCCGACGGCCTTACGTCACTCCATCTCTTCTGCTGGCTGACGTCACTGGACGACGATGATGATATTACGATACGATGGTGTAGTCGATGGTCTAGTTTGTTGTCAAGTAAGAGCTCGTCTTTTCGGGGCTTTTCGAAGCATCCGATCGAGACGGTGGGCACTTCTTTCTTGGATTTTATTGAACTGTCGAGGGAGAGACGCGAACCCATTTGTTTTGGGGCTGTGTTTTGGAGGTGCCCACTTGGGTTTGTGCTGCCTTTCTCGCCGGCTGAGGAATGCCTGCCAGATGTTCGATGAAATGCCGCAATGAGTTCTTGATCTTGAAGTTGGTGTAATTGTGGCTGGTTTTGAGGGAGGATTGTGGGGTTGTTGTGTTCGATTAATAGCACGTCTTCTGGTTCGACTCGGTACCTACAGAGTGGGCAAGTTGAGTGAGAGTCTAGCCATGTATCGAGACATTCGACATGGAATGCGTGCTTGCATTTTGGGAGTAAACGTAACACTTCCGAGGGCTCGTAGTTTGTTAAGCACACTGCGCATTCCAGTCCCTCTTTTTGGCCTTTGAGTGAGCTGAAGCGGAAGACTGGGAGTAAGTCTATGATGTTAGGGTCGATTCCGGAGTTTTTACGATGAGTGTAAGGGTCTGTGTTGGTTCTTGAATTGTTGGGGTAGGCATTGCTTGCGGTTTTGCAGTGTTTGATATAGAGAAATATGAGGAATGTGATGGAGAATGCCGAGATGATTGCACCTACAATTATGTGTACGCTTGGTTTGAATGGCGGTTTGGTTTGGTTCTGGTTCTGGTTCGAGTTCGAATTCTCGGTTAATGGGGGAGATAATAGAGGAGGGTTCGAGGTTGTTGAAGAAGCAATGGAATCATTTTTCGCTTGGGAGAGAAAAAGGGTGAGATTGAGGCAAAGTAAAATGCACAAAAGCCTGATCATTAGGAAGATCAATCAGGTTCTTGAAAGCCCCTATCTCTCTGGCCCTTGTTGGCTATGAAAGAAGAACCCAAAAGTGTAGTGAATCTTATATGATGATAGTATAATAACAAGGGAAGCTAAGAAAATTTTCATAAAAAGAATGAATGAGAGGGATGGCTTGGTTGGTATGTGGGGGATTGAGATATTAAGATACCAATAGATGGGTTTTCACAAGAAAGATAGATACAAAAGTAGGCAAAGGACAAAACCCATCAAACTGACTTGGTTTGGGCCAGGTTTTGGTGGAGGTTGGGAAAACCAAGAATAGTGGTAATAGACATGACTTTTTATATGCAAGTGAAAAAGAAGAATGGGAAAAACAATCAAGAAAAAAGTAGCATATAGTTGTCTTCTCAAGAAAAGATATACACTTTTTTCCTTAACTTTATGGAGGACAAAGAAGCTTCAACTCTGGTTTTTCAATCAAAAAGCTTAGCTACAAGAGACACAATCTTAGCCATACCCTATAGACAGCCGCCGAGAATATATCTATATACCTATCTAGACACCTATAAACACCTATAAACAAATGAAGGAGAAGGTGGTGATAAGACAGGAGTGGAGTTGAGGTAGTTTGTTTTAGAATTTCAGGAGTGGAGTGTAGAAAGTAGCAACAGGATAAATGAAAAAAGGGCATCCAACTCAACTATTTTTATAAAGTAAAGGCTAGAAAAGAATCAATCACCTCAGCGAATAGTATGTTTTGTAGTGAAACGTAATGTTACTAATGTATGTTTTGTGGCTTGTTCGAGAACTGTTTCCATGTGAGAGGTGTGTCACATGTTTGGTGCTCTAAGCTACTAACTGCAACTTGGCCCCTCACCCTCTCTATGGTAATTACTCGTGACCAACCAATTTCATGTTCTTCTCGCTTGTTCGATTTTACTTGTTTGCAACAGAGACGGTGTCATCGAATACATAATTTGGTTTAAAACGTGAGCCTGTGAATAAAGAATTTGGAAGGGAGGCCAAGAAGATGGTCACTCTCTTTTTATATCAAGTCTAACATCTAACAAAGAAATAAATTTCACAAGATTATAATAAAGACGATTTTATTAGAGTAAGTTTATTAATTTATATAAGAGATTAGGGAATTTAAGATGCATATTAAGTAAGTTACGTGAGATATATAAAATTTTTATATGCAAACATGGAGGGATATTTTTATAAAATAAAGATTCATTTAAAATTTTAATAATATTAATATTTTGTACTAAAATCTTAATAAATTACTTAGGTTCCTTTTTCTATTTATATAATAATGCACACAGTTGAAACTAACTTGTTATTATATATGTACGTTTTAAAAGTTCCAGACCCTAGTTGTAACTCGAAGTAATTTGCTATTTCTGAGTTGTATTTTCTTTATTTAATTCAGAAGACAATAGCAGGAAAGGGGGTAGACACTGTACCTAAATCCAGAGAGTATTCGGTATCAAGAAATAAACAATTAATAAGATTTTTAAAACTCGTGGTGTGGTTACCTCTTTCATATTAATATTTTCCTACAAAGTTTACAATTTCGATTCTCATTCATATATATTTTTTGGCACTAATAGTAAACTAGTAGCAGGGGTGTGATTATATTCGGGAATCTTATAGACTCTACAATATAATATCAGTAGATTTGTTTAAGTTTTGTTTAAAGACAAAAAATAAATCTTGCTAAACTTGTGTGTGGTGGCACTCTCTTAGTCTCTTAGCGGCATAAAAAGGGATGAACACATTCTTCATTACAGTTTTATAACAAATATACATCTCTGTTTAATTTTGTTATTTAAAGCCAAAATTTCAACTTTTTTTCCACGTATAGAATTTTGAATTTTTGACAAGTATTTGAAGGAATTGGTGAAATTTTAGACGGCAGTGAATTTCATTTCTATTTTGTATTTTTTATTAAAAATTAGAAAATAGAAATAAATTTTCTCCCCTCATACACCATATTCCCAAATGTATAATTTTTTAGATATTTTTAATCCGAACGATAAAAAATAATAATATAATTCTATTTTAAAAAGGAAATAACAATATATCTTTATATTTTTGGGCTTTTTTGAAAAATAAGATATTTTTTTATAAAAATATGTTTTTTATTTTATCTTTTACAAAAATATGATTTTAATTTTTTTTATAAAAATAAGATTTTATAACGGAGAATGTAACTAAAATCCAAATTAAATGTAGTTATGAATAATTTCACTTTTTTTCAAAAAAATAATTTTATTTGGTTATAAATTATATATAAAAATATTATATTTGGTTATTTTTAATTACAAACCATATTTTAGAAAAAAAATTAAAAATATAATATGTTTGATAATTATCTTATATTTTTTTGAAGATAAATAAAATAAAAACTACATTATTATTATTATTATTATTCATTCGCATTGCTTGTTTGTAAATTGTAACCTAAACCCTTGTTTGTTCACACCCCTTTTCTAAAACCCCCCAGTTGTGAATTGTGATCTCCCCCTCTTCATCCGCCATGAATAACTTGATAGCAACCACTACTCGTTCAATTTCTACTAAACTTGTCTTCTTAGCCCCCTATTCATTTTCTCTTAAACCCCATTTGATTTTATACAATAAATATCCCACTATTATATCTCGTTCACTCTCCACCACAATGACTCTCTGGGACACCCACCAAAACCCCACCTCTAAAACACCCAAATCTGATGTCCCTTTTGACAATTTGGTACCAAAATCAGGTTTTGATTCTTCTTTTAAAAAAGATTCAATATTTCCCAGGCCAACTGAGATTTCCTGGCAAAAGAAAGTCTCTAATTTGGTTAAATTGATTGGTTGCATTCAATCCCCAGTTCAGTTTCATGAGTTTTCGGATGGGAAGGCTTGGGCTGCTACTGTTATTTCTCAGGAGAAGAAGGGTTCTGTTTCTTTGAGGTATATATTCTTCATATGTGCATATCTTTTTCACCTATTTATTGTCTGTGTGACTCTGTGTGTATATGTAGGTGTGTATCTAATTACAAACTAATTTAGGTTCCATTTGTTTTCTTGATTTTTGGCATTTGTTTAACTTTGGGTATATATTTTTCTAAATTTTTGGGTTTTCTGAATTTGTTTGGTTGTAGGAAAATGTTTTCTTGAGGTGTTTATTTGGTTTCACGGAAATAAAATAGCTTCCAAAGAGGAATTGACTTCCTTTGAGAAATTCAGGAGGTTGTAGGGATAATGACTTACCATTTTCCAAAATCAACTTAGTTCTTATCTTTAACTATTATTGAGAGTCATTTTCCGTAGAACTATAACATTTTTCAAAGAATTTTCCTCCTATGCAAACTGATGTTTTCCTACATTTTTAACGAATGCAGAAAGGAAAATAGTTTCCTCAAATCAAACAAACCAAATGCAGATAAGGAAAATATTTTCATGAAATCAAACGCACACCAAAAATCTTGAAAATATTTTCTGGGAGAATTAGGAAAATATTTCCTGCCAAACAAATGGAGCCTTGTTCCACAAAGTAGGTTAATATAGTGTGTGTGTGTGTGTGTGTGTGTGTATTATCTTTACATTCTATTACAAATCGTTTTTGTATATTTATATAGTGAATCTTGCAGGTATATTGAGTTTGTAGTACAATTTAACCTATATTAACATGCATCCGAATAGAGACAGTGTGCTTGTACCTGCTACGAGTGGCTTTTGGTGTACCCTTTTTTCTTGTTTTTTGGTCGATGGTGCTTTATGTCTAGCTATATTATGTTGGAAATTTTTTAATGTATTGTCAAGGAATGGATACAATCCTGGACATGAGAAGTTTGTCTTTTATGATGTCACTCTAGATATAATTCTTAGAATTAACGTTTTCAAGGGTTTGTTGGTGTATTGTAGCACGGAAACTGAAAAGTAATTTTTTTTCTTGTTTCTTGTTTCGGAATAAGTTGTGAACTTGAAATTTTTCGGGAACTATCACACAGAATGAAATTATAATTATTGCTCACACTACAGAATCCTCCCTTGGAAGTAGAGTCTTGATTAGTTATTTTATGTTGCCAAATGGAAGAAGATGAACAATCAATTTCTGCATTCATTCCTATCAAGATTATTGACTTCATACAAGTACTTGTATTTATATCAGTCATCACCAGTTCACCACACTATATGTATATCACTTTCATGCTAATTGAGCAACTTCAAATTGTGGTCGTGGTTTATACGAGTTCAATGGATATCTATGTTTCTACTGTCTAACCTCATTTAGGTCACTTTCTCTCTATTTCTTAGATTGCCTTGCACACGTGAAACATGTTGGTAGAACGTGTGTAGTTGTGTCTTCGTAATGTTTAATTCTATAACTGAGTGTTCCACAATCTCGATTAATGATCTTTTATCTTGCTTGTGGACCAAAGAGGCCAAGGTTTAATTATTTTTTTATTTGAAATAAAAGCTTGAATTATCAATAAATTACATATATATAATGCTAGTCAAAATCATGCATATAGTCTAAATAAACACGACCTGGGGCTCTGGATACCACTGAGGTAACTTTGTGATATATATAAAACTGTAAATAGATTATTGTCTGATCCAGAAAGTAAATTGTGTTCCTTACTGATAACAGTAGGAAGTGGAGATTATCGTTTGGCCATATAGTTGAATTACTTCATCATTTTGTATTTCGTTTTATAATTTCCCCTTAATTTATAGTATTGATTTCTAATTTCTATAGCATGTTCTATTTATGATCAGGATTTCATTAATATTTCAAGGCGATCTAGCACATATTGC
The DNA here is from genome assembly GCA_028671895.1 of Oenanthe sinensis. Lineage (NCBI taxonomy): Eukaryota > Viridiplantae > Streptophyta > Magnoliopsida > Apiales > Apiaceae > Oenanthe > Oenanthe sinensis. The sequence continues at coordinate 50,923,716 of CM053804.1, forward strand.
TGCTTCTCATCTGAAGGAGGAAGATTATGTTTATATAGACGGACAACTAAGTGCGGATTCCCCACCAAGTGCTTTGAAATGCGAGCAATCAAGTTTGCAGGTAATTTTGAGTAGCATGTTTCTGAACCCTAGCCCCTAGGTAGTCGTAAGAGAATTCTTGCAGTTAACTCCTGTTTCTGTTTGTTTAAGCATGACCAAGTCTATAGATGATCAATCCATTTCTAAGAACCTTTGTATCACGTAGAGATAGATCTATGATTTTGCCTTAGGTATTCCCACCTGAATTTAATCTTGTCACCCTGAATCACTAAAGTACTTATTTAAATCATTATCGGTTTGTTGAACAACTCGACTTGCATTATATGAGACATAATACCCATTTATTTCAAAGACATTTTTTTCCTTCATAATTTCTTGGTCACCCTGTGTCTTCAGCTCAATAACCACGATCACAACAATGCGCTGCCAAGATTTTTTAGGCTACTGATCTGAATATCCCACAAACAATGACCTCCAGAAATAAACACAAATCACTCTGTTTTACATTAAAACGTGCAAAGATACTTTTTTGCTAGATCTGATTTTCCAGCAGTTTATGGCGTAATGCCTTGAGATAACTGCAGCAATTAATGCATTATTAAAGATTTATTCGTTACCCATTTTGTATAATTGTTATTAATGTTACCTGACCATGGGTTTATCATATAGGTTATGGTGCATAATGTCAACTTTGTGGAAGGTTATTCATGGAAGAAAAACTTTAGTGATCGCAAAATTTTGGTTCCTTTAGGTAAATTTGAAGTTTATTAAAGGTTCCAAGTTTAAACCTTTTTTTAATGAGTCATTTGTAGATATAAAATGAGCAACAACAATAACACTATTCTTGTGATATTAATACTATCAATAAAAGCAAGCATTATAATTACTTGGACTAGTAATTTGATTAAAATTTCGTGAAGTTGGAATTGAATCTAAGAAGTAGTTAATTCCTGGTATAGCTTTGTTTGTCTTGATTTTTTTTGGGTCTGGAAACAACCATTGATTGTGGGAGTCGAAGCTTATTTTTATACCAAAGATTAATACAGGTTGAAAGACAACCATTAAAACTCCCCAAGGAGACTTTATTATCGTTTTGACTTGCTACTTGCAAAGTTGCAATCCAGTACTTTTGTAATTTATATATTCCTTGTTAAGCCCAGTGGGTCATAATAGAAACATAGAATTACAATCCCGAAGTTGGCTTTTGCATGAGGATTGTTAAGCATGTATGATATACATATCAGTGTGCGAGTTTAATCCTATAAACGTAGATTTTGCGGAAACTTGTTCATTTTACATATTAATTTATTTCCATTTTTTTAAAAATATTTGTAGAAAGTTTTAAGACAGATAACACCTGCCAAAAGAAAGTAAGTAGGGATGATGATTACCAAAGAGAAGAAAGTGTTAATGACATCACTTTCCAGAAAAAAGAAAGTGTGGAGGAGTTTAAAATCTTGGACCAGTCACTTCTAGATCTCATAACAAATCCTCATGAGTGGTGGGACATCAGGTTAAAACAGGTACTAAATCCATATTATGTCATTTTGATCAGGTGTAACATATGGAGAACGATCCTAAAATGCTTAAGAACAAAATAGATAATGTACACAAAATAAAACCTTTTACTATTCTTCAAAACTCTGGCTAGGTCAATTCCGCATCTCCAGCATTTGAGCATAAGGTTGATGTAAAATTAGTTCACATCAACGAGTCTACTCCAGCTTGGATAAAAAAGGAATTGGAGAGTTTGACATTTGACCGTAAAACTGAAAAGAAAAGCACGAAAGGTGTTCATGGTATGATTTACTTGCTCTTTTGAGTCTATACTGGACCCAGTTGAAGAATTTTGTTTTTTAGCAATGACATCTATCTTTGCTTCTCTCATTTTAGCTAGTATGAACAATAGTGGAGATCTCATATCGAACTCCTGGAGGGACCTTCTGAAAAATTCGAAGCAATGGCGTGATTATCGAGAAAATAAGCTCCGTGGATTGGTGATCATTTCTCCTATGGTAGTCTGTATATATTGTGGATGCCTATAAAATTTACTCACATTTTTTTAAAATAAAATAATATCTAGGTGACACCAAAATACCCAGATTTCAAAAACAAAGATAGTGGTACTGGACTATGGCTAGATAGTGCTCCAGAATGGGTATTGCCAGGACTTGAAGGACTAGAGTTTGATGTTCCATTGCAGAAGGGGAAGAAAGCAGGTGACGAACATGAATTTCTATTACTGTGTAAAATGACATTTCAAAATGTGTTAGCTCTTTACAGTTAAAGTTTCTCTCCAATGCATATTTAAGAAAACTTTGCACATCCAGTTTTTTTGGCTAGCTTCTTTTTCATATTAAATTAAGTCTCTTTTACTGAACTGAGTTCATTTAAATAACTGAGTTCCAGAAGAGAATATAACGGAGTTCCAAATAAATTCATATTACATATTACTGAATTTGAATTTATTTGGAACTCCATTATATCTTCTTCTGGAACTCAGTTATTTAAATGAACTCAGTTCAGTAAAAGAAACCTTTTTTTTGTGCTCTCTAGTTGGCACATCCAGTTTTTTGGGCCAGCTTCTTCTTCATCAGGCTTTTAAGGTTAAGCTGGACCATTTGTACAATGTTGACTGATCTCCAACTTTCAAGTTCAAATTTGACATGATCCCAGTGGATTTGTTTTACACTAAATGCAGAGGGGACTTGTCGCTGGAGATTCTATGCATCAGCGACGTGCAAATCATTTAACAAATTCTTATAGAGACCTTGTTATTGGTTATGCAGAATAGATAAGCAATTTTATTGGATTAGCTCAATATGCTTAATATTAGGTTGGATTAGGCTATACTGTAAGATGGAAAAGATTGAACATATAGGTGAATTAGTCTTGGGAATGACTATATAGCTTGTCAATTGTTTTGGTCTTCCACTGTCAGGAATTGGTTGATTCCTGAACTGTTTGATGCTATTTTTGGTGTTTTCCGTTGATTTAAGTAAGATAATAGCTAAATTAAGCTGAGAAACAGAGATATAGAGCAAAATAGAGACAGAAACAGAGAGAATAGAGACAGAAACAGAGATGTTAGGCAGGCAGAGATGAGAGAGAAACTTGAGAGAGAAGATAGAGTTTTAGAGAGAGAGATAAAAAGCAGTTATAGAGAGAGAAAGAGTTTTGGTGGCAAATCCATTTTCATATTCATAATGCATAAACTGAATACAAGACTCTCATCACTATTTATAGACTCAGCTTCCTCCTATAACTAACACTTGTAATGGAAAAGACACAACTACCCTTACTAATACTCTTATTACTACTTGGACAATACTTATACAAAATACTATAGGACTGATGATATGCCAGTCTTGACATTCACATTGTTAAGTGTGTTTTGGGCTTGTTTTAATTATGTCAGTTCATAAAATAATCATTCTTTTTACACTCAGGAAAATTTTTATATGCTTACTGTGTTCACCCTAGATTCCAAGTAATGTTTTAGTTGAATTTAAATAGTGTAATTTTTCTCCTCAATTCAGATGATGACTCTTGGAAGGACCTGGTAGAAAATTCAGCAAAGTGGTGGGACAACAGATCAAATAAGGTATGCTAGCAATCTTTTTTTCTTCATTGTATGGTTGCAGAAATCAGGATCTGGCCATGAAGCCTGCTGTAACAATCAGTATCAGGCGTGCTTATTCGTCATTTCACTGGTTGTGTACATTTTCTATGCAGAAAAATCCAAAAGCTCCAGACTTCAAACACAAAGATTTAGGCACAGGATTATGGCTTAGCGACTCACCAGCTTGGGCATTGTCAAAGTTGCCACCTCAGAAAGTTTAACCACAGTATGTTGCTAGGTAAGAGACATAAACTGCAGTTTTATTATATATTGTATGGTAGTGCATGATCATTGCTGAAAACATATATTGTAATTACTTATTAGGTGTCATTTTACCATGGTAACAGGTTCATCCTTATTTTGGCAAGTAAAGATTGGCACCAGACCAAATTTTGATCTCTGTGAAAAGTTCTGGTAATATATGAAAGCACACCTTATTACACCGAATCAGTCGCTCAACTTCAAGCACAAGGGACTTGGAAAGAATTTTTCCGCATGTGCCCATACATATTTACCGATCAGATCTTTCTTGATATGTTAGAAATCTTAATGTACAGGAGTAGGTTTATCCTTGCAGGTTCTTGTGGTTTTTCTTGCGTCCTGTGTTAAGATAACACCAATGAACAGTAATTTAAGCAAGGGTATTCATCTGATCATCATTGTAGTGTACTCTTCAAACTAAACGTACTATAATTCTAATATTCTACTTTAAAGTTCAGTATACTTGTCAGGCATGGTTTGCCTGGTGTTAAATTGGCCTATGTATGCATGATTATGTTGTTTGATTTAGTTGTATATAACTGTGTGGCGAGGCATGCTGGATTTTTTCTCTCTATTAATTTCTAGCTTGATTTGATATCTATGCTTTTAGTATTGGTGGAGGCCTGCTCTGCTGTCCCGTGAGTTTGTTTAATTAAATTTCCTTCTAATTTTTAGGTCCAAAAAAGTGGCTAAAAAATTGTCGACAAATTTGAAATTTTCGGTTAGGAAATCAAACTTTTAGGCCAAAAGATCCCCAAATGGTCAGACAGGGTGATTCACACTACTGGAAGAAAAATGCTATGGAACCAAACAAAAGTTCTAAAATTTTTTCCCAAACATCAGTTATACCGACGGATTCCTGCTGTTATAACCAAAAAAATTACAAGTGCAATTTTGTATTGACGGGTGAAAAACTCTATTGACGACTGCATGGACGAGCTGACGAGTAGCAACATAGTCGACGGCTGGACTAGTAAACCGACGAGTATACATTGTTTGGATGACCAATGAGTTATTTGGTTATACTTATCAGCATTATTCATTAATAATTCAATATCAGTTGAATTATTTAATTATAGATGGATAATTATTAATTATATTGATAATTATTAAGGGTCCTTTAAAATAGGAACTTGACAAGCTGATGAGTAGAGCAAGTCTCGACGGGTATGACTAGGTATACTCGACGGGCGAAATTTCAGGAAAGGATAAGTGTTCTACTTCAACTACAATTCAAATATAGATAAGGATAAGGAAGCAATCCCATTTTTTAAGGAACGTGATCAGAAGGTGCAGCATGAAAATAGGATCGTGGAGAATAACAAAATCATATTATAAATATGATTAAGGGGATAGAAAGAAAAGGAGACACAATACATACAGCCGACGGGTAACAGCTGCATAGTTGACGAGTAGGCAGTTCATGTATTTTTCTTCATTCAAATCACTTGTAATCGATCTTAAACAACTTTATAGTGGATGTTCTTGGCTGGGCACACCCCACCCGCGATTTTTTACCCCTTTACTAGGGTTTTCCGCGTCACGAAATTTGTCTCTTGTCCTTGTTTAATTTCTGTCGTCGACTAGCTTTTCATTCTTTTTTCTACTCGTCCAAGCATCTAAATACATTTTATAAATGATTTTGCAATAAAAGAACTTAGCTATTAACCCTGAAAAATCTGGCTAAAACAGTTGGCGCCGTCTGTGGGAAATTAGCTAAGAGTTCTCTACAATTTCTACGATTATGGCTAACAATCCACAGCAGATTGATGAACAGACTACGGTTCATCCCAGAGATGGTGACATAACTACGATCTTGAAGAAATTGCAAGCTGATGTTGAGATTTTACGATCTGAGAATGAAAATCTCAGGGCAGAGCTGAGTACACTGAAATCCAACAACACAACTGGTTCCAAGAAGACAATGACGAGCGCAGTTGCAAGGCGTCTAGATTTTGGTGAGGGAGAGCAGCCGAATGCAGATGAGCCCCACGTGGTTATTTTAGATGGAATTAACAATGACACGATGAGGGGCAACAAGGAGTCTGAATACAATAAAGATGCATCTGAAAAGCATGACTATGACTATGAAAAGTCCACCAGGAGATCCAAACACCGAAGTTCCAGATCAGAGAGCAGCACGACTGAGGCCATGAAGCAAGAGTTGAGAGAAATGAGGAAATTAATACAAAGGATTCCTGGAGTACCAAAGCCTCTTGAAAAAGCAACACCAACGAGCTACGCGGATTCACCATTTGCAGACAACATTGCTATGATTGAGATACCGAAGAGGTTTACCATTCCGAATATGAAGGCATATGATGGTTCGACTGATCCGGAGGAACACATAGCGCAATACAAGCAACGTATGTTCACGGTGCCGATTCCCAAAGAGCTGAGGGAGCCATGTATGTGTAAAGGCTTTGGTTTGACGTTGACAGGACCTGCTCTTCAGTGGTTCATCGGGCTGTCAAATGGGACGATAGTGTCGTTTGCTGATCTCGTCGATGCATTCAACCTACAATTTGCTAGTAGCAGACGTTTTGAAAAGACGACAAGTGACCTATATCGCGTTGTCCAGAACTACATGGAACCACTGAGAGACTACTTGACAAGATTTAACATGGAAAAAGTGGCAATTACCAACTGCCACATACCGACGGCTATTGAGGCCTTCGGTCAGGGACTGATCAGGGACTCCTCTCTATACGACGAATTGACCAAGTATCCATGCAAGTCAATGGACGATGTCCAAGCCAAAGCTATGTCACATGTCAGATTGGAGGAAGATAAACGGGATAACGATGACAACTACTATCATCCAAACAGGAAGGCCCCGACGATAAGAACTAGGGACTACAAGCCATATTCTAGAAGTGAAGGATCAAGTTCCCCTGACCGTCCTTATTTGATGCCAGCGTCGGACGAGTGGCATTAAAGTTGTCGACATTAGACGAGGTCGAATTCGAAGAAGTTGGAGTGCGTTTCACTTTAAGACGGATAATGTGTAATCTTATCTGCCCTTGCTTTTATTTATTTTTACTACAATAAGTTGTTGGGACATATTTTCAATTGTTTGCATTATTAGTTCTTTCTGCTATTTGAGTTTAGAATTGAAAACTTATATTGGTTTATGATTGAGACATGATTGCGCCTTCATATTGTTGTTGGGTACTGTTAAAAATGAGAAAATTACTATGTAAAACGCTACCAACATGGAGTCCCAACGACAAAGAGATATAACACATAGGCACTACAATGGACAACAATATATGGCGCAAAGAAATAAGGAATCAAGAGATGTCCGACAGGTCCTAAAGGACTTAAATACACATGTCATCAATCTGACACGTTGGACGAGCAAGGGATAGTCGTCTGTCAAGTCAATATGTCTGACAGAAGAAGAATATGTCCAAGGAAATATGCTGACATTAGACACCACGATGTACTTGACGACAAGAAACAAGAAACATGTGATAGACATACCCGACGACATTTGAATATGGACACTAACACAAACACCTACGACATCGTGACATGACAGAAAGACACGACGCTGAACTCGACAGGTTCTAAGAGGCTTAAATACAGAAGTCGTCGATTCGATGCCTTGGCCGGGCTAGGGGCAGTCTTCTGTCAATTCCATCTGTCCAATATGTCCTTTATACACGTCCTGAAGCCTACGACCGAAGAAGTATACGTCCTATAAAATGTGTTGACAGTAGACAACCCAACACGTACTGACATGCGACAAACAAAGAGTTGGACACAAGCATTCAAAGACTACATGTCCGACGACATCCAACCTGTACGAAGACATCCAACACGACGATATACATGACATCTACATTTATTTTTCTAATCCTCGTACGTGGACACAACGACAAGGGGCAGTACCTCATGCCATTTACGACAAGGGGCAGCAACCCTCGACATTATGAGACAATTACAACATTAACAATTAACAAAGACGCGCCCAAAACTTTGACATGACAGACCGTAGTTTCTCTAATGTGTTGGATATATGCAGTCCTACCAACAGAAGTAATGACACCAACAACTCGTTATGTCCTCCTGACGAGTAATGTCAACGACGACGAACTTGTTCATGACCTGGACACTGTCGACGAGCTACACGACATGACCTGGACACTGTCGACGAGCTGCACGACATGACCAAAATTACAATGACGTTGTATCAACAAAAAGTGGTCGACGGTTATGACAACAACGTGTACATCAAGAAATTTCATGTGGGAGACCTCGTCTTGAGGAAGGTCTTTCCAAACACTGTTGACGTCAATGCAGGAAAGTTTGCTAACATGTAAAGACCTTACTTAACTGACATCATCGCTGAACGAGGGGCATACATGCCATCAACACTTGACGGACGCCAATTCTAATGAGTTAGAATGCAATTCATTTGACAGCATACCACAAGTAATCTCTCATCCGCCTTTTAAATGTTTTACTTCGCAATACATTGTCATGTTAGTAGTCCGCTATGCATGAACAATATGTGTGATGCCTTATATGAATTTATATGCCCAACTTGCTTATAAGCTACGTGATTTATCTATGCAATATAGTAAAACATGCATGCCGTTTGTTTCTTGTTAATCTACTAAACATATCTTCGATGTTTAAGTTTTTCTTTACAAAGCGTACTTGCATGACTATAAATACATTACGATTCTACGATACATGACCATTACAATTACGTGATAACTAGGGGCATTATATCCCGACATTATCTATTATTGGGCTGATCACCCACGACGAATAAAAACTAAAGGCCCCGTCCTTTAACTACGAAACCAACAAAATGAGAAACAAAATTAATTACTTTTAAGTAATAATTTTCTGCATTCTCCACATTAAAACCAAAAACTACGAAAAATTAAGTTTGTTTCAAGAGGGGGAAGGCCTTTTAGCATCTTAAACGTGTGCATGCACTTACGTAAGAAAAACGATATCGACGACCGACGCAACGAATTGACGAATCAACAAATCGACGAGTAAAATGACCTGACGAATATTACATATTACACATATGACATATACTACGTATGAAATTCATTATAAATTATTATTACACATATGATGTGTGTCACAAGTACATCCACCTACAAATCTACTCGACAAGATTTAATTACTACATTACAATTACATGTCATATATTTTGATTACAAGTTACATCGACATGGTATATGTCACATTCACGAATCTCGAATATGTATTACACATTATGGTTACATTTCATGATTACAAGCTACGTGTATGCATCTACGTATTTCCACTGCAAGTTGAAATAATTACGACTACGAGCTACGCCTGTGAATCAAGTATTATGGTCGTGGCTCATGTATCACATGAGATTGGCCTTCCAACATCTTTGACATTACGACATCAAGGCTTAATAATCCCTGTTACGCGCTACAATTACAAACATCGACTACATGTCACGTGTTACATCGACAAGTTACGAATTACATGTGATGAGTTGCAAGTTACACGTTTTATCAACGACTTACATGTTACGTTTACAAGACGCGTTACAATACATCTTACATGTTGACACTCTTACAACCACTCCAGACTAAGGAATCACATGAACCTGTCAACAAGCCATTTGGAGTAAATGAATACATACGAATATGCGACCAACAATGACAAGATTATATTCGACGTGAAGAGAATTTTATTGGTTGTATGTCTCCAACCAATAAAATTAGGGACTATTGTTATAACCAAAAAAATTACAAGTGCAATTTTGTATTGACGGGTGAAAAACTCTATTGACGACTGCATGGACGAGCTAACGAGTAGCAACATAGTCGACGGCTGGACTAGTAAACCGACGAGTATACATTGTTTGGATGACCAATGAGTTATTTGGTTATACTTATCAGCATTATTCATTAATAATTCAATATCAGTTGAATTATTTAATTATAGATGGATAATTATTAATTATATTGATAATTATTAAGGGTCCTTTAAAATAGGAACTTAACAAGCTGACGAGTAGACCAAGTCTCGACGGGTATGACTAGGTATACTCGACGGGCGAAATTTCAGGAAAGGATAAGTGTTCTACTTCAACTACAATTCAAATATAGATAAGGATAAAGAAGCAATCCCATTTTTTAAGGAACGTGGTCAGAAGGTGCAGCATGAAAATAGGATCGTGGAGAATAACAAAATCATATTATAAATATGATTAAGGGGATAAAAAGAAAAGGAGACACAATACATACAGCCGACGGGTAACAGCTGCATAGTTGACGAGTAGGCAGTTCATGTATTTTTCTTCATTCAAATCACTTGTAATCGATCTTAAACAACTTTATAGTGGATGTTCTTGGCTGGGCACACCCCACCCGCGGTTTTTTACCCCTTTACTAGGGTTTTCCGCGTCACGAAATTTGTCTCTTGTCCTTGTTTAATTTCTGTCGTCGACTAGCTTTTCATTCTTTTTTCTACTCGTCCAAGCATCTAAATACATTTTATAAACGATTTTACAATAAAAGAACTTAGCTATTAACCCTGAAAAATCTGGCTAAAACACCTGCATTCACATCAATCACACCAATTAAAATCATCACTTCTGTCACATCAACTATGCCATGTCATTTGGGAGATTTTTTTGGAAACATTTTTGAGTTCCCTAACATTACTCTGGAAGAAAAAGCAGAGGCAAGTACTGGATACCAAGTAAATTACAAGTTCCATGCCTTTTATAATCAGGGGGCTTGTTTAACGGCAATTGACAAGCCTTAAACAGATCAACAGAAGGGGAAATAATGTGATGGTCCAAGAAAACAATCAAATTAAAGCTAATTATGCCATTACAGGCAAGTGGAAGTGGTACTCGTGAGCAAGAAAAGAATGAGAACGAAATGTAGCTAGCAATTACAGTATGTATCTAGTACTGACTGAGAAATGCGATAGGTCTAACTCTTCTACGGATACATTAAAGGTTTCTTCTGCTATGTACTTTCTCCAGCGCCATGGGTATCCCTGGAGGCCATGGGTATCGAGTTTTCTATTTATGATTATCAAGGAAACAAACTGGTCCTAAATCCCGAAAAGCGACAATTGCACCTGAGAATTGAATTTCAACTCGGTTCCAGCGTATGATATTAACTTAGTTAATAATATGTATATATATAAGAAATCAAAATACATCTCATCAACAAAGAACAACTACATTGATAATAAACCAAGAAAGCAACAGTTCTTTTGGATAATTAAGTGTGTATATAGAAACAAACAAACAAACAGTTAGGTCTAGTCCTTAAGCTAGTGGTTAGGCAAATAGGAACCCTATCTATTGACCATCTACACAGTGTAGGTGGCCTAGTAAACAGAAGCAAGTCCAGCACGGTAGCACCTGCCAGACCAACTAGACAACAGAATAATGCTTACCAGCTTACGACAAACCAAATACAATGCAGAGAACAATCCTGAAAATTTTAGTGCTGAAGAAGGAGACATTTAGAGACTTTTATGGAGAATCAAGTGGAGGAGTGCAGCCTGCTGTTGTCTGTTTAAATTAATTGAAGTTAGAGCTCTGTCCATGGTTCCTCGCCTTTGTCTCTCCAGATATGCAAAGCTAGAAGAGTTAGATATCTTCCTAGTTCTGGCAGGCTGCCATTGATGGTCTGATCAAGCAACTGATTCCAGGTAGATCAATTCAAATTAATAACAAAGCATGCAAGAGAATGCAGAACTTTAAATTAGAATAATGTAGTCAAATTAGCATGTTATATACTAATATATCCACAACAGTACCTAAAGGATTACACAAAAAAGAAAATGTAGTGTATATGCTGTGCTATGTCACGAGAATCAGAGAAAGAACACAATGAATATTTTAACTTTAAATTGATAAATAGTAAATTACTCTAATATAAGGACGAAAATGACCATTCCTATATGTACTGAAAAGCAGAATGAAATTATACGAAGATGAAAAATGGAGAACGGTGAAGTTAAAAACAAAAAATGAACTTGAAATTGGAGGAATAGGCGAACAGCAGAAGTGATAGCAACAAAGTACTGGCGACTACTGTCCAACAGCGATGGTAGCAAGCGGTAAAGTCGATCAATTTTCATTGTCTCATTTGTGTCTATTCTAATTAGAGAATACCTACTTTGTTTTGATGTACATTTATTTCTAAATATGGACATTTAACGAGGCTAATATTTATCAGCACTTATTGTGTGCCATGACCACCACTTTCTAACCCTATTTAATTAGAGAAACACTTGATAAGGTACACAAAGGGCTAATCATACCAGAAGGCTACAAATCTCGCTAAGCAAAGGCCTCTTAGGCGGCTTTCTAATACAGTAGTCACAAATGATCACCAAGCTATTAAGTTGTGAGATGTGTGTCAATTTCTGTTGGTGCATTAATCAAGAATACAAGAAGTCAAGAATAAAACTTAATCAGTGGACAATGAAATATATAGAAAGCAAAGCCGAAGAACTTGAACCAATGCATGGAACATACAAAAAAAAAAAAGGAAAGTTCAACTATTGACAAATCATAATGAACTTATTATTAACAATATGTCAGATCAGAAAATTGGATTGTCAATTGAAAAAAATCAGAAGTGTGGGTAACAGTAGAGAAAAATAAAACCCCCAGTCAGGATTTGATTAGTACTATCGATAAATGTCGAAGTTAAAATGTCAGAAAAAACAGAGATGAAAAGGAATGAATGTATATTAATTCTAATTCAGTTCTTCCAGAATTAAATGTACAACAACTCTAATTTAGATTCCACGGAGAGATATTTCCAACTGCTCTATTTTCTGAGCAAGATCATGCTTCCCACAAGTCTTTAATCCATCAGTAACCATATCAAAATTTCTGGACAAGGGTGATAAGTTCAGCTCAGTCATCTCTACCAAATAATTACCAGCCTCAACAAATCTACCGCCACGTACAGACATTTTTATCAGCATGGTATAAACTGGTCGATTTGGTGGATGCCCCTTCACCTTCATATCACTGAAAAAGCTATAAGCATCGTCAAACTGTCCTCTCCTACAAAGACCCTTTAATATAGGAGCATACAAACTAGGGAAGGGCCTGTGTCCGTCTTCAATAGATCTATGAAGAATTGCAATAGAGTCATCAATCTTATCCGCTTTCGAAGCTGCCATGATCATAATCTTATAGGTATCAATACTCGGACAAAGCCCCAATCTACAAACAGCATGGTAAATATCAATGCAAAATTCCAACTCCCCAGATTTGCATACAGCTTCCGCCAGAGAGTTGAATGTTGCAACATCTGGCACAAAACCTTCTTTGGTCATTTTCCTCACCAAACCTTTCGCTGATTCAATATAGCCTGCATTTAACAATCCATCAATCAATAGATCCCGGCCACGGACAGGTGGATTGAACCCTTGCTGGCTCATCTCTTCCAGGAATTCCTGAGCTTCTTTCATCTTCCCTGCAGAGCACCATCCATTAACTAGAACAGAGTATGTCTTCTTGTCAGGGACACCACCTTTTCGGACCATTCTCCGTATCAATGCATAAGCACCTTGGAAGTTCTTGACCTCACAGAGGGCGTATAGCAAGGAGTTATATATTTCAGTAGTTTGGGGGCAGTTGAAGTTCTTCAGCCGGTTAAAGAGCTCAACAGCCTGGTCTATGAGACCATGTTTACCATATTGTTCTATGATAAATGATACAACTGATGGTGATATGGGTATGTCTTGGGTCTTCATTTGCTGGGCAACCTTCCACATAGTTTCCCAACAACGAGTCCGGGCAAGGGTCTTTAGAAGTTCTTCAAACTCGAGGGTAGTTGGGTCATACTGAGGATGTTGGGTGCGTGCCCAATTGAAAAACCGAAAGGACTCAGATCCACTATGACAACAATTACGAAGCACACGATAGACCAACTCAGAATTGACTATACGAGATATACACATTTTGTTTAGCGTTCTCTCCATGTAAATGTCACGACGAACTACATTGGATATATGGTGAACGGTCGCAAAGTAATCATCATTTGAAACTCCCCCACCACCTCTACGAGTGATGTCTTCAATATCTTTAAAAACAGGTTTTGTAGAGGTACCAAAGCTTCTACATACAATGGCATTGGTTTTCGTAACATCCAATAATCTTTCGTAAAAATAGAGTCTTGCACGCAGGAGCATCTCGGAGAATCTAAAACCCTTTAATACACACATGAAAAAAAAACAATGAACACTAGTAGGACAATATAAATTTCAATTGTTTTATTGATTCTTCCACATGATAATAATATATATACACAACCAGTGCTATGAACAACAATCAAGAATGTCTAAATAAACACTAATGCCTGATTATAACCATTTACATCATTATCAAAGATTAATAGGCCAACCCATATTAATATATATAGCATGAACAGAATCATTTGGCACAAATACACATATCAAACATTTGATAAAGACAAAGTGTGATTAATTAAGTGGGTTAGAGAATAAAGCAAAAAATATTAAAACTTTGTGAATAAATTTGGGAAAATAGGAAACCTATATATACAAACATAGATATTAGTAGTTACCTCGGGGCTGGGCCACTGGGTTTGACCTTGGTTTCTCCCAAAACGCAGCTATGGAGATTCTGGGAGTGTAGCAAAACACAATACACTAGACACTCTGAGTTGCTCTGTTTTGTTTTATATATTAAATTATAGGGCTTGCTTAAACTATAAAATATATATTAAAATGTAAACATAAATTGTACTCCGTATATAATAAAAAATAATCACAAAATTATATAAAAAATATAATATATTTTTTTGTAATTTTATATAATAAAAAATAATCACAAAATTATAAAAAATTAAAATACATAAATTAAGTTTTTTATTAAATTGTGAAGATATATAGGTAACTATTATTTAAACATAATTTATAAGATTATAATATTATATAGACACACACATAATATTTATATATGTTATAATATATATATATATATAACATATATATACAATTTTATTATAAATGTATTATTTAATTCTATTTGTATTATTTATATTTATTATTTTTGCTAAATTATTATATATTATATTTATTTGTATAAATTAATTCTATTTTTGTTATACATGAACAATTAATTATATAATTTGTAATTCATAAATCATATAAAATTTACTAACTAAATATTTTTCAATTTTATATATTTGTTTATTTATATAAGTAATTTTTTTTATTATTATAATTAAACAAGAAAATAGATAAGTTACATATTTATTATAAACCAAATACACCAAATACAGTTTTTTGTTTACACATTAACCCGCACAGTGTAACCTACTTCTTACATCTTGGAGATTTGAGTTATTATGTAACCATAAAACTTGCATAGTTTTTTTTGTTACTATTTTAATTTGTTCGATTATAAAAAAATTAAATTTGAAAAAATAATTTAATTAATTTACATCCAATCTTATATATATTTGCAATATATTTAGACTCTCCACTGATTAACAACATGTGATATAATTGTAATTTATATTTTTTATAAATCAACTTCTCCTAAATATAAAAAATTAAAATAATTTTTAATAAATTGTATTAGTTTTCTGAACTTTCAGCATGTACTCTATAATTTATACATATTTAATATATAAATACTCAAACTTTTATTCTTCAAATAATTTATCTCAATTTTTATATAAAAATGTACTGCCATAAAATGAGATAAAATTAACCCTCATTTAATTCGGGCCATAATCATCTAATCCTTACCTTACATTGGCATATTGCCCGAAGCAATGTCCTAAATGGCAAGAAGAACTTTGTAAAATATGTAAAGCAAAAAGCAGATTCTATATTAGTTCATTTATTTATAAAAAGAAGGGCGGTGGCCGGGGATAGACTTTTGTTACGGTAGTCTTTATATGTAACTGTATAATTATGGTTTAATACTTGTGGAAAGTTTCAATACCTACACAGTGCAAGGAAGACAGGAAGTTACCTATTTTCCCACCGTAATTTACATTTCTTGAAAAATAATTTTTTTAATTTTTCTGAATTTCATATAGATATTAAATAGCAGATATCATGACTTCCTAAAAAATCAATACCTATATACAATCAAATAAACACTTAGATATGGACTAATTAGTTATTGAGATCAAATTATCATTTTTTTCTATTGAGTACGAGGCCGGTTTGTTTTTCTTTTTGTTATTGTTGAATCTAATGACACTATTTGGAATGTTTCTAATATTTTTTTTAAAATCTAGATTAAAACAAATATCTTCAAAAATTGTTACATGCCATATTTTCATTAAAAAAACATTTCTCCTTATTTATCAAATTAGGTTGGGTTTGAAAAATTTTAAAAATTCAAATTTGATTAAAAATTCAAATAAAAAAAAAATCTGATTAGAAAGAGAAAAGATTTGGAAAAACATGTAACGGTGTAAAAGAATTATATTTTTCTACGATTATTTCAGTCAGAAAAAAAATGTAAAAAAAAACCCCCAATACCGAATCAAGTTGTTGATTGTATTTATTAATATTACCATTTACCGCCTTTTTTTTTGACTAATTTGACTTATAGGCCAGAGTCGAACCCAAAACCTAGGAGAACAGATAATAAACCCTCCCACTTGACCTATCCAATGCTCCATTTACCGCCTTTTTAATTCAGTTCCAATTACGTTTAGTTAAACAAATCTATTATATATATAATAGGAGAACAACTCATTCCATCCTGAGTAAATTAAATCAGTGTAAATACATTTTTTTATCCTTACAAGCCTCACCCCATACCTGCTTACAAACCTATCATTCTTTTTTACCCTTATAAGTCTCACTCCATACCTGCTTACAACCCTATCATTCAGTATAAAGTGTAAATACATTTTTTACCCTTACAAGCCTCACCCCATGCCTGCTTACAACCCTATCATTCTTTTTTACCTTTACAAACCTCACCTCATGCCTGCTTACAATCCTATCATTCATGAGAATTCACCCGAGCCCCCGTGCCTTGCACGGACTCTGTTGCTAGTTATTTACAAAAACACAAACACAAACACGTACTATTACTTCATAAACTGTGTGTGTGGGCCCGTATTTGGGCAGCTATTAGTGATAAACACGCCTGGCAACTCATCATCATTCTCACTCTTACCTTTTTCTAAGTTCCACCATCTTTCCCCTATTTTTCTCTCTTTATTTTTTAAATCTCTACAACTTGTATTTCATTTTTCGATCTGTTTATTCACTTCCAGGTATTAATTCTCCCTGTTTTAAGCTATTTTCACTTTATATTCATAGCTGCTAAGTTAAATTACTTGAAACGTTTTTTTGTGTGTGTGTGTTTCATAACTGATTAATTATTGCTGAACTCTGTGTATGTATGTATGTATGTATGATTAATTAACTATCATACATACTTGTTGAGATTCGGTGTTAATTTTATGAGCAGGTGCTGCATTTTGTGCGTTTACTTAGATAAATTGCCTGATTTAGGCTGTAGTTTAGTTGTATTCTTACGGATCCGTGGGAATTTTCGGGCAAGTGAGACTGTATTAAGTGGCATTGCATAGGGAATCGTGTGAAATGCATTATGTTTCAGATATATTTGTAGTGTTTGTGTCTGTGATCTGTATTGTGCTTTGTGTCTAGGTGATTATTTTTTAGTGTTGGTGCGGCATTTATGGTATGATAGTCCTGGATATAGTTTTCAAGCATTTTGTAGCATTTGTGTATATGTTTTATATTTTATTATTTAGTGGTCGGAGTATAGAAAATGATCGGACACTGTCTTGTGTGCTTTGTAATTTAGTTACTGAATCTGTAAATGCATATGACTGAATTAAGTGGAAAATATTGCATTAAGATGTTGCATGACAAATTAGAAAGCAGAACACAAAACAGTACTTTGATATCACAAGGAACATGATGGTACAAATAACTCCTGGGCTTAAAGCTAAAGGAGCTTTTGATGATTATATCAAGCATCTGCGTGAACCTTTTAGCGGAATGAATGTTTTTATAGATGAAATAAATCATTGGTAAGCGTGTGTTAGGCATTTCAGATGTTGTCTCTAATGATGTGGCATCTCTTAATAGGAACTGTAGCTAGGAGCTAATGGTCTATAATGGCACTGAACTATAATAAAATATTGCTGTTACTTACAGATTATTCAAACTGCTATTAATAATTGATAACTTGGTACCAACATCGGTGAACACTAAACGATAATATTTAATTAGGTATTCAGGTAGGAGAGATAGATTTTAAATACTGGTTTAGGTTATTTATACAATGTAGGTTTAAATCGATGGAGCCTTTTGGATTGTGTAGACATTTATGTGTCTCGCATCCAATTGAGTTTGGTAAACTGATTATTTTACCCACTGTGGTTAGTTAATCATCAATTTCATAGGTGTTGGTTGCCTATAATCACTTGATATTCATTATTCTATACATGTTGTTAATTAGCATATGTTCGCCTTCACTATTCCATTATGTTACATCAGATCCCGTATTTGTTTAGGGTGCCATTAAGTATTCATTGTTAGTAACTCTTTCTGTGCTCTGCTTCTCAATACATGGGTTCAGGTGGTAAATTTACTGTGTCAATAAGCTTTAAATTTCCAAAAAGACGACTAGAAAAGAGTTATGGCTGTTTCCATGAGAGATTTGGATTCAGCCTTTCAAGGTGCTGGACAGAAGGCGTATCCTTTGGTTTTAAATTCTTTTCCTTGCATCTTCATTTATAAACATCTTTGTCTACATTTGCATATAAATCCCTCCTAACAGGTATCGCAAAGTTCCAGCATTGCTTTAAAAAGGATAGGTGGGTGGTCGTTTTTGCAAGTTGAGAACTGCTCTTAATACAAATGCAGTTAAATTTTTGTGATTCTGTTGTCGTGCAAGTTCATGCATTTGGTTTATAACTTTATGTTTTTCTACGAGGGATCTTTTTCTCTGCTATCCTTTTTTTTCTCTGCTATCCTTGATAACATATAGTGGGATAGAGATATGGCGCATTGAGAGTTTTCGCCCGGTACCTGTGTCAAAATCTTTACATGGAAAGTTTTTTACAGGGGATTCATATGTGATTTTAAAGGTAACTGTCATGATAAATACCTGATGATTTTTCTATCTTTCCGTGTAATTATATGACTATAAATTTATTACTTAAATAAATAGCTCCCGAAGAATGAATATATTTGATATTCTATTTCATTAACAATAATGGCATATCTATGTCATTCGCTTTGAGCTCTTATATAATTTCTCACAATTTTGTGCGTTCTAGTTATGGGATCTAATGGTACAACACCTCGATCAATTGCTATCTATTTCACAGTTAAATAATTATGAGGTTAATCCTGCATTCTACTTATTGCAGACAACTGCCTTAAAAAATGGTGCCCTACGTAATGATATTCATTATTGGCTAGGTAAAGATTGTAGTCAAGTAAGTAGTTACATCCATGGCTTTCACATCTTCTGATTATCGATATATAGTTGCCTTTGAAGCTAAAACGCTGTTGTGTATAGGATGAAGCTGGAACTGCAGCAATAAAGACTGTTGAACTGGATGCAGTTCTTGGAGGGCGTGCTGTTCAATATCGGGAAGTGCAAGGCCATGAAACTGCAAAATTCCTTTCTTATTTTAAACCATGCATCATACCTCAAGAAGGCGGAGTTGCATCTGGATTTAAACATGCTGAAGCTGAAGAATATAAAACTCGTTTATATGTGTGCAGAGGCAAGCATGTTGTTCAAGTGAAAGAGGCAAGTCTGATATTGCTTTAGTGACCATGGCATTTTGTTACATGATGCTAATTTTGGGGCTGCCTCTATATTATTTCCAGGTTGCTTTTGCTCGATCCTCACTTAATCATGACGACATCTTTATACTTGATACGGCGTCTAAGATTTTTCAGTTTAATGGTTCCAACTCATCTATACAAGAGAGAGCTAAAGCATTGGAAGTAGTTCAGTACATTAAAGATACTTATCATGACGGAAAATGTGAAATAGCTGCCATTGGTAAGTGGATAATCATCCTAGTAGTAGGTGATAGCTAAATAATGTTCAGCATTATAAGTAAATTGCTTTTAATTATGTGAAGAGGATGGGAAACTAATGGCTGATGCTGAAACTGGAGAATTTTGGGGTTTGTTTGGTGGTTTTGCTCCATTGCCAAGAAAAACTGCCACTGAAGATGCCAACAATATTGCTGATGTTCCTACAAGACTTTTTGGGTACTGTATCCTTCCCTTGCTGATTCTATTTCTTGCTTGTATCTTAATCATGCATTGGATTTCAATACATCCAATTTGCTTATAGATCTATTTGTCGTGTAGTTATGATTTATCATGTCCCTTATTTTTACTTTTGATTTTGTTCATCTAGAAAGATATGTTTATTTCCATTTCTATAAACGAATACAATATACAGAAGAAAGCAAGAGTTGATAGTCATTGAGTGGTATGCCATATATTTCTACTTGTTCTCACAATCACGTGTTTGTTCTTTAAGTGTTGTGAAAGGGC
This sequence comes from Oenanthe sinensis, assembly GCA_028671895.1. Taxonomy (NCBI): domain Eukaryota; kingdom Viridiplantae; phylum Streptophyta; class Magnoliopsida; order Apiales; family Apiaceae; genus Oenanthe; species Oenanthe sinensis. Next base: position 50,944,201 of record CM053804.1, read on the forward strand.
AGCATGAACCTGTTGATGTGAATTCCTTGAAGAGGGAGCTGCTCGACACTTACAAATGCTATCTATTGGATTGTGGGTCAGAAGTCTTTGTGTGGATGGGAAGAAATACTTCTCTTGATGAGCGAAAAAGTGCAAGTGGAGCTGCAGAGGTACGTACTACTTTATTCTCTTGATTGCTATCATACAAATCCTGCAATCCATTTACTGTATTAATTGCTTTCTATAGGAATTACTTTGTACCATTCCTCGGCCAAAAACTCATATAATTCGTGTAATGGAGGGATTTGAGACGGTTATGTTCAGATCAAAATTTGATTCTTGGCCACAGTCAACAGATGTAACAGCATCTGAGGATGGTAGAGGCAAGGTTGCTGGTGAGTATGCATTCCAGTATTGTTTCTCGTACCCAGGAATTCAGTATTACGGTAGATGAGGAATTCAGTATAACAGTAGATGCTGTATATCTTCCTATTCTAATTTGTATGCAATCTGCTTTTATTGGTATTCTGATGATGTCAAGTTCTGTCTTGATCTTTATGTAGCACTTTTGAAACGCCAAGGGCTGAACGTGAAAGGCCTGCTGAAAGCTACTCCTGCAAAAGAAGAGCCTCAACCTTATATTGACTGCACAGGAAACTTACAGGTATTGGCAGACTAGATATTAAGTAAGCTAAAACTGACTGATTGCTAAATGAATTATAAGAGTAGGAGAACACAAGGCCATAGAAAAATCTGCTGTTGGGGGAAAAAGCTACTGAACAAATAAATGCAATTGAACTTCTAGACATATTTATACATGATGGATAGTTATCTCTCAGATATTCTCGCTCATATCTTTGCTTCTAAAAGAAACATTTCAATCCTTTCATTCCGTCCTCTATGCACTTGTTCTGACTTTTCACATCCTGCAAAATATTTATTAATGTTGCCACTTCCTGCCTACCAACGTGCATCAGGACATAATCTTTGTGATTCATTACTAATTTCGTTGACCCCTTTATTAAACAGGTTTGGCGTGTGGATGGTGATGTGAAGACTCCTCTTACAGATTCCAATCAGTCAAAATTTTACAGTGGAGACTGCTATATCTTTCAGTACACATATCCTGGGGAATCAGGAGAGGAATACCTTGTAGGGACGTGGTTTGGAAATCAAAGTGTTGAGGTCATTACCGCTTATGCATCAAACTAATACTTGGTTATTATGCATCTGTTAAAAATCCAAATATAAGTATACTAACCTAGATGGCTAGATATTCTCAAACAAGTGGAAAAGATAGACCAGTAAAAAAAACAAATTAGACGAACAAAAAGAATAAAGGAGAGGATGTAGCTTATTTTTTATATATTGCGAGTATTAGCAACCCAAGAACATATGATGAGAAAGACAGATCAGTTTAACTAATATAAACAGTATATACTTATATGATCATCAGCTCATATACCTCCACATTCAAAACCATTAATGAAAAAGCAGTGTTATCAGAGTTTGCCCCCCCTACTGTAAAAGAAAAGCTATAAATAATGTAACACTGCATTGTACTGACTTGTTAGTTAGTAGAATTTACCAGGACTTGTAGTCCCCCCTCACTCATGACATATCCGTGTCTATTAGGAATTTTTAATGAGCCATCACAAATTTATAAATTATATATACTTCATAATTAATCTATGAAGTTATACTCTGGAGTCCTGACCTATCCCCCAAGACTAATTAGGTGTAGCTTTAACAAATAATATGTTTTATTAATCATCTGGAACTAGTAATGTTCACTAGGATGGTTGATGTTTTACATAATTTCTTAGTTAAAATCCGTCATCAAAGAAATGCAAATCTAATTAAGACGCTGATCTGAACTTATGACGCATTTAAAGAAGATAAAAATTGAGGCAATTTTATTCTTTTGCTTATTTTTGTCAATTTAATATCATACAATCTTCATGTCTATTTATTTGCCTTGAAAATTTGCTGACACTACAGGAAGATAGAAATTCAGCAACTTCTCAAGCAAGCCAGATGGTTGAGTCATTAAAGTTTTTGCCTGTTCAGGTAATCTTTGCTTGTGTTGCACATTTTCTGGTGTGGAAGTCATTAATGAGATTTATGTGAATTTATTAACCTTTTCATATGGTCTTCTAGGCACGCATATGTGAAGGGAATGAATCCATCCAGTTCTTTTCAATTTTTCAGAGCTTTCTTGTTTTTAAGGTACGAAAGAATCTAGATGCTGAAATAAAATGTACTGAAGTTCTTTCCTTAGTAAATATTTGTTTCCTTAACTGCAAGTCATTTTTTTTCTATAAATCTTTCCAGGGTGGTTTTAGCAATAGATACAAAATGTATATAGCTGATAAGGAACTTCCAGATGCTACTTATTCGGAGGATGGGCTGGCTCTGTTTCGGGTGCAGGGAACTGGACCAGAAAATATGCAAGCAATTCAAGTTGAAGCGGTCAGTTGCTTTCTTTTATTTTTGTTCTTCCCTGGAATAGGTGTTTATCTATGATTTATCTTTGCATATTTTTAGTAGTTGCTGAGAAATAAAATGGTGATATAAATGACAATATCATGTAGCAATTTAGATACGAGTATAGGGAAACCTTTGAATATAAGAAATCATGGGATAATATTCACGGAAACAAGCAACAAGATTTAGGCCACTGAATTGTACAACTGTGGTTTCTCAACTGCATAAGAGAGGAATTGTATTGACAGCGACCAATAGACAACAACTGAAATTCAAGCAATTCAACTCTGCAATCTGTTGAATATGTAGGGATTACTGGACCACCTTGATTTCTGTTCTTATTCTCAGAAAAAATGATGTATAAAAAATGTTAAAAGAAATCCTCTGAGATCTGAGTGTTCCCGTGCTACAAGAAATTGATCTACCCTTCAGGGTAACCTGGTGAAGTTAGTGCCAGTATTTAACTCGTGAATAGTGAAAGCAAGTCAATTATTTGCTTACCGTAGGGGATTATTATGCCCAAACTTTTTATTACCATATTCTCTTTGGATCAATATTTTTTTATATTAGCCTAAATACATTTGATTGTCCACTTCAAATGAATCAGGTTGCATCTTCTTTAAATTCTTCATATTGTTACATATTACACAATGGCTCCTCTGTCTTTACATGGTTTGGCAACCTTACAACCTCAGAGGATCAGGAACTTGTTGAGAGGCTGCTGGATCTGATAAAGGTTTGAAAATATGTAAATTTTATTTTTCATTTGGTAATCTACTAGTTCCTTGAAAGTTTTTTCCTCTCAAGACCTGGTTTTGGTTACTTAATTTTTATTGATATTAATTGCTATACATATTTGATACTTTCTGGTGTGTGTATTAGTAAGATTTGATATGCTAAGCAATTTATCTGAAAACACATCTTCTACAAGAAAGAATATATGTTTTTACACAAGACATCCAACTTCATAAATTCTTGATAAACACCAAGTAGCACAAGATAATTATTACGAATTAGGATACTCGCCAGACCAGTTGCATTACCAGAAGTGCATTCACACTATCTTTAAGTCCAGTACCTTTGTAGATTGGCCATATGTCTTTGAAAGAACCACTTTTTGTCCAAAACAATTTCTGCTTATTCAATTATCTGTTGTGCAGCCAAATATGCAGTCCAGATTACAAAAGGAAGGCTCGGAATCTGAGCAATTTTGGGATTTGTTAGGCGGAAAATCCGAGTACCCCAGTCAGAAGGTTGGCAGGGATGTTGAAAGTGATCCTCATTTATTCTCGTGTTCCTTCTCAAATGGTTAGAGGAACTATCTATATATATTACAACAGTTTACTCTTCATACTCTGCTGCAGTCCCACTCACACTTGTATAAATTTAAATTTGTTCTCTTTGTTGTGTGCATTTTAATGATTACTTCTGGAATTGATTGCTGAACTTCAGATTTGAAGGTGCGTCTTTCTCTTACATCTGTTCTTTGTTATCTACAAACGCCTATATGTTACCTGGCCCGTATGCTGCATCAAACATGTTTTCCTAGTCTAAAGTTTGCCGAAGTTGTTTAGGAAACTGTGGACATGAACAAATTCTGTCCTTAACTGAGTAATAAAGTAAAAAACGGGACTGACTAAAAACATATGACAGTATGCTAAAGACGTAAACTACATTCAAGTATCGGTATCTCACTTGGATATGATTTGTGCTTCCTAGTTCCTAATCAAACTATATCACATTTTTCAATGTGGAATTTTTGTATTGTGTGTATAAATGATCATTAATGCAATGTTATGCATCAATATAACCTCAAATCCTCTATAAAGATAAATATGCTGGTTTTAGTGTCCACAGAAACAGTCTCGTTATTCAAATTATCTTTAGCATGGTTTTGTTGAAAGATGCAGTAAACATCTAGATACATTGGACTTGCAATTTACATCGACATTCTTGCTAATATCTATGTATCTAACTACATGGATCATTAGAGGATTGCAACATTTACGTATAGACTATCATAATTATTGCCATATGCACAATAAGATAAGAAAAAATGATGATAATACCAGAAAAGGAGAGAGTATTTTAATCGGAAATTAATATCTCTGTATTATAAATAATATTGGAGGATTTTTGCAATCTGACTTCAACAAAAATTGAATCTTTGCTGTGTTGGATTAAAATATCTATATATGCAGGTGGTGGAGATATACAACTTCGACCAGGATGATTTAATGACAGAAGATATTTTCATCCTGGATTGTCACTCTGATATTTTTGTCTGGGTGGGCCAACAGGTCAACTCCAAATATAGAAAGGATGCTCTAGCTATTGGGGAGGTAAGGTTTAAACAGATTCTTTCCCGATTAAAGCTTATCTGTTCATTTTATTAAACTGCCGTATGGATTCTGAACCTGCTGAGGTATAAACCTACCTAGAAAGATGCAAGACTTAGGCACCTGTGTGACTGTGTCTCTATTTTGCTACTATGTGTCAAGGTTGCGATTCAATGCGGTCGCTTCTGATCAATATATACTGAAAACTTGCAAAATGTAAAAAGTGTTATTTATCACACTGCAGTTTCCTATTGGTCTTTGCAATTAGAATTCAGGATACTTAAACCCTAAATGTTAAATTTCTTAAGGTCCAGTTTAAATGTAATGAAAGTAAAAGGAATTTTTTTCCTTTTATGTTTTTATATTTGTGGGAAAGTGAATTTTTGTTTTGTAAACAACGTATTCATAATACTCATGCTTCAGCACTTCATAAATGTGCAGCTAGAAGTTCTTGTATAATACAAAAAATAGAAATAGAAAATGTAGCATTGAAGTAGATAGAAAATCAAACAAAAATATTCTTAACAATCATCAATGTTTAAACAACGCTAGATAGAGCTATGCGGTCATGCAACCTTAAGTCTCAAAATATATATTATTATTATTTCTTAAATTATGTAGTTAATGTCTGTGAAATTAGTTAAATAAATTACACGTGGATAATTTATTTATGTAAAAAGTTGGAGAAAATCAGGTAAAAATTTCCTGCAATCCTAAATTGCTATCCTTTATTTTTTCTTTTCCACACTTTCCTACTATCCTAATCCACCCTTGAGCTAAGTGGGCAACAACTATTACTATAAACTGAAATATTGTTGATACCTCTTTTTAATTAATTTTACCGATAATTGCTACAGAAATTTCTTGAACGCGACTTTCTACTAGAAAAATTATCTCGTCAAGCGCCAATATATATCATAACGGAGGGGAGTGAACCAACATTCTTCACACGTTTCTTTACATGGGACTCCACAAAATCTGCGGTAAGCTATATTTTATCATTTCAAATTCAGCATATGATTAAATACGAAAATGTATCCTAGGTTTGATGTTATCACATGGTTTCAGATGCATGGAAGCTCCTTCCAGAGAAAGCTTGCTATAATAAAAAATGGAGGGACTCCAGTTATGGATGTAAGTCTCCTTTGGTTCTTTCACCAGTATTAATATGTGCGTGTCAGTATTCATCAATATATGCCAACTTCAGTTTATGTCATTGAGCCATCCCTTTCACTTTTTTAGAACGTTGGAAACCGTGACATGTCACTTATTTTACAAATTTACATATTCAGTTAAATCTCTGTATTTGTAACTTAAATGCCGAGCATGATTTTTGCAGTTTTTGCTACAGAGCATTTGTTATGACTCCTGTATGTCGTATAAATATTTGGAAACAAATTTTTGCTCCTACATTTCACCTAAATGTTCAATTTGCTACAGACATTTGGGTTAAAAGTATGGCAGTATGCTGGATGTATAAGAATATAATCGTGGTGTAGAATAACCATACAGATGGTCTGTGATCAGATCAAATATCAATCTTCATAAATATATATATATATATATATATAAATATATATATGTATATGTATATGTATATATATGTATATATATATATATATATTTATATATTAATCTAGGAGCTATTAAGTTATACTTATCAATGGAAGAAGAATTTATCAACCAAGCCAAACATATCCAGTATATCTCGCTGCTAGAGCAAGGTTTGGGGAGGGTAAGATGTATGCAGACCTTACCTCTACTCGTAGGAGTAAAGTGGGTGGTTCCAACCCCCCATCCCCCTCCCCCCAAAAAAAGTCCCCACACACTCCACTTTGACAATGCATTAGTAGTAAAAATCAAACATAAGAACTGTGTATTAGATGCGAAATAGTAAATATTAAACAGTAAAGAAACAGACACCAAAACAATAAATGTCAAGCATGCAGTACAAAGAGACAGTACACTGAAAATGGTAAGGAGGCATTCTCTAGCCCCCATACTAAGTGCCCCCTTGTACCCTCGACCCCTAAACCCCCAAATATGGGATATGTCCACCTGAGGTCATGTCTAGCCTCAGCTACTCATCCCACATCTTCTCTCTCTTCCTTACCCCCAGAACCACTATAGTACTATACTCTCCACCCTTGTTCATCAGAGCTGAAGTCTGTCTCCTACGGATGTGACTATCACAACCTTTCTCCGGAAAAGGTGTGACACCCAATTGACCAATTCTGTGCGAAAGACATCAAGATGGATTCTTTCCATCAAGAATTTCATAATCAGCTGACCTGCATGATTCCTCTGGAAATTAAAGTTGACAGTTTATTGCTGTGTATTGCAAATACCTTCTGTGATACAAAAATAAATTGTTATAAAGAATATAGGAAGCAAAATTGAACTGGTGGCTTAACAAAGTTCCAACAGAAAAGAGCCCAAATTAACAGGATAGCAACTCTCCAGCTATAATTATCCTTGCAGGATTGCAGAAACTAAAGCTTGTAGATTTTATTGTTTCATCATTGAGGCAGAATTTATTATAACTAACATTTTTCATTTATATTTGATTGTAAAGGCCCAAAACCATCAATGCAGAGATAACTAAATACAATGGTTTGTAACAAGCCTAGATTAGAATATCATAATTCTTAGGTGTTTAAAGTTAAATATTGAGTGACTTAGTGATCATCATCCCATAATCTAAGTCCAATGGGTATAACTCTCCACAGGACGGTTAGTAAATTTTGTGCTACTTATTTAGCATCTCTGATTTTATGCGTGTTGCATGCAGAAACCCAAGAGGAGAACACCTGTATCATATGGAGGAAGATCCGCTGCTTTGCCAGAAAAATCACAACGTTCCAGAAGTGTGACATTCAGCCCCGAGCGAGTCCGTGTACGGGGCAGATCTCCTGCCTTCAATGCACTAGCCGCTGCTTTTGAGAGTCCTAATGCGAGGAACCTGTCGACTCCTCCCCCAGTTGTAAAGAAACTTTACCCGAAATCTGGAAGCCCCGATTCTGCAAAATCGACTTCTAGATCATCAGCTATAACAGCATTGACCTCGAGTTTTGATAAACCAGCACGAGAAACTTTGATTCCCCGCTCTAACAAAGGTACGAACTGCTCAAGTATCTTGAAAGCTAATAAGCTTGTGTTTTGACATCTAAATTTGAAGTGTTATCCACTTATCCTCCTATTCTTGGTGAAGTGAGCCCTAAGGTACCCATCCCAAAACTAGATACAGAAAGCAAGGAAAATGCAATGAGTAGCAGAATAGAATCCCTAACAATACAGGAGGATGTGAAAGAAGGTGAGGCTGATGATGAGGAAGGTGTTACAACACATGCTTACGAACGTCTCACTATATCATCAACGGATCCTGTGAAAGACATTGATGTAACCAAAAGAGAGGTATCTCTGTGAATAACATTACTTTGCAATGAGTTTACTGTATTTTTCTTCGATAAATTATACTGAAGCTAGAACTCTGTTGTACACAGACTTATCTCTCGTCACAGGAGTTCAGAGAGAAATTTGGAATGACCAAGTCTACCTATTACAAGTTACCAAAATGGAAACAGAATAAGTTAAAAATGGCGCTTCAGCTATTCTAAGTTTTGTACTACATCTGGTTGTTTATGTCAGCTTCTTGCAGCTTAGATTGTGGATCCTGAAATAGTTTTTGAAATAGGTAAGCTTCTCACCTTAGGCACTTCTTCAAACTGATCTCTACAATTGCTTCTTACTGAATCTGCATGTCCATCTTATTATTGTGCTTATATTTCTTTCCGGGCAGGGGTAGTCGTTTTCCCATGAGGGACATCATCAGTGCATTTTTAGCTGCTTCTGCTCCCAAGAAGCCTTTTTACATGAAAATTGGATATGGCTCCGGTTTTCATCATATTGGTCTGATCTTTCTTACATTTTTTAAACATTTTTCTTTCTAATTGTTACATGGGTAGTATATTCTTTATGGTCTCTGGTGTGTTGTGAGCTTAAATTTTTGCAAATTTGCTCCCTTGTTTTCTATAATTTTTAGTCATTGATTCGGAAATGGCTGTTAGAGTTTGCAGATACCGTTTTTGTAGTATTATAGCGTGAGGGTGAAGGTGTGTATAGCAGTGTAAATCCATATAATTATTACCATTTTTTGTATAATTTACTAAATAAAGTGTGATTTGTTTTATTTTTATATTTCATAGTTGTCACCTCTCTTGCTTTAACCATTGACATGCGTGATACATACGTACGTATAACATATTGCTCGTGTTTTGACTTTGTGTCACCAGTGAAGTAGTGATGCCCTGATGTGTATAATACAAAGCGAATATTGTGAATTCATGCAAAATATTATTTGAATTTGAACAAATGATTAAGATACATGGACCATGTTTTTGACAGGATTATTATACAATAATGCGAGGATTGTGGTCCGAGGATAATTATGCTTTCCTTCACTAATAACTAACTATAATATCATTATCGAGCACCTCACCTGAATATGATTCTTCCTGATACCTGCTTTGAAGAGATGATATTTTTTATCCCAAGTACCAGTACATTTTCTTATCTCGTTGCAGGTTTTCTGTTGGTATATTTCAGAAACAAACGTGGAATTAAGTTAACTTTTCTAAAGGTATAATAATGCAAACCCAGAATTACAGAGTTCAAACTGAAGAGAAGGTTGGTGACATATTTAGTAGTTCTCAGTTCTCATTTGTTAATTTTAGACACAATTTAATGTAAAAGTCATTTTCAGTTTAATATTGAAAATTGGAACAAAATCATATTTACTAAGATTTGAATACTTGAACGTTTGTTACCAGAGGAACGTACACGCTAGTTCGTGTGCTAGGATCTAGGAGAATCAACTAGCGTGTGCTAAGATCCAGGAGAATCATATCTTGCATGATGATTGATGAGTAAAAGAGTTATGCTAGTATTTTAAATTTCATTAATAAAAAGATTATTTTTTACTAGTATTGAAAAAAAAAATGTTTGATTTGATGTATATTTGATCTATTTTTATTTGATTAAATTTTGCCATATTTTTTTTATTTTTAAATTTAGAGTTTAGATGTATTAAATTGATTCAAATTCAAAAAAATCGATATTATATATAATATAATATGTTATATACATGATATAATCATATATTTTATTATATTCTTTTACTTAATTTTTAGGTTTGTATATTTAAAATTTCAATTATAACTCCTGAATTTTCAGATAAATCAATTCGAATTTTTTATATATCTTAAATTTGAATAAAGTTTTTAAATTTAACTTTGAATTTCGTTAAAATTGGAGCTGATCCAACCCATCGCCTCAGACGTGCAACATAGGCAGATGAAATAAGAAATTTCGATTAAAGAATTAAAAGAAAGTAAATCATTACTGAGGAATATATTGGCCAGTACGTAACATTAATTAATAAAAAGAATAAGGTGGTAATTGTCATGAATGAAATACAGCAATAATCCATCAAATTGGTTAATTTACAAATTTAAGATTAAGACTTAAAACAAGAATATTTTACGTAAATACGTGACAATCGAAAAAGGATAAATTGGTAGACAAATCCGTTTCATTATATCCAAGAGTAACATCACATCACTATTTATAACTATTTAATTTAATTATTATAAATAAATAAAGAGAAGAGATTAGAGGGCAGTGATAATTCAAGGCACTGGAAGAAGATTCAGTTACAAATATTATATACTTACAACAGTTTGTATCTATATCTATACATCAAAATCTGTAACAGGTTATGGGAGTAGATTGAGATGTCGATGGAAAAGTTTAATATTGAGGTAGTTAAAGGCATCAATGGCCTCGATAAAGTCGTCCTCCGTGAAATCCGCGGCAGTTCCGCTGAGGTCATAATTATTTCTTTCATTATATATTTTTAATTATTATTTTTTTCTAATTATTTTGATGCTTAATCATATATGTATTTGCTCTGATTTGAATTATGTTGTGTTTCTAATTTGGTACTTGATCTAGCGAATCTCGAATGTTTACGGTTTGAAAGCTATTGATTTCGTTTTGATTGTTTAATATTTGTGTAGTTCGATACGTGGAGATTTGTTACTCAGAAGTTTAGATTTCGCAACTGATTTTCGAGCATTTCCTTCTTAGTGTTGTGCTAGTAATGAAATCGAAATCGAAATCGAAATCGTGAAGAATAAATAAATAAATAAGAATTGCTATTAAACATTAGGAAATGACACTATGTCATTAGCTTGTATTAGAAGAAGTCTAGGGATCAGGCAGCGTTGTTTATGGAAAAATAGAGTAAGCAGCCAGCTATTGTGTTGTTCTGACTCTGCTTTATTATGTGACTAATCGATTTCCCTACGTCCTGAGTTATTGAGTTAGCATTACAATTTTCATTTGATTTGTTCCAAAAGTAGATTACATGAACTAGTAATTGTACACTATATTACTGTGACTAGTGCATTTGCAGGTTATATTAGGGGTACATAATTTTTCTTTAAACATCACGGTTATAATAGCAGTGTTAGTTTTCAGGAAAACCGAAATTGAATATATCAGTATGTCTCATTGATGAGACGTGCAACTTTGAATGTCGTTCCTTTAGATCAGTGCTTTAGATGCTTAGATGGCTCGTGCGCCAAGACTCTAGTCCTTCGTATTACAATTAGATTTTGCTTCTTTAGCTCTAAAAATCGGTTAATGTTTATTTGTTGACTGTATGCTTGTTTGGGGTTCATTCCCCGGGTAAATGTAAATCTGCAACCATTCCAGAACTTGGTTGTTTATGGCAGCATTGTGCATTTGGGTTTGATCTGGTTAATTATAGAATTTTCATCCAAAGAGATGTCACCATTCTATAGCACCAAACCGCTTAGATGAGCAGAGATAAAGTTTCAATGTGTTAATATTTTTTATTAATAGGTAATTGCAGTTTGCAAGTGTTTACCCGTAATATTCATTTTCTTGTCTTCTTGTACAGATATATTTGTATGGTGCCCATGTGACTTCTTGGAAGAATGACCATGGGGAGGAGTTGCTTTTTGTCAGTAATAAGGTACCATGTGCTTCATTGCGATTTGTTGATTGATGTTACAAAAGTGCTTTGCATATAGCCTAGGCAATCATGATCATATGATATATACTTCTTTAAGTAGATTATGTATCCTTAAATTATATCTGTTGGAGCTGCTAGAAAAATATTTCATTACTTGGACAGTTATTATTCTTCAATGTATCCTCTTATGAAATCAAAGGTATGAAGTAATGCAGCTCATACCTTTTCTGTAAAAATGTTACCGGGTTCTTCTTTCTGAGTGTACTGATGATAATTATATGAAATTATGTTTGGTTTCAATTGTTTATAGGTTTGATTGTTGGCATTCCGTGTTTCTCTTCGACTAGATTGTTTTCATGTCAAAAAAATAAAATTGTTTTCATATCTCTTTATGTTGCCTGCAAATTTCCATGTTTCAGAAGTGTCAATTTGTCCTTTTTGCTTCAAAGTGCCAGTAATTGTTAATTGGGCCCTTTCCATAGACATGTGTCAAACCTGTAACCTATGTTCATTGCTTAATTATGTTATATGAAAATGACTTGAGCCTGTAAATTATTCTAATATCTATTTATTCAATTATTGTAGAAGATTAAATGTATATCCCCTTTTATAGTTAATACATTGATTATAATGTTTTAGATAAGTGTAATCTGCTGAAATTTATGTTTCTGTTATTTACCTTTATGCAGGCGATTTTTAAGCCTCCAAAGGCAATACGTGGAGGTATTCCGATATGCTTCCCCCAAGTACGTGGACTATATGCTTGCCTGCTTTGCATATGTTTTAAATTTAGTCAAACTTACTCTTCTGTATATGCAGTTCTCGAGCAATGGTTCTCTTGACCAGCATGGTTTTGCTAGAAACAAGGTCTGGAGCATTGATAATGACCCACCTCCTTTTCCAACAAGCTCCGCAAGTAAGGCTTTTGTTGACTTGATCCTTAAGCCTTCTGAAGATGATCTAAAGATCTGGCCCCATAGGTAAACTCTATAATTCGCTTGCAATGTTTGATGTAAAAAAATACATTAAATGATTGACGGTAGAGTCAAACTGCTTTAGAGTTTGTTTTTGACTTTACACATTTTCTCTGTAGTTTCGAGTTTCGGCTAAGGATTACACTTGGACCTGGAGGAGATTTGATGTTGACATCTCGAATTAGAAATACCAATACTGATGGAAAGCCATTTACCTTCACATTTGCATATCATACCTACTTCTCTGTTTCGGATATCAGGTACTGTAAGTGGATTAGGGATGCACGAATAACTATTGGCATTTAGCCTGTTCCCTCTATCTCTATTTTCTCTCTCTCTTAACCTTGGTAATTGATTAAAATCAATACTGATTCTTGTCCAGATGTTTTTTTGGAGATATTACATTGTTTGGAGGGAGTTTATAGCTTGCACTATATCATTTTTCTAGTAATCTGCTTGGTTCGAAGGAGTTTATAGCTTGCACTATATCATTTTTCTAGTAATTTGTATACAGTGAAGTCCGGGTTGAAGGATTAGAGACACTGGACTACCTTGACAATCTGCAGAATAAAGAGAGATTTACTGAACAAGGGGACGCGATAACTTTTGAATCAGAAGTAGGATTTGTACTTCATTCTCTATTTGACTCTGACCTTTTCTGTGTAGTTTCTCTTCATGATTTGAAATGCTGACCTGATTGAAACTAATTTATTAGGTGGACAAAATATATCTGAGCACACCAACAAAGATTGCGATTCTTGATCATGAGAAGAAGCGGACATATGTGATTCGCAAAGACGGACTTCCTGATGCTGGTTAGAAAGTTTTCTCATACTTTACTATATACTTTGTTAATTAGTGAAGTTGTAAAGCTACCATTTATTCTCTTGCTGTTTCTGTGGTTCTAAGTAACCCCTTTCTGTTACCTAAACTGTATCGGTACCTTAGGTGTTTCTTAACAGACAACACCGAAACTGTAAGAACCGAGATATTGAAGTCAGTCTAGTCAGATGTGACCATGTTCAACTCGCATTTTGAGTGAACCTGTTCATCTTAGGCATTCAACATCTAAAATTTTCTATTTATTAGTTTGTTCATTAAGAATCTGGCTTTTTGAACTTAATATGTTTTTCAATATATCAGCTTCTTTTCTGTTATCATTAAAGAAATATGTTACACACTTACACTAGTTTTAAGCTTTAACTTTTCTATTGGTGTATTTTTGGTCATTGCTGCTTATTTTTATCCTATGCTACCATTTGATTTCTTTAGACTTTCGTATTTTCTAGACAAACCACGCTTGTAGTCGCTTTTCATGTTAAATACACGAGGGAATTTATTTATTTATTACTATTTTTCCTTCCCTACATTTTAGTTGTGTGGAATCCTTGGGACAAGAGGGCGAAGGCTATTGTAGATCTCGGAGATGATGAATATAAGCACATGCTTTGCGTTGAGGCTGCTGCAGTGGAAAAACCAATAACCCTGAAGCCTGGTGAGGAGTGGAGAGGAAGGCAGGAAATATCTACAGTTCCTTCAAGTTACTGTAGTGGGCAGCTTGATCCCAGGAAAGTGCTGGGAAACTAGAATATTCAACATGCTGCTCCATGTCATGTACAGGTACCTATTCGGCTATTCTCACCCAACTCTTTTATGAAACTATAGTAGGCTTCACTAAAATAATTGGTCAGAAAAAGATTTTGACGAGAATAGTGAGGTTAATGTACGATCTGTATCTAAGAGATAGCTTGTCACCCAAGTTTGCCTTCGAGTTTGTTTTAATTAAAAGTTAAAATTTCAGGTCAAGTAATTTATTTGATTAGTTTAAGGCTATGTTTATATTTTGAGATGGAACTGATGGGATAACTTGTAAATTCATTGATAAAACTGTGGACAATTGTGTCATATTTTTTTTTAAAAGAAGTATTTATTTGATATAAAGAGGGTATATAATGAATACTTAATGACCTTGAAATTATAGTTCTACCACAACAATGGTGTGTTTGACTTCTGCGCACATGCTTAGTTTTTTCTCCTCATTCTTATTGACTGCTGCATTTTAATCAAAGGTTTGTGACCCATTGTATCTAGAGTATATATTCTTCAACCTTTTATTTTTCGTTTCCCTAAGTGGTACAATAGTGTCATGGAGAGTAATTTTCTTGCTATTTGCCTTTTTTTTTGTGCTAAGTTGCTATTTCCCCCCTTTTTTGGCTGATTTGCTATATGCCTATTCATCCACGACGAAGATTGTGATTTTTTTGTCATAGTAGGTGAAAACTAAAAAGAGAAATGTCCCTGTAAATAAAATGCATTATTGCCCTTGACAAACAAAGAAGAAAAAAAGAATGCATTATTGCTAGCATGCCTTTAAAGTATTATAACTTCAGCAACGTGCACTTCTTTTTCCAAGAACATTTTATTATCTATGCACTAGGCTCATTGATAGGGATCAGTCCTGTTATATTTATGTAGACATATTATTGGATTGGTTTTATTTTCGTTATTGGACTATTATTGTTATTGTTTGGGTTTTGTTATTAGCCGCTTGTTTTGATGTCTATCATAATTTTTATGCTTGGATTATATAGAGTTTTCTCGGGAATAAGATTGGCTGCTATCATTTGTTCTTGGATTTATATTGTGGTAGTGATTGAGTTGCATTTCAATCACCCAATAGTATTATAATCTTTGCTTTGCTATCTTGTCCTCACTCATAAATGGGTGTCCCATTGTATAGTTTTCCGTCTGATATTTTTGATCCATCTTAAAAACTTGGCAAATGCTTTGGTGACTGCATGTTAATTATATATATATATATATATATATATATATATATATATATATATATATATATATATATATATATATATATTGGTTTATGTTCACTTGCTGAAAATTTAGGTACTTGGAACACTCACGCCTCCAACAAAGCTCGAACCTCATATGATCTATTTCTTCAGGTCCTCTGTTGATTGGAACTTGACATCAACATCTGTCAAGGACTTCTCTTACCCTATTTTTTAGGTGGTGCCGCGTTTTTGTTGAATCTTCAAAAATTTGGGATGGAAGGTGAACTCTTTTGCGTATAAAAATTGTCAACAATTTTCCTTTTTATTGGCCGGTTGTAGCATATATCATACCTAGAGAAAAAAGATAAATATATTGTCCAGTTAGTAGTACCGATATATCGTTAGGGAATTGTGATTTATGGCTGAATCTCAATGGGATAACCATTGTTTGTTATAATCAACTAAAACACTTGTTCGACGTGCTGAATATTATATATGATTCATTTAAAGTGCTCTAACCTTCTGCACAATTTCTTATCACAATAGAGTACCAACAAAATCTACATTCTTTCTGGCTGTTGGTTAACAATTGCTCATCACAATAGAGTGCCAAACGGATCATATATGAATTAAATTGTCAAAGAACCGGAACAATTCAATCTGGTAAAATGGACAAATAAATAAATAAATAAATATATATATATATATATATATATATATATATATATATATATATATATATATATATAAAGGTGATATGAATATTAAAGTCGAACACGCCGCCTCCAGATGGTCCGGAGGAAGTTCTACTTGTGCAAAAAGCATCTCCAACCTTCGCTTCAAAATATACTTAAAATAATATAAAATAATAATTATTTAATTTTATTTAATTAAATATAAAGGTTACTCCGATTATACTAGTTAAAATAATTAGTTAAATAATTAATTAATTAATTTTATTTGATTATTTTATTAAAATATGCTTATGTAATTGATTACAAGATTAGAGAAGGTACCCATGCTTGTATATAATATGAAAGTTAAAGAGCGAACAAATTACTGAATAATTTAATTTTATTCAGACCTCCAAAAAATCATAATTTATTGATACACTTAATAATAGTACTTTTAATTATATACTGAATATAACTATCTCAATTTACTCGATATGGGACTGAGGTGTTACATTAGCACTTCAGCTCGATGTATATACAATTGTGAGCTACCACTGTCCTCATTCCTTTTCAAGCTTATTAATACATTACAGTTTCACTATATAAATTCATCTCCATGTCAAACCTAATACACGTTTGTATCTAACTGGGAATCCTAGCTAGCTAGCCCCTACGGTGCTATTTATCAGATCTAGCTGTTGCAGATAATTAATTTATTATTACAGTATGTTTAAGAGATTGAGTCTCACTCGAGAATTTGACTAATTGTTTATCTCACTCTATACTATATAGAGTGGTAAATAGTTAATGATATATGCACAGTTATTAGTTTCTATTTGAATACGATATAGTGACAGAAATTGTAACTATTTTCTAGAAAACCTATATATCGACAATTTCTATTGAATTCAAAAAATTTCTTACCGAATTCGAACATTTTCTATCAACTCATTCGAGTAATTTTTTTACCATAACCAGCAATGTTGGATAATATTAGAGTAATTAGTATTTTGCATCCCTTATCTTTGGACATTTTTTCAATTTGGTCTCAAATTAACTATGTTTCTTGGCATATTGCACTTTTATCTTTCAAATTAGCTTCACTTTGCACTTTTTTGAATATCAAATTAGCAGATATAAAATAAAAAATGATTTATTCAAGTATAGTTTATGACAAAATGCACTTCATAATTTTATAATTTTGACAAAGTGCACCTTAACTTAATATTTCACTTTTTTTAAATAAATAATGTTAATATTTTAGAAATAACCAATTGTAAGTTATCTTAATTAATATTTTTTTGGTGATACTTGTTAAAATAATTTTAAAATACTTTAAAATATCTTAGTTAAATGTTAATACTTTTTAAAATAATTTCCTATTTTATCACACATGAAGCGAGCTTGAAAATTAGAGGTGCAAATGTCAAGAAACATAGTGTTTGAGACCAAATTGAAAAAACGTCCAAAAATAAAGCGTGCAAAATGTTAATTACTCATAATATTATCACACTTATTTAATGATCCGAATTTTAGTTATTTAATCAAATTTATCGAGTTCGAACAAGTCAAGCTCGAATATTAATTTGATTCTTTACATCCTTATTTGTAAATTACATACCAAAACTTTTGTTATATATCGAGCTTGAACTCATGAAGCATATAATGTTTTGGATAATATACATTTTTTTTATTTAAACTCAGAGTTTAGAAACATAGTGAATCAAAATTATTGAGTTTAGAAACCACTATATTATTGGTCTAACTAAAAACCAATAACACAGCAGTTAAATAAAATATCAAAACAGAAGAAGAAGAAGATCAGATCCCATACCTCCGTAGTCTTCTCATCGTCACAGTCCGAGTCTATAATAACAGGAGAGGAATGCATTGCAGCTCTGGTTCTAGCTCTGGTTCTAAGTCTTCTGGGAGCTGAATATGTTATATTCAGAAAAAAAAAAAATTAAAAATAAGTTATGGAACTATACTTTATATGCACCTTAAAATGCGTGCCGGACCTTCTCTCCGAAAGGATAACAATTGGGTGGGACGGAGGGAATATGTATTAATGAGTAATACATATATCTTGCCTCTAACCTGCTAGTGGTGCCGCAGAAGCAAAGTGTAACAGCAAACTCACAGGTGACTCCTCCATGCCTTCTATGGCCTGTGGTTAGGGCACAAAATGACCAAGTAGAAATGGTCCTAACAATTGAATATAAATTAGTACTTTAGATTTTTTGTTAATCCAGAACACTTAGGCAAGAATGTAGGGATAGGCTTCTGATCGACCTTTTAGGCCCACAAATTAAAAACATATAACAATCACCACCTTTCCATGAATTAAACAAACTACAATTATTTTCACTGCATGCAGTGCCATTTATAATATCTTCTTATAATCTTTCTTAATTAACTAATTAAACTTCATTTTTGTTATATAAATCTCTTAATTACTGGAGGATGACATGACTTAATTATTACAAAATCGAGCAAAATGTTAATTGAGATGGAAACCTATTGCTGATTTGTTTTTCCCTATAATATATAGAGAGAGAGAGATCGAGCACCATTTATATCATACATAAACCGGTGATCCTTATGGAGCGGACCCAAAATGTTATAAGGGGTGTCATGGAATCTACTCAATTTTCAGCACAAGAAACAAATTTTAATAATTTTTATTTAGGAACCCACTAAAATTTGGGTGAGGAACCCGTAACTTTTGTGAAGCACGTGTACTACTGTCATGTTCTTGTATATATTTTTGTATGTAACATTGAAAACCACCCCAAAGAATTAAAAAGCCCACAAAGAATTAAAAAAGAAAAAAAAGCCCATTAACCTAATATTAGTAAGGAACCCAGTGGAAAAAAATTATGGGTCCGCCAGTGTTCTGGAGCACAATTTCTAGCAAACAGAAAACAAATATTGGATAATTAAGACAGATCCACACACACACATATATATATATATTAGAAATATAATTTAAAGTGCATTGCATCTTCCCTTCAATTCACTAAAAAATTAAACTAGGGTAAAAGTTTATCACCAATTAAAGACCTTGTATAATAACAATAATTATATATGTTTCCAATAGAAGCTCACAATATATATAAACAAATTCACAACTTAGATTTATATGTAACAACTCACCCCAGGCAATTTGGCTGAAGAACTTTTGGATAGTTTTATATGACAAGAATTATTTGACAAGGGCTTAACAGCAATTTTATTACCAATGCCATAAGCTGATTTCTGTGGGTGTGTATATGTAGTATATATACACGGCAGCGGACACACCGAGGTTCCAGAAGGTGATCCCACGTACAGTAATTTCAGATATCAGTTAACGTTCGTAACGGATGTTATATTTCAAGATTTTTTGAATTATTTATTAGGTATTTGATCATTATAGTTTTTTCCACAAATAGATATATAGTTTTGTAAAAATAATTAATAATTCAAAAGTATTCAGAAAATATTCAACTATTTTTTTCCAAAATTTAAATATATATTTTAAAAATAATAAATCTTTTCGGCTTTAGAGAAAAGAATTTTGTAAAATCAATAATTGTTTTGGAAATCCAGTAAAAATCTAAGAAAAATATTATTTTTCTTAATAATATTTTATTAATAACTCACTAAAAATATTATTTTTATATCTAAGAAAAATATTATTTTTCTTAATATTATTTTCTTAATATTTTTCTTAATAATAGTTAAAATTATATATATATATATATATATATATATATATATATATTAATAACTCACTAAAAATATTATTTTTATATCTATCTTCATTCAGCTGAATGTAATAAAAGAGGAAGGAACTGCAAATGGATCATGAGTGAGCACCAAGAGAAAAAAGCCAAAAGCATTTATATCTTTTTAATTTTATTATCATGCTATTTCGATATTAGCTGGATTCAATTTTATTTGAAACAACTGCCTCCTATTAGTTATTAATTTAAAATCATCAAAACAAATACTCCCTCCCTATATTTTCATTTTCATTTTATTTTTTATGCAATCAAATTGACTCATATATAATTGAAAATAAAAAAAAATTATTATTAAAGAATATATAAAATCTACTTTAAAATGTATGTTTTAGTTTTTAAAAGCTATAAATGAATAGTTTTTAATTTTCATCAAAAATTAGTTATTTTGATTCTAAAAAGTCAAAATGAACATGTAAATATGAACGGAGTATACGATTTTATTTTAAAATATATAAATTCATGTCAAATAATATAAGATTATTTTTGAGAAATTTGATTTCATATTAAATGATGGATTTTAAATGATAGAATTTGAGTGTTATTTCAAATTCTATTTATACTAATATTTGAATATCTTCAAATTCAAATGAAATTCAATTTCAAATTCTTATCATTATTCAAATATGTTATTTGATCAAATCCAGGATTTCAAATGAAATCCATATTCCTAAACGGGTCATATAAAATCATTTAAAATTCCAAAGTATTCAGATAACATATTTTTACTTTTTATCAAAATTTGAATATATATTTTAAAACTAATAAATCTTTTTGGATTTAGAAAACAAAATTTTGCAAAATCAATAATAGTTTTGAAAATCCAGTAAAAATTCTAAGAAATATATTGGACCCTGAAATTAAAATTATATTATATACCTTTTTATATACATAAATTATTAATAAAAAATATTATTTTTATATCTATCTTCATTTACCTCAAAGTAATAAAATAGATTCAGAAGAAGAATCTGCATACTATCCTGTGAATGGGAAGAAGTAAGAATACACGAGTGAGCACTAAGGTTGTGTTCATTTGTTGATAATGGAATGAGAAATGAATGAAATGAAAAATTATAAATAAATTTTATATAGAAAGAAAAATGTATGAATAAAATTGTGAATAAATATGAGGGAGTTTAAATGATATAAAAGGCCAAAAACATTTACATCTTTTGATTTTAATTATTGGCATGCTGTTTCGATATTAGCTGGACTCAATTTTATTAGAAACAACTGCCTACCATTAGTTTTTAATTAGGTTATTAGTTGAAAATTTTAATAAATTTTCTGTTTTCTTTACAATTTAATTAATGAATATTATTTTTATCATATAAATTCAACAAACTTTATTTAGTTAAAAAAATATATCAAAATTAATATTTTTAACTAAATTTTTTTTTATTTTTTATTGTGGGAACCTGCAGCCAAACCACGTGGGCCTACCAAGAGAATGATATTCCTTTCTTTAACCAAGTGAGCCAACCCTTACACGCATATTTTTAACTAAAATTTAAATGACGTGGACTAATGAATTCAAATAAAGAAACTTATAATTAATTTATTAACAAAAAATATAACAAATTCTTTCTTTAAAAGTTTTCGTATAACCAATAAACTATACATTTATATATATATATACACACACACTATATTTTAAAATATTAATTATATATATATTTTTTTAAGCTACATATTAAATTATCTACATCAAAATGTTATGATCTAAATTATCAATTATATATATATATATAGAAATTGTTCACCGGCATATCTAACCAACTCATCTCATACCGTTAAAAAACAAATCAACTATTAAGATTAAATAAAAAATACGTATATGCTATATAATATAGCGTACATACGTTATATAATGTAACGTATGTGATATTTTTTTATTTCCAATTTAACTATGTATTGCTCCAATTCAATTCCATCTTCATTCACTTCATTCCACTTGTCTCTTTTTCTCTATTACATTATATTTTTCTTCCATTACATTACACTTTTCGTTGCATATATACTTGTATATGACATTGTCTAAAAACCTATTACTCCCTTTCTTCTTCCATACACGTTACCCATTAAATACGAGTGATTAATTGTGCTAGATTATGATTGATTTTGGAATATGATATAATAATAGGTTAAATGAGGATCTACTAGTTCAAATACAAGTGAGATATTGGTACAAACTAAAGGTGGTTTCAATAAGAAAGTCGGTGATGGATGTGTGTTGTCCCATTTAAATAATAAGAATATCAATTTATCAAGTAAGGGTAAATAGCAAATAAGTGGAAAAGTTGATCATGTTTAGAAATCATATTCAGAGAACAAGCCGCATACATGTAAGCAATCAGATGGTCATAATGTCTAGAGGCGTACGTACGCTATATCATATATATAGCGTACAAGATTATTTTTCTTTAATTTAATAAAATATGCGCTATATTATAGAGCGTAAGCTTTTTTTATTTTTTTAATCCTAACCGTTTATTTAATTTTTTAATGGTGGGAGATGAGTTGACTTGATTAACAATAATATAGAACTGTAAATATATATATATATATATATATATTAAATTATTTACATGATAAATTTTAAAAACTTCACAAAAATGTAAATCAAAAAATTGATTTCAAAATACTTAGCATTTATTTTATAAAATATTCCAAATAAATTCTTAATTTTCAAGCCAAATATAAAATTAAGAATTCCAAATTTAATTGCTTACCAACAGAGATGAGAAATCCATCAAACAACAGCACCCAACACTGAGTACTAAAAATTTAGAACTATCTGAAAATCAAAACTTAAAACATGTAGCTGCGCAGCTGGCCAGGAGTTAAAACAAATCAAAGTAAAGTAAAACATATCCCAATTAAGTATCCTGCAGACATTTTACACATTGAGGAGCTAGAGATGAATCTTAAGCAGATGCCTCTTGGTAGCCTTAGTTCTGCAGGTTGGGCATTTTTTTTCTGTTTTCAAGGCTTGGGCAACGCAGGAATCACAGAAAACGTGCCCGCATACTTTGATTACTGTAGGCCGAACGTATGCACTGATGCAGATGGGACACTCATATTTAGGTCGAGTTGCTTCAGCTTCCTCATCATCACTCTTCTTTTCATTTGCATCCAGTTGCTGAAACGTTAATTCTATTACTATTAGTACACTAATTAGTTATAAGCAAAAAAATAGAATTAGTTCACTTCTTGGCTGTACTTCTTACTCTTAATTAACAAGATATATACCAAACTACTATTTATTTTCAGATTATTATAGTAATTAATAAGTTTATTTGGAGAAACAACATTGACATGCATATAGCTAATACATATTCATATATTAATTTACATATTGAGATCCAGTCAGATTAATCTAAAATGATTATTGAGATCTAGTCAGATTATGGCAAAAATTAATTAACTAGCATTTTATAGCCAAAATCATTATTGAGTTCTTATAAAATGATAAATTAATTAATTTAACTTGAAATATTATACAGTTGCATGGAGTTATAAGTAGCTTATAAGTTGAAAAATCCATATATTTTTTAACTTATAAGATAAGCCAAACCGACGATATATAAATCATGAAAATACATGCAATTGGTAAAATTAAACACTCAATTTTTAGTAATAT
Source organism: Oenanthe sinensis (assembly GCA_028671895.1). Lineage (NCBI taxonomy): Eukaryota > Viridiplantae > Streptophyta > Magnoliopsida > Apiales > Apiaceae > Oenanthe > Oenanthe sinensis. Next base: position 50,967,937 of record CM053804.1, read on the forward strand.
TGTACAACCCAACATGCCCCCAAATTAAATTTTAATTGCTTTAATTATAAATGAATTAATATAAAGAAAGACATGTCGATCGAAGATATATTTTAGAGAAAAAGGGGTGAGATCCATACCTCCAAAACCTTTTCCAATTCGATTCCCGAGCGCAGTCCAGTTAGTAGGGTTACCATAGTCGACACAGGTAGTCCTGCAATACATATATCTCTGGATATGATGCATCATGTTTTGTGCCCTGCACCCAGAGGCCGGAGGTATCCCGGATGATATATATATATATATATATATATATATATGGTATTCACCATATGTATAGTAGAGTAGTCGATAACAATTAGCTAGTCGATGATGAATTAATTCTGTCATTTATTCCATGTTATGGATATACTCGTGGACATACATAGTACATAAAAATTTGAAATATTTGATATCAGTTCGAAATATCTATACGTATTTGTATTTGAAATAAATCGGATATTATCTGTATCCAAAATAAACTGAATATTATCTGTATTAGAATCCGACAATTTCGGATACAAATATGGGTATATTCGATAATATCTCTATCAGAATTTAAATATATAAAATATAAATATATATAATTTATTTATTTATTTATTTATTTTTAAAATTAAATATTTTTCTAAGATATATATAATTTATATATAACATTAGTTCATAATTTTAAAAATAAAAATACTATATTTAAAAATGATTATTTATTTATTTTGTAAAAATGTAAAACATGATTCGGATTCGGATATTATTCGCCGGATTTGAATTCAAATATATTGTTTTATGATATTTTCAAATACGGATACAGATTCAGATTTTTGAATATAAAAAAATCCGTATTCAAAATATATGTTTAATAGCTATAGAAGCGATAGAATAAATACGTACGGTGATAGAATTATACCTGATGAAGGGGTTTCCGTATGTGTTGCCGAATTGGTAACACCTGAAGGATCCATCATCTCCCTAGCTAGCCTGGTACAACATAAATGACTAAATGTTGGTCATAACAACACATACGAAAATTATTGATATAAAAACTGATCAAATGTTAAAATACAATATATTTGTCCAACACTCTTTCTCAATAAAAAAAATCACATTCTCCTAAGGAGGCTAATTAATGTTAATAACGTAGTATAATTTGAGGCCGTTTGGGATTGCTTAAAATAAGTTACTTTTGACTTAATGGAGGTGTTTTTAACTTAACGGAGAAAGTAAAGTTTTTTACTTTAAGTTGAATGAATGTGTTTGGGTAATGGAACTTAAAGTTAAATTGGGGGATTATAATTTTGACTTTAAGTGAAATTTGACTTTAAAAAATTTTAAATTCATATTATTTATACTTTACAAGAGTCATGGAAGCAAAAAAAAAAAAAAAATCGAAAAGTCAAAAAGTCATAAGCAAAAGTACCTTTTAGGTACTTTTTACTTAATGGAACTTTTCTCCTAAAAGCTAGCTTAAAGCCGGAGTACACAAACACGTCAAAAGCTCCTAGAAGTCATTTTTTACTTAAAGTCATGTTACACAAACAGGCTCTTTACTCGTTTTTATTAAATTAAGCAAATTGAAATTTTGTGCCCTAACCTTAATTGAGAAATTGTGCGTGTCATCTATCATCATAACTAATAGTTGACCCTCCCTCAGTAAAAAATAACAATAAAAATGTCCGCGTATCTAGAAATTAACACTCAATTGATCAATATATATAGATGGATTGGCAAAATTCATCTTTGAAATCAGATTAGACCTGTATATAATTATGAAATATAGATATATATTATACATGATTAACATAAACAATTGCAACAAAGAAAACTAAGAAATCAACCCTAAACAATTTTGAATCAAAAACTTATTCAAGAGCTAGGACAGCAGCAAATATATTAGCAATTTTTATGGCAGGGTTATTTTTTAATGACATATATATCAAAGCAAATTAAAACATATACTTCAAGGAAGGAAACCACTACAGACACTTTGAACTTTGGGTAGTTCTGAATAACAAATGATTTGTGTGCTTGGGTGTGTATATACATATATATATATATATATATATATATATATCGAAGTTTCGACAATCTCCACATAGGCATGTTTGCCTTATTTAATAAATTTATAATTTAGTGCAATTTAGATATAAAACAAATAGTATCCTCAAGATTTAGTAAGATTTTAGTATAATTTAGTATAATCTCCACATAGATGTGTATCCTCTCACGATCACAATAGTATCCTCAAGATTTCAGTTAAACTTTTGTAACTGATATTATGTGCAAGATTTTTTATATTGTAGAATAAGATTTTTAGAATTTTAAATTTTTTTGAAAGGGTACTTGATTTTAAATTTCTTTTTTAAAAAGTTGATGGCATTTCTGGATTTAAAATTTTATAAAGTTTAATTATATGTATATCTTGAGCAGCATATACTGAGCCTTCGGAAAGACCGACGGAGGGTATATTAGTTTCATCTAAGATTTTATGATTGATAAAATTTAAAACCCCCCCTTGCATTGGAGTGGTATGAATGATATTTCAGATAAGTAAATGAAATACATCTTAATATATGTATTTCGGCTGGTTGATCAACTTTTTTGAATGAATGAACAGACCGCGTACAGTTATATTTTGATATAATTCATTTTATGAAATTGTATCTCGGTATCTCCTATTAAAATAATAATAATAATAACAATAACAATAATAATATGCACTTTTATATGATATTATACATATACTATAAATTCAAATGAATTTTAGTAAGTGTAGTTCCATATTAATTCTAATATGTATTTAATTTTAATATCAAATTTAATTTTTATTATATTTTAGGCTCAATTTGTTTTTCAGAAAATAACTTATTTTTGAAAAATATTTCCTTAAAATTATTTTTAAGAAAAATATTCGATCATAAAAACGTTTTGCTCTTTTGAAAAGCCGAAAGTTATAATTTTTGAAAAAAAATGTACATCCCTTGAAAATTTACCATAAGGTTCCCCAGGCTTGTAAAGTTAAACCATACCACCACTACCATCTATCGAATAACAATTGTTACATAAATACCTTGTTTTACAAAGGTTACATTACATAGTTGCAAACAATGAATCGTGTGTTCAATGTTTCTAAAGATCATATATGGCAAATAAGTCTTTAGTAGTTGAATGCTCTTTACTAGTAATCATCATCTTCTCTTGATCCAAAGAATCTTCTTACAACAGCAGCCGCAGCACCAAGAAACAAAAAGAATGCTAAAGTATCAAATCCCCCTCCAATGCCAACAGCAACACCAGGACCAGGTGCAAAGAATGAAAAAGGTGACCATCCATATCCACCATAGCCGTACCCGTACCCGTACCCGCCTAGTGGTGGAGCCACGGGGGGATTGATATAAATATTGGTCCTGATGGAGAAACAGATTGAGATGAGATTAATGCTTTCAAGCTTACCTTTATCAGTTACTATTATTCCAAAGAGTACAAGGGCAACTAATGTCATGAGGACCTAGTTTTTTCAAACTTTTAAATAGGAAACTAATAGTAGTCATCGAAGAACTCAACATATTGGTTCAGGAATTACTGACCTGCGCCTGACTTTTAATACTCTGAAACATAGGTGTTTACATATATAAAGTAACATGTGTTCTTCATTTTATGTCAAGAGGAAATTGTCTTATGGAATAAGATTAATTACAGCATTAACAGTAGTCCATCTGAGACGTACAATTTGAATTCAGAAGAGTACAAAGGAGAAGTAAAAATCTTCAAACTTGCTTTATGTACCCATGAATTAGAATCTCTTCATATTATTTGCTCTTATGATTAATTGGCTACTAGACCTGTAACATGTAATATGTCAAGAGGTGGATAATTTCTTCCAGTTTTTTCAAGTCCAGTTCAAATTCACAGGATAAGACTTATCATTCTACATCACAGTTGATCAAGCATCAACATCATTGACTGTCGTCTAGAAGTGCAGAATACACAGGGAATGATATTGCAATGTTTACAAACTGAATGTCTGTTGCTCTGTTTTCCCAAGCAAACAGCCAGGATCTGTACTTACTCTTCCTCTCATATCACACATCTGAAACTTCTTTTGGCTCGCTCCGCTGAAAGTCATCTCTCTATATTTTATAGTATTTTTACAAAGATTTTTTACCAGAGAAACCTTCAACCTGGTTTTAACGATTAAAACCTCAATAGGCAGTGGCTAAGAGACTGAACTAATATTATTTCTTCTCTCTTTCTCATTCATTCCATCTAATTGCTACTTGTGTTTGTGGGGAGAGAAACGGAGCCAAAATTATTCGGTAGGGTCTGGGAAGATGATTGAGATTTACGCAGACCTTACATATCTCGACTCCTAGGAGGAGAGGCTTTTTTTGAGAGAACTCCCAGCTTTTGAGAAAAGAAAGGATGTTTTGGAAGATGTTGATGTTACTAATATTTTGAATATTAGAAAGTATATGATCAGCTTCAAGATGGCATGGAATGGCAGATGATATATTGTGAAGAGTAGGAAAGTAGAAGAGATATATAACCCCCAGAAAAGACTTGAAATATTGTGACTGGTTACATTGAAATAAACCATAAATAAAATGTAAATTTATATAAAGTGAATGTGGAGGATACAATCTAGGACGTTCAATCCGGGAATCAAGAAGTACTAAAATATCCTACCTTCATTCCCTACAGCAGACAAAAACCATCAACACAACTTCAAGTTTTGAAAAGTAATTTAACCTTATAGGAATATGCCAATACAACACAACAACAAAATGATTCTTTTTCATAGTTCTTATTCATTACAATTTTATCTATTTCTCTAAATTACTGATATTTCAACTATTCGGGTGCAAAAAAAAAATCAATTTTCCAAGTGCATATTTACAACACTATATCTTAGATAAGGATGCCCATGACAAAATGTCTTCCTGATAATTACAGTGCAGTAACATAAGCATTACTTTTTTTTGGAAATGGCCATTTGGAAAACTTAAATACTAATACACCCATAGTCCCATACATGATACATACACTTATAATTGAACCTTAGACTTCTTAAAAGGAGAGGGCTAAACTATAAGTGGAAACCAATATCCCCATCCCTAATGTGTGACCCACTATAGGTATCGAAATGAACCTAAGGATGCCAAAGTAATAAGGAATTGGGCGACAATCTTTCCATGCTATTTAACTACAGCTATGCAAGTGATGCCTTAAAAAATCAGGATTAATCCCCCTCCCAAAGATATAAAATAGTTTAGCAACAAAACTCAGCACCCTTGCACCACTGAGGCGCGCTACCATATAACTTTCTTGAACTCCACAGGGACACATATTCTTTTTTCTTTCTCTTTTGGGAAAGGGGAGCACAATTGTTGAAGTTCACTTTACCACTATGAGGATTCGAAGTCTTGGGAAAAGGGTAGACCGCCACCACTGAGTTATCCCTAAATTTTCTACTTGGCACATTCTTCACAAAACCCCATGTCCCATTTGGGCGTGTATTATAATTCCTTTTTCATAATTATTGGAATGAGTAACAACTTTATACCTATCCATATATTGTTTTTCTTCATATATAATCCCAATTTCAAACACAATTAATAAATGACAAGGAATCAGAACTCACTAATGAAAGTTCACAAAACAAATTATAAAACCCCATGTCGAATATACCTGGAATTATTAGTTCTTGGTGATGATGAACGGGGAGGGGCTGACGGGCGAGACGAACGAAATGCCTGACCACCAACTCGACCACCAGACTTGGCAGCTAATGCTGGATCAATCGAACCCAGTGTCAATATCCCAGCTGCCAATGTCACCATTGCCAACTTTTCATAATTTTTCCTGCCAAATAAAACCCCATTAACTAATTATCCAAATAAATATAATTAGGCAACTTTTTGTTATACCGAGTGTCGGGCTAACTTTCGCGCACCTGGATTAATCCCAACAAATTAATTAGGCAATATAACTACAAGACTTCAAACAAACAAAGATACATACCCAACTCACATATTTATATACATGATTCATTAGCAATAAAATCACCAACTTATTTGAACAAACACATACATACATGCATATATATAGATACCTGGTGGAAGCATTGGAATCATGTGATTTGTGTTTACAAGAGATGATGATGGGTTTATTAATAGTAACTAATGAGTTTTTTGATATGGGGTGTTGGGTTGAACACAGAGAGTTAATTAGGAAGTTTTGCTGTGATGAAGCAAAGGACATGTTGGATCATAAAGTACAATAGCTTTATTAAGTAGTTGTTGATTATTATCAGCCTCAGTTCTTGCAGCGTTTTGTACTTGTTGAGTTTTATCTAGTACTACTAGTTAGATTATGCATGCCTTAATATGAGAGGCTGAGATAATTCTAAATATAAGAGGATGTTATATTTCCATGTGATCACTATGGTTGCCACGCGGTGTTATATTATGCACCGTGTCAACTCTGAAGTATGGTCGGTATATTTTATTTTATTTTATTTTATTTTATTTTATTTCTGCTAAATAGTATAGCCGGTTTATATTATAAAATTATATCGGGTGTCTATGATGATATTCTTTCTTAATTGTAATCTCGTATAAAAATAAGAGTCCGGATCTTAATAAACGATTATCATATTCATTATTTCATGATTTTTTTATGTAAATTCAAGAGATCACGTCTGTTATTCGTGTTTTGAATGTCAAATATCTACCTCCTAATAATAATGATAATTTAAATTCACATAATTTGGATCATATTTGTACAAACAGTATTACGATATAAGATGTCTAAAATATTTTAGGTTGGGATTGCTAATGATAGATTGATAGGTTTGATGCATGCATAACGGGACAACAAGAGACCATGACCTACACCTTAACCAAGGGCTCTATAAGATAGTATGACCGCTGCCAGGACCAAGCACTCAAAGGTTGTTCCCAGATGGACTGCAAGTCGTCAAGTATTAGATTTAATGGTAGACGAACTTGTCTCGGGCTTCTGGAATTTTTTGACAAACTTTAGCTATTTAATCTACTACTATGACCCAGATATGTGACTTTCTATGCTTTTAACCGTCAACATTTATTTGATAAAATATTGTGGTACAGCAGATTTTTAATTTAATCTAACATCTAAAGCACGAAGAAAACCAAACTAGGACATATCAAAATACATGGTAATGTAAGAAAATGTAACACAAAGCTTAAGTACTGCTGGAATTATAGCACAAAGGCCAATGTTTGCAGTGCATTATCGAAGGTTACACTTCTTTTGTTAACTATTAATGCCTTCTCTTATATCTCTTATCGATTTGGATTTGTTCTTGAGCAACGGCATCTGCGCTCTCGAGTTACGTATCTCTCTTTAGCTTGTATTAGACTGTGTAATGCTGTTGAATTGTATCGATGTCGAGACCTTTTAGCTTCACCACCGATTCAACATGCCCTTTAAGAGTGTGGAGTTCTCGGAGCCTAAATAACAAATTGTAAGCACACAATATTATGTTACATCCTAGAGTAGCTTTAAGCAATATGGTTGAACAAAATGAAGGTGACAAGTTATAAGAAGCGATAAATTTACATACCTTGCAACTTCTGCTCTTCTCTTGGCTTGTTCAGCAATCTCAGAAAGTTCTCTATAACTGCTCTTCTCATTAAAGATGTTAGAGGCCTCTGGTGGTTGAAGTCCGTGTAAAGTTCTTTGAGCTAGAGCCCACTGAGCTTCCCTCTCTTCTTTTCCGTAGTCTTTCTTGGTGGTGAAAGCAGTCTAAGCATAATAAGAACGATGATTTTAGTTTGAGAGGAAAATAGATATAGAAAAGAAACAAACGTGAAGATGTTTATTGAAAGTACCCTGTTGTCGATCATGCTTTGCCAAGCCTTGTTGCTTAAAGCATAACGAGTAGCGAATTTCATGATGTCAAGCGGGAAATAGAATACTATACTGTATAGCCATATGACACCAGCCCATCCCCATCCACATCCATGAATTCTGGCAAAACCCCAGTTTGCGTATACAGCTATCAAAGTTGCTATCTGGAGAACAATGGTTTTCAAATTTTATTTTCTTGTTTTATCTACTCAAAGTAAAGTGCAAAAGAAATTCAAAGAGGCACTATCATACCAATTGTGCAATCAGGAAGGCACCAAGCAACAAGAATCCAGGGCGCTCAACAAAGGACCAGCTGCGTGACCTTGTTACAAAAATAAGAGCCTGACTTACAATACTGACTTGTAGGTAAAGGGCTGCCATCATTTCGTCGGGATTATTTCTGATACTTCTCACACCAAATGTGTTCTGAACCGGAAAACAATAAATGGATATATCACATGTCAATGTTAAAAGTAAATCTTTTTTAGGAAAAAGTCGGAGTGATTTAGACAGAACAAAAAGTTATACCGGAAACCAATCAGTATCCTTCATCAACCAGAAGAAGATAACAGTTAGTAAAGCCAAGTAACCTCCAAGCACTACGCCAGTAGCAAATATCTCTTTCAACTTCCAGCTATCAGGCAATGGAGATGGTTTTACTCGATCCTTTGAGATTGTCATAATAGTTCCTTATAAACATAACATAGAAAAGTTGTGTTGGCATAAAACCACCCAAGGATAACAAGATTCAAAAGTAACAGGGAGATCGCTTCGTAAATTTTCATTATCATACCGTCATTTAGGATGGCAATGATCAAAACCATGAAAGGAGAAAAGTCGAACTTCCATATCAAAGCAATGAACATGAATCCAAACTGCAAATGAAGCAACAGACAGCCAAATTAAATCACTAATTATAACATATAAATTATTGTACTGTGTTTGTATATTGTTATCACCAACTTACCACAATACGGATTGTGATGGATACTGCATATATCTGCCAAACCACAGGGACAAAATTCATAAAAGGTTCGGCCAAAATATATGATCAATACTTGTAGAAATGAGAAGAAAAGTAAAAAGGAACTAACTGTATAATTTTTCATCCTCTGGAAGATAGCTCTACTAGTAAGCACTGCGCTTATAATAACACTAAGCCCAGGTTCCGTAAGAACAATGTCAGAAGCACTTCGTGCTGCATCAGTAGCATCGGCCACTGCAATTCCAATGTCTGCCTTCTTCAATGCAGGAGCATCATTGACACCATCTCCAGTCATACCACAGATATGCTTCCTCTCCTGCAACTTCTTGACAATTTCGTATTTGTGCTCTATGCAAATTTAAGAATTTAGTATTAGAATAATCTCTAAGCTTTAAAATTAGAAATAGAAACTGACAGGTGTGTGCAACAAAAATTTGCAAAACTATTTACCAGGAAAAACTCCAGCAAATCCATCTGCCTTTTCAATCAGTTCTTCTACAGGAAGTGCTGCTATTGATGCATCCTTGTCTTGACCAAGCAAAGAAGCAGATGGATACATATTTGTTCCCATTCCTAGTCTTCGGCCAGTTTCCTTTGCAATGGCAAGTTGATCACCTGAATATAAATCGTGAACAACAATCAATCAAGGAAACGAAATGATATGATTTTGGCTTAAACATGAAGGGTAAGTAATTTAATTACCAGTAATCATCTTCACATTTACTCCGAGATTGAGAGCCCTGCGAATAGTCTCAGCACTGTCATGCCTTGGAGGATCAAATAGGGACAGCAATCCAACAAATTGCCATGGACCACCAGCACTATCTTTCGATTTCTCAGGAACTACCTGCAGAAGTTCCAGATCAGAAATGTATGATTAGTTTGTCAATCTGGAGAGATATACAAATAAAATAAATAAATTCAGAACAAGCAGATAGAGATGAATATATCCAAAAAAATAATCATATCAGACCTGGCTTGCAACACCCAATGATCTTAGCCCACGTTCTGCAAACTTATCGATCATGGCATGAACCTTCTTCTTTAGATCTTCCTTGCAATTGCAGAGAGTAAGGATCTGAAACAAAATAAGAAGATACAACCCAAGTAAGCGATCAACAATAATACACATATTCTGATGCAACAAGCAGGATGGATAATTAAGGAGATTTTAGTATTAAACTACCTGTTCTGGAGCACCCTTGCTGGTTCTATGCCAATTTCCATCGGAATCAATGTAAGTCAAGGCAGTCCTCTTGTCCACGGGATTGAACGGAAGGAAGTGTACTTCTCTAATACCAGCTCGAGCCTGAAAAAATTAAACGTCCACCTTGAGCCCATTACTAGATTCTTTTTAACACTAAGAAGAAAATAACGAGCAATGGACAAAGAATGACATATACCTCTTTAGGATCAGCCAGTGTTCCAACTATAGCAGCATCTATAGCATCTTGGTTTTCAGTCCTTGAAGCTCGTGCAGCACAAAGTAACACATGTTCCTTATCGAAGCCCTTTGCAAATACCTCAATCAAATTCTTATCAACAGATAGCTTGTTAAGGGTCAGTGTCCCTGTCTTATCACTACAAAGGACGTCCATACCAGCCATCTCCTCTATAGCAGTCATTCTCTTAGTAATGGCTCCCTGTTGTGAGAGCCTGTGCGATCCAATAGCCATTGTAACTGACAGAACTGTGGGCATAGCAATAGGAATACCTCCGATCAATAGGACCAAGAGATTGTCAATTCCATCCCTATACTTCCTATGCTGAATTGGGTACATGACAACAAGTTCGACCAACATTCCGACAGCAATGGAACAGATACAAAAGTTTCCAATGGCGGTAAGCACCTTCTGGAAGTGGCCAACTTGGTTTGTGCTGTCCACAAGATGGGCAGCCTTTCCAAAGAAGGTATGGACCCCGGTAGCAATGACTACAGCTTCGATCTCACCTTGTTTACAAGTTGAACCAGAGAAAACTTCATCATAAGGATTCCTGGTCACTGGAAGTGATTCTCCGGTGAGGGCAGATTGGTCGATCTTTAAAGGATCCCCTTCAAGAAGACGTGCATCTGCAGGAACGATGTCTCCCAACTTGATACTGATAATGTCTCCCGGAACCAATATTGCAGCATCTTGTTCACTCCATCGACCTTCTCTAAGAACCTACATTGATGCATGAATCATGAGAAAAATGACAATATATTTTCCATATTCAATAACAAAAGTCTAGGTTTCTTGATATATGTACACATGCATACCTTTGTTTTGGGAGCCAGACCAGCCATAAGTGCTGCAGCAGCATTACCGGCATTGTTTTCTTCAATGAAACTAATTGTCGAGTTGATAACAAGCAAGCAAATAATGCCGACAAAATCTTGCCAATCTGGAGGTTTCCCATCACCGTTAGCCAATGCAATGGCCATTATAGCAGCAGCTTCCATGACCCACGAGAGTGGATTCCACATAAACCCAAGAAACTTGAGTACTTTGCTTTCCTATATTTACAACCAATTTAAACATTAGCCTTACAATTTTAGTACAACTAATCCTAGATTGTTCGACGATACGACAAAACTAATCACAAACAAAATTACTTTTTTCTCTTCCAATTTGTTTGGTCCAAAGATCTGAAGCCTGTTGGCTCCCTCGTCTGCACTTAAACCTTCTCGGGTACATTTCAACTGCTCAAAAACTTCCTCTATTGGAATCTTTTCCTGTAACCAGAATTACAAACAGTTGACCAATGAGCTAAGTTTCTCCAAAATCTCATACATACAATTGGCTAGTAATCAGCCAAATATCTACTAGACAGTTACAGTGTGTATTTCTAATTACTCTGAACATTACTCCATCTATAAGTGACAACTTCAAAATTATTTTTTAAGTTGTTCTAGTTTTAATTCTACTGTGAAAGACAATCAGCAGCATGTTAATCAATATGTTGCATATAATTTCTGGATTTTGACAATAAAAACAGATTTACCTATAAAACTATCATTTTAATATATCTTAAAATAAATGCAAAAAATCAGACTAATTTGAAACAAGTAATTGACTTTTTCAGTTTGTAAATTTTCTTGATAAATACTGATCTTTTGTTTTATGTAATACATTTACCAAATTTTCTGGTCAGGAAAAGTGGGTGAGTTCCCTTTTGTATTTTCTTGAAATATCTTTGTTGGTTCTAGTCAAGTTTCAACCTGTGTTTGTCCCCATGGCTGGTTTCAATATAATTATCATTATGAGTAAGAATATTAGGCCTAAAATAAAAATCAAACAGTAATGTGAAAAAATATGTGAGATGCAAATATATGTAAAGTCATACAAGTTGACATTCCACTAACACAGCGGGGCCAGAATATAAACTTTAGAAAAGTGAACAAAAAATTAAGGTTGAAAAAACATGGCCGTGTAATAATAGCAAATTAAAACAGGCCAAATGAGCTTTAAGTGGGCCCACGCACATTTGTTCTTGAAACACTACCAAAAAAATAGAATTTCTTTCTGTATCCCATTGAATGTTTGTTACGATTACCAAGGTGAGGGGTATTGTTGAAATTATCATGTAACTTAGGGGTAATTTAGTCGAACAAAATAATGCTGTTGAAAGAATACTATACGGAGGGTACCACGGAATAGTACCGAACTTGAAACAGAGACGTGTTAAAAGACGAAATTAAACATAATATTATCTTCTGCTATTAACAAGCCTTAAAAGAAAGTAATCTATTAGTTTTAATATATTATTTTCTTTCCATTTTTGTCGCAGCTTTTTCAGAAAAATATATATATTCACTCGTATGATAATATAACTTTACGTTTTCGAGAACAAGTATCTTAAATTTAGGGGTGAATATAAATAATAGAATATCTGGGTGTGAATATTCCATCAATTATTTACCCTTTCCTTTTTTGGATGTTCCACTCAATTCTTTATCTTTCAAAACTTTCTAAAAATAGTAAATTTTTATATTATAAAATTTATTCTTACCCACTACTTTTCTCTACCTTTTCAAATTTATCAATTGATCCCACCACTTTCCTCACTTTTCCTTCTCTTTCATAATATATTATATAATTTTCTTAACCTCCATGTTCAACCCAAATGTAAACAATTGGATGGGACGAAGAGAGTAATAAAATAAAATATGGTATAATCCCGAATATAAAATACACGCACAAAAAGAAAGTATTGATTCAGACGTATCAGCCAGCATTACATATATGATATTTGATTTGGTAGTACACAAATTAACACGTAATTCTAAAGAAAGATATCACGGAACTACTAACACATGCACTAGAGAGAAAGAACATGGGAAGACTCATGTTGTACTCTTGTACATACAATATTTCCGGCTATGAATTTGTTGGTTTGTTAAATTACCGTCTTTTAAAGATTTATCGTATCCCCTAAAATATATGGTATGTATATACACATGCATATTTATATAACATACAAATCATTCGAAACAGGATGCATGCAAGTGAAAAACAAAGTATATAGACATGTATGTATGTATGTAAAGGAATTGAGGAAGAAGATTAATTACTTCTCTAATCCAAGTGCTAATCAACCACCATAGACAATAGTAATGATACAAGAAACAAAAACATAAAAAAGATTCGATACAAAACATCTTTAGGATTAGAACAAAGCTAATTAATTTACTAAACATGAATAAGAAAGAGATTAGGAAGATTAGAGTGGAGGTTAAAGATTTACCAGATCAACAGTTTCGTTTTTAATCTCTTCAAGACTGAGGCCCATCTTGACAAGTCTCGAATACCACCACCTTCTTCAGAACAAAAGTGAGGTTAAATCAAGGGAGGAACACGCATATATAGAGAGAAATATAATATTATTACTATTATTATAATGTATATAGAGATGGAGAGAAGTGAGTAGTTAATGAAACATTGAATGAGTTATCTCTAAGCCCAACAAAAGTCTTGGGGTGATGAGAGTAGAGATAAAATGTGAGAGAGAATGGGGGGTGGGATTTGTTTCCAGACTACTCAACCCTTATTTATACATACATGCATATAATTATACATACACCTATAGTAAATAAATTGATATATAGGAGAACTTTTTTTTTTAATTTGTGGTGACCGGGCACCGGATGAGCTGTAGGTTGCACTTGAGCACTGGAATACTTTCCTCGTCAACACATGCCGTCAGAATTAGGATCTTCCCACACAAAAAATGCCACGGGCTTGTCATTTGTCAAAATTGTTGTTTTTCAAGGCTAATTATTTATTTTTATGTTAATTAGTTAACTAATATAGTAATAAAAAATAAAAAAAATGCGACGCCTATGGGTCTTTGAAGTAGTCCCTTTTTATGGTCGATATTTTTCTTACTTGTTACTCTGAATATAAATTTTTAATGCAAGTTAATCTTTAGTTTTTTTTTGTTATCAAGATAAAAAGAATATTATACTACTTTACGAATTACTCCATCCGTTTCAATTCAAATGACTTGTTTGACTTTTGGTGGTCAATTTGACCAAATTTTGACCAAATATTAAAGATTATTGTTTTATAATTTTTAAAAATTAAAAGTTACATTTTAAAGTAGATATAATATATTTTCTAATGATATTACTTTTTTAATTTTTTTAATTATATTTTATATATAATTTTCGGTCAAAACTTAGTCAAATTGACCTCTAAAAGGCAAACAAGACACTTGAATTGGGACGGAGAGAGTATTATGTTAAATAATTGGATTAGATACTTATCTCGTTTGTTTTTATCAGAAGGATATTGCCCATATTATTGTTAATACTCTATTTGTATTTCTTACTTTATTAGTAATATTGATATATATTAATTTTAAATTATAATCAAAGATTAATCACAAAAACAGAGAGGGTATCTTTCTGTTAAAATATAATATATGATCATGTAAGTCGATCTCCTAATACTTGAAATTTTAGGAGAACCGGTTACTCAATATAGTATCAATATAGTATCAGAACTCCGGTGAACAGCGGTTTAAAATTCGACTCTCCGCCGACAATATTGTCACAATTTATCATGCACACAAAGACAAAATTATACCTCAAAGAAGAATGAGCGTCCGTTATCCACTCTCGACCCGTAAATAAATAAATTTCAGATTTTAAAAGAACCGGTAACTTAACACTTTTAAATACACTTTAAAATAATGTAAAATTAAATTGAGCAAATAATTTAAAATAAAGAAGAAATAATCAAACGCGATAAAATATATTCCCTCCTCGATTATCGTAATCGAATTTACTACAACCAACGAAGATAATACTCCACTCCAGCTTATGATAGAATTGAAAGATCCTCTGCTTCTATCTAAATGGCGGAGCTGGTGGTCCTTTGATGTAATATCAAACACATAACAATGTGCATCTATACACACATACTATTTGCAAGTATTTATGCATGTTTATAGTACTCGTACAAGTTACAACCCACTTGGTTCTATTCTGCATTTCTGCCCGACCTAGTTAGACCTAGGCAATATTAAAATGTTTAGAACGTGGTAGAGTGGCAGTGATAAAGACTTCACGCAACTTATATAGGTTACAAAATTATATTTTTCAATTTATAAGTAATTTATAAAGAATTGAAAGGGATTTTAATAATTTTATTCTTGTTTTTCTGTCATTTTAATTAATAATTAATAGATAAAATAAGGATAGAACCATATATATACGGTCCGTTTGGCTAGACTTATTTCTGAAAAATAAGTGTTTATTTCTAGAAAAAAGTACACATTTATCTACTTTTTTCTGAAAATAATTACTTATTTATGGAAAACAAACTAAGAACAAAACTTATTTTTTTAAAATAAAATTTTACTTATATAAAAAAATACACTTTACCCTACTTTTTTTGAAAATAAGGACTTATTTTGATAATTTAATGGGGCCAAACACCCGTTTAATATGTTACTCCATCCACACTTAACATAAATATTTTAAGTTTTTCATCTATCAGTTATAAAAAAAATTAAAAAAAATTATTATTAATAATAATTTGGTAGGAACCAACTCCCATAAAATAATATATAAACCAGAGTGTTAGGAGTATTTGTTATGATGTTTTTTCTGATCAATCAGTCTTGCTTCTTACTCAAAGACCAAAATAAAGACTAAAAATTGTAAAACAACCCATTTCAGATGGACAAATAGTAGCTACCCGAGTAGTACATTATCCAGTTACCACTTGCCACCCGTTCAAAGTTCAACGCTTTACCCATAATTGTTAAGAGCTAGCTCGCTAAAAACTATACGTAATTTCTATAAATTCTAAGAAAATTAACCTTTGTATAATCCACCACTGACTGGTAGGCTGCTAGCGTACGAGTCAACTCGATCGTGTTATGTCATCATCTTTTTTATAGTATGTACGTATGGTGCAGTTAAGTTGGATACTTGCTGGTCCAATTTTTTGTCATCGCAACTGTTACAACTGTTACATATAGTAATTATTTGATTTGTAGGTAGTAATTCGAGTTTGTCCAGTTAAAATCATTTTCGATTCTTAAATGTATTATTTTTTATTGATTATATAATATTTTAATCGGCCGATTAAAGTATTACTCCCTTCATTTTATTTATTTTAATTCGTGAAATAGAATTTATGTTTTTAGTAATTATATTTTATTTTCTATATTTGCATTCAAATAATAATATATTTAAAATTTTAATATACTTAAATATGATTTTTAGAAATTATTGAGTAGGGACAAATATAATCGAAAATATAATCAAAATGGATAAGATGAAATGTAAATATGTATGATTACAGATTTAAACCAAAATTACCTTGCATTAGCTAAAAAGTTTAGGTGACACTCCAATAATAATATAAATTTTGCCATATCATATAAAACTATCATAAAAGCCCGTGTCAGACACGGACCCCTGGCTTAAATTGTTTTATACTAGCTTAAATATGTGCGATGCATGGAACACTTTTTAAATATTTAAAATATATTTATTATAATTAATATATTTTATTTTATATATTATAATTTTTTAATATATTTACATTTTATAACATTAAATATAAAAATATATAATGTAGTTATATATTCTGCATGATCCTAAATTTGAAATTGAATCCATTTTTAACTCAACTACGGTCTCAATATTTTAATTTAATAAATCAATATATATATATACATACACACACACACATACTACATGAAATTCTATTATTATACTTTATGATTTCTAATCTAGTTATTTTTACCAGCTCAAATTAGATCAATTAATCATTATATATTCTGCAATTTATAAAGTTTTAAGATCCATTTATATTTTATAAATTAAAACTCAATACTTCTTTGATATAAAATTTAAACCTATATATTAAAATTTTAAATTTAAATTTACCAAAATTGTTGAATATAATAGATCAATTATAAAATATTATATAGTCATATATTATTTATTATTCTATTATCCAATAACTTCATATAATTCTATAATATTATATTTTTAATATACTATTTTTACACAATTCCACATCATATAGTTCAACACCTAAGTCAAATTATTAAAAACTCTAGAGTTTCACATCTCACCTATATACAAAGCGTTTTTAGGTATTTCAAAACTACTACATTTCAAGACCTTTATTATAATACATCTTTAAATCCTCATTTGAAAATTTCTGCTATAGTGATTCGTGTTCTTGTTCTTATTCATATAGAAGTGTTAGTGACATATTTGTCTTTTACTTGACATTTCTTTAATCATCTAATCTTATGAATATTCTCGTTCTACAGCTAAAGCAGAGTCAAGGAATTTAGCTAATACAACATGTGATCTTTACTGATTTCATTTACCTTTGTATAAACTACAAGTTCCACAATCACGATTCATTGTGACAACCAATGTGCACTGAACATTGCTGCAGATTCCGTATTCTCCAGTTAGCTGATGTCTTTCACGGTTTCATTCTACAACTTTAATAAATTTCAAAATAATCTTCTGAAACTATCCTTATATCTGTTATTTCTAAAATTCGACTCATTTAAAACTTAGTTAGATTGTCGTTTTTTAAGACAATAATTAAAGATATTCATAAGAAAATTTATTTAAATAACATTTTTAATATGTTTACTATTTTTAAAATAAACATGTAAATAAGCTATGAGAGAATAATTTTTATCGTTGTCGAGTTCTAGTTTTTGTAATTTTAATTTTTTTCTTAACAATTTGACAGCATTGTAAATTGATTTTGTAAACCAAATCTTCATCTATTCGATGAAGTTTTATTAACATGAGTTGAGTTTTTATTCCTTCCATATTTATTCCGTTAAATATGAATTGTGTATAAATATGCATCCGATTATATTTTATATATTTTATATGTTTTTGACACTGTTCATTAACGTTTCTAAATAATATATACGTGATTCAGTTATATGCTTTGTATAATCATGTATTTTAAATATATTTTTTTTACGTTACTTTATAAGTAATTCAGTAATTATATTATATATAATTCTATTTTGAAAATTTTATTTTTTAAAATCAATTCTAATTATATTTTATATGCAATCTAAGATATGATTATTAATAAACTATTTCATGATTTCGTCATTTCATATCATTAATAAACTATCTCATGATTAAAATAATTATTATTTATCAAAATATGTAATAACTTCTATTTAAAGGACACGCTTAACGCGCACACATATTATGAGTATGATATAAAATATATGTGATAATGTGATACAGTGGTAAAAAGATGTGTGAGTTAGTAGATAGACCCATGTTCAATTCATTTCTGCAACATTTCTTTTTCAATAAATAATAAAAAAGACAAGTTAATCATTTGAAATCATGAATAAAATGTTTTAGGATTAGAGTGTTTCATTACCAAATCCTTGTTGTGTCAATATATATAGAAGAGATATACATCACTCCGTAAAAATATAGATATCATGTATTTGATCAGCTGGATTTGTTGAATGTGTACTCATTATTTAAAAATATCCACGTAATCTTCTATAACTTTTACCTATTTAATATATATTTATTATAATCATATCTTAATTTATTTGATTTATTATAATTTCTATTTTATATTTTAATATTTTAATTCTTATATAATATTAAGTGTAAAAATATTATTTTATTCTTAACTAAATTATTACTTGCTTATATAATTATTTTAATATACATTATATATTTATAAAAATAGTAATATAATAATATAATAAAATATTTTTTTAATAGAATAATGCTATGTGTACAAAATTGGTTATAAAAAATTGGTCTCAAATGATGTGGTTGAGGTGACATGTCAATTTGAAAAGTTTTAATTGATGAAATTTGTGTGAATATATTGGATCTATTATATTTAATAGAATTATACTCTATCAGAATCTGTCATGTGCCTTTTGAGAACTATTTTTGTACACCATTTTGTACCCCTAACACTACTCATATATATTATTAAAATATAATGTTGGAATATGGTCCCTGAAATTTAAAAATAATAATAAAATATTATTTTTAAAATATAACTAATTATTATAAATAATACAATTGGAATACGATAGCATACGATTTCAGCAAATTTTAACGGTCATTTTAGATTATCATCTAGAATTGCGGCTGTTTAGCATGATACAGTGATGGCTCAACGTTTTGACGAGTACACCATGGGCGTATTCAGCGACATGTGCTTTAGAGTTCAGTGCTTGCGTGAGCTATGACAAAGAAACATAATAGCAGCAAGTAAATAAAAGGCTGCAAATTGAAAATTAATATCCATGGTACTTTAATTTTGTTTATGTAAATTTTGGAAGCTCCATTTATTTAATATTTTTGTACTGATATTTTAAAACTAATTTAATACGAATTTAGAATTTCTAATATTTTTCAATTCTGAAATGAAATAGAGTAATCAATATATATATATATATATATATATATATATATATATATATATATATATATATATATATATATATATATATATATATATATATATATATATATATATATGGGAAAAAGATGGAGACGGTTAGGTAGCGCTCCCAAATCGTCATAATGTATTTTTCTAATTTTCTCGAATTTTTGAATTAATAAATATTAAAAATTATAAAAAAAATTAAGTTACTTTATATTCTTCTAAACTTTCTCCAAATTATAAATAATTTTTTTTTTAAGTTACGTTATACTCTCCTAAACTTTCTCCTCAAGTTAAGTAAAGTTTCAAAATTTTAGAAAAGACATTATTATACATAAGACAATTAATTTTTTTAGAAAAGACATTAAATTATTAAAAATCAAAACTATTTTGATTTTTCAAAAAATAGTATCTATAATAAAAAATTTAATTTTATTACCTAAATTGAATGTGTTTACATCTAAAAAATAATGAAATGACATTAAATTATTAAAAATCGAAACTATTTTGATTTTTCAAAAAGACAATATCTATAATAAAAAAGTTAATTTTATTCTTTTATTTAAATTGAATGTGCTTCCATCTAAAAAATAATAGACTATTACTTATATAAATTAAAAATCAAGTATCAAAAAATAAATCAAAAGAAATTTATCACAGACCTATTTACATTCAACGTCTAATGCATCATGAATTAGATTCTCTTGAATGTTTTGAATAACAATAGAGACGATTGAATGATAAGAGTGAGGGTATGCACGATGTGGGAGACAATCAATACACAAATAGTTGATGAGAAGGTTAATAATTTTTTGTTATTTATTAATTTATTACAATTATGCATTCGTACTAATTTTTTGATACTTTAATTTATGATAGGAAAATCTTATCCATGCAACGATTCAAAAGCATCTACTTTTTCGATTCAAACATATTTGAGAAGAAAGGTCTTTATATTACATTAAAAAGTACTTTCACGTGAGTTTAAAGTGATGTATTTACGTACAACGACCCCTAAAAAGGAATAGCACTAATATACTGTCAGATATTTTGCTAAAATAAGATATTATAAGTCACACACACATATAATTTTAAATTACATTTTTCAATATTTACATAATGTTACTAATATTTATCTAGATTTCGTGGGCTGCTTGAGATACATTGGTGACATTGATATTATTAGATGTGTATGGAAAAAAAGAGATCTTTTAAAATTATTATTTGATTTTATAAAATTTATAAATTAAATACTACTATTTTGGTTTAATATAATTTTGTTATATATAATTTTATCATATGCAGTTCAGTCACAAGTAATGTAACTTTGTGGGAAAAATTTGTTTAGTCCTTCATCAATTTATACAAGGAAAATGGTGAACTTTATATATTGATCGTTACATCTGCACAAGCTTAAAAAGTTCAAAGGTAATAATTTTATTAACATGTTTTTATAATTTGCAATTTGAAAAATTACAAATACATAATATTATTTTTAATATTTGTTATTATTATTGCTTAATGTTCGTAATAATTTTATTAATTATTTGATTTATTTTCCAATTTATTTAAATTTACCAATTGACTGTAGTTGACTTTTAATAAATTAATTAATATTTATTCATTTAAAAATAAAATTAATAAGTACTTTTAAATAAATTTTTATAATACATTACAATTATATATTAATTAAATATTTTCAACATCTCAATATCAAAAATAATTCTAATAAATTTAAAATTTTATTACGAGACCACCGCGAAGAGCGGTTTTTTTCACTGGTAACTAATTAGAATATGAGAAATAATGATTTAACTTCAGATTTCGAATATTTCACCAATAAGATTTGGTGAGTTACAACTTACACGCTTACCGCACCACCGTCTTTTTAGTCAATTTCAAATTTAATACTATATAAATTAATCTATTTTTATAACAAAGATCGATATAATTTGTACTTTGCCTAACATTTCTATGAAAATATCTACATATAAAATTAGGGGAAAAGGAGGGGTGTACATACAGTATATTTGCGATATGAAAAATTCAGCATGTACTTTAGTGTCGAAGAATCAAAGATATGCCATAACCCACCACCATTATAAAATTTTAGAGCGAATCATAATATTTTATTTATCATTCTAATACTCTTTCGTCACTAAAAAATATTAATTTACCTAATTATTATCATGTCTTTATCCATATTAAATTAGTGTTAGAGATAGCTTTTTCTCATAGTGAAAGTTAATGTCGTGTTTTGCTTAAAAAAGTGCTTAGTGTATGAAATTAATTTGCAATTTATAATTTTAAATATAAATGTCGCTCTCTGAATAAGTAGGATTAGATTAGCTGACCAATAAGTACTCCGTACAGACGTACTCCTCTCCTACCATACAACAAAAGCTCGAAAAAGGAGAGTAACGTGGGTTTAACCTCCCACCTGTCCAATCATTTAAAATAACTTTAATTTTTGCTGTCCCATTTCCCAATACTGATTTTATACATTATTTTAATTTTTGCCTTTCCTAAATTATATGCCATGTTAATCCATGTTCATCATGTAAACAAGAATTGGATGTTACAGTAGTACATAGACAAAAAATAATTGGATGTTACATTTACGTATTTTCACATATTTACATATAAAATAATAAAATAATATATTAGATCTCAACGTTAACATTACTAGTCATGTGATTAAATTGCATATCGCTTACAAAGTTAAATCAACATCTTCGGAAACAATTTTAAATACTGACATAATTTTAAAATAAAATTTTAAATTGTCAATATTTTACGTTCAGAAAATCAGTTACAAGAATTTTATATCGTTTTGGAGTTTGATTCTCATGCAACCCGAAAATATTATTAGAATAGATATTATTATATAAATTTATTCAAAAAAAAATCAGATGGGAAAAGTATATCGATATTCTATAGTACGTCAATAAATAAACTATTAGAGGCTCTAATTATTTTCTTAGATAAAATTTAATCGGTTAATATGCCTCTACACGAGTTATAACATTATTCACATTTATATACTATCAATTTTGTTGTTATTATTGCGAATTTAACCACAACTCACAAAAGGACACGGAGAAGATTATTATTTGGGAATATTGGTCCAACACACGCATGATTTTTGAGTCTTGATTATTGAAAGTTAGTGGCATGTCTGAGAATCACTTCTCTACTTTCACTTTGTAAACTTTTGTCCATATTTCATGGTCACCTTAATTCCGTTGGACCCACCTCCGTCTCAATGGTCCTCATATTTTACATTAAAAAAACAATTAAAAATAAATATATATCAATAAAGTCTATAAAACACACAATAATGGAACGGAACGGAAAGGAAAGAATATATTTATGTATTATTAACACCAAAGAAAAAAAAGGAGCAAGATCACATAATCTTATATGGAATGATTCAAAATTATATGGGTAGTATAGTTCAGGTGGCTGTGCCCACTTATTTCTGTCGAGTGCTTTCTCTATACAGTTACTTATTCGTCTAGGTTACTATTCTTCCTCTATTGTTAAGCTGCTAAGAACAATAATTGTGATTCTTGAAACATATGGATTCCATTCCATGAATTCGTGTTCTTCGGGTAATGCACGTAATCGTAATCTAATCGAATAAAAAATACTAAGTAAATCAAGATAAGATGTACGCAAATCGTACCCCGTCTAGAGATGGTAAAAATCATTGATCTCTAAGGTTACAACTTGCAACTTATGGGAGTAAATTAACAAAAAACATAAGATGATATGAAGTTTCTGAATGCATGCTTAAATTAATTATGTGAATGCACACATATAAGATCATCGATCGATCTGTTATAAATTGAAGACATAAAAGTTAGTGATTATCCTAGTTAGAGGGGTGAAATATGCTTTTCTTATCTTGCATGATTATCAAGCATGTATCTATGTAATGTACGTAGGCCCTTGTAGGTATATGTAAATGGATGGCTCCCTGTGAATTGAATGTTTATTCATAACTGCTAAAGAATATGGAAAGTGTACAAGGTCCACTTGCCCACTATTGCCTACTGTTTGTTTCTTTTCTCTGACCTGTCTTTCCAGTTTTTGCTTTGAACCGAACAATAGTTGTTGCCATTGCTATCAACTGCACTAGTAGATTGTGTGGTTTGTGGCCATGTGTTCAAATCTATCTCAAAAGCTTCCACATTATTGTAAAAGAAGCCAACTTAAAGTGTCCTCCCCTAATAAACCTAGATTTAAGACCAACGTTACTGTATGGCCTGTTTGGTCTGCCTTAAAATAAGTCATTTTGGACTTATTTTCGGGTAAGAATTTCATATTTTGATAAATGTTTTTTATACAAGTATTTAATGTATATTTGAGATTCTATAAATTATAAAAAAAAAGTTAACTTTTTTCAGAAAAAAGTTAGAAATCTCTAACTTTGTCTTAAAATAAGTTGACTTATTCCAGAAAAAAGTTCTCCCAAACACCCCCCGTATACAAAGATAGGCTTAACATCAAGTTGAAGATGAACTCTCTCTTCATATAATAGAAACCACCGAAAGTTGGAGAATAAGAATTTTGTGCTCACTTTTAAAATATATCACTGCTTTTTTCAATATGACAGATCACACGGAGGAGAATTATTTCCCACCTCAAGTAAAAATATATTTAGGGAAATAGTTGTAGAAAAACAATTTCAAAAATATCCATAACCATAGCTAACAAAATCTTTAAATTTCAGGGTAAAGATTTTGTCGAAAATTAATCAAATTTTTTTACCTCTGTCGCAACTTGCAAGTAAGTATTATCCATTTCATTGTGCAGGCTGCAGAGGCTGTTTCAGTTCATGTATATCTGCATCACAACTCAATATATAAATGTTGATAACTAGAATCCAAATGCGAGGACAGTAATGATCAACTCTAAGCATTCACATTCATTATTCATCACTATTGGATCAAAGTTCTCTCGAGGCAACTATGCCACTTCACATGCCCACAAATCTACATAGATGCTTTTCTAAACTCTCAGCCATTCTCCATTATCCACATAAGATGGTCGATAATGCATTAACTTTTTTAACTGCGTAACATATAGGCGTATAGCTAATATTATTAGTTGTTTACTACTTGATCTGGAAATAATTAGATGTGTATTCAACCAATTTGCATAGGATGAACTGTTAACCACCAATCGTCACAGGCGATATTCTGTAAATAGAACGAATGCCTTCCTAGTTCTATCGACGGGAAGAAAACCCATAGTATACTTAAGGCTTAAGAGACACGAGTTGAGGAGAACGGGAATCTACCACAAAAACAGGTATATACAGTATATACATCTTCTTAGTTTATTCACCCCTGCATATTGCCAAAACTTTGGAGCGCAATCAGTTAGATTCACAATGATACAACAACATAATGTGAAGAATGCTCTTATACATGCATAGGCATTAAACTAAGTCGCTGTAAATTTTAGGAAGTGGACCTTTCTTAGGAGGTTCGTTCTGCAGTTTTATTACTATAAAATATAACGTGCACAACCCTCCTGGCATGTATTTACCAGCCAAATTAGAGAACATTTGGAACAGAAGAAATATGTTCTGAAAACCCAAGACAACTGACTAGCTAGTTCCTATATATTGAGAGGTAATCATTTATTGATTCTTGATCAACTGCTTATTGTTAATCAATTTCCATCCTAGAACCCCCCAATGTGGGTTCAATCTCCATCTTCCTCCAGCAAAATACGAACAAAATGAATGAATTCAGTAGACTGTGAAAGTTAGAAACATACTACGCAATCAGATGCAAATGATTTAATTCCAAACACATCTCCTCACTGCCCTCTCCATCGGCCTCATTGTTAACCTTGGACTTGGGACTTGTCGGATTCCTCTTCATCATTCATTTATTCATTCCCTCCGGACAAAATCAGATTCCTCTTGGACTTTTTGGATTTTCATTGCAGACATTTGGTAACAATTATTTGAATTTTTTTTCACACAAGTGAGTTCAAATCATTGTTCATGCATTCCATATCAATATTTGGTGCCTCATTTAACTGTTGCAAAGTCCCATTGAAAAAGGTAGGTAAAACCCATATTTAATAGGAGTATGTGATTTTACGCAAAAAAACATAAAATATGGCTTCTTCTGGTGGTTTTGGTCCCCTGTATTGCTATTCGGTTAGGACTTAGGCCCACTGAACCAGCACCATCCACTTCCTTACTACAAGTTATCATCTACACTGCAGATGCGGAGGAAGATTTTTTTACAGGAAACTCCAAAATACATAAGTAGAGAAAATTCGTTGATAGCAAAGTATGAATCTGGTACTCCTACGTATAAAACTAATGCACAGACCAATATACCTATGTAAATGATTATATATTATACATAAAAACAGTATGTTAACATAAGTTTGGATTAAAAACAGGCATAGAATGGGAATGGAACCCAAGTCACTGGGTGGCAAAACACATAATCAGCACCTTTGCCAGATTTCTTTCTATCAAAGAATCAGATAAATGTGAGGGCGGCGATTATTCATTTTCCTAGATTCGACACAAGAAGAAAAGGAATTTTCCATAGTATGCTCAACAATAATTATATTCACAGTGATGGGGAAAAAAATATAGATAACCTATAGAAATATAATGAGGCCCTTGAATTAGGGAGGCCCTAGGCGAAATGTGTGCAAACTCCCCTTGGAGCCGGCTCTGCACTTAATAAACACAGACCATTTATGCCAACCAACCTTCCTAGACATAAGATACATATAACTGAATAACTGATATATTAGACATTCCGTGGTAACCAAAGCAGCCTTGGTTACTTGATAGATTGCACTGACATCTTCTGCTCCAATGCCCAACTTCACAATCTTTTGTGCATTGACAAAGATGGAGAAAACTCAGAGACGAAAAACAACGAAAAACAAGAATGAAACTATAAAAGAGCTAGCAATATGTTTGCACAACAGTGCATTTTTAGTCAATAACCTCAATAATGTTATACAATCAAAAATATGTATTGTACACTCCAAAGATAAACAAAAAAACATAACTTCAGCAACTAAGTGTTATAATAACAGGAATATGCCTAACAATTCAATACACCAGACAAAATATTTACTTTAACGATAACAATAAAGGTATATCTGCATGACTCTAATTATATATATTTTAATCTGCTTAATTGACGTTGATTGCGCGCACACACACACACACAGAGGAGAGGGACGAAGAGGGGGGGGGGAGATGATCATTTTCCCATACATGATCACTCTGCGAAATTTCCTCAAAACATTTGGAGAAACTATACAGCTCACTTCAATGGCAACACTTACCTAGTGAAAGATGATCTCCATTACTATTGCAGTTAGAACATTAAAAGACTGCATAAGAAGAAACAATCCCTTATCGAACTATATATTCCCTAATTGATATATAATCTCACAATAATTATTCAACTATGTATCCTCGGATACCCCAGTTACAACTGTCTCAAAAATTCCAGAAAACCATCTGGCAGTCTTCAAACCCCTTGTACTCTTTTTATCTCAGTATAACATCAAAATAACTAGGCCATTTCCCAAAGGCATTTAGGGTGGGCTAACAGGAACATGCAAATATTTAATCCCATTCTATTCTGGTTGGCACATACCTCACGGGCAACAATCCTCTTTTATCCCATCTTGGTTCAGGCAGCAAAAGCTTACATCTTTCAAATTAAAAACCCTGCCCCCTCTTGGTTATATGTAGGCCTCGCAATTTGACACGTGACACGTGAATACGACACGACACAAAAAAACGGATATGGATTTTGATTTTCGATACACGAAACACGAAAGTACATGAACATGAAATTACACGATAAATTTAGTGGCAGATATGGGTCCATGGGTTTCATTCTGGGTATACGAAAGTACACGAAATATTAATATATAATTTTTATTTTTTATATATCATAATATATATTATATATATAATATATTTTTTTTAATATATTATTATATATATGCGTAATATATAACAATTCACTCATTTTATGTATTCATTAGTATTTCATGTATATTTCGTTTATTCGGGTATAAACGTTTCGTGTTATTTCGGTTCGTTTCGTGTAAACGAAAAGTATACGAAAATTTCGTGTACTTTTTGTTCCGTTTCGTGTTGACACGAAATATTTCGTTTCGTGTTCGGACTGGTTAAACAAGTACACGAAATGATTTCGGGTAATTTTCGGTTTTACCTATAAATACACAAAAATATGAAAGTACACGAAACGAGACGGTTGTTGGGTCTAGTTATATGTCTATGTGCCCAATTTGTTCTCCACGTGATTGCAAAGATTTTTGAAAAAAGGGAAAAACAAAAAAATTAGCTAGCCAGACAAATATAGTGAAATCTCAAGATTTCAAGTTGTGAATCTACAAACATACTCCGAGCAGCAGGAATATTCTTCTCAACAAATCTCAAAATATTTTCGCCCTCTATATATACGTTCTAAACATATTAACACGAAAATTGAGACAGTAATTATAGAAAATAGTTAGGCCATAATTGCTGAGTTTATATTTTTAATTTCTATAATATTGTGATATTTTTTGGGCAAATGATGATATTTTTGGTTTGAAATTTTACATGAGTATTTTCTTATAATACTATTTTAAATAAATTATATATTATAAATCTGAAATAAAAATATTTATAGTTAAATTATTGCAATTTTTGTATAAAATGTGAAATAAATAGAAATAAAATAGAATCAAGAATGATGGAATAAAAATCAAAAATTAGAAAAATTTATAATGAGATAATAAATGTGAAACATTTAAACACTTTTGTGACACCCTTGTACTATAAGATATCCATAGCTGATTTATATAATAATATAATAGTATAACCAGATAGAACCAAGTGCCCCGATAATTAATTCACAAAACCATATATATTACATATAACAAAACCAAATCTTTCTCACAAATTACACACTTAAAGCATTACTCAAAAACATTACACACAACTGTCAAAAAAGACTCAGCTATATAACAATATATATATAAGTGCTGAGGAGTAGGAAGTCTGGAACACCAGCGGGCAGCTTAAGCCTGTATCAACAACTCTAAACTCAATATTAATTAAGCAAACGTTCTAAACTTTAGGTTCACTTGAAAAATATTTGTACTTTACATGAGGTACAACTCACTGAACATAAATCATCACCAATTTAATTTCACAAGGTCAGCCATATATATAATAGGCAATTAAAATTTATCCCCTGTACATATGCAAATGCCTCTGTATTCCATTTTATTTGTTGTGATCCGTCATACCCGAAGGTCCCAATATTTGGTCCGAAGACCTCCGATAGATGACCTGAAGGTCCCACTGTATGGTCCGAAGACCTCCAATATATATATTTGCGAATACGGAAGTAAGAAGATCACAACGCCCCTAATTAATCTCATATGCATGTATTCACGTATAACATGATATACGATTCCATGTAGCAAGCCTTATGCATATATCCAATATATAATTAACAAGTACCACATGAATTCACATAATCACATAATCGATTAAATAATCATTTCAGAGTCAATCAATTAAAACATGAATCATACATCACAAATATACAACACCTAAATCATATATCACAAATATAAATCAATTAATAAATATTATATATAAAACGGGTCTCCGATTTATACTCACCTTTTCTTATCGCCTTTGTCAATTAATTATAAATAGATGCGACGGAACCAGCTTAATCCTCCTTAACCGATTTGTTTTTTTTTCCCGTTGGCGTGCTCTATGTTGCTTCTTGCTCCTGCTCTGTCTCTCAATCATACTAGTAACTTGTGATTTATGTGTGTACTTTTTTTGTATAATTCTTTTTTATATCTTAATTTACTTTATCCTCTTTATATTTATTTCATTCATTTGCATTATTAGAAAATTTTATTTATTAATCTATTTCATTCTTTTTTTTTAACCCCAAGTCGAGCATATAACTATGTACGATACATTAGGTGGGTTTGCTACCATAATTTTTTTCTATTCTATGCGTTTTTATTTTGTCTAAATTTTCCTCTTTTTCTTTATTTTAGAATTAATTCTTCATGTGTTGGTCTCTGATATTGTAGAAGAAGGGTTGAATACAATATCAATATTTAATCACGAAATTTTAGATTTAAAATATTATTTTAAATTATCTCAAAATATTAATTTTAATGAAATATTATTCAAGTAAAAGATATAATTTTTAACTTAAAAGGTATTACAAAATTAATATGATGAAAGTGTAAATCACTATTTAAGATTCTAAAACGATTTTGCCATGAATTGTTCTAAATTAATAATTATAATTCAAACCAGCACATAAAGTTTGTGAATATTACAATCAGACAAATTCCTGAATTTGAATGTTTTCAGCAACATAATTATGAAGTCATTTGCCTCATATTTATAGAGGTAAAAGCTGATAAGACTTTTCTAACAAGATTTCTAAAAGACAATTAATTAACCCTTCAGACTTTTTCTAAATCAGTGGGTAAGACATTTGAAATTCGGTAAGACCTTCTCTAAATTCGATAAAACTTTTTCCAAAACTTCAACAAGACCTTTTTCATTTCATAATTCGGTAAGGTTTTTTCCCACTTGCATGAGCAAGATCTTTTGAAGTGTAAAATTCGGTAAGACCTTTCTTGTTGCTCGGTAAGACTTTACATCCAAGCACTCCAAGACCTTTTGAAGTCTTATTTCGGTAAGACTTTCTAAATGGGTTGCAGCAAGACTTATTTAAATGTTTAAATAAAATATTCTTTTAACTTAATTAATTCCACCAATTTTAATTAAATAATTTATAAATTAAATCAATTCATCATGAATTAATTTAAGTAGATAAATTAAATAATTAATTAATTTTTGATAGTAGAATTTATTAGTTTCTTCACTACACAACCATTGTTGATTTGACTTGAGTCTTTTTGTATTCACCGTACCGTATGTCTGAAAATCATTTGTTCTTGATTTCGAACCTTCATCTATATAGTTGACACATAATGTACTTGTAACGCCCCCAAATCCGGGTCGGGGATCTGGTCGTCACGTGAAAATCCTCGATATAAAATCACCTATTCAATAATATTTTAAACTGTCTGTAGTCATTCAATATCTGAAATCTACAGCTACGACCCTAATTACCAAGATCTTTTAGGTTATAGTTCTAGAAACAAGAATCCAAAACTCAAATATCAATTATTATAAAACTCAAATAATCAAATCAAATCTCGCTTGTGACCCCATCCATAAAGTTACGCAAATATTCATAATCTTATAACAACTCATCAATACACCCCAATTGATTCCAATAATCTCTTTACACCAATTTTATCCTACTAGTATAAATTTGACAAGAATTATACCAGCGGCTAGGACGGGTCTATACCAAGCAATATATATAATATATAATATACCAATATATATAAATAAAACTTACTCCAGATACAGACTTTCTGGATCGAAAACATCTTCGTAAGGACATCTTACTTTCTTCTTCCGAGCTACGCAGATAAATCTCATCGATCTACTTTTTTTGAAAGGCTAATATTTTCTCATCCTGTCTAGAAAAATGTATGATGAAAAGCAAGAGTGAGCCAAAGAAATGCTCTGCAAGTATATATAAAGTATTTGAAATAAAACTAGGATATAAGCATCATAATAAAGAACATAAATGTAAATCAGTTTATAATGAAAACGAACCGTAAATAACTCACAGTTTATATCAAAACTGAAACAGTGCAGTATGTCATAGAAATGAATCATTTGCAGAATCACAATATATAATAGCCACACAAGCAATATGGATTGGATACAACATATAATAAACACTATTGCCACCTGATCAATTCAAAAATAATATGACCTCTTTATAGCCTATCGGTACATTTCTATACTCATAGTTATAACAAACATTCTCTATAATGGGTACCAAATAGGCAAGTAATGTTAGCCTATATGAAGATGGAATGGTTACCATATTGTTAAGAATCTACATGTAATTTGATGATAACATTAATCTTATAATCATAGAAATTTTATTTAATGTGACTGATCAATTGATATGAAAGTTATAAATATCAATTGATCAGGAAATCATTTATCAGTTGAAGTGTTTATATGTATCAACTGATAATTTGGACTGTAGCATAGGTGTACTTAGTCTATTTCAATCGATAAGGTGTAAATCAATTGATATTATTCTTATCAATTGATGTTTGAGTCGATTGATATAGATCATCAATTGATGTGTAAATTAAACTGTCAAATTGTAATTATTTGAAGACAGGAAATTGCACAAGTGAAGGATGATCTATTGATATTGAAGCATCGATAGATGAGAGATCAATCGAAGAAGCCAAGTCAAGTATTGAAGACCATCAACTGATGTGAAGACCCATCGATTGATATATCGATTGATAACATCTATCAACCGATAAGTCATTATTTATCAATTGATGGATATAAAGATCAATCGAAGAAGAACATCAGTTGATGGATTAAAGGATGTATCAATTGATATACTTAACAACAAATTATCAATTGATTGTGACAACATAGAAGGACTATCTGTTGTAGATCTAGAAGACAAAAGTAAACCTATGGAAGACAGTCAATGATGACTGTGAAGACTCAATCTGTAGCCGTCTTTCAAGCCTGTTTTTCTAAAAAGGAAAAAGGTAAAAGAAAGGCAAATAGAAACAATCCTAGAATATGAATTGTAAAAACACACTTGTAGTATATAAACAAGTGTAGTAGCATTGTTACAAAATAGACAAGTTAGACAATATTTTCTTAATCAACTGTTCTAGATTTAGAGCACATTGTAAATGCAGTTGATTTATTTTCTAACCTTATAAAACGAAGCTAGGTTTCTTTTAACCTAGTAACATTGAGCAAAAATATACACTGATGGAAAAACCAATCCATCCGTAATTTTAAAATCTCTTTGTTCAGTTTTAATTTTCAGTTTTGTTCAAACATATTCTCTCAACTCTCAAATATCAAGAACAAATATTAAAAGAAGTAAAAAGTTTTAATATTTGTATTCAACCCCCCTCTACAAATATTGGCATTGTTCTAAGGAATAACTCATATCCTCCTCAATAAATGTTGGACCAACTAGGTGGCCTCATATGCAATCATTTTCCAATCCAATAGAGCATCCGAAATCAAAGGTATGCTTAGTTTTAAATACAGATCATATCCCCATTATTTACTACGATAACACCGGATATAATATGTTTACTATAATCAACTTCCAATATCAAGAGCACAAATAACAAATAACTCTGTTGCACAATAAAAATATTTAAGATTCACAAATAACTCTTAACAATAACTATTTGTCGTGATATGAATAAGTGAAATAGAAAATAAAAGTGTATGAAATGATCAAGGAGAAAATACTTGCCTTTGACTTTTACCAATTATGTACGATCGAAGTAACACCACTATTTGCTTCTTCCATCTCACGGTATTGCCATTTAATAATTCTTTGATCTGACGCTCATGCAGTTGCTACGAGTCTGAACTATCGAGATCTGACTACACTTATATACTTATCTCAGACACATCAAATCCAACAAACCAATAAATAAAAATATAAACCCAATTAACAACTAATCCTCAAACAACCAATTAACCATCGGGACTTGAATATAAAACAATAATTAATTATCGAGACTCAAATATAAAACGATAATAATCCTTGAACAAAAAGAAATAAAAACTAATAATTCTAATCCATATTTTAAAACTTAAAACGTCTATTCTTAATGACGTTATCAAATTAAACAATTAAACATAACATTAAACATTTTAAAAACATTTCTAGACTCGAAATGGATCACTAAAAAATCTCATAAAATATTTAATCCGAATTCGTAAAGAAATGTAAAATTTAAAACTATTTTTATGACTCCGAATTATTTTTTGGATCACAAAAATATTTGTTTTGTTGAAAACGGATAAATAGATCAATTAATATTTAATTAATAAGAATAAATCAATTAATAATTAAATTAATTGATTATTCAAATTAAATATTTATTAATCATTCTTAAATAAATTATTCTTCAAAATAATTAACTAATTAATATTTCTAATCAAATAATAATTGAAATCTGAAATAAATATTTTATTACAATTTTTTTTCGAAATTAGGTCTTTGTAAAATGAACTTTTCTCGGGGTCACAGCCCCTCAAAATCAGTTTCAAACAATACAACCCAACTATACTAAAATAAAGTAAATAAATTTAACCCATAAAATAAATTGTACCTATACACATAAAATTGCCAGAAACAGAGAATATGACCATCAAAACCCAAAAAACCGGCTAACAGGGGACCTTTCTGAAGTATAAAAACAATCTCTAAAAATTATGAAATTAATATATATAAACTAACATGCCCGAATATTTAGAAGCGTCAAGTCAGGATCTTAAAAACCTTACCATAATATCAATTTCGGACACCTTACGAGTCTTTTCTAATAACCGAAAAATATTCTCAGAAAAATCCGAGATTAATACACATGCACAACCATGTGTCGTACTGCCTCCTAGCTTGATCACCATCATCAAATCACATTTCTATACTCCTAAATAAATTAAAAAGAAAAACCTGCCCAGAAAATAATTTTCTCAAAACTCATCTAAAATTATATATATGTGTAGGCTTTAAAGTGCGAGTCATTTATATATATAGATATCGACTATTGGATACATAGTTTGTAAGTAATAAATTTAAAATGATTTTAAATATATATAAATACTTACCGTAAAAAACAGAGGAGACAGCGAGAGACAACAGTTAACAGACAAACACGAGGAGGGTCGCGCGTGTAAAGAAAAGAGAGGGGGGTGGTGTTAGATTGTTTAGAGAGGAAAAAGGCAGTAGGTAGCTGGGTAGAAAGAAAGAGAAGTAGGGGAGGGTTAGGGAAAATAGGGGGTGGGTTACCGGGCATATTAGGATATATATAAATATAAAAATATTTTTTTAAAAACCTTTTATAAAATATAAAGAATATCTCGTAAAATCATTTTAATACCACGTTTAATATCTAAATAATTTTAAATAATTTCATAATTTTATAAAAATATTTTATGGAAAAAATATAATTTTTATTATTTTCAAAACGAAATAGAAATAATAATCTTTCCAAAATATTTAAATATTTCGAATATTTAAAAATATAAAAATACTAAATTTTGAATATTCAAATAATTTACTCAAAATAAAATTTTCACCCAAAAAAATACCGATTCGAGATACCGATCCGATCAATAAAATAACATAAAAAATTTTAAACCGAACTCAACCTCACTAAACCGATTTCCCCCCTAAAATATTAATAAAAATATGGAAATACATCTAACTGCAATAAAATATAAAAGATTTTATTCTTCCTCTTTTGAGAAAAAATAATACAATATTTAAATAATAAAGATATATTTTGAAAAATATTCGGGTTGTCACAATATTGTCTGATTCATTTGTGTCGTACTATAATAAATGGTCTTCACCTTTTAATATTAAATCTGTAATCTTCTGTCTTGTTCTCGCTTCTTGTTTTATCTTTATAATTTTCTTTTTTTGAAATCTTTCTGTAGTAGCCACTTGAAATCTTCTGTATCTCCTGAACTCTTCTGAAATATTACTTCTTTATTTTTCATTGATGCTTGAACATACTAATAAACTTCTTTTAGTGTAGAGTAGCAACCTCATCAAAATACTTCCGATAATCTGATTTTTCGTGTCTAGTTGATTTTCTTCGTCTTGATTCCTGTTATCATATTTATTATTTACTTCCCTTTCAAATCTGAGTTGAGTTGTCATCTAATTATTACAAATAGACCTAGTCATATGCCTTTCAATCTTTCCCTATTTATTGATAAACATTTAACACACAAATCCAAAATTCATTGGATCAATTTGAATCTCAATTTTCGGATATTTTTCGGATCCGAATGGAGTCCGGGTACTAATAAAAAAATTGGTCTTAATCTAGATATTGAAAAACCGTAACGATACGACCCGTTTCCATCCGTAGCCTGCCCTATCTTCAAATTTTGTACTCAAATTACCACCTCTCCACTCAACAAAAATCCCAACTTCTGCTGCTTAAAATTTTCCACAAATTTTGAGCTATACAAACAATGGTATAATTCTTATATTATATATTCATCTTCAAGAAATTCTTCAATGGATGGCACCCTCTTCCCAAACAGACCAGCATTACCAAATCAACCAACAAAACCAACCCAATCAACCAAACGCTTCAAATTCAATCCCACTACTCTCCCTCTCTCCCCTCAACCTCCTTCTGCACCTTCTTTCCCTTTAGACCCTCTTCTTAAACATCTTTTGTATCTATCTTCTCCACCCCCTGTCACTACCCACAAGTCTAAATTTGTTAAACCAGTCCAAATTGGCAATACCCAATTCAAGAAAAGTGATAATAGTTTAAAATATCAAGAATTTGAGAGTGCCCATTTTGGTAAAAGTGGCTCTGTTTCTACCCCAGTTCTTGAAAAGATAAAGGTTGAAGCTTTACAGGTGGTTGATGATGAATTGCTTGATTTCTTGCCAAAGAGAAGTAAGTTCATTTTGTATGAGATTGTTGAGCAGCCTTTATCTAGTTTGAATTTTTATTTTGAGAGTATTAGATTTGAGTTGATTGATGTTGATTTTGTAAGTGTGTTGAAAGGGTTGGATATTACAGGGAATTGGGAAAAAGCTGTTTGTTTGTTTGAATGGAATTTGTTGAATTTGGGGATTAAGAATGATAAGTTAGATGATCAAGCTATTGAATTAATGGTTAGGATTCTTGGGAGAGAGTCTCAGCACTCGATTACGTCGAGGTTGTTTGAGGCAGTACCTGTTGAGGATTATTCACTTGATGTTCGAGCATACACAACTATACTGCATGCTTATTCTCGCACCGGTAAGTATGAAAAGGCGATAAAATTGTTTGAAAGTATGAAGAGGCAAGGATTGTCTCTCACTTTGGTCACTTACAATGTAATGCTGGATGTTTATGGGAAGATGGGTAGGTCTTGGGATAAAATATTAGGTCTTTTGGATGAGATGCGTAGCGAAAGACTTGATTTTGATGAATTCACTTGCAGCACTGTTATATCAGCTTGTGGGAGAGAGGGTTTATTACAGGAAGCAAAAAGTTTTTTTGCTGGCCTGAAAACACAAGGCTATGTCCCAGGAACTGTTACTTACAATTCGTTGCTCCAAGTGTTTGGGAAAGCTGGCATTTACTCAGAGGCTATAGGTGTGCTGAAAGAAATGGAAGAAAACAACTGCCCCCCTGACGCGGTGACTTACAATGAACTTGTTGCTGCATATGTGAGAGCAGGATTTAGTGAAGAAGGAGCTGCTGTAATAGATAAGATGCCCCAGAAGGGAATATTGCCAAATGCAGTTACATATACGACAGTGATAGATGCATATGGTAAAGCTGGGAAGGTAGACAAGGCACTGAGTTTATTCAAGCAGATGAAGAAATCAGGCTGTGTTCCTAATGTATGCACATATAATGCCATCCTTGCCATGCTGGGGAAAAAGTCACGGTCAGAAGATATGATGGAAATTCTATGTGATATGAAATGTAATGGATGTACTCCTAATCGTATCACTTGGAACACAATGCTTGCCACGTGTGGTAATAAAGGTATGCATATATATATGAGCCGCATATTACGCGAGATGAGGAGTTGTGGCTTTGAGCCTGGCAGAGATACTTTTAATACTTTGATAAGTGCACATGGAAGGTGTGGATCAGAAGTTGATGCTGCCAATATGTACGAGGAAATGATCAAAGCAGGGTTTGCTCCATGTGTGACAACTTATAACGCTCTTCTAAATGCCTTGGCTCGCCGAGGGGATTGGAGAGCAGCAGAGTCACTCATTCGAGACATGAAAAACAAGGGATTTAAGCCTAGTGAGACATCATACTCACTGATGATTCAGTCATACTCCAAGGGAGGAAATGTGAGGGGGATAGAAAGGATCGCAAACCTAATTTATGATGGAGATATATATCCTAGTTGGATGCTACTAAGATCCCTCGTACTTGCAAATTTTAAGTGTAAATCAATAGTTGGTATGGATAGAGCACTTAAGGAATTGCTAAAGAATGGGTATAAACCAGATTTAGTTTTATTCAATTCCATGCTTTCAATGTTTGCAAGAAACAAGATGTATGACCGGGCCCATGAAATGATCCAGTTGATTCGTGACAGTGGGTTGCAGCCAGATCTCGTCACCTATAATAGCTTAATGGATATGTATGCCAGAATGAATCAATGTTGGAAAGCGGAAGAGATTCTAAAAAGAATATTGAAATCAGGGGAAAATCCTGATCTTGTGTCTTATAACACTGTCATTAAAGGCTTCTGCAGGCAAGGTCTTATGCAGGAAGCTATACGGATTCTTTCAGAGATGAGAATTAGAGGTATACGTCCATGTATTGTTACCTATAATACATTTGTGGCTGGCTTCTCAGCCCTAGGATTGTTTCAAGAAGTGAACGATGTGATCAGTTATATGATTCAGGACAGCTGCAAACCCAATGAGTTAACCTACAAAACAATTATTGATGGTTTTTGTAGAGCAAAACAATACAAGGAAGCTCTGGATTTTGTCTCAGAAATTAAGGAAATAGACAATTCCTTTGATGATAGATCTCTGCAGAGACTTTCATCCCGCATTAGGGAGGCTGAGACGTTATACTAGAATACTTCTTTAGGATTCAGATTCTGATGGCATTAAAAAGGCTGCAAGAATGTCTGCTCATACAAGCTTTTAGTTGTAAATTAAGAGGTTCACTTGCATCCTACAACGGCTTTAAAGATCAATACACTTTTGATGAGGAGAGTTTTGTACCTTTCAACTCACATGTATGCTGTAAATGGAGAGGTTTTTGAATGATTATCCTGCCATGTGAATAGCAGCCTTGGATAGGTTCTGGACTGAAGAATACTTGGATATATATTACGTGACATTTCTTCTAATAAGAAACCTAAATGTTCTTGGAAATTCTGGCTCCAGTTAGATCATTTGTATACGCACCATGAGGTTGATTCATGGATGACTATGACCATGAAATCAGTTTTTCACAGAAAAGAGTTATTAATTTATGGAGATGAAATATTGTATCTATTCAAATGGCTGGTATAGCAGGCACTTGAGGTCTAATCTTTCTGATTTTCGAATTTGAGTTCTGAGTCGGTTCAATTCCTGGTTTTTGCGTTTGATTTTTTGATTTATGGCCTATATATGCGTTCTTGACATCATTTTCTGATCCACAGAATGGGAACCATTTGCATGTAGCTTTAACCCTTTTTACTTTTATGCATTTCCTTGTGTCTGCATTCCTTTACTCTCAGCTAATACAAGAGCTGCCAGGTGACTAGAGGGCAAAAACCATATGATACCTATGATTACTCATACAGTGTTCCTGAACGTTCAGGTTATTTTACTGATATGTAACAGTTCATTAGGATGAGAGTTGGTTTATGGGTATCTGATGTTTACGTGGAAAAACGCGTGGTTTGAATCCCATAGTCAACAATAAGTTTTGGAATACCCTGAAATTTCAGGATATATAAATTTTATGTTTAGCAACGCAATATAAAAAAAAGTTTTGTTATTTTGCGAAAAAAATGTTTTTTTAGGTGAGCCGGTCATAACATCAAAATGTAAGATTTTTGTTACATGTGCGTTCAAATCCTGGGTTGGATAGGATATGATGTACCCAGAAGAAACTCCCATTAGGCCATTTGTAAGTAGACTGTTTTCACTTGTGTAACTTGTGTTTGAAATCTAATAATAATATGAACAATACATACATTTGCAAGGAAAAAGAATTAAAATATAATAATAATATGTTTATAAACCTTTTCAAGGAAAAAGAATTAAAAATATAATATGTGATATATTTTTTTATAGGTTTTAAAATATGAAAAAGAGGAGTCAAAATTACACGAGGAAGGAGTCCTAAACATGATGTATAAGTTTACTTGACCAATGACCACAGCAGTGGAACTTGGTGTAGCAGTAGTAAAAAAGATACACACATCGAATCTCGTGCCTGCCTGCCTGCTTTGTTAAGCACTGTGCTGGCTTACTGTAAAGTACACACACAGACACACTTTACTTTCCTAAATCCCAATCTATCTATCTCTTTCACACACACCCACAGTAATGTCGATCAACGGCGAATCAACTACTCCGTCATCACCGCCGGCGCCGATGATAGGGAAGATCGGACCGTACACTGTGTTTGTAACTCCTCCACCCACACCTAAACCTACCTCTTCATCTCCTCGTTCACATCATAACAACTCTCCTCTCTCTTCTTCTATCCCCAGAAAAGTTGATTATCCACCACCGGTTCATTCCCGGTCTCCTCCCCCGGTTCTTCCTCCTCCGGTTCATTATAGTCCTAAGTCTGATGCTTCTTCTTTCGCTTTCTTCTGGAACGCTGTTGCCAAAGTACAACACGGTACGCACACAATAACAACACACATATACATACTTACACTTTTTTGTGTTTATTTTTCGAATGATTTGAAAATATGTTTTACATATTATTGATGGAGTTTGTTATAATTTGGATTTATGTAAGATATTGAACTTGTTTTTTTTTTAATATTTAATATATTTGTGAGGTAATTGCAGCACATTCGAGTTTGGATGGGTATGTGGCGCATTGGTTTGGACTGAATCAGTCAAAGTATCAGTGGGCTTTGGATGATTATTATGAGTCCAAAGGAGGAGTGGTAAGCTGCTTTGGCCTTGTATGTGTGTTTTTGTATGTTCAGTTGTATTGTTAATGGAAATTATCATTATTGAAAATTGTTCTAGTTGTTTCAAGTATAATAATGGCCTTTTCTTTTTAAAGTGATTCAATATTAGATTTTCATGCCCAACACCAGTAACAATGACATGCGAATTTATCTTTTTTGGCAATTGATGAAGTATATCATTATGTGATGCTTTAGCTAATTTAGCTGTAGATGCTCATTTTTTTTCAATCTTTCAAGTAAATTACAGATTGTTGGTATTGGTGTTTATGATTGTTACTTCGATTTTACCTTTTGACTTGACCCTGTTGTACATTGAGTTTTTCACATTAAGTTTTTTGTCTCTGTGTTCTCCTGTTTTGAGTATTTATTTGCTTTGACATTGGTGTTTGATCAAACCATGGCTGTCTGATTTACTGGAAATTACTGATTATGTTTATGTTATTTTCATATTATGTTGTTTGTAATATTCTTAAGGAATTATGATTTGTTTTTATCTCAATGTTAATTCTTGAGCAATGCTAGATATGTTTGATCTGTGTTCCTAATGTGGCCCTTTTTAGTTATAGAACAAAAAGATTGATCATCAAATAGTACATTGACTCATCAGCTTCCTATTATAGGAGGATTAAGTACTTCCCTTTCTTGTCCTTGTACTAAACTTCAATCGACATATTAGGCCGTTCGAACTCAGTTTTAGTACCAGTGAAGAAAAGATGAACCATATAAATTATCAAAAAGACAAAAAGAAGATGAACCATAATACTCTAACCTTGGGGGTCTTGTTTGGTTAGATTTGAATAGAGTGACAACGAACTAAAACTTAAAACTGTTTTCACTGACTTTTGTGCATAAGTATCAATTCTTGGCTCACTAGGTTCCCTCTATTCAAACTAACCTATTTCTGTTTTTCCAAGATACATTCCTTATAGTTTCATAATGAGTGGTGATTCCTTATAGTTTCATAATGAATGGTGATTCCTTATCCTTGCTCCTATTAATCACAGGTCTTGTCATAGATATCAAGCACTGTCATGACTCGTGATTTCTTATCTTAATTTTTATCATCTTTTCCCCCCCATATAATTCCTCTAATCCATTCCAACTAGCCCAAAGACAGAACTAGAGTTATAGGTGTTTGTTTGGTACAGCTTTATGCACAAGAAGGTTGAATAAGATC
Source organism: Oenanthe sinensis (assembly GCA_028671895.1). Taxonomy (NCBI): domain Eukaryota; kingdom Viridiplantae; phylum Streptophyta; class Magnoliopsida; order Apiales; family Apiaceae; genus Oenanthe; species Oenanthe sinensis. The sequence goes on from CM053804.1 coordinate 51,009,819, forward strand.
CTGTCAGTTTAGATGACTTCTATATTTGGTTCTTGAGCTAGAACCAACAGACATAAGATTTGCTTTCAGTACTTCCACATCTCAGAGGTCACTTGGGGAAGGGAAGGGGACGGGGTATGGCCCGGGCAAAGATATCGGGGTCACTTAAAAAAAAATATATATATATATATATATTGCATGTATTACATAATATATAGTTTAATGTTGTTTTTTTTTCAATTTGCCCGCCGTGTTGTTTTACTACCTAATTTCCTTCCCCATGAAACTCCTTATTCTCTTACTATCTTCTTTATATCGTTTACTTGAAATATTTATTATTCTGAGACGTTAAGTGTTAATTGGACAAATTATAAAGACCCTCTCAACCAAACTTAACATCCAAGTTGCTATTTTCTGAACGAAACAAATTTTAAGGTTGATTTCTACGATATTATGATAACACTAAAATCGGTAAAGTGTTTTTTTTAATATAAACAAGAAAATAGGGAAACTATTGTTCATATGGCGCCTCCTATATTTTGCATACAATCTTCGTACTGTTAAAGACTTGTTTGGATGGGTTTAGATTACTACAGACTGAACATTTTAAATTGCAATGTTATACTTCTGGCCGATAATACCATTTAGAGCAACTCTGGTCATGAATTTCTATTAAAGTTTAATACACAGAATTTTCAACTGTAGGATCAAGTAGATGCCAAAGTTAAAGATACATCTCGGAAAACTGAAAGTGTATAACCTGTGCTTGGTGGGAAGGTAGACTTCCCCTCCCCCTTCCCCATGTTTGCATAAGTGGACAGATGGGTAAACTTACGCTCATCGTCTTGCAGGTTTTATACGAAGAAAGGATTTAGTGAAAGATTTTTTTCCTGTAACATCAGTATGTTAAAATTTATTGACAGAATTTCCTATCTGTTTGAAAGGGTCTGTCATCAACTGTATGTGGGTCTGGATGTTGCAATTTTCTAGCTTCTTTCCAGCATTGTCCCACTAGTGTTGTTTTCATACTATATTTATGCCCTGTATTATGTTATAATTTTACTCGGTGGTGATGAGCTTTGTTGATGTTTGCTGTGCCAAGCCCACCAAGTTTAAAATGGTGGCATGAACCTGTATTAATCAATGCATGTAATCTCTATTTTTGGTAGATCAGTGTTAGTGGGTGAAGATATAGACTTCACAGATCACTCAAATTACAAAGTTTCTTGCATTTCCTCTCCGAATCTCGGAGGCTTGACTGCTGTCTGAAACTAATTGGCAGGCTAATTCATTTCTAATTCGTACAGAGCATAAACTTGGTTATCTATTTAGGTACTAAAATATTTGTTTCCTTTTTCACCGTGATCACAAAAACCAGCTAATTTTTTGTATCTATACATTTTTTTATGTAGTGTTTTAGATCCCCCTGATTATGGTATTTTGGTAAGAATGAATTTTTAGTACGTGATTTAGGAAAAAAAAAGATTTTTTAGTACGTGACGTTTTTTTCTACCATGTACAACGGTGGACAATAAAGAAAAATGAAGAATAATTGAGGGGAGAGAGTGAAAAAACAGCACTGTTGGTGGGAGGAATTTGTAGTGTTTTCTGTGCGATAGTACGAGCATGAGGTCACCTGAGATCCAGCAAGCCCCAAGTTTTCAGCCTTGGAACACTGCCGAATGTTATGCCAGTTGCCACAGGCCCATGATACAACCCCCACCAAACAGACAATTCCAAATCATATTCAATTGACAGTTTATTGTTAGATTAATCTAGTTATAAATTTCATTTTATATGTATAATTGTATACCACCAGTCACAACGGAGTTGTACAAAAAAAAAATTGTGTGATGAAATCATGCGGTCAAATCCTTAAAGCGTGTTCAATTCTCTTGAATGAAATTTATACTGTTATTTGGGCGAGATTAAGAAAAATGTTTATAATTTTCATTCTTTCATTCCATTCCAAATTATTAATATACCAAAATTTTAACCCAAATAAATTATTTTGGTGGTTGTACAAGAGGGTAGGGACGTTACCTTTATTTTTATTTTTTACACGGGATACTTTACAGAATTTCCGACTCGCAACTTATGAAATACTAGTACCGCGGTAAATGAAACGAGCTGGGCTTAGGTGAGTTTATTTAAGTTGGGCCAAATCAAATTTGTTTATATTTTCAATGAGTCAAGTCCAATTTTCTAACCGAATAAATAAATTATTCAAATTGAGTTTTCTAATAAATAAATTAAAAGTTTGATGGCGAACAAATTGAATCATAACTGAACTCAAATTTTATTTTCGAGAACAGCTCAGACGTAAATACTAAGTAACAAAAAGGCACTTAGGTTCCATTTTTCTTCTTCTTAATGCGGTAGAATGGAACTTATCTTAACCATTCTGTCAATAACATTATTTGTCTAGAGTTTTAGTTTATCTTAATGATTCAAAATCGGTCTAATCGCTAAGATACAAATTCCTATCTAAATCATTATGCGGAATGTAGGCGTAGGATATCCTGTGACCTGTGTTTTAATTATCTTGTTTCATATATTTATTATTTTACACTTTTATTATTATAATACTTATTTATATATATGATTTATGTTTCATTTGCTAATTCAAAAGAATAATATATATTCATTAAAATTATACAAATATATATATATATATATATATATATATATTTGTTGCTAAATATAAATATTTATTATATTATTTATTATTATTATTATTATTATTATTTGACAATGAGTATATACCATGTGTTTAAAACTTTTTGGAATCTATGATAATTCAGAAATTACTATCAATATCTTTCACTAGCTTATTAATTATAAATAGATTCAAAGATGTAAATAAAATTAATTTTTTAATCGATTTATATAATTAATAATTATTTTCTGTTCAGATTATTATTCATTCAGATATATTAACTATTCATAAATGATGATTCAGATTTAACAAATGATGGAGCGGCTAAATAATAGTTATGCTTCCAATAAATAAAACTGAACATTGACTATTTTTTTATGTTTAAATATTTTAACTTTTTTATGAAAGGATACAATGGTTAATGAAAACTAAACGTCTAAACCCAGCTTATATATTAAAAGATGGTAAAAAACAACAACTAATCATATCCACATATATATTATCATATAGTAATTTTTGACAAATTAGCAAAAAAAATTATTAACGATAAGATTTCATGCGTCAATATAACAGTTGAGGTTATATTTGATTCTACATAAAACAAAACAAGTTCATCAACCAAAAGTAAACACAAATTTATAAACTAGCTCGACGTGCAAGTCCATGAAGAAGATCGAGGTTGATAAATCAGCTATCGCATTCACACTCAGGATCTTCAAAACCCCAAAACTCCTCTTCCTCTCCTTCATATGGCATTTTCCACCGTTCTTTATCAATTTCTCCTTCCATTACCATTATTTTCAGTACCTGTTCATTTAATTAGCGCAAACATTATGACTACATGTATAAGAAACAGCCCCAAAATTCACAGCAAATTGTGCAATTTGAATTTGATCATGTTAAATTTAAATATTTAATGCTTAAACAAACCCGTGAAACAATTCGCATGCAGGCCAAAAATATAAGAAGCAACCCATGCACTATTTATTCTTTGTCGTCAACCATGAAAAGATGTTCAAGTTCATAAGAATCAAACAACTGCACTCATTATGTTTGATTCCAATAGCACTATGATTTTGTTCTATTGCAATTTTTAATAGATAACAACTTAAAATTTAAATTTTAACTTCTCCTTAATATTAATATCTACAAAGTGGACCACTAAAACATTGGAGAAACTTGTTAATACCTCGTTCATTGTAGGGCGAAACGTGGAAGAAGCCCGAATGCAAAGAGATGCTGCAAATGCTAGTCTGTTCAACCCTGTGATATCATATGCGTCTTCAAGTCTTGAATCTACTAGCTTTTCGTAATCTCCTTTGTTTAGTGTTGGTTTGGCCTAAATATTAATTAGAAGTACTCTTGACATTAAGAAAATTATGTGAAAGGGCCGGGTGACAAGTAGACTGAAACGAAAAAGGCGGGTGGTTTGAAGTTACAGGGGCATTACCCAGCCCTGCAAGCTTTGGTGAGAGCTATCCACTGACTTCTTGCCGGAGATGATCTCTAATAAAAATGCTCCAAAGGCGAAAACATCAGTCTTCTCGTCCACGATCCCGTGCATGAAATATTCTGGTGCCAAATGCCTGAAGATATGTGATCATCACCATGAAATTAGAGAACGATGGGGTACTTGTAATTTGATTAAATATAGGAATTTACTATTGTGTATCCCAAAGGTTCCTTCTATGGGAGCTATAGAATGATGAGTCCATTGAGATGGTAGCCATTTGGCTAATCCAAAGTCTGATATCGGTAACATGATACACAGGAATCAACAAAATAGAGGTGCTGCCATGCACAAGGCTAGATTAAAAGGTGTTACCATGCATATATCAGAAAGTTGGTCTGATACAGAAATTAAGCTTATTAAATTATCATCCTGCCATATTTAAGGTGGTAAAATCATGGGAAAAACTACCTGCGGCTCAAAATCTGCAGTGACCAAAATGTTGGAAGTTTTAATATCCCTGTGAATAATTCTTCTTGGACATAATTTGTGCAAGTAATGAAGGCCTAAAGCAGTTCCAACCCCAATCTTGTACCTAGATTTCCAACCTATTGTTGGTAAATTCTCATCTGCAAAAAATACATCACATTTCTAAATTCATAAAAAATAAACAGAAATATTTAAAATAAATTAGTATTCTATAGTTTATTTTACCATGAAGAAGAGAAGCAACGGAGCCCTTGGGGTTGAGGTGAAAAACTAAATAAAGTCCATTGTCAGCGCAACAGCCTAGAAGTGAAGATACATTTGGATGGTTTACATGGCCTAGTGTTCCAATCTCTGATAAGAACTCTTTTTCTTTCCTCTCGTCATTTGATGAATCTGTTAGCCTTTTTACAGCAATTGCATCTCCATTTCCTAATACTCCTTTGTATACCTCTGCATGCCCTCCTTTTCCTACTAAATTGTCTGCAAATCCCATTTCCAAAAAATCAGTTCTTTACCCATGTCGTGTGTAGGGGCGGAACCAATGTTACAGACTTACAGTCCCGACTGACTTTCAAAAATTAATAAAAATCCAATACTTTTTAGTTAAAAAACAGTTGAAAAATTAATTTAAGCTCCGGCAATCCTCAAAAAATTAGCGACAATATATATTTAGCCCAGGTTGTTTCGGAATTCTAATCGACATGGTCATGTGTGTGTATTATTGTGTACACACATGCATGTACATACATGCATAGAGCCTGGGAGATACCTGAGTTGAAACCATTGGTTGCTTGAAAAATTTCATCAAAACAAAAGTTTTTCCGAGTGCACCTTTGAGAATGAGAAGTCTTTGTTTAGATTACCATGCTTGTGTTGTTGATCATTGGGAAGACATACTCTTGGGCATTCCTCTTGATCGAAGCTCCTACGATTCCTAATATTAAATAGTTTCTTGAAGCTTTTTGTACGAATGTATCTCATAACTAGAGGAGTATGAGTAATTTAGTTTACTAGCGTCCAAGTTTTATAAACACACGACACACACACACGACACACACTAATAGTATTTAATAAAGCTGCAGCCACTACCACTGTACTACAGAGTTGGATGCTGCTGATATTTAATAAAGCTGCAATGCAATTCTGAGCTACAATTTTGCAATTCTTTTATCTGTATTTCGATAGCTGAAGAGTTACCCATATAATGTAGTAAAATATTAAGTCCTTGAAAGTTATATGCTTAATAAAACTAGAAAAATTAATCAGCAGAGGTAAATTTATATTGGATCATCCTTCAGGTGGTACTTTCTAAAATTAGAAAAAAAAAATTAATTTATCTTTTTCTTTTTTTAATAAGAACTTATTTGCTGAAGACTACTTGACTATACATCATTATTGACCGTTCTCGCTTCAAATTATAATCTGTTATTTAGTTTTAAAGAAAAAAAAAGAAGAAGAACAATTATCTGTATTCAATATTCATCAAGAAAAGTATATATACGTCTTTTTTAATTTATACTATTAGTCACCAGATTTCCCTCTAATATGACTAATATATAATTAAAGCCCAAGACCATATTGAGAAGAAAAGGATTTTCAAAGCGCATAGATGGCCCAGTAAACAAACATGGACTATACAACGTTTTGGTGATGACTTTAAGCCAAAAGGCCCATCAAGTTACATGCACACATAATCTTACTAAGCCATATCTAGATAAGTAGATATTATATTAAAACCGAAAAAAAATAATAATATTTTATTCACTAGAAATACAATATATTATTTATGCTAGAGCCTAGAAGTAGAATCTAACGGGAATTATAATAATAGTTTCTTTTATGTATAATTTTTGTATTAAAATTTGTACCGCTTACCGAATGTATTTTACAATATTCTCCCAGCAGTATGTCCCCAGATTACATGTATAAATATAAAGTATATTATGGACCTAGCATATTTTTTTTAACATTAAAACGTAAATCGTCATATAAAAAGGCCAGAATTGCTGATTGCACAACCTATACACACTCATTTTTATTTTTTTTAATGAATAACTACTATTCTTTTGTATTGTGTAATACATGTTAAAGATAAAAAAAAATACATTCCTAAATAAAGAACTGTTTGGCATAACACCAATTGAATAAGAGTTGCTTGGTTTTATAATACGTATTAAGCTATTTTGGGCTTCAAAACACTCTCTTTTAGTACTATTACTTATCAAGGGCATTGCAATATGCAGCTTAGATTAATTAAAGGGTTAAATATCTTGTTGGTCACTGAAGTCAGCCTGATATATCAAGATGGTCACTGAACTGAAATTGGACTCATGTAGGTCACTAACTTGAGTAGATGATACACTCCGTTAAGTCATCTAACGGATGTTACGTGATATAACAAAAGTTGCTGACTTCATCAACTTGAAAACAATGGGCTATTAATTTGAAAAGAAAGTAGAAACCAGGTGCAGAAACAAGTTGCAAAGTTCATCATTCCAGAAAACAACTTGTAGCATTCATCAAGGAAAGTCATTCACTTGCCACACTATTTATTTTAACCAAAGAAAACATTCGCTGTAAGCGAAAAACGGAACAGAGTCGCGCTACAACTTTTCAGGGAGCAGAGGATCTAGGAAGTAGCTGTGGGCCTCTGAATGACAAAGGACATACACTGAGCTTGCTTGATGTTATCAAAAGCCAGACACCGGATGTAAGCAGAAGGATATGCCTTCTTGCATTCAGCAATTTCATGGAGGACTTGAGATGCGTCCGTGCAACCAAACATCGGAAGCTTCCACAGTGTCCAGTACCTCCCATCGTAGTAGTTTGGGATCCTGCTGTTCTCACGATAAACATACCCCACCTGTATATAAAAAAGTTAGACACAAGATATTAGTATATCATCCCCCACTAAATAATAAAGTTCAGATCACAGACTATTACTTCAAGCCATTAATTTATATCATGATTTTGTACATGCAAAAGAGAAAAAAGAAACAGAAGATTCAAGATTACCAAAGTCATTTATCAATGGCACAATTTGAAATGCATTAAAGAAAATGTATTATTGCCATACACACATTGGAATCTTTCAGGAAAAAAAATCAGTTTCAATGGAGCTCAGTTCTATCACTATCAAAATATAAGACACTCGCTAAAACTTAAGAGTTTACGGCATATTTCAAACATAGGGAAAAGACTTGACGGCTGACACAGAGAGCAATCAAAAGAATTTAAAAAATAATGGTTGTATTCCAGATTGCTATCCTTGCAAGACATAGGGAGTTCACAATACACTTCAATTATCAGCAGTTACACTTTCTACACAACTAGATAAAAACAATTAATAATTTTCTTACTGAACAATAAGCGTAGAACATTTCCAGTAGGAAGATATGTATTTACAATATAAGTAAAGATATTATTATCTTACTGCATCAAATTCAAGGCATGGGATCCATCCTTTTTTCATCATGTAATCAATTTCCCTGGCGATCGAATCATCAGTGAGAGGTGGAAGGTAGGAGAGGGTCTCAAACTTCTTGTTATCAATCGGATTCCAAGTCTGTTCATACAAAATACATATAATGAGAACGAACTATAAGCAGTGAAAAAAGGTGGTAAGATTAGCAACTTTAAATAAAATAATAATAATTATTATAATAATAATACTACAAGTTCCGATCAGAGTACCTTCATACAGTGAGTTTTAGATCCATTCGAAACAGTCTTCCTGTTCCACGCAACTGAATCCTTCATCTGAAACAGCTTCGGTGGGTTCGGTTTTAAGCCAACATAGGTGGATCCAGCCAACGGAGCAGAAAAGCTTGCAGCTGACATTATTGATTAATTACCAAACTGGTTTGGAGCTTAACTGGAAACCAGAACTAAGAGATCAGCACAAGAAGTGCTTCTATAGTAATGTTATAAACGATACTTAAAATAGTTAGGGAAAAGGACAACAGTGACGGCCTGGCTGTTTGTTTGGTGAGGTGTAATTTGTTAGGGGAGAAAAGTAATTTTGAGGAGACGGGTGATCTGAGGTAGTGGAGATTTTTGTTAGGGCCTTCAGCATTGGTTTTATCACCATCCCCTTAGATTATCTTCTTTCGGTCGTCATGGTGTGCACTTGGCACACAGAATTAAAAAATACAAAGGTGATGACACTGAGTACCTAGTTTTCTACCATGATCACAAGTAAACAAACTTGACTAAAATATTAATAATGCTAATTGATTCATTTGGCCATTACCTACACTTAGAAAAGAAAAGGTCATAAATCCAAGGTGGGGTCGTGGGGTCTACTGCCTAAATCAGTAAGCCAGTAACAGTTATGTGCTTAAAACAAGAGAAAAAAATTAAATTTTAATTACCGAAACTCTTTCAAATCAGTGAAGTTTACTCGTAGGAAGGGTTTGATTGATCTGAATATAAGATACAGAACATGGTCTGGATGACCTTATGCCAGGAAGCTGGAAGATTAACTAGAATAAATTCTTACCAATCATTACTTAATCTGGCTCGACTGACTTTGGAATCGATGACACTGATTCCCGATTCAGTAGTAATAAGAGTTGGTAGATATCTTTTGCATGGGAATGAGACTTATCATCAACTGTAAATCTGTTGGTGATTCCATCAATTTCAATGGAACTCCATCCGGATTTTGTAACAACTTGTTTAACTTTCATCATCTTCCTTAAATTCGTCACACTATCCCAGTTGCCCAAACTGGCATACATGTTTGCCAATAGCACGTACCTCCCGCTATGCTGAGGTTCTAACTCAATCAGAAGCTTTCCTGCTCTTAAACCCGACTCAGTGTCACCATGTATTAGACAACCATTCAGGAAAGACCCCCATATGACTCCATCTGGTTCCATTGGCATACTTTTAATCAATACACCAGCTTCCTTAATCTGGCCCGCACGGGCTAATAGATCAACCATGCATCCATAGTGTTCAATTAAAGGCGAAATGCCATAAACTTTGCACATACGGCCAAATAATCGCCATGCATCAGTCACTGGTGCTTTCTGATTACATGCAGAAAGAATCCCAATAAACGTTATTGCATTTGGTTTAGGTCCTATCCTCTCCATCTCTCGGAAAAGATCAAGTGCCATATCATTCCTACCATTTAACGCTAAACCCAAAATCATAGCAGGCCAAGTAGTCACATCTTTACAAGTCATCCTCTCAAATATCCCTACGGCAACTTCTATATTCCCACACTTAGCATAAAAATCTATCAGTGCAGTTTCAAGCTCAACATCATACTCGAAATAATTATCCCGTACATAACAATGAATCCTCACCCCTTCCTCAAACTCACCAACTGCTGCACAAGCGCTAAGCACACTGATGTGTAAAAAATACTGCAAGCGCACAGTGGTTAATTGTAGCAATCACAGGTCGATCCTCAGAGACTATGAAACTTCCAAACCCTAATAAATAAATCAGGCAGACTAGACAAATAATGTTGAGATGAGATTTGTTTAACCTAATAAGTAAATAAAATCAAATAAATATGGAAAACCTAGGAATCCGAATCCATCAATTAATCACAATTAATATCCAACTTGCCCTAAAAATCAATTCTCTTTCTTCAAAAATAAATATCAATTAACGAGACAAGCATATACTATGAAACTTATTATCTAACAATAACCCATCAAAACTTCATGGAGCAAGCATAAGCTATGAAAAATAAATTCGGTAACAATAATATATCAAAATCACTTTGTTAATTAAATAATTAAGCACCAAGAAAAATTATGAGAATCAAATAATAAGAACAAACAAATACTAAAAATAATCAACTAACTTCATCTTCATCCTATGGCAAGAGAATTAGCTAGACATGATTGAAGAAGAAAACAAAGCAACTAATATAAGACATGCAAATAACAAATAACATAAAAAGTGTTTGAGAGATAAAAACTTGTTTGTATTGAAAGAGAAAAAAAATAAAAGTACTCTACTCCTACTCCTAATTATTGAAAACTAAACTTAAAGTTAAGGTACAAGATCCATGTCTTGAAATACAAGAGAGGAGACCCATATATATAGGGGAAATAATATAGGTTTTCTATATCGATTACAAATTGAATTCTAAATATTCCCTTCTATTTCTTTTTCTTCTCCAACAAGCATTCGATTTTATCTCCTTTTTCTTTGCCTCCAAGTAATTCCACCTCCTTCCTTGTATTCTCCTTTTTCTGCTACAATTCTGATTTTAATTAATTTCCTACAAAACAAAATAAAAATAATTAATTAACTAATAAAATTACGAAAATAAACATAAAATAGGTATTAAAGATGTATTAATTATGGACCTATCAAATACCCCCATACCTATCTTTTGCTCGTCCTCGAGAAAAATCAAAAGAAAAAATATATTATAAAAGTCCTATGCTCCTTTTCGTAGGCGTGACGGATAATTTTAGGTTTACCAACCCGTTAAACTCGTAGACGATCTCTACCAGAGGAGTGTTGTCTCCTAAGGGTTTACAGAAGATATACCCATAAAATCTGTGAAATATTCTAGCAAGCATCCCACTCTATCAAAAACGTTCATCGGTGTCAACAAAAGAAGATTTTTAGGAAAATACATGCATTAAAGACTCTTCTAATAATAGCCAAGATAGAGGTATCTAGAATCCACTTATATCGAAGTTAATCGTTTGCAAAAACTCCCAAGGTGTGTTGTGAAAATAGGTCTCTGAAGAATCAATTGAATAAGTACATTTCCTCTTTTTCAACCAATATTGAACTGACCCAATCTCTATCAAAACAAGTATCTAGCCAAATTTCACAGTTTTTTTCCAATTGACTGTGCAATGTCCGTTTTCTTAGGCTTTCTATGTTACCCATGTAGCGAGCTTTGGGTCAATGACTCCCAAACCAGTTGGTCTTAGGGCACTAGGTTTCAAAATACCCCTACGGACTTAATTACTCGAGTAACAAAGGCCACAAAACAAGACTAGTCAATTACTACTTTTATCATAGCTCGTCAAGTAATTCTCCAGTAACCAAGGGCAGTGAAAAGTCACCAAGAAAAATTTATTTCTCATACAATTGCACTTAATACCAGCACATGTACATGGGTCGTCCCTTTCATATAACATTGTATTTTCCACCCATTGATCTCAAAGGAGTACTTGATGCTTTATATATTTTTTCACAAACATTTGATTCGACATTGTTTTAACATGTGGGCTCTCTCTCAGGTATCGAAAACTTTCCTAGACAATCTTTCCAACAAAGACCTTGTGCAATAAGTGTCATCTTGGACTTTTAAGCAAAAATTTGTTCAACACAAGTTTCATTAAGAAAACCTTACTCAACTACATTTGAATTATCTCAAGGCATTACATATATATAATTTTATTAAAAAAAATTGTTAACACCAACTAGCATCATAGTACAAGAGTGGAGAACTTAGCTAAAACATCTCTATTTTTGGATTTTTGGATTTTTAAATTTTTTTTGGATTTTTAAATTTTTTATAATACTACTAAAACCCTCCCCCATACCTAAATCATGCATTGTCCTCAATGTATGCAAAGAAGAGAAATGACAAAGTAAAAGGACGAGTATACCTGATAAAAGCATGATGGAGATACAAAATTACCTATACCACACACACACACACACACACTCACACATAGTTACTCCCCCATACCTACACTGGACTATGGGAGACAATCAAGAAGAAATCTTACTAACCAACACCACATCGAGGAAAAACTTCTTTCATCGTAGAGTAAGCACACTGTTGAAACACATTCGCAAGAACAACATTATCCACTAGAAATATACGATCTCGCAATAAGATAAAACTCATATCACTAACATAATCCATAAACCAATTAGATGCTTCTTTAAATTGTTTAAGCAGATTGATTACTTGATATTTGTGATCATGGACTAAGTCATTAGAAATAAAAGCATGATGAGTTTCATTAAAACCTACAAAGGACTGACCAAAAGTGGATAGAAATGGTTTTGAATCAAGTGGGGGTGGCTCACCTACAGAAGTCTTAACAATGGACCTAGGCTCAAACACAATATCTGTTGGACTTAAATCAAGCCTAGCCTATTTAATTATCTGTCTTGCTGTAACTTAGTTTGTGCTTCTGTAATAGACTAGTGACTTAGTAATTCATGTGTAATTTGTAACTAGAAGTTTTCTCTGTTTATCTTCAAATTGTAAATTAAGTCAGAAATAAAGTCAGTTAGAAGATTCAAATTGAATCATGCAACCAGACAAAGAAGACTGTGAAGAAAATAAAAAGAGAAGTTATCTGAGAATTCTACTAAGGCAAGTTACTTGGTCGAGAAGTCAGCCATTCGAGAAGTCAGAACTGTGGAAACATTTCGAGAAGTCTCAAAACTTCTATCTACTTAGTACTCGATCGAGGAGTCAGTCATTCAACAAGTCAGGTATTGAATCCAGTCGAGAAGTGTCAATTATGAGGCATTCGAGAAGTGAAAATAAACAATTCGAGAAGCTAGCAAATGGAGCATTCGAGAAGTGATAAGGCTGAGTCATTCGAGAAGTCAATATCAAGCATGTATTCGAGAAGTCTAATCTGATCGAGAAGTCATCAAGCTGAGTATGCGATCGAGAAGTCTAGACGTTCGAGAAATCAAGTATTCAGGATCAATCGAGAAGTCACAGCTGTTCGAGAAGTCAATCTCCTTGACTTATCGAACCAATTTCAAGAAGAGTACTCGACTGCAAAAGAAGCTAGTTTCAAGGAAGAATTGCAGAACAAGACAGATGATGTTGCAGCTCTGTGTATGCAGGATAAGTCAAACCTGCACAGACAGAGACAAGTCTACAATGTAGCTGGGAAGATAAGCCAAGAAAAGTGACAGAAGAGATAAGGCAGGATGGAGCAGACTGTCACTACAGTGTTAGCTAGAAATAGTCATTAGTCAAATGTAAAGCAATCTCTGTCTATTTCTAGTTTTAGCTAAACTGTCTCATGTGAGCATGTGCACAGGACATGTTGTCTATATACTTTATGCACAGCCACATTTGATAGTGTCTTGAGCATTTTTACAATAGTAAGAATCCCAGAACAAGAAGCTGAAATTCAAACTGAATTTCAGATTGTAGCAAAGATCATTCTAATACAAAATTAGATTGAAAGTTACATCTGTGTCTATATTATTTCCTGTTATATGTCTTGATAAACACCTTCGTAATTCCATCTGTTCTTCAAGCTTCGAACAAGTTCTTTTCAAAAACAAGAAAATTTTTGAAGTATACATTCACCCCCCCCCCCTCTGTAACTTCTGGGCCTCTAAATTCCTAACAAGTGGTATCAAAGCCAGGCTGTAAACAAACATACAGACTAAAGATCAAGATGAGTTCTCAGAAGTTAAGCAGCATAAAGATTCCTACCTTTGACAGAGAAAATTACAACCTATGGAAGAAGAAGATGCTGATGTTCATAAAGGCTGCAAACCCCATGTATCCAGAAATATTAAAGAATGGTCCTTTCATGCCAGTAACTCTAGTTCCTGAAACTACTAGTGGGTCTGAAGTTATTCCTGCAACATGGATACCTAAAGATCCATCTCAGTACACAGACTCAGAGAAGGAAAAGGTTTCTCTTGACAATAGCTTAATGTTAATATTAATTGAGTCACTGGATCTTGTGATGTACAACAATATTGTCAATTGTACATCTGCCAAACACATATGGGAGACAATAGAAATTCTGTGTGAAGGAACTGAGGAAGTAAGAGAGAATCAAAGGCAGCTCCTTGTTTCCCAATATGAAGCATTCATGTCAAAATCAAATGAAGGCATAACTGAAGTATTTGAAAGGTTCAATAAACTGATCAATGATCTTCAACTTCATGGGAAATATTATGAAACAAAGGAGAAAAACATGAAGTTTTTGTTAACTCTCCCAGAGCACCTGGAGCATAAAATCTCTGCAATAAGAGAAGGAAGAGACTTGACAAAACTTCCACTTGAGACACTCTATGGAATACTGAAAACATATGAGCTGGAATTTTATCAAAAGAAGGCCATTTTAGCAAATAGAGGAAAAATGGCAAATGTCTCAAATGCCCTGGTTGCTAAGGAACCATCAACAATTGAAAAGACTGGTACAAGCAGGAAGTTGAAATCTGAGATGATTGAAGATCAGGAACAGGAAGACAAGGACTCCATCAAGAGTGAGTCAGAAGAAGATGACTTCTACACCATTGAAGAACTTGAAGGCATGGACAACAAAACAATGGCCTTCATGGCAAAGAAGTTTGGAAATTTGAGATTCAAAAGAAACAAAAGTTTCAAACCAAAACCAACCTTCAAGTCTTCAAGCAAAGGAAGGAATCCACAGAGAAGCTCCAATAATGGAGGATACAAGACTGGAACAGTTGATAGATCCAAGATAAGATGCTATAACTGTAATGATCTTGGACACTTTGCAACAGAATGCAACAAACCTAAGTCAATCAAGAAAGATAAAGACTACTTGGAGTTGGAAGCCAAGTATGAAGCTCTTCTCAAAAAGCAGACAGGAAAAGCCTATATTGCTGAAGGAAAATGCTGGGATGATACAGATGAAGATGAGGAGGAAGAATATGGGAATCTGGCACTCATGGCCAACTCACATGCTGGAACTTCATCCTCAAACTCTCAGGTACCTTCTTTAATCTCTCTTGATATGTCAAATTCTCAATACAAGAAAACTGTGGAAGATTTAAGTATTGAGATGTTTAATATTCACACCAGTATGACTGCTGCTTATGAGGAGATTGCTAGGTTAGTGAAAGCTAATGAGGAACTAGTTGCAAGAAATGAGACTCTAGAACTGTCTGTTATAAACATGGAAAACTTTAAACAGGAAAATGAGTATCTCAAGAACAAAATTGTTTGTTCTGAACAAATTGAGAAGTTTCTTAAAGAACAAATTTCTGAAAATGAGTTGAAAATTAGATCTTATCAAAACTCAGCAACCATTGTTAAAGAGTTTCATGAGAAGAACAAGGAAAGCACTAGGATTGGAGTTGGTTTTGATTATGAGAATCTTAAAAAGAAAAAATCTGTTTTAACAAGAGGCAAAAAGATTGAAATCCAAGGTAATCCTCATATTTTGAAAAATGTCAAAGAACCAATTTTTAAGAAGGCTACTGTTGAAGTAGATGAAGCCAGTATGGTTATCAAACAACAATTAGATGATGAGGATAAGGAAGCAATTGAAAGAAATTTGGCCTCTGTTGAAAAAGAAGAACCCACAATCAGAACCAAGTCCACTCCTGTTCAAACTGAAACTAAACAGGATGCTCAGAAAAATGATGCTATGCATGCTAAAAAGAAAAAGGCTAATAGAAATGGAAAAATAGGCATTAACAAACACAACAACTATGCACCTGTTCATAATGCACCAAGAAAGATTTGTAAAAACTGTGGTTCAACAAATCATCTTACTCACTTGTGCAAGAAACCTGTTGTGGGAAATGATAAGTTTGCCTGTGGTTATGTTAAGCCTTTAATGCATGATAATCATAAATTTTGTGACAAATTTGATTGTATGCCATGTAACATGAATATCATGAATACCTGCTTTAGGCTCAGGAAACAGTTTGTTGATGGATGCATAAGTCAGAATTTGTATATCAACAGTCCTAGGCCTAAATCTGCTAGTCCTGTGAAACACAGAAAACACTCCATGTCACCTAAGCATGCATCTAGTTCTGAAAGCACTAATCAAGCAAAAAATCAAAACAAGAAAAATGAAAATGTGCATGTGCAAGTGACTGAGACTGTTAAAAACAGGAAGGATATTCATGTGACTAAGCATAAAGGACCCAACCTTGTTTGGGTACCAAAGAAAACTTGATTTGTGCTTGATTGCAGGGCACAAGTAAGAAGAAGGTCATGTGGATTTTGGACAGTGGCTGTTCAAGGCATATGACTGGTGACAAGGCCCTGCTGTCACAGTTCAAGGATGAGGCTGGCCCAATGGTAACCTTTGGAGACAACAGCACTGGTTTTACCATGGGATATGGCAAATTGATTCATGGAAATGTTGTCATTGAAGATGTAGCCCTAGTCAGTGGTTTGAAGCATAATCTTCTCAGCATCACTCAATTCTGCAACAAAGATTTGAAGGTGGAGTTTGATAAGGAACTGTGTCTCATATCACACAGGAAGACAAAGGAATTTGCTCTGCAAGGAGTAAGAAAAGGAAGCCTGTTTGTAGCAGATTTGGACTCTGCAAACAAGGAGAAGATTTGCTGTTTCTACACAAAGGCCTCAGAAAATGAAAGTATGCTCTGGCATAAGAGATTATCTCACCTAAATCTCAAGAACATTAATTCTTTAGTCAAAAGAGAATTAGTAAAGGACCTGCCCACACTTGAATTCTGCATAGAAGGATTATGTGAGGCATGTCAAAAAGGGAAAATGAAGAGATCTAGTCACAAGAGTAAGGAATTCACTTCAATCACAAAACCACTACAATTAATTCATATGGATCTGTTTGGACCAGTAAATGTCATGTCCATGTCTAAGAAAAGATTTGCTCTAGTCATGGTTGATGACTTTTCAAAATACACTTGGGTGGAATTCTTGCACTCAAAAGATGAAGCTCCTGAGATCATCATTGAAAATTTGAAAAGATTGGATAAAGGCCCTACACCAGTAGTTGCCATAAGGAGTGATAATGGTACAGAATTCAAAAATGCTATACTCAATGAATTCTGCAAGGAAAAAGGAATCACTCACCAATTTTCAGCCCCAAGAACTCCACAACAAAATGGAGTGGTTGAGAGAAAGAACAGAACTCTCATTGAAGCTGCAAGAACCATGTTAGCAGAAGCCAGTCTACCAACTAGCTTTTGGGCTGAAGCTGTTAGAACTGCATGCTACACTCAAAACAGGACACTCATCACAAAACCAGTTGGAAAAACTCCTTATCACATCATGACAAATAGAGGACCATCTGTAAAATACATGCATGTGTTTGGAACCAAGTGCTTTGTTCTCAAAGATGATGTCAACAACCTTGGGAAGTTTGAAGCCAAGGCTTATGAAGGAATTTTTGTGGGATACTCCTTGGACAAAACTGTCTATAGAGTATATGTGATTGATCAACAGAAGATTATGGAAAGCACAAATGTGACATTTGATGATTTCAAGTTCCCTACTATGAATCTGGAAGGAGAAAACTGTGACACCTTGAGGTTTGAAAATGAAATAGAGACTGGAACATTTGCAACTGAAAATGTTACCAATATGCATGAAGAGTCACATGTAGATATCTCACATGGAACAAATGTGGAAAGAGAAAATGAAGACTACAGTCATATTCAACTTGAGAATTCTCCACACAATCCTAGCATTCACTCAGGGGGAGATTCTCAAGGATCTGCAACTATTGGCAATCACTTCAATCAGGAAGAAACAAGTTCAAATGATAGAGATGGAGCTCATCAAATTAAATGGAGTAGAGCTCACACAGCTGATCAAATCATTGGAAATCCTGATGAAGGTGTAAGGACAAGAAGAGCAACTATAAATGAATGCCTATTTGCTTGCTTTCTGTCTCAAAATGAACCAAAAAGGATTGAAGAAGCCATGTTGGATCCAGACTGGATAATTGCCATGCAAGAGGAATTGAATCAATTTGTGAGAAACAATGTTTGGGAATTAGTGCCACCTCCAAAGGACAGGTCGGTAATTGGCACTAAGTGGGTCTATAGGAACAAAATGGATGAACATGGAATAGTTATAAGAAACAAAGCAAGGCTGGTTGCAAAAGGCTATTCCCAGGAAGAAGGCATTGACTATGATGAGACTTTTGCTCCTGTTGCAAGATTGGAAGCAATTAGAATTTTTCTAGCCTTTGCAGCACACTCAAATTTTAAGGTATATCAAATGGATGTGAAAAGTGCATTTCTCAATGGTGAATTAGAAGAGGAAGTTTATGTGCAGCAACCTCCTGGCTTTGAAGATCCAAATTTTCCAGACTTTGTTTACAGACTCATTAAAGCATTGTATGGACTCAAACAAGCCCCTAGAGCATGGTATGACACCTTGTCAAAATTTCTTCTAGAAAATCATTTTACTAGAGGAACTATTGACAAAACTCTTTTCTACAAAAAGCATGGTGAGGATATCATACTTGTTCAAATCTATGTAGATGATATCATTTTTGGATCTACAAATGAAAAACTGTGTCAAAGGTTCTCTAAGCTAATGCAAGGTGAATATGAGATGAGCATGATGGGAGAGCTCAATTATTTTTTAGGCCTTCAAATAAGTCAAAGGGATGATGGCATTTTCATAAGTCAAACAAAGTACATCAATGACTTACTCAAAAGGTTTGACATGCAAGACTGTTCTACTGCCAAGACTCCAATGTCTACAGCTACAAAACTTGATGAAGATAAGAAAGGAAAAAGTGTAGACATGAAGACCTACAGAGGAATGATTGGATCTCTCCTTTATCTCACAGCTAGTAGACCTGACATAATGTTCTCTACATGCCTATGTGCAAGGTTCCAGGCAAACCCCAAAGAATCTCATCTCATTGCTGTCAAAAGAATTCTGAGGTATCTAAAAGGAACATCATTCATGGGGTTATGGTACCCTAAAGAAACAGGATTCAACTTAGTTGGATATTCAGATGCTGATTTTGCTGGGTGCAGAGTGGATAGAAAAAGTACCTCAGGAAGCTGTCAATTTCTTGGACAGAGATTGGTATCTTGGTTTAGCAAAAAGCAACAATCAGTTTCTACTTCCACAGCTGAGGCTGAATATATTGCTGCAGGAAGTTGTTGTGCTCAAGTGCTTTGGATCAGGAATCAACTAAGGGACTATGGACTAGTGTTAGAAGGAATTCCTATTATGTGTGACAACACTAGTGCCATCTCAATTGTAGCCAATCCAGTCAACCATTCCAAGACAAAGCATATTGATGTAAGGTACCATTTCATAAGGGAACATGCAGAAAATGGAGTAATTAAATTATTCTATGTTCCTACACAAAAACAGTTGGCTGATATATTTACTAAACCACTTGATGAAGCCACCTTCAACAGGTTGGTTAGTGAAATTGGAATGCTAAACTCTTCAAGTTAGGTGGCCAAATAAATATATCTTTTCAACTGTTACAACAATTGTTTCACAGACATGAACTCAAATGATTTATCTAAGTGAAACAAAACTGGTATATGTTTATAAATATGTCAGTTATATTGTTGTACATATTGTTAACAAATGTTTTTAAAACTATCTTGGAACTATTTTCTTGTTCTGAGAAAGCCTGAAAAGAATTATTATACTTGTGCATTATTAAATAACAAGTGTAATAATTAAAGATTCAGGAATATCAATCAGACACATTTCTTTTTTTTGATGAATAAATGGATTTTATTTATCTAAGAAATAAAGTCTGTAAATTATTATTCTATTTTCTAAGTGAAAATGGAATAATCTGTCAAAAACTAGAGTTTGTGATTAAGGTGCCATCATTTTCTGACTTCTCGACTAGTTACTTATTTCTTTTGAGTTCTCGACTCATGATTTTGTGAGTTCTCGAATAGCTCATTTTTAGAGTTCTCAATCGAGTACTGTCAAGAGTTCTCGAATCATCAGAGTTCTCGACTATCTCAGTTCTCGAATCATGTATATATATTCTTGAGAGTTCTCGATCAAATTCTGACAGTTCTCTACTGAAACTAACTTTACTCTTCTCTGAGTTCTCGAACATACAAAATCGATTACAATTCTAGTCGAGTTGTCTAAGTATTATACATAGCACAGTAGAAATAACATTTCATTTCTACACTTAATTTCAAACTCAAAGAAACCCTCTCATTCTACAGCTACACTTGAACCCTTGCTATTCTACTCTCTAAAACCTTCGATTTCTTCGTTTCTCTCTTTCTATACACAACTCTATGGCATCTTCAAGCTCGAAACCTGCAACTGAAGTGTACGTAATTCCTGAAACCAACTTTCTCGCCATTGCAAGAGACGCAGATGCTAAGGCGCAGTACAAATGCTTCACTAGGTTTCTCATCGATTCCTATCTGAATGAAGCTCTGTTGGCAAACCCCACACTGTATCTCGACATTCTTGAGCAATTTTGGAAGACTGCTGACTGGGAAAATATAGCTTTGGAGGATGGTAGGTCAAAAGTGGTTGTAACCTGCAAAATCCAAGGAAAAGACATCAGTTTTGATGAAAATGATGTGAATACAAGTTTGAATATACCAACCGAAGAGTTTAATGAAGAACCTACTGAAGATGATCTTCTAGATTTTCTGGACTTCATTAGGTATGCTGATAATCTAAAGAGAGGAGTTGATGAGAAGTTCAAGCTGGGTAAATTAAACAAGAAGTACATGAGAAAGGAATGGTCATTCCTGTTTGATACCATCCTAAGAGTCTTCACCTGCAGAAAAACAGGGTTTGACCAGATAAGCCTCATTGCCTTGAAGCTGGCCTACTCATTAGCATACAACCAAAAGCTCAATGTTGGAAAGCTAGTTCTTGGGGAACTCATAACCAGGATTCCCAAGAGAGGTAATGAAATTTTCTTTCCTCGCTTTATTCAATTAATTCTCAATTATAAGAATGCTGGTTTAATTGAATTGCCTGGAATGAACAAACAAAGAATTGGCTACTCCAAATCCATGTCAAAAATCATTTTTGCCACATTGGATAGGAGAACCACTGTGAATGTCCCTCTCATAATCACTCCTCACATGAGGAGTGTGTTTGAGGGATATCCACTAGTGCAGCCTAAATATGGTTACCTTGATACAGTAGGAGGTCCTAAGGTTGCAGAAGTACCAAATGCACCTAACCCAAGGACTTCCAACCCAACTGCTAGCCCTTCTTTGAAATCCCTAGATGTTAGCAAACCATCCTCTACATCCTCTCAACAGGGTGTAGTTGCAAAGAAGAAGAAGGAGAAAGCTGTTAAGAAAAGAGTGTTAGAAACAGTTGTAGAAAATGAATCAGATGAGTCACCTGTGGAGCCTTTGACCAGGAGAAAGAAAAATAAAAAGGCCACAACAGACCACTCTACATCCTCTCAACAGGATGTAGAAGTTAACAAGGGATTAAACCTACTTCTAGGTGCACTTTCTCAACAAGGTGCATCTATTGAAATTGGGAGTCAGCCCACTCCACCCTGTACAGAGTCTGCACCATTGCAGGAATTCACTCCTGTCAATGAAGAAGCTGTAGTTGAAAAAGAGACACACTGTGCACCAGTAGGATCTTCTCTTGAAACTTCCCCATTTTCTCAGGGGGAGTTGCCAATACTCAGTTCTACTCACACTCTACCTGCTATCTCTCAAATTTCATCTCAACCAAATGTGTCCAGCCAAACACATGAAGTTGTTGATCATCAGGACTCTTGTTTCCCTGGTGAGCCCCATTCAAGTGACTTGGTGCATGACACCTTGTTCACCACTCAGGACACTCCTTTAGATGGTGAGGGAATGCATGCTGAGGCATATCCTGATGACACCATCCAAACCACAGAGGTTCCAGGAGTTTTTACTTCAGACTCTGTGGGGGCTCAGGCATTTCAAAGCCAAGTGTCTTCACAGACATTGGGTAATCTGGGGGACCTCCACACCATGCAAATGGCATCCCCTAGACACTCCCCAGTCATTCAAAGACTGTCTCCTCAGGAGAATTCACCTATCCATCCAGTGTCTAATGAATCATCTGAGAAATTGGATGAGGAAATAGATGCTGAGGGGACTACTGTCACAAGTGGCCCTAGCTCTCACTCTCTGTCACAATGGCTGGAACCTGTGCAACATGACAGGGATTCAGGACCATCATTTCTTGGTGGGTCACTTTCTGATGAGAAACTAAAGGAATTGTATGGAGATCAGTTGGAGGGCTTCTATCACATTGCTCAGCAGCTTGTGACTTCTCATTTGCCAAACAAAGACTATGCTGCAATCATGCTTGAATATGCAAAAGATCAGGAGGAGTTGAAAGAAAAGAATGCAAATTTGGATGAAAATGAAGGTGAAAATGTGGATGCCTGGCTGGATGGTAAATCTGCAGTTAGCATGCAAGAAGTTTTGGAGTGGACTAGACAGAAGTATCTCACTTCTCTTGGATCTTGTGAGAAGATTTTTACTCCAAGTGCCATGTATGATGCAATTCATGAAGCTGCTAAAGTCCAACTGCAATCAAATCACTATCTTGCCAAAGGTGTACAATCTGAGATAGATGATCACAGAGCTAAAGTAGAGGGCACCTTGAGAGCAATGGAAGACAAACTGAAGCCTGGAGGTCTCCTTGCTCACACTTCAAGAGGAGATTCAGGAAAGTCCTCCCTTCTTCACACCAAAATAGACTCTATGGAAAAGGTGTTTAAGGAAATGGTTCAAGGTCACACAACCATCATAGACAATCAAAGGAGAATAAACAGTATGGTTGAAGTTCTGTACAAAAACAGGCATGCAGATAGGCTGCCTGAGGATGTGCCTCTACACACCTTATCACCTTTCCAAGTGGACCTCTACTATCAGTCAAAGGCCAAGGATGAAGCTGCAAAGGCCTCCACCATTGATACCTTAAATGCCAGAGTGGATTCTCTCACATCCACAGTTTCACAAATTGTCTCAGATGTTCATAATCTAAAAAATGAGTTTGTCTCTACTTCTGCAAATCAAGGGACTTCTCTTGCCAGCATCTCAGCACAACTCACCTCTCTACAATCCCTCATCTCCAACCTAAGCACATCAAGTCAGGCTCCTCCAGCACCTTTGCCAACTCCAAGCTGGACTCAAATTAAGCCAAGTCATTCTTCCTTTCTCCAAAGTCAAGATATCAACCCTAAGGGGGAGAAGGAAAGGAGAGAAGAAATAGAGGCTGAAAGGCAAAAGGCAGTTATGAGAAAGCTCAGGAGTGAAATTTTAAAGCCCAACTCTGACAAGGAGTTTCTTGAACTTCTGCATCATATCAAAAAGCAAGTCCAGGGAAATCATTGGAAATATAAGAAGATGCTTGAAAATGCTATTGTTGCAGTAAGGGGAGTTAAGGTTGAACAGAATGGACAAATGTTCAAAGAGCCACTCATTCAAATGGAATCTGGCTACTTTAAAGTTTCAGTTACTCTATTCCAAAGGCTTTCATATACTGAACTGGAATGTCTGTACAAGGGAGTGGAGTTGGTAACCCAGGAAGATGAAGAATTGAAGAAGAAAATATTGGGGCCTCTCCTACCTCTTGCTCTACCTGAATCCTACTGTAGTCCAGATGGTGTGATGTATATGGCTAGAGAAGAAAAACTTGCTCATTTCAGGATCCCTCAACATCTCAATTCAGGCAACAGAAGTCAAATTATTAACCTAATTGAGTTGATTGAAAAGAAGAAGGTGAAGCAGATAGAGGACAATGAAATTGTAGTGAAAATGAAAAAGTTTATCTCTGGACAAATCTCTGAATTTGCAAAAGAAGAATTGAAGAACAAAAAGAAAGATGATGACAATGAGGATCAGGACAAGAAGGATAAAAGGTCTGAATCAAGGAGTTATAAGGAAGGAAAGGGAGAAGACAAGAAGAAGAAGGATGAAGACAAGAAGAAAAGAGACAACTCTGAGGACAACAAACAGTATCAAAGAAGAAATTCCTCTAAGCAGCAAGCTGCTGGCACTCATTCTAGTTCACCTACCAAATCTCAGGGTACTAGTGTGATGTCAACAGTTTCTGAAACTGCAACTGCCATCAAAACTAAATCTCCAAGAAGGATGTTCATGAAAGTTACTGCACATGGAGTGATAAGGAGGGAAATTAAAAAGGAACAGTCAAAGAAACTGAAGCCAAGCCAACATCTCAAAGTCAACACTGCCACATCAACCAAATTCAAGAACTCTACTAGCTCTTTGCTAGTAAGATGTCCTAAGTGGAGAAAACAACTCATTGTTCCTGATAAAGGTCTACCTATTAAACCTATTCAAGAAATTGCTGAAACTGACAAGGTGAGGATCAAAATGTGGAAGGCTGACAGAATTGTCAAGGTAGAAGTCAGAGACAAGAGGATGTTTGTTACTAATGTTGATGGAGAAGAAAGAGGATTTCATCATGACAACAGTGATGCTACCACTCATGACATTAGGAGAGTGATTAGCCTGTTTGACAAGAAATGCATGATTAACAAGCTGAGAATGATGGAAATGGCTCAGTACTTGGAAAGGAAGTATCAGAAAAAGACTGACAAGGTAAGATACATGGAGGAGATGATTGAGAAGAAAAGGAGGGAGGAGGAGAGAGTAGAGCAGTTGTCTGAAGAATTGAGAAGACAGGGTAAAAGTAGAGTGTTCAAAGATCCTGACAGAGTTGAATTCAAACTGAGAAGTGGAGTCACTGTCAAAGTTAGACTCAAGTTTGTCCAAGACTATCCAATGCTCACTCTACAGATTGCTGCAGACATGCTGAAAGATGCAATTTTGATTGAGGAAATCATGGCCAGACAAATGATACTGCAGGCAATTGAAGAAAACAGGGCCAGGCAAGAAAAGGAAAGAAAAGAAAAATATGATCAGGCAGCTCATCAACAACAACAATATAGGTAGGCTTGATATCTTGTATTAATTTGTAAAATTCATCATTTTCCAAATTGGGGGAGATTGTTGGACTTAAATCAAGCCTAGCCTATTTAATTATCTGTCTTGCTGTAACTTAGTTTGTGCTTCTGTAATAGACTAGTGACTTAGTAATTCATGTGTAATTTGTAACTAGAAGTTTTCTCTGTTTATCTTCAAATTGTAAATTAAGTCAGAAATAAAGTCAGTTAGAAGATTCAAATTGAATCATGCAACCAGACAAAGAAGACTGTGAAGAAAATAAAAAGAGAAGTTATCTGAGAATTCTACTAAGGCAAGTTACTTGGTCGAGAAGTCAGCCATTCGAGAAGTCAGAACTGTGGAAACATTTCGAGAAGTCTCAAAACTTCTATCTGCTTAGTACTCGATCGAGGAGTCAGTCATTCAACAAGTCAGGTATTGAATCCAGTCGAGAAGTGTCAATTATGAGGCATTCGAGAAGTGAAAATAAACAATTCGAGAAGCTAGCAAATGGAGCATTCGAGAAGTGATAAGGCTGAGTCATTCGAGAAGTCAATATCAAGCATGTATTCGAGAAGTCTAATCTGATCGAGAAGTCATCAAGCTGAGTATGCGATCGAGAAGTCTAGACGTTCGAGAAATCAAGTATTCAGGATCAATCGAGAAGTCACAGCTGTTCGAGAAGTCAATCTCCTTGACTTATCGAACCAATTTCAAGAAGAGTACTCGACTGCAAAAGAAGCTAGTTTCAAGGAAGAATTGCAGAACAAGACAGATGATGTTGCAGCTCTGTGTATGCAGGATAAGTCAAACCTGCACAGACAGAGACAAGTCTACAATGTAGCTGGGAAGATAAGCCAAGAAAAGTGACAGAAGAGATAAGGCAGGATGGAGCAGACTGTCACTACAGTGTTAGCTAGAAATAGTCATTAGTCAAATGTAAAGCAATCTCTGTCTATTTCTAGTTTTAGCTAAACTGTCTCATGTGAGCATGTGCACAGGACATGTTGTCTATATACTTTATGCACAGCCACATTTGATAGTGTCTTGAGCATTTTTACAATAGTAAGAATCCCAGAACAAGAAGCTGAAATTCAAACTGAATTTCAGATTGTAGCAAAGATCATTCTAATACAAAATTAGATTGAAAGTTACATCTGTGTCTATATTATTTCCTGTTATATGTCTTGATAAACACCTTCGTAATTCCATCTGTTCTTCAAGCTTCGAACAAGTTCTTTTCAAAAACAAGAAAATTTTTGAAGTATACATTCACCCCCCCCCCTCTGTAACTTCTGGGCCTCTAAATTCCTAACAATATCCTCTAATTGAGTTTCATGTTTAGAACAAATGATATTTAATTCATCTAACATCTCATCAGAAGTGAACTTTTGGTACAACTCATGAAGTTCTCTATTACTCTCATACTCTAACATAACATCATGTTCAAGAAGATACTCAATTAAATTATCCTCAAGATTCGACCAAGACAAAACATCAGAAATGAAATTAACTCCTACATGTTGGTCATATAGATCATTAGATTGACTTCCCACATTAAAAATATTAAGATCTAGAGTCATGTTTCCAAAAGTTAGTTTCATCGAACCATTCCTACAGTTGATCAAAGCATTGGAAGTAGCAAGAAAAGGTCTTCCTAAAATGATAGGAATTTGATTTTTGAAATTTTTGACAGGTTCAGTCTCGAGAACAATAAAATCCACGGGAAAGATAAAATCACCAACCTTAATTAAAACATCCTCCACTATGCCCTTAGGAGTTTTGATAGAACGATCAGCTAACTGAAGAGTGACATTAGTCTTTTTAAGCTCACCTAAACCCAAAGTTTGATAGACAGATAATGGAAGAAGGTTCACACTAGCTCCTAGATCAAGTAAAGCTTTGTCAATGAAAGTATCACCTATGACACAAGAGATTGTAGGACAACCAGGATCCTTATACTTCACAAGGATTTGATGCGATATGATAGAACTAACAAGAGACGTTAGGAAAGCTTTCTTAGGAACATGAGTGGTTTTTTTATGAGTACACAAATCTTTTAGACACTTAGCATAAGATGGAATTTGTTGAATTGCATCTAAAAGAGGAATGTTGATCTTGACTTGTTTAAAGACTTCTAAAATCTTATCCAATTGAGGAGATTGTTTGTTTAAAGTAAGCCTTTGAGGAAATGGGGCTTTTGGCTTGAAGACTTTTTCAGAGATGGGTTTTGAAGGTGGTTCATCATATTTGAAAGGTTCACTAGATTGCACTACTACTTCAAAATTCTTAGGAAATAAGGATTGGTCAGGACTAGGATTTAAGAGTAAAGGATTTGGTTCAGAAGTGAGTTTTTCTTCCTCTTGAGTATTGAGACCAGCATGATTGTTGAATTGATTACCGGACCTAAGAGAGATAACAGAATTGACATTTTCATGAGCTTTTTGGTTTGGATGAAATTTAGGATTAACCTCAGGTTGACTAGGAAATCTGTTTTTTTCTCTCTCACTGATTGTGTTGGCTAACTGACTCATTTGAACCTCTAGTTTAGATATGGCTTGAGTATTGGAATTTAGTAACTGCCTATCTTGGGTCATAGTTTGCATGAAAGCCTGTTGAGATTGAGTTATATTAGCTTGGGATTTCAATAACGCCTCAATACTCTTTTCCAAGAAATTCATTTTCTTATCAGTTTCATTAAAACCAGGAGGATTCGAAGGAATTGAAACAGAAGTTGGATATGGGCCAAAGTTTTGAGTAGGAAAAGAATTAGGATTTTGAGTTTGATATGGACCAGAAGGGGAATTTTGAAAAATAGGTTGAGATGGTTGGTTATATTGATTGTATTGACCTTGGTTCCATGAGAAATTTGGGTGATTTTTTCAACCAGGATTGAACGTTGGTGCAAAGGGGTCATTCCTAGATTTCGTTTGAAACATGGCATTAGCTTGTTCAATGTCAGGGCAATTTTCTATCACATGATTACATGAGTTACAATTTGCACATGCAGATAATTGTGGAGAAACTTTGTTGGTTTCTAAGGCTTCTAATCTTCTAGTGATTGTAGCTAACTTAGCTTCAGTTGCAAGAGAACTGCCAATTACATGTATGCTTTTAGAGGAGCTAGGTTTTTCGATTTCTTGACTTGGTTCCCTAGTTGACTCCCACAACATTGTTTTTTCAGCTAACTCCTCAAAAAATTGCCAAGCTTCTTCTTCATTTTTATCCATGAACTTACCTTGACACATTGACTCTAACAAAGAAGTGGTTGGGCTATCTAAGGCTTCATAAAGAATTTTACAAAGTCTCCATTGTTCTATACCATGTTGAGGACATTGGGACAACAGATTTTTAAATCTATCAAAATATTTCCAAAAAGACTCATTTTGGTTTTGTTGAAATTGGTTGATTTCATTCCTAAGTTTGTTAGCCTTATGGTTTGGAAAATATTTTTTTAGAAATATACCTACAAATCCCTCCCAAGTTGAAATAGAATTAATGGGTAGACTATATAACCATTTTTTAGCATTTTCTTTAAGAGCAAAGTTGATAAGTCTCAATTTAATGGAGTCATCAGTCAATTGTTGAATTTTCTGTAAGGCACAAACTTCCTCAAACTCTCGGATGAAAAGATATGGATCCTCGCCCTCTACCCCAGTAAACCTAGGTAACATGCTAATGTGATGAGATTTGATTTCAAAATTATTACCATTTACTGTTTGTAGGACAATGCATGAGGGTTGGGCGGAACGAGTAGGATAACAGCGATCTCTAAGTGGGATAGACATGACTTATAAGTAAGCAAATAAGCACGTAGCAGACAAGAGATAGAACTAAAGACCTAAAAAAATACAAAAGAAAAATCCTATGTCTATATTAACCTAGAGAAATTCTAGACCTGCTCCTAACTTTAAGATAATACTAAGAGTCACAAATCTAGAAATATTCAAACCGATTGGCCAGGCAGATGGAAGCATTGCCAATAGGCTAACCACCTTTCTAGACACCAATCCAAATTGGCCAGGTAAGCTCTCGCTTTCCTAGACACCAAAAGTAAGAATACGTAAAGATTTATTTCGTCTTAGGTTCTCTTCCTAAGTGAGCGCGAAATCCTAGGGGCCAACGTCTACTTGATTTTATTAAGGTAAGGGGAATGCAAGATGAAGTTTTAGTGATTTGTGGGCCAAGGAAAAGGTGATGAAATCCCTTACCTTATCTTGTAATAGGGTGGCACCCTTAAGATTGATTATATGAATGCAACACAAAAAAAAAGGAAATAAACAACTATGGATGCACTATACTACGTGAATTAATCTAAATTGTACGTACCTCTTTTCTCCAGCAATCACCACAATTATAAGATGGAAAGAAATAAAATACAATAAAGAAAATCTAGATGATGTGCTCCTATGAGAGATATGAATGATGCAACAAATTGGTTTTTAATAAGACAAATAACTAACTAATAATTTTTTTTTTGATTTTTTTTTAATTTTTTTTTTTTTGGATTTTGTTAATATTTGTGAGAAAAAATAAAATTTAGAGAGGTAATACGGAATACCGAAAAGTGCTTTCCAAAAATTTCTAAGGAGACAACGATGCCTTCTAACGATCTTCTTGTCCAAACTTTTCTCCGCTTCACAAATCCCTAAAAAAAATACAAAGAAAAACAAGAAACTAATCCGAAGAATTAAATATTAAGGAGTAAAAATTACCAATAGTCTCCGGCAGCGGCGCCAAAAACTTGATGTGTAAAAAATACTGCAAGCGCACAGTGGTTAATTGTAGCAATCACAGGTCGATCCTCAGAGACTATGAAACTTCCAAACCCTAATAAATAAATCAGGCAGACTAGACAAATAATGTTGAGATGAGATTTGTTTAACCTAATAAGTAAATAAAATCAAATAAATATGGAAAACCTAGGAATCCGAATCCATCAATTAATCACAATTAATATCCAACTTGCCCTAAAAATTAATTCTCTTTCTTCAAAAATAAATATCAATTAACGAGACAAGCATATACTATGAAACTTATTATCTAACAATAACCCATCAAAACTTCATGGAGCAAGCATAAGCTATGAAAAATAAATTCGGTAACAATAATATATCAAAATCACTTTGTTAATTAAATAATTAAGCACCAAGAAAAATTATGAGAATCAAATAATAAGAACAAACAAATACTAAAAATAATCAACTAACTTCATCTTCATCCTATGGCAAGAGAATTAGCTAGACATGATTGAAGAAGAAAACAAAGCAACTAATATAAGACATGCAAATAACAAATAACATAAAAAGTGTTTGAGAGATAAAAACTTGTTTGTATTGAAAGAGAAAAAAAATAAAAGTACTCTACTCCTACTCCTAATTATTGAAAACTAAACTTAAAGTTAAGGTACAAGATCCATGTCTTGAAATACAAGAGAGGAGACCCATATATATAGGGGAAATAATATAGGTTTTCTATATCGATTACAAATTGAATTCTAAATATTCTCTTCTATTTCTTTTTCTTCTCCAACAAGCATTCGATTTTATCTCCTTTTTCTTTGCCTCCAAGTAATTCCACCTCCTTCCTTGTATTCTCCTTTTTCTGCTACAATTCTGATTTTAATTAATTTCCTACAAAACAAAATAAAAATAATTAATTAACTAATAAAATTACGAAAATAAACATAAAATAGGTATTAAAAATGTATTAATTATGGACCTATCACACACTCACCAAAATCGACTTATTAAATTTCACATTACCGCATTCCCTCAACTCACAAAACAATCCAATAGCATCACTATACTTTTCATTCGAAATATACCCAGAAACCATAGCACTACAACAAACATCATTCCTGTCATTCATCTCATCAAACACCTTCCGAGCACAATCGACATGCCCATTTCGACAATACCCACTAATCAAACTAGTATAACAAACCACATTCCTATTCAAACTTCCATCAAAAACTCTAAATGCTAATCCAACTTCACCTACCAAAGCATACATATTTATAAACGAACTAACAACATAAACATCACAACAATGCCCAAATTTCACAACTTGACCATAAATTTGACACAATGTATACACAGAATTGCAAGCTTTAGCTAAAAATGGGAAAGTACGAGCATTTGGGTCAACTCCAAGACTCCTCATTTTGGTATAAACTGAGAGACCCATTTCAAGATTTGAGGTTTTAGAGAAGCCCATGATCATAGTATTGTAATCAAAGATTGTAGGGTTATGAATTTGATTAAAAAGTTTGTGTGCATAAGTGAAGTTAGATAAGGCACAAAAAGCAAAGAGTTGGCTGGTGACGAATGAGAAGCGAGAGAGACCAGAGGTGGTGAGTTGAGCGTGGATTTGTTTGAGTGTGTGAGAGGATTTGCATGATTTAAGAAGATTAATATATGGTGAGGGGTTTGTTGAGAATGGTTTGATAATGTTCTTACTCCTCATATAGTCTTGTACTCTTGTATAGTAAAACATGCATACACGTGCTTAGAGAAATTGAATTTGCAAGTCAAAAATTTATAGCATTTCTTTAGTAGCATTCCTGCCCCTCCCCCATCTTCATCTGCATCCTATAATTATAATTACGAGGATCAGCAATAATAGGATTTATTAAATAATTATAATAAAATTTAATATATTTATCTAATTTATTATAATTAATATTATTTAAAAATATTTTATAAATATAAATCAAATTTTATAAATAATATCAATCTAATATTTTATAAGGATTAATCGAGAATTTATCGGCGATTTTTGAAAAATTGACCGATTTCTATGACACTGGGTTTAGCTAAAAATTGCACTATATTCAATTTTTTATTTTAAAAATTACACTATATTTAATTTCTTATTTTAAGATATTAAAAACGAGTCTCCAGATTTACTATTTATTTCCTATTTTATATAACTTCTTTTAAAATATAAAAAATGAGACTCCAAATATAAAGATTTATTATTCATTCCCCATATTATATTTTATACAACTTTTATACGTAAAAGAGGAGTGAAAAATGATAAAATAACATTTAATTAAACTTATAAAAGGAAGTGAAAAAAATAAATAATAGAAAAATAGAAATAGAGTTGAGGAATGGGATGTAAAATTGTTTTAGAAAATAAATAAAATTTGAGAATAATTTAAAAAAATAAATTTTTGGGATGGGATTGAGTAACCCAGTATAAATTCTCAACAAAAAAGAAGGGAAAACAATGTATAGTAAGGACAAAAAATGAGATCAACGGATGGAAAATGCAATGTCATATGAAAATGACGATTCATGTACATGTGTTGGTATTAAGTGCAATTGTACTAAAAATTAAGAATGAGAATATCTCATATCTTTTTTATTTTTTGGTGACTTTTTACTGCCCTTAATTACCGGAGAATCACTTGACTTTGGAAAAAAAATTGAGAAGAAGAAGATCAAGTAGAGTTTTTGTTTATTGTTGTTACAATATGAAAATGAGAAAGTCTGATCACCTTTTACATGATCGAATTTCATGTTGAATGCTTTAATTAAAAATGAACATTATGCTCTATAAGTTTGTCAAATTAACCACTTGTTAGCCTTTTTCTTAATTTCCTACTATGTACCTTAGCCTCATTACAATCTTTAACAAAGACCTTTTAATTTGTGCATTCATATATACAAAGTAATGGAGATTTAGTGGACAACCAAACCTATGATAGCAAATGACTATTGATTACACTTGAGTGATACATTTATACCTAAACACTTGTGTGATTTGAGAGTTATGTGAGTTTTCTATCAATGACATGCTACTTATTAAATTCAACATTGATGTATATTTTATGATATTTTTGTCTATCTAGACAGTGTGTGCATACTTGGATAGTTGTGCACAAATGATGCTTTAACTGAAAATACTTATCTGTTCTAATTGTGTAACTGAGTTTACATGTGTGGAATATTATGATTTTGTTACATACTTGAGACTTGACAGAAAAAAATGGACTTTGTGGGTATATTAACTATAAACCCTCATGAGACAAAACTCGTTCTACTAGAGCTGCCTAGAGGTTTAACGGTTTGTTGCATATACTCAATGCAATTGTGTCATATATGAAAGTGGTGCTAGTTAGTTAATATTTAGTTTTAGTTCTTTTATTTACCGAGGACGTGCAAATACTCATTGTGAGGATGTTTGATAGAATATATATATATATATATATATATATATATATATATATATATTCTATAGGATTTTTATTCTCATATTTATTGTATTTTGCATTAATTAGATATTTATTTAATAGATTTTAATGTTTTATTACAGAAAAGAGTAAATTCCTAAATTTGGAAGAATTTGAGCTTAAAGAACTATTTTGGATTTAAAATAGAAGAAAATTTATATTTATTGGCTTCACAAGCTACTAACACTATTTGAGCCATATCTTAAATTCCAGAAATCAGAATTGGACGATTTTATAGACCGCACGAAGTTTATGAAATTATCTTTAATTAAGAGATAGTCCAATAAATAAAAGCCAACTGGATCAGTCTAGAAACTGAGAAGTAAAGTCGTCTACGAATTTTACATGCAGAATTCTGTTAGGTCCCGAAGTATCGTAGAAGGGGGGGTTGAATACGATACTCACTAAATAAAAAAATTCTTTCTAATTTTTTGCGGATAAATAATTTAGAGTTCGGTTAGTGGGTTCGAGTTCATGAGGTGAAAAGTGTTTAGGATATTGAAATGAGGAACACAAGATTTTTCAAAGAGATATATTCGATATATAAATCTTGAAGAGTTTGTTACACTCCGATAATAATAACCGGCTACAAATCAAGAATAGTAAAGTTCTTGCTTCTACAAAAATATACAAGCCAAATCATATACAATATTTGTATCTATAATTTTGTCTAAGGATTTAACTATCAGAATTATTTTATAATGATCCTTAAAATATTACAAGATTTAACCGGACATTAACAAAACACTCCGGTAAGGAGTAACAGATATATCTTGATTTGTTTTGATTTATGTGTATATTCTTGGGTGTGTTCTTCTCTGACAATATGAATTGAAAGAGACAGACCAGAACTCTCTTGATTATTTGCTCTGCTGCTTTATGTAGACTTATATACCTTCATCAAATATGTGGTTGAATATTAACCAAGTAAAATGTCTTAGGCAAATTCTAATGAAAAGCTAAGTGGTTCCCCATACATTGCTTGCCTTGTATAGGAGTAAGTTGCGCCTCTTGTACTTATAATATTAGCCATTAATTGAAGTTGCGCCTCACACATGAATTCCCTTGTATAGGAGCAAGTTGTGCATCTTGTACTTAGAATATTAGCCATTTAACTCTAAGTGGCGCCCATATACTAATATCCCTTGTATATGAGCAACTTAACTCTAAGTGGCACCCCATACATGGTGTTACCTTGTATAGGAGAAACTTAATTTTAAGTGGGGCCCCATACATGGTGTTACCTCGTATATGAACAACTTAACTTTAAGTGGTCCCTATACATGGTAAATGTATAGTTGCCTTAGAATTTTTCTTGATTTGAACTAAGTGGCGCCTCAAGAGTGAACACATTGTGTACCTATAGTTGAGTGGCGCATCTATAGTGTACCACAAGTGTTTTTGACTTAGAAACTTTTCTGATCTTCAGTATAGTTCAATTCTCTTCAGTCTTTCTTCCACTCTTCTCTACAATCAACTATTTTCTTCTAAATAAATAAGATAATTCTTTTCTTGATGTGTTGACGCTTAGTGCACTGATCTGGTTCACAAGAGACTAACACTGAATTAAATTCTTTTGTCCTATGTATTATTCTAATTGACATTGCCTCAGCTGTTTCATTGATTCGAACGCTGAATGTCAATAAACATTATACTTTCACTGGAATCTTTTCTGGTACTTAGACAATTTCTTCAATGCTATTACAATCTTGAATATTCTATTTTATGTTCTTCACTGACACTTGAACATATAAATGAACTTCTTTCAGTGAGTATAACTTTAAGACTGCAGATGTCTTCTTTAACCTTTGTCTTTATCATGTCTTTGATTCTTCTTGACTCCGATGCTTCGAACACTGTCTATCTTCAATCAATGCTAATACACTGAAATCTTCTAGTAACACTTTTATACTGAATCTTCAACACTTCTGAAATCCTGAAATTCTTTACATATTATTCTTCTCTGAGGCATGAACATATTTATGAACTTCAACCAGTGACCAATAATAGACTTCAAAACTTCTTCTAATGTCTTGATTCACTGTATCTGCTTTATCTTCATTTCTTTTTTATTTCCGTGTAGACGTAATATTATTTACCTGTCATGTTCTAATGTTGAGTTATCACGACTTCTGTTCATACAGATTCGCAATCTCCCCAGCAAATTCAATTCAGTTTAGGAAACCTAATTGTATTTGTTTTAAAAGTATTAAAATACTTTTTATAATAAAGATGAGTCCTGGTCCCTGACAATCAATTGTCAGGTACCGTTTACACAACAATCAATTTTTTAACCATTGGATCAATAATTCAACGATTAGGATTATAACAAATATTTTTATCACTCCTCAGAAAAAATCGCAAATAGAAACTACTATCCGCTAATATTTTTCACGGAGTATGGAAGATCCTAAAAACCCTAAAAACTCTCACTTTAGTTTTCTTTCTTTTCAATTTCTTTCTTTCCTCTTACTTTGTGCGGCGGGGTTGCCCCTCTCATCCAAAATAAAATAGTCAAGTTAGAGCATTCGTCGTGGATCACAAAAAAGTATTGGAAATTCTAAATGGCTGATTATACAAGGAAATAGAACATTGAGTTATACTAAAAATAGATGTGAGTGTTGGATGAAATGGGTAAAATTAATATGAGAATCAATGGTATTTTAATGAACTTTTGTGTATGTAATGAGATCGTATGTATTGTGTGCATAG
Source organism: Oenanthe sinensis (assembly GCA_028671895.1). Taxonomy (NCBI): domain Eukaryota; kingdom Viridiplantae; phylum Streptophyta; class Magnoliopsida; order Apiales; family Apiaceae; genus Oenanthe; species Oenanthe sinensis. The sequence continues at coordinate 51,045,933 of CM053804.1, forward strand.
ATGAGAGATAGATCGAGAGAGATTAGTTTATTTATATGAGGATGTGTTTTGGGTTGATATGAAAAGATTCGACATCTTCTTCTTTCCGGCTTTTCACTTGATCATCTTCTTCTCATTCTCCAGAAGATAGAAGAAAATGTAAGGGGATGGGTTTTATGATTTCATACTATCTTCTCTTTTTTATCGAGAAGTAAGTATTGCAAATTCACCGTTCCGCGGAAAAATATTAACGGATAGTAACCCTATCTGCGGTTTTTTTTTTAGGAGTGATAAAAAGATTTGTTATAATTCTGATCGTTGAATTATTGATCCAATGGTTAAAAAGTTGACTGTTGTGTAAACGATCCATGACAATCGATTGTCCAAGACCTGGACCCATTAAAGATATATCAGATTATGTATGATTAGACATAATATTACTATATTTTAGTATAGATAGAGTATTAGGGTTAGAAAGAAATGGATGAAGGCCGTGACTTTTCCATGTGACAGGGAGAATTGAAGGTTTTCTTATCTAATTCTTTTTTATTCTTGTTTGTTTAATTATATTTAATTATTATATTAGTTATTTTATTTGTTTAATTATTAGTGAATAGTAGTTTTTAGGGCTTCAGGGGAAGCCATGTTTGCACTATGATTTTCACAGTGATTTAATTGGTCATGATTAATTCTAGTTGATTATGTTTGACTGTTTAATTTATGTAATCAGCTGATATTATGAATTAATTCTATGCTAATAGGGGTATAAATTGAGAGATTTACTTACTAGACACACACATACAATTAGCAGAATTGAATTTGAGTACGAGAGTATCATTGAATTTTTGAGGGCGTTAATGCTCGAAATACATTAACACTGCTCTAGTTACTTGATTAATTGAATTATTAAAAGTTATTAATTATGTAAATATGTTTCGAGAGTGTTAATGTTTGAGAGATGCTTGAGAGGGATTAACAAACTCTAGTTATATGACCACTTTAATTATTTTAGCTTAGAAGCGAGTTATTGTGTAAGCACGATGAACCTAATTAACCTTAGTTTCAATATATTTATTTAGTATCTATTTATTTAGTGTCACTTTATATTTAATTAACGAATTATTATTATCCTCATATATTCGTTGATCTTGAAATAATATGTGATAATTTACTTGAAATTGATAAAATCTGTTTTCTTATGGATACGACCTGCTTGCCAATATCTATTAAAAATATACATCGTGTGCTTGTAGTCATAGATAAAATAAAACCCATCAACTTGTTTTGTGGATTATATTTATAAAGGGGTTAAAATAAATGAATGAGCAATGTCGATGATGACTTTAAGGAAAATTTGGAAATTCATTGATTTAATTACTATGTGTCAAACCGATTAGGCTGTTGATATGAGTTAAGATTGAGCACGTTTGATATGCCTTAGTCGTCCTAATAGACTTATTAGTAATTTAGTAGTATCATACTTTACTAATGGTGCAATTTTTTACAATAGCCTTGTTACCTTGTTTTTTTTAAGAAAGCCTTTTTACCTTGTTAACGATTCTGTTCTTTTGTTTTCAGTACACTTTTCTTTTTAGTATGGAGGGGATCATGAGTATTCAAACCAATAATCATGGAAGAAATCAACAAAATCAAACAAAAATCTCCACAAGCACCCCTACTACTAATTACCACTTTTATCACCGCCATCATTATCACTTCCATCATCTTCATCATTTACAAGTCACCCATATTTAAATAATCACCGAATACAACTCGAAATCATTGATCCTCTAATTCTACTATATCTTGTTTCTAATTGCTTAGTGTTTCTATCTCAATCTTCTAATATCTCATTATTTTTGTATGGAAACACCGACATAATATAAATAATTAAAATTGTAATTAATAATGTGATCATGTTGTAACTATGGTCAAATCAGCAATATATTATAGAAAAAACAGGATATTATATGTGACAATCCAGATATTTTTCAAAATTTATTATTATTATTTAAATATATTATTGATTTTCTCAAAAGAGGAGGAATAAATTTTTTAATATTTTATTCCAGTTGGATGCATTTTCATATTTTTATTAATATTTTTATATTTTATTCCAGTCGATTTAAAAAAAAGTATATGTTATTTTACTAATCGAGTTAGTATCCTGAATAAGTATTTTTCTTCGGGTAAAAATTTTATTTGAGTAAATTATTTGAATATTCAAAATTTAATATTTTTTATATTTTTGAATATTTGAAATATTTAAATATTTTAGAAAGTTATTATTTTAAAATCGTTTTAAAATAATTAAATTTATATTTTCCTCATAAAATATTTTTATAGATTTTATGTATTTTTTAAAATTATTTAGAGATTAAATGTGGTACTAAAATGATTTTAGAAAATATATTTTTAAATTTTTTTTAAAAAAATTGTTTAAAAAAAGAAAAAGTTTTTATATATAAAACCTAAAACTACCCGCAACCTCTCCCCCTATTTTCCCCTATCCCTAATTTCCCCGCCCTGCTCTTCACCCGTCAAATCCCCTCGCCTCTGTATAAAAAGTTTCGGGCATGTTAATATATATATATTAATTTCATAATTTTTAGAGATTATTTTTATACTCCGTAAAGTTCCATATTTACCAGATTTTTGGGTTTAGATGATTGTGTTATCCGTTTTTCATAATTTTATGTGTATACGTATAATTTATTTTGTGGGTTATATTTGTTTACTTTATTTTAGTATAGTTGAATTGTATTGTTTGTAACTGATTTTGAGGGGCTGTGACCCCTAGAAAAGTTCATTTTACAAAGACCATATTTCAAAAAAATTCTTATAATAAAATATTTATTTCATATTTCAATTATTATTTGTTTAAAAATATTAATTAGTTAATTATTTTGGAAAAATAATTTATTTAAAATGATTAATAATTAATTAATTTGAATAATCAATTAATTTAATTATTAATTAGTTTATTCTTATTAATTAAATATTAATTGACTGTTTATCCATTTCAAACGAAATAAATATTTCTATGATCAGAAAAATAATTCGGAGGTTATAAAAATAGTTTTCAATTCTAAATTTCTTTACAAACCCGAATTAAATATTTTACGAGACTTTTTAGTGATCCATTTCGAGTCTAGAAATATTTTTAAAATGTTTAATGTTATGTTTAATTGTTTAAGTTGATAACGTCATCAAAGGTAGACGTTATAAGTTTAAAGTATGAATTAGAATTGTTAGTTTTTATTCCTTTTTGTTTGAGGATTAATTTTTTTATCCCGGGGATTAATTGTTTATTTATATTCGAGTCTCGAGTATTAATTGTTTATTTATATTTGTATCTCAAGAATTAATTGTTGTTTTATATTCGAGTCTCGAGGGTTAATTGGTTGTTTCAATGATTAACTATTTTAGTTATATTCTTTATTGGTGTTGAGAATAAAGTCTTGAAGATTAGATAATATTTGAGTTTATATTGTTATTTATTGCTTTGAAATGAGTTTTCTTATTAATAAGAATATGTATAAGATACGTATATAAATATAGTTAAGTTATAAACACCCGTGTAATATAGCGACGTACTTCAAGAATTAAAGTAATGTCTTATGTTTGACTGTAGAAGTATACGCACGTACTCGATCTCGATAGTTCAAACTCGTAGCAACCGCAGGAGCGTCAGATCAAAGAATTATTAAATGGTGATACCGTGAGACATAAGAAGAAATAATTATGTTACTTTGACCGTATGTAATTGCTAAGGACCAAAGACTAAGTATTTCCTTCTTGATCATCTTAAACACTATTGTTTATGTTCTCATTTATTCGTATCATGACAAATAGTTATTGTTCAGAGCTATTTGTGAATCTTAAATATTTTTATGGTATAACAGAGTTATTTGATACTAGTACCCTTGATATTGGAAGTCGATTATAATAAACACACCATATCTAGTGTTATCATAGTAAATAACGAGAATATTGTCTGTATTTAAAACTAAACATACATTTGATTTCAATTGCTCTATTAGATTGAAATTTATTTAGTGTAAATGGCCGCGGAGTAGGTCCAACGCAGTTTAAGGCGCAAGTGGCCATGTAATAGGTCCATCGGAGTTTAAGGAGGATATAGTAATCATTTCATCTTCATATATACTAACATTACTTGCCTATTTAGTACATATATTGAGAATTCTTGTTATAACTATGGGTATAGAAATATACCGATAGACTATAAAGAGGTCCTATCGTTTTTGAACTGATTATATGACAATAATGTTTTATTTGTTATATATAATCCATATTGCCCAGTATGGTTATTATATATTGTGATTCCGTAGATGATTCATTTATATGCAATACTGCACTGTTTCAGTTTCGATATAAACTATGATTTATTTACTGTTCGGTTTTCAGTATAAACTGATTTACATTTCTGTTCTTTATCCTGGTATTCCAATTTTATTTCAAATGCTTTATATATACTTGTTGAGTATTTCTTTGGTTCACTCTTATTTTTCATCATACACTTTTCCAGATATGACGAGAAAATATTAGTCTTTCAGAAAAAGTATATCGACGAGATTTATCCGCGTAGCTCGGAAAAAGAAAGTAAGATGTCTTTACGAAGAAATTTTAATCCAGAAGGTCTGGAGTAAGTTTTATTTATATATTATTATATTATATATAAGGTTTGGTATACAATAATGTCGACTGCTGGTATACTTTTTATCGAAGTTATACTTGTAATATAAGATTGGTTTAGAGAGATTGTTGAAATCAATTTTGGAATTTTATGGATGGGCTCACAAACGAGATTTGATTTGATTATTAGAGATTTATAATAATTGATATTTGGGATTTGGATTCTTGTTTCAAGAACTATAACCTTAAAAATCTTGGTAGTTAGGGTCGTAACTGTAAGTTTCAGATATTGAATGATTACATGGAGTTTAAAATATTGTTAAAATTTTAAGATGGATTAAATTTGAAAACAACGTTTTTTCCTGGATTTCGCCAGCAAAATTTTAGTTTTTTGTAGGTCTGGGCGAGTACCCCTCCGGTAACCGGCCAAATAAAAATTAAAGTTTGCTTTTGTTATCACTGTTTAAAAAAATTGAAAAAAATAATACAAGTCATTAACCTAATATTAATAAATTTACTATTACTTTATTTGATATTTTAATTTCGTTGCAGTGAAGAATAATACTCCGTAAAATTTATTGTGGATGATTGCAGACTAAGCATGTTGTAAAGCTAGTTTTGATTTTGTTTTGTGAGAGCTTGAAAAAAGTTGAACATTACCGCAACAAAACCTATTACTAGCAGCTTTGACTTGACCTGCGTCTTCTAGGACAACGATTCAATATTTCACTCGTACTGTGACTATAAAATAATGATATATATTAAATAAACAGTGCATGATTGGTCAGAGTATAGCAGCCAAGTCATGTGTTTTGTTTATAAAATATGCCATGGCTGCAAATATTCTAAGTGTTTCAATTATTAGTCTACAGTTATTCTATCGTATGTCTCAATTACTAAATTACAATTTCGAGAATTTGCTATGTGCTTACGCCTTGACCCCAGTATACATTTTTATTTTTATATTTATTTTAAGATAAATGTCAAAGAGAATATTTAATTCAGATTTTAATACATTAATAATAATTTATAAATTTTATAAAATAGTAGTTTGATTTTAGTTTTAGACGGTTCTCACATAATTTTTCAAAAATTCATAAATTTTAAATTGCTTTCTGATTAAAAAAATATTACAGAATTTATCAAAATCACCATTTTATAAAATAAAATAAAATTTATTAATATTTTAATAGCATCCAATTTTAATAAATATTTTAAAATTTAAATTAAAATACTATCAGAATTTAATAGAATTTATAAAATTTAAATTGAATATAACAATATTTTAATAAATATTTGAGAAACCTTATAAATACTCTCAAATTTTAATATATTTTTAAAATCCAAATTTTAACACCCCTAAATTTCTAAAATTCAAAAAATAATTAATAGAATAAATTAAATATTCGGAGTTGGAGATTTTATTTTTTGTGATTAACTATATCGGTTTATATATTCTCTATGATTTTGTTTTAGAAAAAGATTATCGTTTTAATCCTATCAGTTTATATATTCTCTGTTATTTTGTTTTAGAAAAAGATTATCGTTTTAATCATATCAGTTTATATATTTTCTGTAATTTTGTTTTAGAAAAAGATTATCATTTTAGTTTAATAACATCTAACTTTTTGGTTTTGAAAAGCTTTTTTTATCCTAATTATTAAAAACATTATGCAAAATCTGATTTCTAAATTTGCATCTACATTATGTTCTTGATTTAAATTATCAAATATTCATATATTTTATATCCTAATAACATATTTAAATTTATTATTTATTACTAAATACTAATATATATTCAAAATTTGAATTTCATTAGTAAGATATTAAAATATACTATTTATATTATTATTTTTAAAATTTCTAACAAAAAAATAAAATTTTAATTATATTAATAAAATATTATTAACATTTAACAATTATTATAATATAATATTTAAATTCAATAATATATTACCAAGAGAATAATATTGACTCAACTTTCTTCCAGAGCGTAAACAGTCAATTAAATTAGCTAACTTTTTATATAGTGGAAAGGTTTTCAATTCTGTGTGTTGATTGAAACTATCAAATAATACCTTGGGTACTAGATAAGAAAATTTTATTCGATGCATCGCCTGTTAGACTTGCGAGGCTGGTAAATTTTTCCATGTTTTGAAATTTTTTACTTTTTTCTCATCCTCTCATGACAATGTAAGTTGCAATTTTTTCTACATAATCTTGATTTTCTATATTAATTTAGTTTTATTGCTTATGATATGTTGTGTGATTTACCCACTCATGTATTTATTTATGTATAAAATTGATAATTTATTAGTGTACTTGAAAAAAGGCTAATAACCGGGAATTAGATCTTATTTTACAAAAATGAACTTAACAACTTACTATTATTCCCTTTAATTATTTTAGTTTAAAAAAACTCTAATTAAATTTCACATCAGGATGTCAGGTATATTTAGTATTGTTCTATCGAGATCTCAGGATCTCTATAAATATTGTTTTGTTAATTTACATTTGACAGTTGTGAAAGGTCTCCGACCAGTCCACCCTCTACTGCCGAAAAAGAGGTATCCAAGTATACATTTATATGTGTTATTCAATTTCCCATGTAGGTGTATACATATATGTATACTTGAATGAAAAAAATTAGCAAAAATAACTATAACTATAACTTTAATTTTTGAATTTTAAAAATTATAAATAAAAAAAGATTGGAAAATATTATATATTTAAATAATTTTTAATTTTTATCTTGAATAAGTCACATAATTCTAGAAACAGTAATATGAAAAACATGTTAATATAAATAAATATGTGCATCGGTACCGGCTCTCCTTTAACAAGGTAAACTACTAGTTTTAATGATTTTATTAAAGTTAATTAATTTAAATATATACACTAATTTAGTTATTTTTTACAATTGACAGTTAATTTTTATTATTTTATGCACTTTTATATTTTTTTTAGTTATTAGAGAACTTTTTTTTAGATTTTGTATAAAGCACTCCAAATCTCAGATACGGCTCTGTATACAACTAGGATTATGGGGATTATGAAATTTCAGATTTATTAAGAAGTTTTGTGTATAAAAGTTATACATTTTTATAAATATTACAAACTATTCGGAAAAACAACCTAAATCTATAAAGCATGTCTAGCTTCAGGAAGCAATAATAAAGTGAATACCACTGAAAGTAACTTGAGTATAATTGTAATGATTCTATTCATTTGTGTAAGATCTTTGATGTTAATTATGTTTTTAAAGTTGTTGATTAGATTTATATTTTAGTGTTGTGTCCTATATTTTGTTGTACAATGATATTCATAACACATAAAACTTCCAGGATATGTAAAACTAGGAAGTATATTAAATTATCGATTTTTATCTAATTACTAAACTCGTATAATTGTTTGACCAAAGCCATTTTATTATTTTCATATCCCCAATTTAATTATTGTTTTAGGAGATTTTGGAGCTTTCAAGCTCAACGCTGAAGATGCTCCAATAAGTCTGGAAGTTTTTCATATTTAGCTGTCCTGATAAGAATATGGAATTCTAGACTTATTAATTAGTAAGACACCGCCACCTAGAGAATCAATGGTGAAGAAGGCGTTGGAGATGTGGTCACAAAGTATGTAAGCAGCCTAACGGATTTATCCATATGAGTTATTACCGACAAAAGATGAAGAATATATTTAATGTTAAAGTTTATTTTTCTCCGAGAAGGGATGGTAGTCGGAGGGAGCGACAAAGGTAGCTTATATAAAAAGCGTCCTTTTTGGTATTGAGCGTGTTGGTCTGAACGAATTTTGCATAGTATTTTGCATAGTAGATCATCCAAATGTGTTCAAAAAGATTCCTAGTTGTTGAGTCTACTTATTACCTATAATATATATGTTGTATAACTCAACCCTAACTATTAGAGTGTTATTAATTTTATCTTTTGTTGCAGTAAAATCAGCTGATGGAGGTGGCAGCTCACTCTTGTGTATAAAGAAAATGCAATCAGTTGGAATAGAACATAACAACTTTTGGGTCTTAAAGCTTGTTCACTTGTGTGTTCTTTGATAATTGGGAAGGAAATCCACAGTCAGGTTATCAACAGTACATATAGGTTAAATATTGTTGTTTAAACATCGTTTATCGACAAGTATTAGGAAATGTGGTCAAGTGAAAGTTGGAAATCATAATTCATAAAACAACAATTATATTCAAATATATGATCCCAATTACAAGAACGATGGCAACCAAAACCAATTAACGAAACAAATATGAAAGTCAAATCAACATAAGAAAACTTAGCTATCACTGTCGATTTATCAATTAGTGAATCCAACAAAAGAATCAGCTGAGTCACCAAGCCCTTCGAGAGGACTCACCTAGCTGTGTTGGGATATCGTGAATTCACTTCCGGGATAAAACAACATCACAATATAGGCACAGACCAGTAAAGTGTAACGGCGACCACAGTTCGCCCAAAATCTATATATTGTATGTATGTATATGTGAGAGGGTGAGAGAAAAAACCAAGAAGAGAAGAGAGGCTCTCGTTTTTCTTATTACTTATTTTTCACAAAAATAATGTATATATATCTCATTCTCTTTCTCTATCCAATCTTATATATATATATATATATATATAGGCAAAAGTTATATGGAGAACCTTATTTGGAGTATTAATTAGAGAACATATATGCTCTGCATCATATTCTGCTTATTATATATTGCAGAATCTAATACAAGACATATATGTTCTCCAATTAATACTCCATTTTTAGGTTCTTCATCGAACAAAAATCTATATATATATATATATCAATTATAAAATACCAATATATATTATATTTTATATTTCTATATGAGCCTTAATTATTATAATAAAATAATAATCCTTACTCGTATAATATATATATATATATATATATATATATATATATTATGTACTCCCTCTGTCTCATTTTATTTGACTGGGTTTTTATTTTAGTATGCCCAAAAATCTGTCATCTTTCCTTTAATATAGATTTAAATTTCACTCATACCCCTATTAATTATGCATTGATAATATACTATTTGTATTTATGACAACCCATATATTTTCTAAAATTTATTATTATTTAAATATTTTATTGGTTTTCTTAAAAGAGGAGGAATAATTTTTGTATATTTTATTCCAGTTGGATGCATTTTCATATTTTTATTATTATTTTAGTAATTATTTCAGTTCAGTGGGACTGAGTTCGGTTTAAAAATTTTATATTATTTTACTGATCGGCTCAGTATCTCGAGTCGGTATTTTGTTCGGGTGAATATTTTATTTGAGTAAATTATTTAAATATTCAAAATTTAGTATTTTTATAGTTTTAAATATTCAGAATATTCAAATATTTTGAAAGGTTATTATTTTTAATTAGTTTTAAAAATAATAAAATTTATATTTTTCCTATAAAATATATTTATAGATTTTTGAGATTATTTAAAATTATTTAGAAATTAAATGTGGTATTAAAATGATTTTTTTTAAAAATATGTTTTATAATATATAAACGTTTTTAAGTATTAAATATATATATATATATATATATATATATATAACCCCTCCCCCACCTAATTGTTCCCCCTGTTTTACTAGCACAGCCGCTAGTCTCTGTATATATTTTCTCCCTGCCTTCTTTCTCTTAAACAGCAGCCGCGCAACATCCTTTCTCTCGTTATGTTTCTTATGTCTCCTTTGCAGTCTCTCTTTCGGTACATATTCATATATATTTAAAAATTTATAAATTCATTACTTATAAACCATTCATCCAATATTTGATATCTATATATTTAAATGACCAGCGTTTTAAGGCCTACGCTTAAGTATAAATTTTGATAAGTTTTGAGAATGTTATTTTCTGAGCAGGTTTTCCTTTTTAATTTATTTAGCAGTATAGAAATGAGATTTGATGATGGTGATCAAGCTAGGAGGCAGTACAACATGTGTTTGCGCTTGAGTATTAATCTCGGATTTTTCTGAGAATATTTTTTCGGACATTAGAAAAGACTCGTGGTGTGTCCGTAATTGATCTTTTTGTAAAGATTTTAAGATTTTAATTTAGCACTCGTAAATATTAGGGCATGTTAGTTTATATATATTAATTTCATAAATTTTAGAGATTGTTTTTATACTCTGGAAAGGTCCCCGTTAATGGGATTTTGGGTTTTGATAATCATGAAAGGTCCTCGTTAATCGGATTTTTGTAATAAATAATGGGGATATGATCTGTATTTAAAACTAAGCATACCTTTGATTTCAGATGCTCTATTGGATTGGAAAAAGATTGCATATGAGGCCACCTAGTTGGTCCAACATTTATTGAGGAGGATATGGTAATCATTCCATCTTCCTATAAACTAACATTACTTGCTTATTTGGTATCCATTATAGAGAATCCTTGTTACAACTATGAGTATAGAAATGTACCGATAGGCTATAAAAATGTCCTATTACTTTTGAACTAATCAGGTGACAATAATGTTTATTATATATTGTATCCAATCCATATTGCCTAGTGTGGCTATTATATATTGTGATTCTGCAGATGATTCATTTCTATGACATATTGCACTGTTTCAGTTTCTGTTCGATTTTCAATATAAACTGATTTACATTTCTGTTCTTTATTCTGGTATTCTAGTTTTATTTCAAATACTTTATATATACTTGCTGAGCATTTGTTTGGCTCACTCTTACTTTTCATCGTACACTTTTTCAGACAGGATGAGAAAATATTAGTCTTTCAGAAAAAGTAGATCGACAAGATTTATCCACATACCTCGGAAGAAGAAAGTAAGATGTCTTTACGAAGAAGTTTTTATCCAGAAAGTCTGTATATGGAGTAAGTTTTATTTATATATTATTATGTTATATATATGGTTTGGTATACAATAGTGTCGACTGCTGGTATACTTTTTATCGAAGTTATACTGGTTATATAAGATTTGTTTAAAGAGATTGTTGAAATCAATTGTTGAATTTTATGGATGGGGTCACAAGCGAGATTTGATTTGATTATTTGAGGTTTATAATAATTGATATTTGGGCTTTGGATTCTTATTTCTAGAACTATAACCTAAAAGATCTTGGTAATTGGGGTCGTAGCTGTAGATTTCAGATATTGAATGACTACAGGTGGTTTAAAATATTATTGAACATGTGATTTTATATTGAGGATTTTCACGTGACGATCAGATCCCTGACCCCGGATTTTGGGGCTTTACAGTATTATTCAAGATAAAAACTCATATTTTATGCCTATACATTAATGCAATTATAAGAGTATTATAGTTAAAATAGAGATAAAATTTATTTTTTCTTAATGTGTGTGTAAAAGTCAAATAAGTTAATTAAAATGGGACGGATGGAGTATTTCACTAGTCAAATAAAAAAGCTCAACCTCAAGGGTCTGAACATAAGAATCAAGGCCCTGAACTACCAAAAACATCACTTCCTCAAGTAAAAAAACAACCACTTGTTCAGGACCTTGCTCTTGGCTCTGAAGGTCAGCTCAGGGCCCTGAAGATGACTCAGGGGTTCCTAAACTACCCGGAATTTCCAACTTGATTTAGTGAACATTGACTAGTCATATTCAATATTCAAGAATGCCTCTTATTTATTATTACTCTATGGATTTCACTAAGAAATTATCTTAGAATCATGCATGAAAGTTTAAGTTCTCATAATAAGGAACAACCTCCAACCATTAGATTTCGGAAATTACATCAAGTATCTAATGAAAATAGGTCTCAAACTTTCCAATTTCTTAACGGTGCAGTCTGCAGAGAATTTTTTTAATGAAGACTATTATTACTTCGAATGCTATGATCGGATGTTATGCACTAAATTTGCACCCACTCGAGTCTTTCACCCGCGTTAGAAATATGCAAGCCAGTGGCGTTGTGCACCCATGTAAGATAACATTGATAAATTTGCTTTCACATTTAGTATTAGAGACACCTCTAATTGACATGTATGGAAAATTGCAGGAGCTCAGACTGGCCAAACAATTTTTTGATCTAATGTGTTTAAAAAATTTGATCTCGTGGAATGCCATAGTTGCCGCCTATGTGCAAAATGGGCAAAGTAGTCGAGGCCTGAAATTATTCGGCATATACAACCATTCTAAACCAGATGCATCAACAATTTCAAGCATCCTTCATGCCTACTTTGATATAGGTTCGTTAAGAGAGGGAAAGCAAATCCATAGCTACATTATAAAACTAGAATTTTCTGAAAATAATTTCATCACAAATTCAATCATCTACATGTATGCAAAATGTGGGGATCTACCGACCGCACGACAGATTTTTGATAGGATGTGTAACAAGGATGTCATTTAATGGAACACAATGATTATGGCTTATGGTATTCATGGATACGGGGGAGAATCGAATAATGTGCTCGTTTGGCTCTATTTAAATTCCAGAAATCTTATTTTTGAAAAAAGTAGAGTAAAGTGTAATTTTTTTAAAGTAAAATTTTATTTTTCAAAAATAAGCTCTTATTTAGTTTTAAAATTCTAAAATAAATATTTATCTTTAAAAAAATAAAAATATGTAAAAAACAAAATATGAAATAAGTAACTTATTTTAAATTTAAGGAATCTCAAACGACCCTGATATTAAGCCCAATGCAAGCACTTTTGTTTCCATTCTATCTTCCTGCAGCATTGGTGGCTTAGATGAAGAAGGATGGAAGTAGTTCCATCTGATGAAAAGGGAGTATGGAATCGATCCTCAAATGGAGCACTATGGTTAATGGTTCTATGCTTGATCTTCTGGGTCGTAAAGGAGATCTTGAGAAAGCTAAGAACTTTATCCATGAAATGCCATTGCCTCCAACAGCTAGGATATGGGAATCTCTTTATCCACTATTTGATATAATAGTGCCATGAACAACACATTTTATTAATAGGAGATTTTATATATATATATATATATATACACACACACACATATGTATATGTATATACATATGTATATGTATATTTATGTATGTAGTTACTTCATAAAAAACACTCTTATATAAAGAACACTTATATAAAAAATAAGAAAGAACATTTTAGAATCTTACATTAAAACCTATTTAGATCCTAAAATTTAACATCAATTATGATTTTTATAAATAAAAATAGAATCTAACATAAAATTAACAAATAATCATAACATAATTATGTGTAAATTTCATTTTTTTTAAATGTATATAAAATTTTATGTTGAATTCTATTTTAAATTCTGTAAAATTTGATTTTTAAAATTTAAATAAAATTCGATGTTATATTCAATATGCTAGGATTTATTGTAGTTCAATTTTGTAATTCTAATCTTAACAAACTATTTTTCATTAAAAAAAAAATAAGTATTTTGATAGTGTTGTTCCTTATTTTTTATTTAAGTGTTTTTTATATGAAATGCAACCCATATATATATATATATATATATATATATATATATATATATATATATATATATATATATATATATATATATATATATATATATATATATATATATATATATATATATATATATATATATATATATATATATATATAACTTTTCCCTATGTATACAAGGTTAAGTCCCATGGAGACCGTTTTTTTGTTAGAGACGTCGGAGACCATATATATACCACTTGCAGAACATTGCAAAATATATTATGCAAGGAATCTCCATATAACTTTTTCCTATATATATACATATACCAACAAGGTCCATAATTGCTTTCTAAATTTTTGACATAAAAAATGTATATGATAATTTTATTTTCAATATATATATATAAGAATATCTAATAGAAAATCTTTCTTCCAAATTTATATGCATCCTAATATGAGCTTGCTCAACTACATCTTGTCTTTGCAAACAATACACTACATTGAACCTTAAAACTTTATCTAAACAAAGTTGTTGCAACCGGATCACCTTGTGTACTACTTTGGTAGTAGAGTAGCATCCACTCTCCAGTTGCTTAAAGCAATATAATCACTTGCTGAGATTGAAGAGTTGAAAACAACCGAGAAAACTGATTTATACCGGTAATACATTAGTATATTTAGACAAGATGACAACATTGTTAACCTCATACCCCAACAGATGGGTTCTCTCGAGGGACTAGGGTAGGGAGTGAAAAGAAAATGGTACAAGTGTACTACTAGCTAATCTGTCATTTCAACTCGGCAAAAGATTGATTTATTAAAGTAAATACTTATATGTAAGCTAGGGTATTAACCATTTGTCGTGGACTTGAAATGAAATTCATCAACAGATGAATAAACCAGCCCTTCCTCCACCAGAACTTCGAGTGATTTCCTGCCACATCCGGAGTAAATTATTCAGGAACATGATTACTATACAAATGTGCAAGTGCATACCGGGGTGTGTGTGTGTGTGTACGCCCCCACTCCAATCAAAAGGTAAGAGAAAATACATGACTGTGTCCAATGGAAGACGCAAGCTTCGAGCAATTATATCCTGATGAACCCCAGTTTCCGGTGCTCTGATTATGTAGATGTTATATAGTCAGAATTATAATGAAATAAATAGAAAATAAGATATAACTTAAATCCACAACTACTGTTAGAGAAATTTAAAAATAAAACATGTTCACTTGCATAGACTACAAGCATAAAATAAAAGTGCATTAATTTGATTGTGGATGGTATTTCTTTTTCCTATATGCTTTTAGCTTTCCTACATAATGTCCAGGCCCAATTCAGTTGGTTAATAAACACCAATCGGGTTGGGATTTCTTTATTCCAAGAATATTACACAATAGTCTTTACAATACTTCAAACAGTATGCACATGATATCATAGGTACTTAAAAAATTTGCAGTTGTAAAGAGATACAGCAACTAAAACACTTGCACCAGAAAGAAATTAGCAAGGAAAACCAGATATATCTGATCGAGAAAAAGTGCACTCCAGTATTAAAGAGGTAAACTGATTAAACAGCTGTCTCTAACACAACTGTCAGATAACTAATCTATCTATATTGGATTATTAAAGCGGAAATATTAAAAAATTTAATCGGTCGGTATTTCAGCCATTGGGCTGTTCTTTCAATGTAATAATACATAGATTATTTAGTCTTTTGGATCAGATTGTTACAATTCATATATGGGCATTTAAAATAAGATGTTAGATGAATTATTCTTTTGGGTCAAATTAGAATAATAAGAATTTTTCAAAATTAGTTGTTATATAGTAATAATATAGACGAGTTATTCTTCCACACCAATAGATTATTTAAGGCTTGCAAATGTGTACATTTGAGGTATTATTCTTCAGTTTGGTCTAATATATATAACATGTCTATCTCATAACATAGCTTATGCCTCTGAAATTAAGAATTCCATAAACAATTAGGATAGGCAAATAGGCAATGGATAGAAATTTTATTCTCTATCAATATCATGTATAATAATCAGCACTGTGTAATTCTGATCACTGATTTTGTAGGACTACACATGGAAAACCCTATAAAAGGCAATTTGACAGCATTCCTACCACTTGTCATGAATGTGTGGCACAAGATCGCTAATAATACAAAATTATTAAGACGGCAACACATACAAATTGGTTTGATTAGGTTAGCATATACTTACACGCACTCAGGCTTCTGCAAAAACTCTAAAACCATTTTATCAGCGCCACCAAAACCACCAGTGTTGTAGTTCACACCTGAGAACTAAAAAGCAAAAGATAGCTAGAATGAGTATAAGCACGGATCAAGAATCATAGAAATATATATTTTCCCATCTGACTAACTTGATTTGATGGAGTTGCTTGATATCCCTGAAAAGGCATGCTAGCAGCTGGAGTTGGTATAAGACCTGGAGCAGGGCCACCACCCTGCACCTTAGATCAGTAAAATTCAATGTCAAATTTAACAAGCACGAAACATGAAAACCAAATTTAAAAAAAAAAATCAAAGTGAGAACATACCCGTAATTTGGTGTTGTAGTGATGGACATAAGCACACTCAACAAAGTGGTATGTTAATTCATTAAAGTCTTTCACGGGCCTGAAATTAGATGAATGATAACATTGTTGAGATATAATTTGCAAGCTTATTTTAGTTACATAAAAATTTTGAACATCACTTAAAATACTTATGAACAGTACCAATAAAATGTTGGATAAACTCAGTCAAGTTATTTGCTTACTCAGCGCAGTGAAACTTATGATGACTGGTGAGGTTCGGTATGTATCCATGCAAAATAAAACAGGCGCTGTAGAGTACAGATAACTATGATTGTTTATGACAAAGGAAACAACACACACGTGGGTTTAGTGAAATACACAGATAGACACAGCCTCGTACATAGGGAGCTTCGTGAAACCTCAGGAGTGATAAGTGAGAACAGTGTCATAAATCAGGTATACTGCACTCAAACTTGACCAAAGTACTTATATCACTTTAATTTTTGACTAGGACAGATAATATATACACACACACACACACACACAAGAAAACTTGGGCATTCTATGGGAACTATAAAGAAAAAACACAAATTTACAATAAATGAAGTGAATCATGCTTGCAATTTGCAAGCAAAAAATCAAAAATTACATACCTGATACAAAAGACTACTAATTGCTTTTTGCCCTGAAAGCCTTTCAAGTGCCCGTGAACACAAACATATATGCCATCCCTGAATACGGAAAATCAATCACAGAAAATATACAAACTAAACGCATCAGCATTATAATTCAATGTCATTAGAAAAGAAAATTGTTCAAACATAGAAATTCAAAACTCACATTATACCCTCCATTTCCTTCATGTCTGCGGATTCATTAACCCTAATCAACACAACATACACATTACATATTACCTCTCAGTGTACATCAAGAATAACATCATAACCGCAAAACCTAAATACAAACCGAAGATACTGATCAATTTTAATAAGTACCATTTAGTACAGTCAATACGTCCCGTCCCATCATCGATCTCAAGTGAAACATCAGTAACTCTCTCAGCCTTATTAACCACCATTCCCACCAACTTAACCTAGAAACGAAAAAGTCTCAATTCAACAAATATCGAAAAAACCAAAACATTCATCAATTAAAAAAACCACAAAATCATATAAAATCCCTACACTGTTGACTTCGACACCGTCAATCGAGAAATTAGACTTCTCATCACTCGACAACAACGCGGAGCTTATTTGCTTCACGGTTAACGGAAGTAGCTGCTGCGATTCGCGACTCTACCAATTATATCACACACACACACACACAAAATCAATCAATCAATCAGCTTGTATTTAACCAAAAATCCACAAGAATAAAATGAACTGTAAATATAAATCAACAAATCACAGAAAAATGAGAAAATAAAGATATAAAGATACCTTGGCGGGAGAGAAGGAGTGATCGGAGACAGATTGAGTAGCCTGAGAAGGCATAAAGCCACCGCCGGCAAAGGCAGCACTGCCGTCGAATTGACCGCCGTACATATTTCGAAACCCTAAATCAAATCCACCACTCGATCACTTGTGAATTGGTTCCCGCCTTTTCAACTTTCTCGTGTTGCCCACATATTGTGATGGGCTTATAGTAATAGCCCACAAAAAATGAAATCGTGATGGGCTTACAGCAATAGTCTACAAGAAATGAAAGCTTTCTGTTGTAGCAAATAAAATTATGACATCTGAAGAATTAAAAATTCCAATTCAGAATGAGAATAAATTAAAAAATAACGAACAGGATTCGATAGAACAAGTTTCAGGTTCAATTCCGACTCGTTTCGAGATTATTTAAAAAATATACTCATTCGTAAGCTACAAGTTTAATTAGTTAAAAAAAATAGAAAATAATATAAAAAACGTTATGGGCCCCGGTGTATATAACGAAGAACCTGTTGAAGTGGGAAATTATAGAGGCCTTGATATAAAAACAAATAGATTTGTCAATTTGTTTTTGGATCACGTTACAAATGCTAGGCCGCCATTCTACTTTTTGGTAAAATAATTAGTCCATAAAGGTTTTGCGCACATTCTAAGATGTTACAGTTGTATTAAATTACCAAATAGTCCGCCGTCTATCTTGGCCAGAGCCCAGACCCAGAGGCTCGTGAAATCTTTTAATAAAAAAACATTTTTAAACAAAATTTACAAATATCTACTCTTCAAAGCAAATTTAATAGTGTGCTTTTAAATTTCTTAGGGGGAGGGGAAAAAGGGAAGGGGAAGAAAATAAGGAAAATAAGGGATACTTCTCCGTTTTATCTAATGTTTTGTACCCATATATAATATTATTTATTAATTTAAAAAAAAAAATCAAATAAAAAAATTATATTTAAATGTATATTTTAAAATATATCAAAAAATGATTTATTAAATTATGTTTTTTATTATCATTAAAATACATATAAAAATTCAGATATACAGCTAATTGAGGATGAAAGAAATAAATTATTATGTGAAATAATTTTTACCAATCGTCTTTGAATATAAGAGGGAACTTTAAAAAAAATTATCTTTCTTCTTTTCGCTCCTCCGACGAAAATTTGAGCACCCAACTAAACAATCCTCATGTTCTCTTTTCTCTGTTTTTAGTTGAAATCATTCAAATTACAATGTAAAAGTCGTAGTAATTCCAATACACGGATTTTTTTTCAAAACTAGAAATTTAACAAATACACCGCCTTAAGTAATATATTTTCATCGATTTTTATAATTTAAATATACAAATAAAAAATTACTCCCTTCATCCCTGTTTACATGTACTTTTTTAAAGTCAAATTAACTAATATTCTTTTATAATTTTAAAAATTAAAAAATACATTTTAAAAGTAGATTATATATATATTTCAAACAATATAAAATGTTAATTTTTTTCAAGTATATATTATTTTTAAATTACATTAAAAATGAGTACTACGCTAAAAACAAAAATGCACATCTAAACAGAAATCGAAGGAGTATATAAAAATTATGGTGCTTAAAAACAGTCTTCTTTGAAGGTTTAAGAAGTATGATGAATTTATGTTACGCGTTCTAACTTCTACGGGTGCACAGAAAACAGATGTTTTGGCCTGTGGATAAAATTTTGGCCTAAATATGGAAATAAGCCGGTAACATTTCCAGGCCAAAATTTTGAAATCTAATCATTAGAAGAAGGTTACTAGTTACTACTAGTATATTTTGACGTCTCTTTCTTCAATCAAAATGAAACGTGTAGCTGTAGCCTCCCAGCCAGGTACGAGAGAATGAGAGATGGTGGTAACCGCAAAATGTTAGTACTTCCCAGAGTTCTTGCACGTAACAACAGCATTTTAGTGGATATGCCTGCTCCTTGATAATGATGCCTGCTCTTTTCGTCTAGACTCTAGACAATTAAGATTTGTTACAATTTTAAGATGGATTAAATTTGAAAACAACGTTTTTTCCTGGATTTCGCCTGCAAAATTTAAATTGTCTAGACTCTAGACAATTAAAGTTTGCTTTTGTTATCACTATTTAAAAAAATTGAAAAAAATAATACAAGTCATTAACCTAATATTAATAAATTTACTATTACTTTATTTGATATTTTAATTTCGCTGCAGTGAAGAATAATAGTCCTTAAAATTTATTGTGGATGATTGCAGACTAAGCATGTTGTAAAGCTAGTTTTGATTTTGTTTTGTGAGAGCTTGAAAAAAGTTGAACATTACCGCAACAAAACCTATTACTAGCAGCTTTGACTTGACCTGCGTCTTCTAGGACAACGATTCAATATTTCACTCGTACTGTGACTATAAAATAATTATATATATTAAATAAACAGTGCATGATTGGTCAGAGTATAGCAGCCAAGTCATGTGTTTTGTTTATAAAATATGCCATGGCTGTACATATTCTAAGTGTTTCAATTATTATTTATTAGTCTACAGTTATTCTCCCGCATGTCTCAATTACTAAATTACAATTTCGAGAATTTGCTATGTGCTTGACGCCTTGACCCCACTATACATTTTTATTTTTATATTTATTTTAAGATAAATGTCGAAGAGAATATTTAATTCAGATTTTAATACATTAATAATAATTTATAAATTTTATAAAATAGTAGTTTGATTTTAGTTTTAGACGGTTCTCACATAATTTTTCAAAAATTCATAAATTTTAAATTGCTTTCTGATTAAAAAAATATTACAGAATTTATCAAAATCACCATTTTATAAAATGAAATAAAATTTATTAATATTTTAATATCATCCAATTTTAATAAATATTATAAAATTTAAATTAAATACTATCAGAATTTAGTAGAGTTTATAAAATTTAAATTGAATATAACAATATTTTAATAAATATTTGAGAAACCTTATAAATACTCTCAAATTTTAATATATTTTTAAAATCCAAATTTTAACACCCCTAAATTTCTAAAATTCAAAAAATAATTCATAGAATAAATTAAATATTCGGAGTTGGAGATTTTATTTTTTGTGATTAACTATATCGGTTTATATATTCTCTATGATTTTGTTTTAGAAAAAGATTATCGTTTTAATCCTATCAGTTTATATATTCTCTGTAATTTTGTTTTAGAAAAAGATTATCATTTTAGTTTAATAACATCTAACTTTTTGTTTTTGAAAAGCTTTTTCGATCCTAATTATTAAAAACATCTGATTTCTAAATTTACATCTACATTATGTTCTGGATTTAAATTATCAAATATTCATATATTTTATATCCTAATAACATATTTAAATTTATTATTTATTACTAAATACTAATATATATTCAAAATTTGAATTTCATTACTAAGATATTAAAATATACTATTTATATTATTATTTTTAAAATTTCTAACAAAAAATTAAAATTTTAATCATATTATTAACATTTAACAATTATTATAATATAATATTTAAATTCAATAATATATTACCAAGGGAATAATATTGACTCAGCTTCCCTCCGGAGCGCAAACAGTCAATTAAATTAGCTAACTTTTTATTTTTTATATTTGAATAAACTAATTACATAAACGAGTTAGATATTAGGTGAGAGTGAGTCAACTCAGTAGTCTTGTCTGGTGGGCTCAACTCGTCTCCATATAAAAACACCACACTCTTTCATTTTCTCCTAACAACACCGTTCTCTCTCTCACCTAAATAAACCAACCTCTCCCTCCCAACTACTACCATCATCATATACACGAACTATACATACACATTACTTACATATATAACATAATAATATTTATTTCATACAACATCACTCTTTTTATAAAAATGCAATCGGAATCAATGGAGGTGTCGCCGGTCGATTTGCTGACGTCGATTCTGAAGATTGACTCGGTTGAATCAATGACGATGCTCCTCGAGAATCGTGAGGTGATGATGTTGCTTACGACGTCGTTTGCGCTGTTAATTGGATTTGGACTGGTGCTGATGTGGCGGAGATCGACGACGAAGAGTGTGAAGATTGTGGAGCCGCCGAAGATTGTGATCCCTAAGTTTGAGATGGAGGAGGAGCTTGATGACGGTAAAAAAAAAGTTACTATTTTTTACGGCACTCAGACTGGCACTGCTGAAGGTTTTGCTAAGGTTTGTGTACCTTTTTATCTTTTTCTAAACTAGTTTCGATTTTTTTATGAATGTGCAAGTACATTTATATGTATAGGCTTGTGCTGGAGTGAGAACGATGTGATTTGGATACGAATTATTTATCGAAACAGCTTATATTCATACAAATTACTCTTGATCACAGCTACACAAATCACGAGTTCTCGTTTTAATACTAATCATGATTTTAATGCCAATTACTGCCTAAATATGAGTGGTGAAATGAAACGGATTGGATTTTACATTTGTTAGGCACTTGCGGAAGAGGCGAAAGCAAGATATCAGAATGCTACCTTTAGAACTATTGATTTGGTGAGTTTGATTATATCTATATATGTACGAAGTGTATTTGTATATGTACTTGTGTGTGTTTTGTTTTTGATTGGAGATAAATTATGTAATTAATTATTATGTTTATGATTTGAATGATTGATTTGTAGGATGATTATGCGGAGGAGGATGATGAGTACGAGACAAAACTTAAGAAAGAATCTATGGTGTTTTTCTTTTTAGCCACGTGAGTTTGATTTCCTGCAATTTTATATGATGATGAATTAAGGAAATTTGTCGAGTACATAGATCTGAGTATGTGTAATACTGATTTGTTGATTTTGATTTATGGTTGTTATGGTGTAGGTATGGTGATGGTGAACCAACTGACAATGCAGCAAGATTTTACAAGTGGTTTTGTGAGGTAATTATAACTTGGGTACTTGATTAGAATGGTTAGAGTTGTGAATTTGAGTAAAATTTGGTGCTGAATTTGGAGAATATAATATGGAACAGGGTAAAGAGAGAGGGGAATGGCTTAACAAACTTGAATATGGCGTGTTTGGTCTTGGGAACAGGCAATATGAGCATTTTAACAAGGTCCGAAACATATCTATCATTATCATCATAATTTAAAAAATTATGATCTGTGGCTGTGATTAATCTCTTATTATTGATGACATATGATTCTGTTATCCTTTCAAATTCATAGATTGCAAAGGTTGTGGATGACGGCCTTGCCGAGCAGGGTATGTTCATTTTCCTGAAGCAAAATTAATTAATAGGTCACTGAATCTTATCAGCATGAAATTCTGTTGGTCACACATCCTGCTACAATAATCTAATATGTTAAGTTAAATATCATCTCTAGTTCATGTATTTAGCTGACGTTTTCTACATTCTGCAGGTGCCAAGCGTCTTGTTCCAGTTGGTATGGGAGATGACGATCAATGTATTGAAGATGACTTTACTGCATGGTATGACAATATATAACTCATTACTATAATAGTCTCAAGTATATAAACAGTTCTTCCTCATGGATGTACTAAATTAGATTGCTACCCTTTAAATGGTGTCTTCAATTTAGGCGGGAGTTGGTCTGGCCTGAGTTGGATCAACTGCTCTTGGATGAGGAGGCTATGGCTGCTGCCACTCCGTATACAGCTGCTGTGCTAGAATATCGTGTTGAGTTTCATAATCAAACTGATACATCATCTCCACTGGTTCGGAGTATGAGCAAATTAAATGGCCATGCTGTATATGATGCTCAACATCCCTGCAGGTATCCGATGATGTTTCATAATTTTGCTATGTCTGTCAGTCTGTCTCAGCTTGCCGTATGCCTGATCTCTCATCCACCTAAACATATGTTCTGTTTCTGAGTGAAGGGCTAATGTGGCTGTAAGAAGAGAGCTTCACACCCCTGCATCGGATCGCTCCTGCACCCATCTGGAGTTCGATATTTCGTCTACTGGACTTGCGTATGTTGCCTTTTCACTCTTTCTAGTTGTAATTTCCAAAGTAACAAGCTAGTTTACTAATAATGCACTTTTAGTGAGTTTGTGAAATTTTTCTTTCACCTGAAAATAAAAAACAAATAAATATCATGAGTTGATTTCCAACTCAATTATCTGTTCGTTTCTTCTGCTGCAGATATGAAACTGGTGACCATGTAGGAGTCTACACTGAAAATCTGATAGAAATTGTCGAAGAGGCTGAAAGATTGATTGAAATATCGCCAGATACTTACTTCTCCATTCATACTGACAATGAAGATGGAACACCACTTAGTGGGGGATCCCTGCCACCCCCCTTTCCCCCATGCAGCTTTAGAACTGCACTTACTAGATATGCAGATCTTCTGAGTACTCCAAAGAAGGTGTGTACTCTTTCCTTGTAAATCTTTGTTTCACTTATATAGACATATGAGTTATTGAGTGATAGTTTTCAAATATGTGTTTATCCCAGTCTGCTTTAGTTGCGTTGGCGGCTCATGCATCTGATTCAAGTGAAGCTGAACGCTTAAGATTTCTTGCTTCTCCTGTTGGAAAGGTTCGAATTTATTTTGGAGTTCCCCTAGTTAAAGCTAATCATTTCTATATGCCTGACATAATTGAACTTTTCCATTTTCAGGATGAATATGCACAGTGGCTCGTTGCTAATCAGAGGAGCCTGTTAGAAGTCTTGGCTGAGTTTCCATCAGCCAAACCCCCAATTGGAGTTTTCTTTGCATCTGTTGCCCCACGCTTGCAGCCCAGATACTATTCTATTTCTTCCTCACCAAGGTAGGATATATGTTCTCCCCTTTTTGCTTTCATTATGTTGTATAACACTAGCTACAATGAGAGAAAAAAAGGATAATTTTAATATTTCAATACTTTTTCTACACACACACAGAGTTGAGATCCAATTGACACCCTTTTAAGCGACAAACCACCATAATTCACTAAATTAATATACAAAATTCACTAAATAAGATAAGAATACTGGATGACCTTAACATCAAAAATTCAGTTTATAATACACAAATGACAAATATAAGATTAATCAAAATACGGAAGGAGAAAATACTGAAAGAATAAATATGAACATGAATTGACTAAAAATTTATGCAAGATTCGCTGTTTGTTGAATATGTATTGGAAGACAAGCCTATCTATATGCATGCTCTGACTTGATTTATTCTCTTTCCAAATTGGCATATAGTTATTAACTTCTTTTATATTGTGCAGGATGGCTCCATCAAGAATTCATGTAACTTGTGCATTAGTTCATGAGACAACTCCTGCAGGAAGACTACACAAAGGGATATGTTCTACTTGGATGAAGGTGTTGTACTATTTTACTTGACATAATATGAAAACTACGACCTCTATAAGTAGGTCAGGAGTGTTGTGTTGTTTTCACTTCATAGTGTCCTGTTAGTTTTGTAATTATGAATTTGCCGTATGGTGAAAAGTGTTGTAATGTCGGAGTCATGACGACTAGGAGAGACAATTTTATTATCCTATCTTTTTTTAAGGGGGTGGGGGAGGGATGGCTAACTTTGATGGCCTTGAACCTAGTTACTTAGATATGTATATTATTTTATTTTCTATTTTGGAGAGATGGAACTCTATCATTATATCAGTGTTTCTATCTAATTGTAACTTCAAAAGAAACTTGAAATGAAGGTAGTGTCTAGTATCACAGCTTTGTTAGTTCTCTTATTAGTTTGTTTGTCCCTCTGCAGAATGCTGTGTCATTGGAGGATTCCCATGTAAGCAACTGGGCTCCCGTTTTTGTCAGGCAATCTAACTTCAGACTTCCATCAGATTCAAAAGTACCTATTATTATGATTGGTCCTGGCACTGGGTTAGCTCCTTTTAGGGGTTTCATGCAGGTCTGATCTGAGACAAGTGTATTCATATTAAGCCATTTTTATTTTAGCTAAAGTCTCGTCCAACTAATAAAAACTTGCTTCATTTTTTTTCCAGGAAAGGTTAGCTCTTAAGGAATCTGGAATAGAACTCGGATCTGCAGTACTGTTCTTTGGATGCAGGAATAGAAAATTGGTTAGTGACTCACCGATCATAGACGACAGACTTGATAGTCTCATACCATCATATCTAAGTATCCAACTGTTGTGATTCTATTTTCCCGTTCATTCTAGGATTTCATTTACGAGGATGAGCTTAATAACTTTGTTGAAACTGGTGCAATATCTGAGCTGGTTGTTGCTTTCTCACGTGAGGGTCCTGCTAAGGAATACGTTCAGCATAAGATGAGTCAGAAGGTATGGAATATTCTACTAGTCAACACACATTTTGACATATTGTCATTTCTTTTGTTGGAGTTTAAAGATTTTTATCTGTTTGTGTTCAGGCTTCAGAGATATGGAACATGATTTCTCAGGGAGCATATGTTTATGTTTGTGGTGATGCCAAAGGCATGGCCAGAGATGTGCATAGAATGCTCCACACAATTGCACAAGAGCAGGTATATACAACTCAAAACCATCGTGTCTTGTTATGAAAAAATAGGAGATATATTCAATGCACACAACTTTCTACTTATACGCTAGTGTCATTACCACGTAGAACTACCTGAACTATACACGATTTAATTGTGGTTGTGGAACTTTTTAGACTTCCACAGAAAATTATAGGTCCTAGGCCGAGAAATAACATCTAATATTTGCTCAATATCCATGGGACGAGAAGTTGTTTGGGCAAAAAGTTGAGATTGACTAAGAACTGGAACCAATTGCTCCTGTTTCTTGTTTGTCTTGTTGTTGCCATCTTTATTTCTCTAGGTCTGCATCTTGCATCTTATTCGGGAAAAGAATATGTCTAACAAGTTCTTGCTTGTGTTTTCAGGGAGCTCTGGACAGTAGCAAGGCAGAGAGCTTGGTGAAAAATCTTCAAATGAGTGGGAGATATCTGCGTGATGTATGGTAATAGTTGTTATACGGGTCCATCCCTTTATAGTAACAACAAAAAGAAAAGGATTATAGCAATGAGAAACGATCTCGATCTGCCAATAATAAGGGTATGTAAAGAAAATATGGCTGTAAATTTATTTGATGAAGTGAGCTTATTGGAGACCGAAATTCCGGAAGTACGTGGCGCAAGTACAAAGAGGGGAATTACACAGCTCTTGTGCATGTCTCATATTTATATTCTTTTGTGTTTTCTTGTTAGATATAGTTGTTTTTTGATTAGTAAGCACATCTCATTTTATGTAAGATAGTACCTAATAATTGTAGGCATCTAGAGGGGACTCGATATTAGGAGCCGTCAAATTGTAACTCACCGAGGTAATGGTATTCACTACGTTTCTTGCTTGGAACTATTTATGATTGAAAATTAAGATGACCAACCATCAGAATGTTTGAAGTGGAATCAAATTAATCGTATCTAAATATCTGTAAAACGTAAATAAATAGATCCAAAAGCTTATAAATGTGCAGCCAAAATGCAATTTTGAAATAATTTATAAATGCATGTATAATATGAAAAATGTAAAAGTTACACTTGGTGAATTTAAGGGGACTACAAAAAATTTGAGAGGACTACAAAAATTTTTAATATTTATGTCTTGATTAAAACTTGTGACTACAAAAAATTATTACTCATTTGATGATAATTACCTTTTTAAACATGCTTCATGCACAAAACACATAACATTAAAATCCTATATCAAATAACCTCTATAGCTACAAAATCATTATAAATTTTATACTTTAAATTATAATTCCATGTATTTAATACAAATGAAAATAATAATAATATTATAATATTTTTATAAATATGTACATATTCTAAATGTAAATTATAAGCAAACAGTTAATATATAAATATTATTTGTATATAACATATAACATATAATAAAATAAAATTATATATAATTAAAAAAAATTATATTAATATTTTTATAGATATGCAATATATATTAGAATAACCATACAAGTAACTAATAAATATAATTAACAATAAAATAATATTTTTATATTTAATGTTATAAAATGTAAATATATTAAAAGATTATAATATATAAGATAAAATATATTAATTATAATTAATATATAAATATTTAAAAAGTGTCGCACGGGATTTAAGCTAGACCGGAAAATAAAACAGCAGCGACAAAAAGACAGCGGAGTTGCCAAACAAGTTTAGGTGGGAAAAATCGTTTCTGTACTTTGCAAGACTGGAAAAGAATACAAAGGGCACCACAATTGTAATTTATACACAATCCTCCGTTGCTCTATCAGCACAATGATAATGTGGACTCCCCACTACATTAGTCATCAAATGTTATTGAATAACACTATGAGCTTGCTATCAATTCTTTGTAACTAGCAAATTCGTTATATATATAACTTTTTATTACAATATTCCTTTAGTAGTTGATGAAATCTTGAGCTGTATATAATGGTTCTCACTTCAAAAACCGGTCTTTACACATCTCTTCATCAACTAGCACTGCTTCACAATCTGCATTATATGGCAATTCAGAGTTAAAAGAACACTGGTTGGAGCTTTAATCACACGTTTAAGTGGATTTTGACAATGTTGGCACTATTAGCATGAGACACAAATACTTAACATTTAATCTGAGAAATCTATGCCATGCCTGCAGTTCTAGAGTCTAGACAAATGTTGGAAAAAGAAATATAACAGCAATTGTTCTTTGGAACAATGGGAATAAAGATTGGTAACTTATAAGGAATCTTTGGGGACTTGCATATAATTCTATACGTCAATCCAATTGTTGAATCCAGATAGTTATTAAAAAATGGACTGATAAGGAACACACTCGTGATTCTATGATACTTGTTAACTAGAAAAACAGAAGTGGAGCCTGCTAAGAGGCCTTCTAATTAATAGACTTTTTTCTCTCCTTTCTTGATCAGCTGATCTAGCATGTATTATGAATTTAAAGAATAAATCCCCTACCTCTTATCACGCCGAGGACCAATAGATGAAAAGCTGCTAAGTTTTATAGAATGCAAAAGGCACTGCAAAGAATGGAAAGAGACAAAGTTAATATAATTCCAACTCACAACTGTCAAATCACAAGTAGAAACATAGATTTCTCGGATTAAATGTCTACTCGTCACAAAACTAATCACTAGTAAAGGAAATAGCACTGATTGTCATTGACATATTACAGAGCTGTTGCACGAATGACAGCAGAAGAAAGCCCTTATAAGGCATGGTTTCAATCAGTCGTAGTTGTAACACAAGCTAATTATCCTAGCTCAAGTATCTCATGTTTCGCAACTCTTGAACAAGTATAGTAAATAACTTCTTGGACTTTATTTTTAGTTGCACGTATATCAACATTTTTATTGGATGCTTAAAGCCAAATCTGTTACATGAACAACCACTTCATAATGCAAAAAAATAAATGTATGAACAGATATTTAATGTATTTTTATTCTTTGAGATATCTGAAGTATATAATCATTAATGTAAATACACCTATTGCAACACGTCATAGCTTATGTAGCTTCCCTCCTGTTTTAGAAACCTAAAACATGTGCTCCATGTAACATTGGTCCTTACTCCCAACAGTCAGATCCTGCCAGATTCATTCTTGTGGTTGTGGTAATTAAGCAACCATCTACCAGATTTATTGTTTTTTCCTTTATGAATAAAGAAGGAAGAATAAGAAAATTATTTAGTGCTGATCGTTGATATGGACCGACTTGCATTGCATATTCAAGGGTGAAAATATAATCTACCAGGGATGGGTTCAGAACACTGTGCAAATCACTGAAATTACTTTGCATGCATGACAAAGTTCGTACATGATTTAAAATAGTACATGCTTTAAAATAAAAAATTTAAATTAAATTCCCACTTTACCTAAGTTCAAGCTAATTATGCTTCTAGCACATATTAATTAAAGACAGGAAACAAATATTTATTATGATTCATTACCGTGATTCTATGAACAAACACACCGACATAGTAGCATATAAAGAGACACTCTGGAACAAGTATATAATGTTACAGACATGGAGGATGCGTATATTTTATTACAACTTTATAGGTTAATGGTCCCAATTCTGCAGTAACGAAAATCTTACCAATCAAAAGGGCAGCTACCATTAACGCTAGAATAAGCTGAAAAGAACGATTTCTTTGCAACACTAAGGTTTGTAGTTGTCTTTGACTTCCAAGGACTATTCTAAAAAGCTGCAAAGCATCATTTAATAAACAAGCCAAGTATTAGGCAGGATGAAGTATCTGTTACGGATATATTATCTGTTTTGTTTACATATCATAGATAGAAAATTGATGCTAAGCACACATATAAGAAGCAGTAACACATGATACAGCACACAACTAAATTAATAATGATATAGTAATAAGTAAAAACTGACCTGATTAATTCTGTTTATTCCTCTCATTGCTTGAAATTGATCACCAAGCGTTGGCTTCCAAAAGACAGGCTTGGTGCCCTTATCTTTTGGTGTTGCCTCAATGCTTGACATCAACACATTCTTTGCATCACTCTTGGCATCAATCGTAATACTTAGCGAACCAAAATTTGGTGAACTCCAATTTCTCCTTGTACCAATTTTTCTGTCAGCTTGATTGCATGAACTATCACTTGTTTCGGGAGATTCATTTGTTGTTACTTCTATGACATAACTATCATTTATGTTAGGATTAATATATTTCAGATCCTTTGCTTGTCTTGGAACGTCTCCTGCGGAATCAAAATGTACACGGAGATCTGTATTTTGTTCAATACACTGTTTTTCTGAAGGCAAACATATCGTGAATTTACCCAATTTGGCATCATATCCATCATCCGGACTTGGTAAGGTTTTGCGGGTTCCTGAGAGAAACATGGCTAAGTCATCACATTCTTCTTCATTCAAATTCACCCATCGAAGGGGTTGCTTCCCTTCCTCATTATAAGATTTCGCCAGATCCTCTTCTACATGAGCAATTTGATTTTCTATAGCGTTAACAAATTGTTTATGTCTGTCTCTTGTTAAATCATCAGCACGGTTTCCATAGCTCACTTGTACCGCTTTTTCAAACTCCTCCAACTAATAAAATAATAAGTTCAAAAACATCAGATAACCATTAGCAAGCAAAGATAAAGAGCCAGCTGTAAAGACTCAAAACCAACCTGCCATTTTGCAGTACCAAAAGCAGTTTGGAGCTCCCTACATAGTTCATTTAAATCCTGTGGTGCCAATCCTTCTCTTCTCTGTCTTGCCCAATTCCTATAAGCTGACTCCATTCTGCAATCAAGTAAATTCTATAAAAAAACTACACGGGCACAAACAAATGCAACTTTGCCAAATGGACATCAAAGCAAAACTACTGCACAAAAATTAATGTTCAGTATATTCACACAAACTAATAAATTCAAGTAAAAATATAACCGTCCAATACACTAATAAGTCCGCAATTTTCAATACGTTTCCTTACTTTCCATTAATTTCTCCTCGAAAATCATCACAGAATCAGCCTCTCTACACCTTGTACTAGCAAGCAACATGGTAAATTGGTAAGGCATGCGTACATTTCAGCCTCACCATACGACCCATTCCAAATTTCGCACTCCCTAGAACTCCTTATCAGCACTTACCTAAAAAATCTATAACCCATGTCTTTCCAACAGCTAATTCCGTACTATTTTTCAGAATTACAGTTCTTGACTAATCTACCCACCACATAAAACATAAATCAAAACCCCCAAACAAGACTCAATTTTTAACTTTCTTGCTAAGTTATGCTAGCAATTCAAGGTACACAACAACAACAAAAACTCAAACACCACCACCAAGAAATAAAATTACAACATAAATATCAAGAAACTGAGCATACCCAAATGATAAAACACAAGAATAAAGAAGAAAAAGTGTCCATACATATCAGCAGAGTGTTGAACTTCCTCTGCAGCCGTAAAAAAGGCATCTTTTTGCCATAGATCAAAACTGTTAGCTACCATCGTCTTCTTTTTCTTCACAAACCAATCCAAGAAACCCTGTTTTTACAATTACTCACTTGACAAACAAACACATATATACATACACATATACATACATATACAGGAGCTTTCTCTCTTCTGTTCTTTGCTGTTTCTTTGTTTATGGGGAAGCAAAGGAGCAGGAGAGAGAAATAAATAAAGCTAGAGCTAGCTAATAAGATGGAGACGCAGAAGAGATTCTCATTTTTTTTATGTAAAAATTGTGTGTATTTTCTTAAAATTATTTTATTTTGGTTTTGATGAGTTGTTAATTTATTTGGTGGGTTTGGTGCCCCACTGCTCAATTATCCTCCATTAAATGTGTTGAATTAATTTTTTTATTTCTTGAATTATTATTATTATTATTATCCAAATAATTTTAGCATTATATTACAATAATCAAATTTCATATTAATTACACTGATTATAGATATATTATTATTGGTTTATGTTAGAAAAACCTGGAAGGTCAAAATAATATACAAAATATAAATAGAATGATATTCTAACATGTTTATGTATGTGGATAGGACAAAAAAGGGTTTATTTTAAATTTATATAAATTATTGTGGTGAGGAAGAGAACATGCCCCGCGGCCGACAGACATCCCACTCATCATTTATTCCTTTTTTTTGGTGGGAGGGAAAAAAATAAATCAAGTTTAAGTATCTAAGTCAGGTTTAATGAAAGTTAAAGCAAATTAATTTAACTAAGTTTAATTTAAAAATTGATAAAAAATTCTTAAATCAACTCTTATTGAATTTGTATGAAGAGGTAAAGAAAATTTAGTTGGTTTTAAACTGGTTTATTGGTTGGTAATGGTGTTGTATGATGCAGAAATTTCTTTTATCAACTGCTGATAGCTACCAATAATGAATTAGGAATAAACTAATTAACATCAAGCTTGGTGATTATTGTTTCTAAAGAAAAGTAAGCAAGCATGATAATTAGTTGATGCAAGTCCAAATGCCCACTAGATAGTAGATACCTGATGTTATAATGTTCCGTTTGATTTATTTTATAAATAATTTATAAATTAGAATTTATATCTAATTTCTAATTTACAAGACACTTACAACTTATAAGATTTCCCAGTCTTTTCTTTGTCTCAATTCTCTCATATACTAGTAGTCTTGTACTAGCACTAGATGGACAAACCACCCAGATACAAGGAGTTGTTTGTTTTCCGGATAATTATGTAATATTTGTTATTCTTTGATTTTATCCATGTCAATTTCTATTAGAGTTCGATTAATTTTCATTAATGAATTCTCATTTTCATTTTTGACCATTGCATGGGCTTCAAAAATTTTATAGTTACCCCTCTTGTTTCATAATTTTCATAAATTTATTTTTGCATGTATATTAATTTTTTTTAAATAAATAATAATTATACCTAAATTTTTTGAATATTTTCATATAAATTTTTTGAATTTTAAAATTTTATATCAAAAATAAAATTTTAAAAATATTAAATGTAAATATATTTTATAAACATTAAAAATTTAAAATGCGTGAAAAAATTAGTTATGACTTTTATAGGGCCGAGGGAGTATAATATTTTATATACTCGCTTTTATGTAATTGACTCTATAAAAACATATTCATTGGACAAAATAATCCATAAATCCATGATTAAGGATATTATGGTATTTGGAGAAATAGTCATTTTAATCACAATTTGGGGATAAAATGATCAAAATATATAAATCGACCCTTCTTTATCACACAATGACATGACTTCAAGTCACATTGTTAATTTTTATATAAAATACTTTGTTCTTGTTAATGGGCCAGGAGAAGTGGTCAGGATTAGGGGTGAACAGAAATCCGATTAAACCGCCAACCCGAACCAACCCACCCCTTTTTTCGACCGAATAAACTGAACCGTCCGAAACCGAAATATAAATGGATTAATTTTTAAAAAACCCGAATAAGTTGGGTTGGGTCAAGGTTCAATAAATTTTAACCCTCACCCAACCCAACCCAACCCGTTACGTCACTAAAAATATACATGTTGCAAGTCAATTACTATTATGATACATGTTCACATTATTTCGATAGAATTATTTGTATATGAATAATATGATTGTCTGTCTTTCAACAACATTGTGCTTTAGTTTTTTTGTCCCTCATCTGGTGTTTGTAAATTTAGAGTATGATGCTGATGATAATCCACGAGAGGAAACAATAAAACCTATGGTAAATGGTGGTACTGAAGGGTTTAAGGGCCATGCGAGGGTTATTATGCCAGGAGTGACACCATGCTTCGAATGTACCATTTGGGTCATTTGGCTCTTCCCTCCACAAATAATGTTTCCCTTATGCACTCTTGCAGAAACCCCTAGAACTACTGCTCATTGTATCGAATACGTCCATCTAATTAAATGGGATGAGGTAAAGTACCCGATCAACCCGACCCGACCCAACCCAATATACAAAGGGTAGGGTTGGGTTAGACATATATTTTTGGGTTAATGGGTTAAGTTTTTTTAAAATCGAATTAATTGGGTTGAGTCATTTTATTACCTTTAACCCGACCGACCCAACCCGTGTTCATTCCTAGTCAGGATTTTTTTCAGTAACGCATCTTGATGGACCTACCGTAGTAGCAGGGAAATTTTCTATTTGTGCAGTAAAATTTATATTATTATATTGATACCCCCACAAAAAATAGTATAATGCACTCACTGAAATTTAATTTAAATAAAATCATATTTAATAAAAAATTTAAACTTTAACTTTTAAATAAAATATAATCTTATTTAATAAAAAATTAAACTTTAAATTAAATATGTGCTTTCTTAAATAATTAAAAATAAATATAATTTGAATTATTATAATTATATATTAAACAATGTCCTGGACTAAGTAGAATTTTAATTATGTCTATTAATATTTTTAGTATATAATATACATATTATATTTATTATATCATTAACGAGATTCGAACTCTTGACATTTGATAGTATTTGGATAATATTCTTTTTATTCTTATTATATATAGGATATAATATTTATATATATATATATACACACATTTATAAGCTTATGAAATTCATGAAGTGAAAAATCTATAAATATATTCATAATTTTATAGACGATCCTCAATTTTATAAAATAATTATATAAATATATTATGAGAGATAAATTTAAATATTTAAATATAGTATTTACAATTATAAAATAATTTAACTAATTATAAAAATATTAAAAATTAGAACCCTTCATCTTTCTTCAAATCGAGAGTGCCCCACTAAAATTTTAGTCTGGGTCCGCCACTGTTCATGATGCGTTTTTTTTGTAACGCGACTTAAACATGTGTTTTTTATTTGTTTTTGAAATTTAGTGAAAATGTAATATAAAATTATATTTTTAAAAAACACAACATAAAATTATGTTTTTAGTGATAAAAAAGGTCATTTTTGTGAATTGTGATATTTTGGACCATTATCTATCAAAAACCAAATTGTGATAGGAACACCATTAGCCAGTTAATTGAACGCTGACTATGCATAACATCTAAATTTAACAAATAAAACAGATGTGATTTTTCAACTTCAAATGTAATATCTACGCTATAAATTTCAACATTAGAAAGAAGTTACATTGTTTTATTCAGATTTATGTTTAAGAAAATCTCAACTTCATTAGAAAACTGTTTTATCCCTTTTCATGACTTATCCTTGGCTGAAAATGGCATATAAATGAAAGCTGATGAGATTGCTCATGAGGTACTACCTAGTGGCTAGTGCTAAAGGACTCAGGTACCTCTCCTTCTTCTTTGTATTTGTAATCTACCAATCCGTATCCTTGTACCTCATTTAAATAAAAAAAGGGGGGGGGGGGGGGGTAGTAATAATAATTTTAATAAACCAACTGATATTTTATAACACTAGGATGTTGCCTTTACATGTACAGAAAAAATAGTTTTATTAATTATAAATTAATTTTAAAATAATAATTTAAAATCTAAATATTTATTTTTTAAAAAATAATTTATAGAATTATCTCTTTTATGCAAAATATGGGTAAAATGTTAAAATAATAATTTGACAAGTTACAAGCATAGAAATATTTGCAAACCCTGATTGGAATAGGTTGTAGTATTTTCTGTTCGGCCCAAGGGTTGGGAAAACAGAAGGGTATGGGTCTTAATAAACTTAAGAAGACAGCAGTATTTGGGCTGGGCCATTGTTTGTAATAACGAATTACCAAAACTGCAAGAGTTGGATTCCTGTATTTTTTTTTTGTCAAGACTTGTGGTCTATTTCTATTTAAACGATCTTTTGGATAAATATTTATTAATTTGACTCAATTTTGATCACAATTTTATCATTATTTATTATTTTTTAATATTTTTTAAATTTGAAAATGAATATATATATAATATAATTTCATATTTTTTTAATTTTACCACTTAATATTAACAAAATATATTAAATTTTAAGGTTAAAGCTCCCCAGTCTTTCAACAATTAAATAGAAATGGAGGAAATAATATTTTTGTCAAAAATTTTTATATTACAGGAAACAAATTATATGTTTAAATTTTAAATAAACGTCCCCTTCATATTTTTTTCGAATATATGCAGATATTATATGCCGTGTTTGAACGTCCTAAATAGTTTTTGATAGAGACAGAAGCATTTTAGTCCGTTATTACGGTCTCATTTCACATAGACTAAATTAAAATTAGTAAACATGAAGTATATAAATAAATAAATAATAGGAGGTAATGTTTTAATTTTTATTTAAAAAATTCTAAGTTGACACCTGGTAAAGCAAACGTATTAAATATGGTATTGACTCCTGGTAAAGAAAAAAATATTAAAATTGTGGGTATAAATGTTTAATTGATTATATATATAAAGTCATGAATTATAGTCATGTTATCTAATTATAAACTTTTAATTCAAAGCTAATTTATAGTTTGCAAATTAACCACCGTTCTTTTATGATTCCTTCTTTTTTTTTGTTTGATATTATATCCACCAGCCAATTTGCTTTATAAACGAGTAATATCCAATATGTTGTTTTATTCCTCACAAATATACGATTCTCTTGAAAAGTGTAAACTAAATTTTAAATACATGTATATTATATCGGAGAATTATGAGTTTCGAGTTCTGACTAATTTAGTTTTACCTTATTTTATTGTTTCGGATTCAAAGAATATCGTCCTTTTTATTAATTTAATTTAATAGAGTTGACCGTATGATCACCGTGCAATCTACTAGTAATCCAATACCATCAAACATTATACTAACATTTTTTTTACCCTTTCAGTAAATTAAAAAAATTTAGGCCCTAATAGATACTATTGGTGCAGATATAATACTATATTTTAATAGAAAATAGGAAAAAACTTATTCCGGAGAAATAAGAAAATAAGGAAAATTAATTAACTTTTTCTTTTTGAGAATAAAGAAAAAATAATTAACTTATTGTTATTAAATGTTTTCAAATTTTTTTCCAAAGGAGAGGGAAAATACTATTTGAATCCAATGCTTGTTCTTCGATCATGGTGTTTATACGAGGATTTAAATGGACAGTAGAAAAGAAAATGAAAATGAAAGAAAGAAAAAGAAAGGCAGCATTTACTCTGATCGGCTCTTGCTCTAATATTTTCTTTGATTGGGACGGCGAGGTTTATTGATGTTGTCTGGGCCATCTTTGATGGAATAATTGGAAAAGTATTTAGAACAATCATATCATATAATATATGCTTGTTTCATATAATAAAAATATTTTGACTTTAAAATAATAATTCCGGATTTTTTCAAACATTTAATCTATGATATATATAGTTATGTAACCGATAATTTATATCAATACAGTTGAGGTAGCTTCTTGTTGAGGATGACATTATCAAATGAATCAACAATATCGCAAGGTCTATTTTAGGATTACTTCAACCAAAACACAAAAGTTGTTTAAACTAATGATATTAGTGTGTGTCTAGTGAGTTCAACCTGCACAAATTCTCTGATAATTAACTATAGTTAAACTACATGAATTGCATCATGATGTGTGTTTGACAAAGAAAGAGATGACAAATCATCCAATTAAAATTGCAAAAATTGTGTTAACCACCTAATTAAAGGTTGTGCTTAGCCACATCAATCTCCAATTCTCATCAATATAAATATATATATATACACACATTTATGATATATTCAAGGAGCAAGAGCCAATAAAAGAATAAAACCTACTTTTCCCATAAGCCTCACACATTCATATTACTTTAATTTTAATTTTTTGACAAACATCGAACTAAATTATTATATACACAAGGACAATCCAAATGTTGCCATCACCACGTAGTCTAACATCTATGTTTGGTGTATATTGCAAAAAGGCCAATTAGCCTTTCCACCTCACTTGTATCAAAATCAACAAAACACAAAGTGAAATGAAATGATTCCTACTTTTTTTCTCATTCTCATCAACGAAAGAAAGAGAGAGAAGACTTTTTTTCTACTTTTTCCCAACATAAAAATCATAGAATCACCACTTTTATTATACGTTTGTACTATTATAATCCTCATCTTTCCTTTGATTATCCACTTCTACAGTGCTAAGTTGATTACTACTCATCCTTCAATTCAACTACATTGTCATAATTAATTTGTGACAAATAAATTCACAGATCAGCTGCACTAAAATTCTATCCTTAATAAACGTATTAGCGGTATCACATTTTATCCGTTATATTAAACTATTGAGTAGTAGCTTAACAAGTTAGCGGTATCACACTCTTTCCATTACATTATACTAGTGTTTTAGGGGTTATCACATTCTCTCTTTTATACTAAAATATAACGTGTCAACTAATACAATCTAAATTATATTTGAGGGCCGTAATTTTAATTATGTATCTAAAAAAAGTCATTCTCTTGAAATGGAAGCAATCCATTTGCATTATTTCTCAAAGTTCACATCATGATTGAATTGTTACAAGTGAAACAAAACAAAGACAAAAACAAGAAAATACAGTTCTGACAAGAAATGTTATGCCATAATAATTGAAAATTGGTTGGTGTACATCAATTCTTGGTTTGCTACTCTGCTCTAATATTCCATATATTTTCAAATCAACAAGTAGTATTATCCACCCCATGTGATTTCTAAACACAGCTAAGAACTCAAAACAAACAAAATTCCAGTACCATTATAAGATTGATGTTCCAAACAGTGAAATATGTCATGTGCATTTGACACCAGTGATCTTAATCATCCATTGTCCTTTCCTTTCTAACTCAAAATAGTGAAGAGAACTCATTCAGCCAAACACCCCCTCCCCCACAAGTGCAAATTCATCATCATACTCCACAAAACACAAAGCATGTATGCATGTGTATATGCACATTACATAGTGTTATTAATTAAATACATCATATATGCAAATGCTAGCTTAGGTAGTCAGAAATTCAGATAATTATGTAAAAAATAAAATTATGCCTTTTCCCTTACAAATCTCCCCTTCTCAATCTCTATATCCCCACCAGGCCACCACAATGTCTTTTAATTTAGAAGAAACAAAAGACTTTTAGAAAAAATAGTGAATTTCTCAGTATCAAATTATTTTCCGATCACTAAATTCTTCTTCCTCTTCTTCTCCACATTTCTTGAAAACCTGATCATCTTCGCAGCCACTACTCTCCAATGCCCTCTTCTCTTGCTCCTCTTCATTAATATTATTCCCTTTCTCCTTCTTCTCAGCCTTGAATCTCAATGCCTCCAATAATTCCCAAACGGCTTTTTCTTTATCTCTTCTGTTCTTGATCAGGAGCTCACTAATATCGGCTGGTGTCATCTCAGCTTTATCAATAACTTCCCTCAATTGATTCATCAAATCTTCATCAATGTCACCTTCGTCGTACTCCAAATAATTCTTAAAAAGTATTTTCAACGAATCAAACGAACAATAACTCATAAATATATGCATATCCATCCTCCCACTCCTCAACAATGCCGGATCAAGTTTCTCTATATGATTAGTAGTGAACACAAAAATCCTCTCACTCCCGCAGCACGACCACAATCCATCCGTAAAATTCAACAATCCCGATAAAGTAATCGAGTTGACATTCTCCTCCCCCACGCCACCTCTCATTTCGGCCGGCAGGAGCCCTTCCTGGCCCCTGCTAGCCGAACTACTCGTACTATTCTTCTTCCTATTCGTCAAATTTATGGAACAATCAATATCTTCAATAACAATTATCGACTTGGAACTAGTCTTCATCAACAACTTTCTTAATTCGGAATTCGTGTGCACTTCCGTCAACTCCAAATCATAAATATCATAACCTAGATGATTCGCCATTGCGGCGATCATACTAGATTTCCCCGTACCGGGAGGACCGTACAACAAGTAGCCGCGCTTCCATGCGCGACCGGTCCTCCTATAAAATTCTTTTCCGTCCGCGAAATCTTTTAAATCAGACATAATTTGTACCTTTCTAGAAGGATCCATAGCAAGTGTATCGAAAGTACTAGGATGTTTAAACGGCACAGATTCCCACGGATGTCCACGCGCATCCAAAGATCCGCCTCGGGAATTGGTGTACAACAACCTATCTTGATTTAACCTCCTTATTTCATTAGCCCTTTCCATAATAAAATTTAAATAAGAATCTAATATTATCGCTTTATTCTTCTTGTTGATACGCAGCGTGAACCCACGCTTCTCCTCCGGGAGTGGACGCCAAGAAAATGACTGCGCTTGTCTCTGTGTAACAATATGCTCCCATATAACTTGTATCCCGTTATAACTATCGATGAGACGATCATTGTTTGATAAACCAAATGTTATTGCCGACGAGTTAAGCCCGCGCGTGAGACTCAGACGGTTACCCGTGATTGAAGCAGAGCTAGAGAGGTAGAGCTGGACGGCGTTGTAGAGTTCATTGGTGTTAACGCCGTCAATCTCCGTGATGTCGTAGTAGCAATAAGATGAAGCCCAGTGGAAGATACGTTGAAATATTTTGACGGAAGCGAAACGGAGTTCGGGTGGGAACACAGTGTGGAGTATGCTTTGACAGAAAGCCCATACTCCCATGAGGGACGCTAGGGATGTCCAAAACTCCTTCATTTTTAGTGTGTGTGTGTGTGTGTTTTTGGGGTATGTTTGTTGGGGTGTTAATCAGGAGGAGAGGGAGGAAAAGAGAGGATAATTAGGTGGGGATTTGAAAGAGGAAATAAGCAAGTTTGAAGGTGTTTGGGGTTGATACAAGGAGGATATGTATGGGGTTGTTTTATAGATAAAAACTTGTTCCTTTTTTGACTACGTTACTACATGTCAACATGTATTCCTGACCCACCTCTGCCTATATACAAACCATCTCCTTTTACATGTATTAAAGTATTTTATTTTATGTAGGGTGTAAATTACGTTCATTAAATTGAATACATATTTTTCGATGCACTGCATTTGTCCAAGAGTCGAAACACATTTTGAATACGTAATAATGACCAACTTTTATACTCATATTTTGTAAATATAATTACAAATTTTATTAGTCTAATATATATTTTCCTGCTGAGGAGGCATTATATTGAGATTTATTAAGACCAGGTTTTTTTAAGATTTATGATATTTTGGTTTTTGACATCGAAGTCGTATATCTGTATTTGTATTGTGGCGGCATCTTTCACTTTCACAAAGAAGGGCTTTCAAGTGTTTGGCATTGAGAATGGACTCCAGGTGATATGTTATGCCATGTGTTTGAGCATTGTTAAATGCTATTTAGTACTTGGTACAAGAACCTTAAACAATGCATGTATTCTTATTTACTGTACTTGTTTTTAACGCTATCTTACTTTTGTAGACTTTTTCTGTATTAAAACTAAAAATGTTACCTATCCAATACAATCTGTTCTACTCTGGTGAGTAGTAATTAACTGCTCCTTTTAGTCCATATTATAAGTTTTTTTATTTTTTAGACATAATTTTAGGTACTTTAATTACACAATTAAAAATAATATTGTCAAAACACCTAAAATTAGGTGTAATAAAGTCAAATGACTTCAATTATGGCCTTAAAGAGAGCAACTCAATATGATAAGGAAAATAGTAAACGGTGCTAGAAAAACAGTCAATAAAATTCGGGGGAAGTGAAAATAATCCGCCTGTTTTTCCTACACCAGTCATGACTCGTAAAAAATCACAGAGAATTTCCAAGAAACGTTTCAACTAGGTATGAATTATGATAGTATGATATCATGTATGCATTTCTCCGTGACTCTGTATATAAGTTGAGAAAAAGGTATTATTGTATTAAAATCCACAGCGAATTCGATACACATTCGTTCGTATATAAATTTTTTAAATACACTATCAAATTGACGTGAGATGTTACACCCGAACACAACAATGTTAAATATTACAGTAACTGGGCAAATTTAGCACTACCCTGTGAGTGTGATGCTGTAACAAACTAACAATTAGTCTAATTAGAGGAATTAAGGTCATATATGAATGTAGTAGATCATAACACTATGACAAGAAGGAGGGAGGGAGGGACGCAGGGAGGGAGGGAGAGAGAGAGACTATAAAGATGTAGATATAGATATAGAGTATGTGTTGAATTAGGGGGTAAAACAAGCAAGGAAAAGCAAAAGAAAGATTGGGTGGGGGTGGGATGATTGGCTGGCTATGACTTGTGACTTTGTGAGATACAAGTACATGGAGAACAGCAGAGACAACAGAGGTAAATGACAAATCTCATTTTTGGATGAATACATAAATTTTCATGTACTATTATCATGACATGGGGTCTCCAGCCCAGTTCTTCCCTGTCCTGTTATTTGTTTATTTCTTTTAGTGGAGCACTAGGTGATTGTAGCTTCTTCATATCAATTGCTTTCTCTCTTGGTTTATTTTGATTCTCTAGCCTAGCCTAGCCTTGCCTAGCCTAGCTACCTCCCCTGATATCTGTATCAGTTTATACTGTCATGCATTGCATGGGAGTACTGATCAGTTTTTGAATCAGACACCTTCTCTATCATAGACCATCCTGGCCTGGAATAAACATTCATCATTTTTAATTACAATATACACAAGTTTAATTTTTTTACTGTACATCATTGTAATGCTATGAAGTACACATTCGTTATTAACTGCATAGATAAAATTAGACAAGTGTACTTATCCCTTCCCTACTCCCTAGCATCATAAAAAGCCCATAAATGTGTGTATGAGTATTTAAATTTACGTATTTAAATTTAATTATGGGTATATTTATCTGATATTGTTTATAAATTATGGGAATGCAATTGTAAATTAGTTAGTTTCATACTGCATACAACCGAATAGTGGAGTATCAGATAAGTACACACGTATATATCGGAAATTCGGAAGAATGAAGCATTAATAAAATGGAGTGGATCTCACTAACTCTTTCATTATTATCTAAATTTATATATACCCACCACACAATCAAATTTGGTTTATGTGCCGCTGCTTATATATTTGCATGGACTCTAGAGCAATGTTTGGATATAATTTTAATTATAATCAAGTTGGTTGATGATAAGATTAGGTTTATGGGCTGATGTGTTATTATTAAACAGTTCATAGCAGCCCGCATGCAAGATCAACGGCAAGGATAAAGCATTGCTCTGCCCCTTGGTCTATATTACTCTCTCGATTTTTTGACTTTTTACACGTATTTTATGATAAATAAATTTTTTTAAGGTGCTTAAAAATGTATCTTTCAATTTTATTTTCTAAAATAAAAATTAAATATTAAACTTCTATTTATAAAATGGAATTTTTAAATATAAATAATTATGGAGTTATATTTTCAATTCACCTTAATAT
The DNA here is from genome assembly GCA_028671895.1 of Oenanthe sinensis. Lineage (NCBI taxonomy): Eukaryota > Viridiplantae > Streptophyta > Magnoliopsida > Apiales > Apiaceae > Oenanthe > Oenanthe sinensis. The sequence goes on from CM053804.1 coordinate 51,089,761, forward strand.
ACGTGTAAAACAAATTATTTGTGACGGATGAAGTAGTATTTTAATTGTTTTTTATTATATTAATCCTATCATTCCTGTGTGATAATTTATAGAGATAATAATAAGAAAATTTAACATATCTTATAGAGCTAGAACTCGAGACATCGGGATAGTGTGATGAATTACAAAATGAATAAAATAGTGTGACGGAGGGAGGGAGTAGTATTGAATTAGTTTTTGAGTTTAATAATGTTATCAGTTTGTTTGGAGAATCTTCTGACACTGGAAAATGGACTGGTGACTTGATTTTGATTCTTGTAGGTTGCAATCTACCAAGCATGCCCCATGTACAATTTCTTGACCGGAATAATGCCTTAGCAAGACAGCATGTGGTTTATTACCGGTTCCCCCCCCTACCAGATTCATAGGTCTATACTCAGTACAGAGCATCGAGCGGAACTTGAATCGAACTCGTATAATATTTTCATTTAGTAGTGTTCGAATTTGAACCAAATTTATTAACGTATTTTTATTTTATATTCCCGCTTTCAGGACCGTAGATATAAATCTATATATTTAAAATACACTTTCATAGCATGTGCAAAGATAAAAGATTGCACGTTTGATTTTCTAAACTTACAACTTTTAAAATTTGAAAAAAGAAAGTAGAAAGAAGTACTTTGTTGCAATTCTTTTTAGTCAGAAAAGGAAAACAAACCGCCCTTGTATACTAAGTATTAAAAGATAATGGATTTAGAAAAAGTAGATATAAAGCAAGTCAAAAATGCCTACATGTTTTAGGGTAAAGATTAGTGATTCATCTGTTAATTAACTGTGAAATTCTGATATTAATAGTACTATGAGAACAATATATATATATATATATTCTGATATTTATACAAAAGGGATGGGGTAGCACATGTCTGAAATCACAGAGTGACAAAAGGGACCCCATTGAGCCAGGAAGGCCACTGCTGTGAAGGAATCTGCAAACCCATTGAAACAGAAAACTCGGGAGCAAGTGAATTGAGTAGTACAAAGATTTTGTCAGATTTGATGCATTCCACAAAGCATGCATGAACTGCTTCAATCATAGAGATGTTTCAGCTGGTCAGTCCCTTTCTTACTACTACTGTACAACTTGGTTGCCAACCTGTAAAAATTATATTCTTTCTGGCGTTGTAACATTTTTGCAAGGACTTCAATTAATAACTGTAATTTTATTTAGGAAAAGCAAAGATGATCAGTACCCCGCGGCCCCTAATTTGCACAACTCTACCTATTGTGGTACCATACACAATCTTCCTTGATATTAACGGATTTCATCTAATTTTTAATGGCCGAACATATTGGCCAAATCCGGCTGGTACAGCATTAGTAGATTGCAACTTAAACCCTGAAGTATGATAGTTGATGAGACAAGACCCCCCCCCCCCCCCCCACCAAAAAAAAAAAAAAAAAAAAAACACCCATTCCATGCAATATTCGGCGGACTTCAGGTGCCACTAAATATTTGAAAATGTTCGCCAATATTTGTAGAGAAGAAAACGCATAGCACTCATCAAAGTTTAAACTGCCCAACAATCCATATTCCAAAATAAAATGTCAAAACAATCACTGATCCAAAACCAAAAAAGTGTCATTTTATGCAAGGCATTTGGAACTGTGTTCCAGTACAATATTTCTTTCACTTCGCATCTACAAGTTCGTAACTGCCAGACTATAAAATTATAGTAAAGAATTGAGTGTAATATCTAGGGGTTACAGATCGTGAAACATGCTAAAATTTGAATTTTCTCAAACTGGTTTGGACATGATGTAAACACCCACACTAGATAGGGTGAAAAAATTGTTACTGGCAGAACCAGAGATATCTTTTCCCTTCAGGGCTTGAGAGCAAGGGCTATACCCAATTTCGGGGCTGCATTTACAGCCTTAGTGTCATGCTCAGCTGAAACAGTTATAAGAGACTTTGGCCTCCATTCTCGTTGGCATAGCATCGCAACCTTTCCATCATTGGAAAATCGTGTTTTCACCATAGTTAAAGGATCAACCATATGGCTGCTTCCCAAGCTAAATTTGTTTTCATGGGAAGAAAAGCTATGAATCATCTCGGCAGCAAGCTCAGTTCCACTCGAGGAACTCACAGACTGAACATAAGATGCCTTCAATGTTTTTCCTTTGTCCAGCCTATATAATTGGATCAAGAATCAACAAGATGCATTGCCACATTAAAAACTTCAACAAAGCTCTGAATCATGAATCTTTAGCCTAGTGGATACACCTCGTCCTTGGTAACAAGAGGTCGAGGGTTCAAGTGAGTATCTAAAAATCTTTTTTTTACGAAGCAAATTTCTTGCAACAATAAATTAAATAAAATTGTCTTCTACAGCAAATGCCTTTAGTAATCACAAAGCAGATGGCCTAAAGATTCAGCATATAAACCAAACCAGCAAACCCCAACACACTAGAATCTTCAAATTCAAATAGATTGCAAAAAGTACTGTGGTAAAATTGCATGTCTGGCCTAAAGAAATACAGAGACGGGTAATTTTGGAGACAACTAGCATGTTACAAGATTTAAAAAAATAAAAAAATAAACATTAAATGTTTTTGGAGAACATAGAGCTTCCACTGCATTCCGCAGGGTATAGCAATTACCAATTACACTTCTATCTAAACTTAAAATAACTTATGCCTATTCAGCAAAGAGCAACCAGTTAATAGATTTTTATTTTCTTAGAGGTGGTGCCAAGTTTTGACTTGGAGGTCCATGTTATTTAAATTCACCGGCTATGTCAAAACACCATAATTTAATTTGACAACATATGTTAATCCTCTTTATTGGATTTTTAATTTTGGTTCAGTAACTTTACCGAAAAGAAAATAATAAAAAAAAGTTTTGGCTAACCAACTCATATTGGGTCGTAGTTGATAAATTAAAAAGCTTATTTTCGCCTAGTTGAGTCAATGACAAGCAGTAGAAAATTCAATCCCTAAATCAAAATGGTAACTGGCCATGCCTAACAACTACTGCAAGTGTTTACTACCAGTAAACTTATGCAACATACTTCTATCCAGTTTAGTCCAGTTTAGTTAGTTTTATATCTATTAGATAGGGGCACATGGATCAAGCAGTTAATTAAAAAGATATAAAAGAATGTCATATAAGATTTGCAAAAACATACAGTATTAATGCTGCTGAAAAATCTGGTCTGTTAAAGCTTATCCCAGCATTGTACTTCGTAAAAGAAGAGGATGCAGTATCAAGTCCAACTTCACCACCAAAAGCTAGACCTTTGTCACCAATCACTGCAGAAAGTTCCAACAAAGGGGCTGGATTCAGGCCAATGCTAGAACAGATGGCTGCACGGTGATGCAGGTAGTGCAGATCCAGCTAATAAGAAATATGATTATTAAGATGTGTTAGCATCTCTTTAAGTAATTTATTCTACTCAAAACTAACAGACTTTCATTTAAAATTTTATATACATTCTTCTTTTTGTCTCTTTAACATTTTGTATCTATTTCAAGTAACATTTTAATACTTCAAATGAATCATGCCCTTTTGTGACAGGTCAAAATTTGTAATCATAAGAGATCAGAGGACTAAAGATTTTCATTCAAATAAAAAAGGCTCAAGCTCAAAAGCTTTGTTTGGTTAGCCTCACCAATTCACGACAAAGAAAATCCTCCCCCCCCCCAAAAAAAACAAAAGAGAATAGCTGGCCAAATGAAAAATATAACAGAAAAGAAAAATGCATATTCAGAGCAGTTGTTCAACCCCCCTACAATTAGAATATTAGCCATAGCGACCGCCACCTGCCTCTAAAGATCTACTTGTTACTGCTGCTTCTGCCTAGAGTTTTTATCATATCAATGCTATATATTATACTGGTTGAAACAAAAGATATAGAATCCCAAAGGGACCTGCCACTGATTACACTACATATGTTGGGAAAAGGTGATTGAGGTATAGAATTAGATAGCATTAGAATATTAAATAGCAGGGAAATATCATATTAATGAAAACAAAGCCTAATCTAATTCTCTTTGCTATTTAATTTATTAACTACTTTCTCTCTAGAACCTAGGCTTTTTATCACTCTAATCTAAGCTTTCTCTACCATAATTTTCAAAGGCTCTCTAACTGCAGACTTCAATCACCTGTTTCTGACATATACAATGTAGTATAATCAGTACCACGTTCCATTGGATCCTACATATTTTACAATAAAATCTAGCTAACATGATTGACCCGATTAACTTATTAATTATTTTCAGGTATAGTAAAAAGAATTTAAAGTGGTATGTAGGTGACAGAGGATCAGCAACGTTCCGGTTCTAGAAATTAAACAAAAAAGAGCTAGTAAATGTTTAAATTATCATTCAAAACAAGCATACTAACCTTGCCAGACTTGTGATCAGGAATGTCAAAGCTGCACGCTGCATTCATACAGGGCAATACATCATTGATGGTTACTTTTGTGGAGATCTGTAAAAGAAGGTAATTCAGATAGGTGAAACCATACCCCGAGATCATATGCCGGGAAAGGCTTTATACACAACTACAGAAGCTAATAAGCAAATGGGTGCATACTGCACAGTCTATTAAAACGGTACAAGTGTTAGATCAGTAATCACTTTTAAACTTAAAGAAGTTATTTTCCTTACATTAGAAGAAGTATTCACTTTCACATTTACAGTGGTCTTTCCACTCTTATACTCTGTACTTATGTCACCAACAAAAAATTGATTTATCTTTGACCCAGTAGCCACAAGTCCCTGCACATATAATAATAATAAACAAAATCATAATATCAGATAAAATAGCAAACATAATCTGAAACCTAAACTATTAACATCCAATTAATTAAAGGTTACATCATTAATCAAGAAGCTCTTTGTGAAGACTATTCGTGAATTATTCACGTATAACTTTTTGAAGAAATCCAAGTCGCACAAAAAAAACTAAAACTGCTCCACATTTATCACCATCATAAAACTAGAGACTTAGTCCCTGTGTCAACAAAAAGTTGTGTGGAATCAAACCTCTGCAACTAGAAGTCTCACTTTTTCTCTTTATCAGTCAATGATATTCAAATAAACTCAAAGCGGTTTGTTTTTCTCATGCAATGACCAATGAAATTCAGGTAAACTCGAGGAAGAAACTTTTTCTTGTCAATATTGAGAACAAAAATTAGTAATCTTACAACAAAACAAAACAAAACAAAAAGTAATCTAAAGTACAACGTAATGACTGTAATAAGTAATACTACCTCTGTCCCAAATTTTGTAATCCTTTGACTTTTTAAATGTCCTCTAAGTGTGTAAAAGGTACTTATTTGTCAAAAAAATATAATATTACTTTAATTTGTTAATAAATATATTATTATACAAAAAAAATCATGACATGCTTTGAAGTGCGTGCAAAATATAAAGGCTCCTATAAATTAGGGCGACCGGATGCCAATTAACAACTTCTAGCTCTAACACCATGTAAACATTTTTTTACTAATTATACATAAACGAATTATATCCAGCCCCGCAAAAATGTAATAGATATGCCTATTACAAAAGACACATATGGCATAGTGCTGAATATAGAAACTTCTCTAGGCCACTAAAACTTAATTTACTTCAAATCAGTCAAACAAGTTAAACCAACTACTGTGAATTTGTGATCCTTTTGCATGAATAGCATTTGATTTTTTTCTAAAACAAGTCCTGAAGCTAACATGAAAGTGCACAAAAGCAAATTTTACATCACCGGTCCTATGCCAAACTGTCATTACATGGCCTTGCTACAAGTGGGAGCTCATAACTATTATTCGTAGAATCAAGAAGACAACACAGATAGGTTAACGTATCCAAAAATTAAGCCCTAATAGGTACCAAAATACAAGCACATAGGATTGATAAAAAGCCAAGGGATAAATCAATTACCCAACCAAAATAGGAGCATACCATTTCAGTAGAACTTGGGAGAGACAATGGAAACATACCATTCCAGTAGAACTTGGGAGAGACAATACAAACTTGTGATCATAGTTGTAATCTTTCGTCAAGAGGTCTGCATTAAAAAAACAATTCTCTTCATCAACTGAAATAACAGTTTTGCTTTTGTAACAAATAAAAACAATTAGAACAATTAGAACCCTCGGAAACAAACAACAGAATCACCCTCTTAGAAGCTTGTTGACCTGCTAGATGACAGCTTATTGATAATATGCTGGTGTTGGCTTTTCTTTGGTGTATTGTTTTGGTGTTAGTACAACCTAGATGCTCTAGCAAAATCTCTGCCAAAAAGAGAGGACATATGATTGGTCGGGCCACTCATTCGAGTCACATTGCTGGAGGTGTTACAAGAAGACTAGAGGTACTATCCCACAAGGACAAAGGTTATTATCCCACAATGGCTAAAGAGACTCTAATACAGGTCTTACAGGCTATTTGACCAGGACGTCAGGAATAAGTGGGAGAGTTTAAACAAAATATAACCATTTACAGGACCTGACTGTCGACTTTAATATAATATACCCTTCTGATTAGATATATGTGGAAAATAGTACCAACATATAGTATATAGACATAATAAACCATTTAACAACATCGTAGGTATTATCCATCAGAGAGAAAAAGAACTGAGAGAGAGGGAGAGGAGAAATACAATAACTAAGTTAATACATAGTACGAATTCAAGATTACCTTTCGCACGTTTACCAATACTTGGATATGGTGCAGGACCATTGCCCATTCTGATTGGAGTAATGACACCGGAATCACAACCTGATAAGCCACATTCCAGATAACAAATATAATTTGTAAAAAATCTTAGTAAAAATCAAAGTAAATAAAATCACATGAATTCTTCTAAAAACTTAAATATATGAATATTACATAGACGGAAAAAGATGTAAAAGGGATGACAATGATAGAATCAGAACGTATTCGCTCAAGGAAAAGTCATTAGATAGTGTTTGAGCAAATTCTCTACATCATTAGAATCGAACATAATACTTTCTCTAGTATTGAATAATCAACAAACGGATCTACAATATTAGAATTCAAGAAATTTAGTTGACTGTATTGTGACAAGTCTACTACTAATTATACTTGCTAAAATATTCAAATAAAACCAAGCCTATTAAACCAGCAATACTCATCATCTCAATCAAAAATTCGAACACATTACTTACCTTTACGCTAGAATTATTGTTATAATTTATTTCTCTACTTGTCATAAATTTTTGGTTTACATTAACATTAACTTCAAATTAACATCGAAAACAAATATACTAACAAGATATAGTAGGCAGGTAATGATCAAAACGCTTAAACTACATTCAAAACAAATATAATAACAAGCATCGTAGGTAGGTATAGAGAAACAATTATTTAATTAATTTTATAAAAAACAGAGAGAAAATAAATGTATGTATGTATGTATGATGTATAGAGAGAATCTTACAATCGGCGAAGATCCAGATAGGCCTCTTCCGCCGATTCAGATACTCCGACGGGCCTCGTGTGTGTGTGTGTGTGTTTTGCAGCGACGTGGAGAGATTTGATTATTTGATTCTGTGTGCGGTGTGCCTGCCTGTATCACTGTATGTACCTAGGTTGAATCGTTTCTTTCATTTTACTATTTTGCCCCCCATTCTCACTTTGTAGATTTTTTTTTTTTAATTAATAGGATTATGGATTTTAATCTTACAAAGTTACGATTCCGAGAACGAGATTCGACGGAAAATAAATTCTTATTACTGACTGACTCAGTTTAAATTTTATTTCCTATATTAAAAAAATAATTTAATTAATTAACTAATAAATTATTATTTATTATTATTGTCATTATTTTAATTTGACTTGAGAAAAGTAATGTAATTGCACACGAAGGCTACTCCGATCTTATATACTACGGAGTATTAGTTAATAGTTTTTTGATAGAATATTTATGTTTAATTGACTTTAAAATTCGATTTTCTGATTTTTTTTAGCTCCGCATATATGCGATTCTTTTCTAAAAGAAATTTAAAAAAGGTTAGATGAATATATATTTTAAATCAAGTGAAACGTGGAAAAACTAAAACTTTAAATTTGTATAATTATGTACTCCAAAAAGCAGCATAGAAAATACTCTTTTATAAACGCAGACAACTATGTTTGACTTTAAAAATTATTTAATCGGCTAACATAATATGACCGAGATCTGTAGCAACAATGATCGTTGACTATCAGCGTGGTACGCACTACGCAGGCACCCTCGAAATATCTGGTTGTTGTGCCCCATTGGTCTGTTCGATGTCCTTTATTTTCTGCGTCTTAAATTAATATAAATATTTTATTAAATTTTTTTGATAGAAAATTAAATCAAATAATTAATTTAAATACAATCTTATATATTTGCAATATTTAGAATAATTGTAATTTACATAGAATATACTGTGATCAAAGTTTTGACCAATTCAATAACTTGATGCACACATCTCTTAAACCTTGCTAGTAATACTTAAATCATAAGGTTTAGCTACACGGTTCTCTACCTTCCCACGCATATCCTACGTTAATATTCCCTGAACCTTCTTAATTCATACAGTATCATCTTGTGAGCTATATATACCACACACACATCTCAATAGCTCATACATACTAAACTCAGTATTCGATCAGTTCTCCATTCATCACCAAACAACAAAATCAAGATTCAAACACACAAAATTAATTTCCAAGGACTACTGCACATCAACAATCAACGAGATGCTAGACAAGTTAAGAAATGCGGTGAAGAAGGTGAAGATTTTACTAAATTTTAAACTCAATATATGGAGACTTGCTTCGATCATGGGTAATAATGTTTCGTTTCCGACAAGGCAAACACTTAGTTTTAATGACAGGCCAGGTTTAAGGGCATGCACGGATGATTATGATGATTATAATTCATTAATTTTTACTAATGAATATCGTCAATCATCTGGTTCTTTTTCTCCTTCTCCTTCTCCTTCTTCTTCTCGTTCTTCGACTAGTAGTAGAATGATCGAGAGGACTACGAGCTGTCCGTCTGAAGATGATATTGACAAGAAAGCTGAGATGTTTATAAATAATTTTAGACGACGGCTTGTTATCGAAAGACAAGCCTCTTTGCAGTTGAGGTATCTCAGAGGCAATAGTTTTGATCAATATTTAGTGCACGCTTCTCCTTAATCTGATCGACGACCATAAATGATGGAGTGTTCTGCGTTTTATGAGATCAGAATTCCCATCGTCATCTGCAACATATATACAGCAACTGTCATCTTTTTTTTTTACGTGGATCAGCTTGCTTTGGAAGTCGAATGCAGCATACCATTCTTTCATTGACAATTACAATAATAGGAGTAACAATTACAATAAAAGAAGAGTAATCGATTTGGATTTGTCCAGTCGTCCTCTTTTTTCATATGATCAACTTTTAATTTGTTGAATTTTGTATTGGGGTGGGTGTGGAATTTTTATTATTGATAAGTTTGTTAGAAGTTTATTTCCCTTTTCCCATTTGCGGGACATGATTTTTGTATGTCGTTGTGTGTACCTTGTTTGGATCGATGTATATATGCATTTGGATTTGGTCATGAATAAAGATTATTGTAAGTTTTGTACATTTTGTGTGCAAGATAAATTATTTTTCAAATCTTTTTCTAAATAAAAATTTAGATTTTAAAAAAAATTAAAAAAATTTATAAAACTATATATTTATACACATTAAAATATACATAAAAAGTTAAAGGAGGAATATATCGTTAAAACTTAAAAATGTACTCCAGAAACCGGTTAGCATGCAATACAAATTTTGAATAACCTATATAGTTGGACCTCGATTAAATAATAATTGATAAAATAATAATTTTATTAAAATAATATTTTTTTCAGGTCCTAACGTAATACAGACTATGTATTTTTAATTTTGATAAAATAATAAATTCAATAAAGTATTTTTTTTTATCACAAGCCTATTATTTTAAAAAGGTTTAATCGTAATAAAAAGATTTAATTGCATTTTGATGGTCTGAACTATAATATTTTTGCAGAAAAATGACTCAATTATAAAACTTGTCAATTTGATGGCAAAATTATTTATTTTTTATCACTTTATTGCATTCCGTCAAAAAAATTTAACAGCAGCTAGTGAAATAATACTTAAATGCACTTTGATGACCAAAATTAAAATTTTTTTACAGAAAAATGATTCAATTAAAAAAATTACCAATTTGTTGGTCAAACTATTTATTTTTTAATAGTTGATTGCATCCAATATATTACACTACCTTTGTCTTATCATTATTATTATTTAAAAAATGAATTCGATGAGTCTAAGTATTGTTTAATCAATACTTGAGATTATAAAAAAAATTAACATAACTTATAAATCAAAAAGAGCTTAACCGTAAATACATGATTATATTTTATTTTATAAAATACCACCCTTTTAATATTTTTAAAAGAGTCAACCTCAACCTCATAAATATTTGTATTTATGATGAGAATAATGAGGGAAGATATGAGGTGGGTGATACGATTTTTCAAACTAATGGCGCGTTTGTTGGACATTCCAAACAAACAATCCATAATGAAGGGTCACTAATTGCTAAAAAAGAGTAACAATAATATAAAATAAAAAAACGTCGAACAAGTGCTACTGGGCTGCAAGACGATTTTGATATGGGCCTAAATACAGAAGTGTTGATTGAATCGGATGGAGAGCAAGACATGGGGGATACAGATTTTGACCCAAAAAATGTCATGGATCCAAAAAACATAAAGGGGACGGTCTTCGACGATGGAGCTCGCCTAGTATTATGATAACATTAAGTTGGAATTGCTGCGGGCTTGGGACCCCGTGGGCTATTCAATTCCCCAAGGAGATTGTTCTTTAAAAGAATCTCAGATTCGTGTTCTTGTGTGAGATTTTATATAAGATAGATACGATGGAAAGAGTAAGAAGTGTTTTGAATTTTGAGGGTATGTTTTCTGTGGACGTACAAGGACATAGTGGAGGAATAGCATTTTTATGGAAAAATAACGATGAAACAAGTTTAAATTCCTTTAACATTAAGATCATATTGACCTTAATGTTAAATTCAATGGTGGGCAAGAGTTTAGATTGACAGGCGTGTACGGAGAACCTGATCGTGTAAGGAGGAGAGAAACTTGGACACTTATTCGGAATTTATCAGCATTATATGATTATCATTGGTGTATAATTGGTGATCTAAATAATGTGGTAAATCAGAATGATAAAAAGGAGGTAAACCATACCCTGACTGGCTAATTCAAGGGTTCATGGAGGTCCTAAATGTAACATCCCGTATTTTTATTCATTAATTTAGATATATTTATTTAATATTAAGAATAATATCAGTAAGTTATTACTGATATTATTATTTGAATATGTATATAATTTATTTTATATTAGGACATTATTATATGATATTTTTAGTTAAAAGAATAGATAAGGAAAAGAAATAGAAAAGAAAAAGGAGTTATGATTTTGGAAAAGAGAAAATTACGTTATATAGAGAAGGCGAAAGAGAGAAAGATTGAGAAGGAGAAGAAGAAAGAGAAAGAGGAAAAGAAAAAAATCTTAAGAAGATGAGTTATGGTATTAACATAGGGTTCGTATGGTTGAGAAATCTAGATATCGTGAGGAAATAGTGATAATTATCAAGGTTTAAGGTACGAATATCTTCTATATAATCTCTTTGTTCTCGTTTTGTGATTCAAAATCGTATGTATGTTGTGTATAGTTTGTATTCATTCATATTCTTGTAAAATTCGTATCTCATTCGTTCTTTATCAGATTATTATGATTTTATACTATCTGAAAATATATTTTGATTATATACATCTTCTGTTTTTTGTGTTTTCTAAAATTTTGCTTATAAGCATGTTGAAATCTGCATTTTGTGAAATATGATGTGTTAATTCAAGTTTATATGCTATAACTTCAAATATTCATAGTAAATTGAAATTGTATTCGATTTTTGTGATTAATATCATTATGGAAATATTTATTCGAGCTCTTCGTTTTTTGTTTACATTCCACTATCAAATTCTGTGATCTTGAGATCGTAAATATCAAAATACTACTATGATCAGGTGCTGATCATGTTCTAACAACCCGCATTTGTTTATTTCCTGCACTCATTACTTTTCCGTTTTTGACGAGTCTTAACATTCTGGAAAGATCTCGAAATCCTGAACGAGTTCTGTGTTTTCTGTTTCTTTTATTTGAGTTCATCTTCATAGAGTAAAGTGATAGTTTTACGGACTGGTCAGGTCTGATTTTATTTATAATAGTCTATATTGTATGATATTTGATGTGAATGTTTTGAGTAAGATATTTTCAAGTTATTTGTGCTATTATTTTGATTTGAGAGATATTATAAGAATTTGTCATTAGTGGATTAATTTCATATTTTGGCACCTCCTATGCGGTGTATTTAAATAGTATGGACGTGTCGGCGAAGTTAAGGGACACGTATAGTCATGACTACTTTGTATGTGTGTTTTGGTCATTTGGATAATATTGTGGTTAGTGCCTTGCAATCCCCTGTAAAATTTTGGGTAGCATTTGATTTGTTCTATGCAAGTCCCTGTAAGTTTTGATGACTACATATTCTGAAAAACTGAAATGTAGGATATCCTGTAAGTGTAAGATTATCTCTCATATCCATAAGTAAGTTCACTTTTGATTTATTTGATATTATTATCAATAAGTGGTAAGAGTATGTGTGAGTAAGTCATCTTTGATTTTAAGTATGTATGTTTGTATTTTAAGTTAAGTATTTATAGTATTATGTCTAATTCAATTTTCTTTATCATCACTCATCATTTTGATATTCAGTTTGAATTATATATTGTCATCATCTAATCTTTGTTTACCTTGAGTATTGTTTTATATATCCGTATATGAACCTTTCGTTCACTGTCAATCTATGTTTCTTGATTTCCTCCGGCAGATATTCATTATTAGGTGGGATACCTTTTGGGAAGAGTGCGAGTTGCTGACTTTGAGGATTTGTATCGTTTATATTTAGATTTGAATTTGTACAGTTGAGTTGTATTTTTTATTTTTGGATTGTAAGTTGTTGGATATTGAGAAATTGTAACGATTTATTGGATTTTTAGAAAATTTTATTTAAGTGAATAAGTTCAGAATTTTAAACTAAATGATTACGATTTGAGAGACATGGATCTTACAGGGTATCAATACATATGAGAGAGGGGTGAGGGCACAAGCAACTGAGTTGAAATTAGGCTGGACAGAGCGTTGACGATCACAAATTTTTTTAATGATTTCCCAGAGGCAAAGTTGACGAACATTGAAGTCTCGACATCAAACCATTGTCCGTTATTGCTGGAACCAATTGTTGGAGTAAGGCCTATTAAAATTAAAAGATTCATATTCGAGAACGCTTGGCTTAGGGAGCCAATATGTCAACAAATTGTGGAGGACACTTGGAGAATTAAACAGGGTCAAACGCTATAGGCAAAAACAGAACATTGCTCGCAGATCTTAGCAACCTGGGGTCAGGAAATTACGGGTAGTTTCAAGAACAGAATTAACTGAAGCAAGAAAATAATTAGAGCTATGAAAAGGAAGAGGGATGAGGAGTCTATCAAGAAATACGAGCAGGAATCAAAAAACTTAAACGAAATCTATGTACAACAAGTGTTTTGGAAACAGAGGTCCAAGCAGTTGTGGTTGAGAGTAGAAGATAAGAATAAAAAGTATTTTCACGATGCAACAAAAACAAGGAGGAAGAATAATCAAATTTTATACCTGCAAAACAAAGTTGGCCAAAAAGTAGGGTGAGAGTCAGGTTTACAAGAGATTATGGTTAAGTATTTCTTAGATTTGTTCAAGGCATCAAAGACGCATTGGGCAGAAGTGATCGATTGCATGGATAGTAAAATAATAAGTGAACAAAACTCTGAGTTGCTAGAACCAATAACGAATGTTGAAGTGAAAATACATTATTTCATATGCAACCGGATAAATCAGTTGGGCAAGATGGCATGAACCCAGGATTTTATCAAAGATACTGAAACATGGTGAGGGATGATATTGTGAAAATGACAAGTACTTTTTTTGCCACTGGAGTGTTCGAGGAGCGCATCATGGACACTAATATAGTTCTCATTCCAAAAAAAAATTGTCATGTGTCTATGCTAGACCTTCGTCCAATTTCACTATGTAATGTAGTGTACAAAATTATGTCGAAGGTTCTTGCAAATAGATTGAAGAGAGTAATTGATTCAGTAATTTCAGAAATGCAAAGTGCATTTGTTCTCGGAATATTGATTACTGACAATATTATGATCTCCTATGAAGTAATGCATTACATGAAACATAAAACGAAAGGTAAGAAGGGATGGATGACTCTTAAGCTCGATATGAGCAAAGCATACGACATGGTCGAATGGAGTTTTCTTTGTGCAGCTTTAACAAAACTAGGCTTTTATAACAAAATTGTCGATCTTTTTATGGCCTGTGTTATGTCAGCAAGATATCAGATTACACATGATGGGAGGGAGTTCGGTTTAATCATTCCAAAAAGGGGTATAAGACATGGGGGATCCCCTATCTTCATATTTATTCTTAGTGTGTACTGAAGGTTTGACTGTTGTTATTAAAAAGTACGAAATGAGTGGATTAATTCAAGGGGTTAAGGTGGCTAGAGGGGCTCTGTTTTTGTCTCACATGTTCTTTGCATATGACAGTTATGTGTTCAGCAAAGCTGATAGATCCAACACGGAACAAGTGGTCATTGTGCTAGCATTATCAAGAAGGAAAACTCAAGGTGGAATGGGTTTTCGAAGCATTTACGACTTCAATGTAGCTATGGTAGGGAAACAGGGTTGGAGGTTGATTATGAACCCAGAAAGTTTGGTTAGTAGGATTTATCGAGCTAGATATTATCCACATGGGTCATTTTTATCTACTAAATTAGGTAGCAATCCAAGCTACATTTGGAGAAGCATCGTTAAGACGCAAGAACTGCTGAGAAAGTGTACAACTCGAAGGGTGGGAAATGGTAACACAGTTAACATTCTTGAAGATCCATGGTTATCAAGTAGTGAAGACCCATATATCCATACATTTAACGATGCCTTGAAAAGACAAATGGTAGCATCATTGCTATTACCTGACCAGAGTAACTGGGATATGGATTTAATTCATGACATGTTTGAAGAGAGAGACATCAATTTAATTATGTCAACTTCATTTCGGATTAATGAGAATGATTCTTGGTACTAGAATAGGGAAAAATTGGGCCAATATTCGGTTAAGAATGCATACA
The DNA here is from genome assembly GCA_028671895.1 of Oenanthe sinensis. NCBI lineage: Eukaryota > Viridiplantae > Streptophyta > Magnoliopsida > Apiales > Apiaceae > Oenanthe > Oenanthe sinensis. The sequence continues at coordinate 51,105,084 of CM053804.1, forward strand.
TGTATATTCAAGAAGGAAAGGCAAGTAATGTCATGAGTGATAATTCGGGTTTCTGGAGGAAACTTTGAAATCTCAAAGTACCAGCTAAAACAAAAAAAAATTGTGGAGAGCTTCATTAGGATGTTTACCAACAAAAACTCAATTAAGTACTAAGAAAGTGGAGATCAATATGGCATGTCCGAACTGCAACTCAGCCCTTGAAATAATTATTCATGCTTTGGTTACTTGTCCTTTTGCACAGTCGTGTTGGAACAAAGTAGGAATGTCAGTAGGGGTAACTAAAAGTACTGCTTTTGAAGAGTGGTTGTCACTAGTGCTTGAAAAATATAAAGGCATTGAAGCAAGAAGGAAGGTGATGGTCTGCTTGGCTTTGTGGAATTGCCGTAATGACTTAATCTGGAATCAGAAATATGGAGAAGCTACAAAAGTTATAGCATCAGCTGTGTCGGCCCTTAATCAATGGTATGGTGCTCAAGATAATTATTTTGACACTTTCTTGGGATTTATGACCCAAGAAGATGGGGTTGAGCACTGGAACACCCCATCGGTTAACAAAATTAAGGTTAACACAGATGCTGCAATATTCGAGGTAACAAAATATTTCAGTTTTTCAGTAGTGGCTCGTGACCACAAAGGAGAGCTTGTGGAAGCTTTTTCCAGATGCCTTTATGGTAGTGTGTCACCTATAATGGCAGAAACGATTGGCATAAGAGAAACATTCAGCTGGGTGAAGAAGCAGACAATGAGAGGAGTTGTGGTGGAAACGAAATGTCTAGCTGCAATACAGGCAATTCAAAGCTCTGCAATCAAACTATCATATTTTGGTATGACTATAAAAGATTGCAAGAAATTGTTGGTTGAATTAAAAGACCATGATGTGTCTTTAGTTTTTATTAGGCGATCCACGAACAAAATCGTTCACTACTTAGTGAGAGATAGTTGTTCTATAGTTGATCGGGTATAGCATGTGGACAATGTGCACCCTGAGTTTAAACGTGTAATGTTGAATGATTTAAAAGTCTAATGAAATTTATTTTCGTGGCAAAAAAAAGGGACCGCGGGAGGATATAGAACTCGAAGTCTAACTTTTATTAAATCAGGCTTTTAGTACGAAGTTAAAACATAAGCACCATTTATTTCTTTTGTATACGTAGTTTATAAGTTAAAAAATATATACATTTTTCAACTTATAAGGAATCCAAACCGAACAATAACCGTCCATGAATGTTAATTACTAGGCACTATTAGTTTATTAGATGGCCAACTTCCTGTCACAAAACATTTTAATACTACGCGGTTTAGGTCTGGATAGTGGAGACATATATCATAGATGCATGTATATTATAATTTTTTTTAAACATGTATGAGTATATTATAGTTTAGTTGACATAACGATAGAATGTTTTTGATGTATTTTTGTGAGTTAGTTTGGTATGAACGTATGATGTCTAAGTTATAACTGTATCTCATATCCGGCAAGACGTTAATTTTTTTAAGGTTCAGTTAAATATATACATGCTGACAGTGTTGCCAAGTTAGTGTGGTACATGTTGTGCCCAAAATTTCACATGTGCTAGATTTGGACCCATAGGATATTTGAGGTCCAATCTATCAGTTATCTAGGCCCTTGAAGAGATTACATGCTAATTTGAGGAGATTTATAGAGCTTCCACTCTACTAGAGTGACCCATGAAGGCTATTGAGAGAGTCCAGAGGGTGAGGAACAATCCCAAGATGAGGAATCACTAGGGATGAAAGACTTAGTAATGCAGAGGTTCCACTGTCCAAAGAACTTCCATTATATCAAGGCTGGAACCTATTTTTAGAGGTTCCAAGAGGCCAATGAAGCTGATAATTCATCTGAGAAGTCGTAGTATTCTTTAGTTTCCAGAAAATAGGTTCCGAGTTCCATTGGACAGGTTTCATAAAATAGTTTCCGGACAGCAGGTTCTGGACAGTAGCTTCCGGACAGAACAACAGAATTAGATTTTGAGATAGATTCTTCCTCCTAAACTTTAGAAGGACGTCTTATCACTCCAGAGGCAGCCTTCTAAATGGATTATACTTGATCAAATAAGATAATTATGATATATACATGTATTTATATATATTCCCATATATGTGTGTGTGTGTGTGTGTGTGTGTGTGGAGCTTCTAAGGAGTTCTAACCGGCATGTAATCTCCTTTTAACTCAACCATTTCGAGATATACATTCAAATAAAGGATAAAACTTATCAAATCTCAGCCGATAACTCGTCAAAGGAGTCATAACAACCAATAACTATATATGGACTCCATAGTATTGTAACTAAATTACTCTCACAACAGTATACTACTAATATTTTAATTTATTTGTACTCGTAATACTTTATTATTTAATTTGTGCTACATGAACTTGTGATAGTATATATTTATGTGACTGATGGGTTTCAGCTAGGGGTGAGCAAAAAACTGAATTGAAACTGAAACCGAACCGAAACCGGCGAAAACCGAACCGAAAAAACCAAAACCGAAACCGAACAGACGGTTGCGGTTTTTGATTTTTAAAAACCGAGACTTTCGGTTCCGGTTCCGGTTCCGGTTATAAGTCAAAACCAAACCGAACCGATCATTAAAATAAATAAATTTATTATAATATATATATATATAATTTAAGTATTAAATTTTCCTAGAACATAGTTTTTTCAATTATATTTCATATTACAACATCAACTATACTAATATTGAATGTGAGAATATGACAACCCATTTACAACATTTTATTCCTCTATTTTCTAATTATAAAACATATAATCAGGAGTAAACATCATTAGACATGATTATGTGCTTTTTAGATTGCATACTACGATAAAGGACATTCACATTTTGTTGATTCAACATTAAAATTTGATTGTTAAAGTTTCTTATCTTTCTTTTGTAGTGTTATTATGCAAAATGTGATCAAATATTTGATTGTATAAAATTTGAATGTAAAAATATAATGATTTAAATTATATATATTTTTCATTTTTATTTATCCGATTTTTTAACCGAAACCGAACCGATAAAAACCGAACCGGTCTTTTTAAAACCGAAACCGAAACCGATGGTTCGGTTGCGGTTTTCAATTTTTAAAACCGAAGATATGCGGTTCCGGTTCCGATTCCGGTTTCGGTCAAAAACCGAACCGAACCGAACCGAACCGTGCTCACCCCTACTTTCAGCAACCAAGTGATATTTTAACAAAGTCCGAGACTCTAAGCCTGCTTAAAAAAACGGTGTTTGGTATTGTTATTTTCTTTGAGCTGGACAAACTAGTAAAACAACCTGATATTAATTTTTAGCAAAAATTATGATCTCGAATTTTAACTTAATTTTAAAAAAAATTCATAGCACATTTTTATAGAACATATTTTTACACATAAAGTTGGTAACAAAATTACAAAAGGCCTTTTGTTTCAACACTTGATTTGATGTCCTAATTTCTAAAGTTATCATATATTTTTTCAATTTTAATGACAAGCTAGAATAACATATTTCAAGGCAAGGATCACATTTCTAGACTTTTCATGGATCACATTTCTAGACTTTTCATTATATAAATTCTTAGAATGTTCATACGACTTAATTCTATATGCCACGCTATATTTGATCTTCAATCACATGAATGTGGACTTATCAAGCAACCAATCAAACTGTCCCCGTATATAATATACAGGCAATAGCAAAAATCATAGGGATAATTGTAATATAAAATATATGTCTCTCTTCCATTTATTGCTTTATATATATATATATATATATATATATATATAATTTTTTTAAAATATTTTCTAAGATAATATATTTCCTTTAATCAAAGTTAATAGGTCTTAAATTTATCTATTCTCTTTTCTCGTAATATTTATGCGCAATTCAAATTTCAACAATCCATTGTGAGATAAACAAAATAATTTTAAAAATTAGAATATATAATCTTTCCGACGGCTGCCATGCCAATAGTATTAAAAGTTATATTAGTATATAATCACTTAAATGTGCTAATTAATTATTCAATCTATTTATTCTCTAAGATTTTCATTGGAGGGGCTTTTTTGACCATACTAAGTAATTAATAATTAAACATAAATCAGTAAAATGCGGATATAAAAAATAAAAACTAATCTCCCGTCTCCTTCCGATTGAGGATATCCCTGTGTATGCAATAAAGACAAGTTGCGTACCTACTATTATAAAATAATTTAAGACTTTCTATATATATTTAATCAACTGCTAACATAGTAATTAGTCTACACTTATCTCTAAACACTACAGTGCTACACTAACTCTTGATTTTCCGTTGTCCTGCTGAACAAGATGGTAATGCATTCTTGCCCTCTCAAGCCAACTCAGACATGCATTCATGAATGAGCGCACACAATAATTTTATTAAGTTAATTATGATGTATATTAGCTTTAGTGCGTTCTTAAGTACGTAATTACTGATGATTTTGTTTTATCTTTTCATTACAAATGATCCAGGGCAACACAGGATATATCGAAACCAATCCTAGACAGAAAAAGAAACTTGGAGGAATAAAATCTACGCTGTTTATTTATGGTACTTTGCACTTTTTTTATGCTAATTAAAAATAATAATTTTGGTTAATTTTTCCTTATCTTTTCGGGTTTGGATTTTATGGTTTTATTTTGCAGTGGCGTTGGGGCTTGAGAACGTGGCATTTATAGGCAATGCAGTGAGCATATTTACTTACTTTTATGGATACATGAATTTTAGCTTGACCAAATCAGCCACAATGCTCACAAATTACATGGGGACTTCGTATATACTATCGTTGTTTGGAGGATTTGTATGCGATGCATACTTGTCTAGATACAAAAGTTCCATCCTATTTGGATCCGTCGAAGTCTTGGTATGTTGTGCTCTTTGATTAATTTATAAGCTGCTCGATATTTTGCAAGAAATTTATTAAGACAACTAGTCACTATTTATATTATGCTTAACTTATTTAATTTGCCAAAGAAATTTAATTAATTAAGAATTTATCCATCAGGGTTATGTTGTCTTAGCAACACAGGCATTCTTGAAACAGATGAGGCCTTCTCCTTGCAAGGATGTCCCTTCACTACTAATGAGTCAATGTGAATCTGCAGACAGTGGCCAAGTTGCCATGCTTTACATAGGTCTCTATCTTGTCGCGATTGGGACAAGTGGCATCAAAGCAGCTGTTCCCTCATTGGGAGCTGATCAATTTGACGAGGAAGATCCTGAAGAGGCAGAGTCCCTTTCAGTATACTTTAACTGGTTACTGTTTTCCGTTGTTACTGGATCTATCTTTGGTGTCACTTTCTTGGTCTGGGTTAATACATTTCGAGGTTGGAACTGGGGCTTTATGGTGTCTACTCTAGCAGTACTAACCGCAGTTTTGTGTTTGTTTACCGGAAAATCGTTTTACAGGCAACAGGTGCCGAAAGGAAGTCCACTCACTCGTATAATTCAGGTATAATATCATTCAAATAATTATGCACCATGCAACCATCCAAAAAGAATTAGATATTTTATAAGATGCTCATTCATTAATCAAATAGTCAATTACTTTGTCTCATCTATATATGTATGCATTGGTGTTCCTTGATGTAGGTATTTGTGGTCGCAATCATAAACAGAAATCTTCCAATTCCAGAAACTGCTGGTGGCTTCCATGACGAAAAACATGGAACTGGACATGAGATTCTCAAGAAAACAGACCAGTTCAAGTAAGTGATCGATAAAGTATTTAATCATCGTCGTAGCTTGCTAGTACTTGAAAATGTCATATACCTTTTCTATCAGCATGACTCATATTATTACAACTATATGTGGCAGGTTCTTTGATCGTGCAGCAATTATAAATTCGTCCAATTCTAATAGTACAGCTCCATGGAGAACGTGTACCGTGACACAAGTGGAAGAAACAAAAATTCTTGTGCGAATGCTCCCTATTATATTAAGCACCATCTTCATGAACACATGTTTGGCTCAGCTCCAAACTTTCAGCATCCAACAGAGTAGTACAATGGATAGGCATCTTCTTGGTTTTGAAATCCCTGGCGCTTCCATAACCGTCATTCCATTTATCTGTATGTTCGTTCTAATCCCCACATATGACCGCATTTGTGTTCCAGCACTCAGAAAGTTGACAGGGATTCCAACTGGTATCCGACACCTCCAACGTGTTGGAATAGGACTGGTTCTCTCAATCATATCTATGGCTGTTGCTGCATACGTGGAGACACGTCGAAAATCTGTTGCTATTGATAACAACTTGGTTGATTCTCCAGGCCCATTGCCAATTAGTCTTTTTTGGTTAAGTTTTCAATTTGGTATATTTGGAATGGCTGATATGTTTACATTGGTTGGATTGCTCGAATTTTTTTATTCGGAGAGTTCTGAAGGAATGAAGTCACTGGGCACAGCCATTTCATGGTGTTCCTTGGCATTTGGATACTACTTGAGCTCAGTGATTGTTAATGTGGTGAATAATGTGAGTGATGGGTGGTTTATAAGTAATAATCTGAATAGGGATCAGTTGAGCCATTTCTTCTGGTTATTAGCTGGAATGAGTGTGTTGAATCTCGGGTTTTATCTGATCTGCTCGTCTTGGTATAAATATAAGAATGGGGAGATGAAACAGATAAAGGATGAGATCAATGGTGAAATGGGGACTGTATAGGCTGGTCAGGGCACCTGATTACTCTAATTGAAAATGTAACAAGTTCACAAACTCGATCATATAGGTCAGCGATCAACTCTTTTAAAATTTGGTGCAAATAAAAAATTATTTCATAATTGTGTAAAATTAATTAAACTCGAATTACATATTTACATATATAGTATGTTAATTTACAATTATAAATGAATTGTTTATAAATAAAAAGCGGTAGAGTTATCTATATGAACATGGAACATGATTAATGTTGAGGAAGGCATATATGCATGAAGGTGCAGTTGCAGTAGTGGAGAGGTAGTGGTGTGGTGTAATGCATATATATACTAGTATAACTGAAGCACAATAGCTAGCTAAGTCAAAAGTCTTGATTAAGAAAAGAGAAACACGAGTCTTCATTAATGTCGTCCTCTGCGACGACACTACTCATATGTATAAATATTCCGACAAAGCACAAACATGTCCACTACAATGTGCACCACCTCCATATATAACTTGTTCAATTTAAATACATTAATTAAAACAACTCTCCCCGGCCATTAATTTTATCCATGTGAGCTTCTGTCGTCTCTTATCCTTCTCTGTGTATTTAATTACTTATTTATATACAGTAGTATTATATAAACAGTGATGATATGATACTTACAAATGTTCCTTAGATGGAAATCCGATGAATCACCGTTCAATGTAGGAAACTAAGGATACATGTATCCACTTTTAATTTCTTCTCATGTGCTGCGCCATGCTTATTTAATTTACTGTTCATTTCAAAGAATTGACGTACAAAAATTTAAGTTATTTATTTATTATTTTATTATATATTTCTTCTGCGAGTTCATTAGATAAATATTTTATGTGTGGCATTGTATATGCATTATTGTTAAAGAATAGTATAAGATCCATTTGGATCTCTCTCTAACATCTTAAGATTTTAGATGAGTTAATTAATCAACATGGTATCAGAGCTCGTGTTGGCTGAGTCACAAATTCGACTCCCTAAGCAAAAACTATGCCAAAAAATGAGTGCTTTTGATTCACTTTTCAACCCAAAAATGGGATTTCGAGCTTATGACGCTGTCAAACAATATATATGTTATTCATTTTTCCGCTTCTATTGATATTTTTTCATATATATAATGTGCTACTTAAACGAATAAACCCATATATTTTATTACTAACATTATCAAATCGTTTCTTGGTATAAAGTTAACAAATGATTTTATTGGAGCAAAAATATAAGAATTGGAAAATGATCAACTATATATACGTAGTGTGTTGATTTTCTATTGTCCTTGCCTTCCTTCCTCATCGATTCCCCTTGACTCTGATTTGTGATTGTGTTGTGTTCCTAGTCTCCTAGACACAGATACATAACTTACTCTCCGCAAATATAGCCGACCAAGAAGATTATCATCTCATAATTAACATGTTAATGTTATAAATACAACTGACCATGTTACGTGAAGCAGAAAGCCCATTCATTATTTAGTGACTTCAATGTTCTTGAGAACCCCATTTTCCAATGCCCGATCGAACACAGTTTATATATATCGAATCCCTGGGAGTATATTGAGTAGTGGCAATGTGAAAACTCAAATTAGTTATTTAAGAGTGCAGTAATTTTATTGCGGCTTTTGTAAGTAATTACTTTCGGACATCGATCACTAATCGGGCGAATCTTTATCCTATATAAATATAATGGAATTATCTCCCGACCAGAAACCAATAATTGTATTATTTTCGATAAATTGTACGTTCTAAGAATATCTTCTGTGACTCGTACGTTTTAAGGTAACATATATAGTACAGAATCACACAAGTCTATACTTAGTATTTTTAACCTTATTAGTCAAGATCTGAAAAGTATAACAAAGCATATATACACCATTAGTACTTACAATCGTACATGATCATAGGAGATCATTAAACTAGTTTATGATGTACAATTAATTTACAAATGTATCCTGCAACATTCATGAATCTAGTCAGCAGGGGGATTAATATATTGACCGGAAAGAGACTAATACTAATTATATATATATATATATATATATATATATATATATATATATATTATGTTTAGTCCGATAAGAAGGCTTATCTTGATCGTGATCATGTACTTAAATTAGAAAGTTCAGTACAAGACTCCAACTGTTTGTCTGCTTAATAAGAAGAGAAAAAGGAAAGAAGAGCTACAAGTATGTACATGTGGTTGGTTTATATGATTACATATCCAAATTATGAAGATTCACAAGTCAAAGAAAAACAGTAGAGAACAATGGAATGTCTAGGGTTTGATATGAAATATTAAGTTATTAATTTTATAGAGTATTTATATTTTCCAAATACCGATCGACAAGATCGAAATTGCAATAATGGTACTAATGGATGCGACAAACCTTTGATTCCCTATTGATCAGTTCATTTTTCTATTTGGTACAGTTAATCTCACCACCCCAAGTCCCCAATATATACCTCATATAATCATAAGATAAAATCATCCTCTTGCTTCTCATTTCACTTAATTATATGTATCTTCTTTTATCTAGACTCCTTTCAGAGCTTCATTAAGTAGCTTCTATATATTCAAAAACCAACCTAGCTAGCCATACATACACAATAGCTAGCTGTCATAAGCTTTAAATCTAAATATTTCATCATTTAGATTTATATATTCGGCTGATTATGTCTATTGATCTCAATCTACCTAGTGACAATGAGCTCAATCTGCAGCTCTTACTAGACACTTCATCATCGTCTTCGTCGTCTTATCCATGGAATTCGGTTGAGCCCCCGCGGGTTTTCTCTTGCAACTACTGCAGGAGAAAATTCAGTACTTCACAAGCACTAGGCGGTCACCAAAATGCACACAAGCTTGAAAGGAACTTAGCCAAGAAAAGTAAGGAGCTGAGCTCATTAGTTCGACATCATGCAGAGAGGAACCGGCTGTCAGTGTCTGGTGATTCGACAAGTGTGCAGCCACAGGGAATGGGAATGGAGCTCATTGAAAGGTTTAGCTCCGGGGAAACGAAAAATGATGAGTCGAGAAAAGAAATTGGTCACTCTTGGGGTAAGGGTTACAAGGCTGAGAATGTTCACGAGGAATGTGGACAGCTTGATTTGTCTCTTAGACTTTAATTAGTTAGGTCATGCCCTAAACTTTTAATTAGTTCGAATGCATGTAATGATATTTATTTTTTATGTTGGATTATGCAAAAAGCCTAGGTATATGGTACTACTAATGGATGTTAATAGGGCATATCAATTTAACAATATAAGATCATCCCTTATCATACCAATTTATCTGCAGGCCAAATAGAACGAAAATTTTGATGTATTGAAGTTACTCTTCCTATGTTCTAAGCAGAGATCACACGGCCCTACTCTTAACTGGAGATGATGCGTGTTTGTTTGAACTGAACATACTTCATTAATTATCATTTTCTATGTTTGATAATTGGAGGTACGACCTTCAGTGACTTGTAGCTAGCTAGCCTTTGGTCCTCGTAACAACATATTAATAGCTAACTGAAAGCCGGTAACGAATATCTCATGCTTATTAATTGTTTCTATCAAAAAAACAACGGAGGTCATAATACACACAACTGATGTATGCTTCTTCTTTTTTGGTTCCCAACTATACATTTTAATCCAGTGAACAAAAATCGTGAGACCAATATATATTCGACCGGCTAGCAGAGAGGGTGTCCGTACCCCATAAATTAGTTTCCGATCGCTTGGCATATCCATAAATTAAACTTACTGAAAACGTAAAATTATCGTCTTGTGATCTCACTAGCCAAATCGATATATTGATCAAAACACACGGAATAAAAAGTTTACTCTTGATTTGATTGATTCGATTAAACTAGCGGGGTTATTGAGACATTAAGTTGGCGAACATGCACGCAAGAAATGATTTGTCAAACATGTCATGTTCAACTACTTTATGTTTAATCTATCTATTATCTTGTTTCCACATATTTACTAATGAGTTTAAATCCATAATCTTGTTTTGATCTTCTTTACAGTTAAACAAGCTAATTAAGTTGTACAATTATTCACGCATGTAGGAATTGAAAATACTTAAATGGTTAAATGAAAATCTTTGATTGAACAAAAACCGGCCTCTGCATCAGGAAAAAGTATCCCCTTCAAAAATAGTATCTGATTCATTGTCGTCCTGATGTGGACTCTATCGATGACTTAAAATTTTGTTAATACTAAGTACCGCGACATATACAAAAATTAAGGGCCAGGCCCAAAGTACGTACCCGCCCAACAAGTTTAACGCAACACAACTCAAATGGACCAGAACGGTAGTATAGTGCAATAGCAACAGGAAATAAGTGATCGATTATCCAGGGGAATGGATGGGGAGGAGGGTACAGATATTTTGTGTTGAGTATAGAGGCGATTAAACGGGCGGGTCGGCTCAGCCCGACTCGCAACGGCTCACCGTAGAATTCGTGCTAGGCGTTGGGAACTGGATCAGTTCAAAAACCGACACCGACCGTCTGCAAAACGAATTGTCCACGAGTCAGAAATTGAAGAACTGTAACCAGCCCGGTACGGCTCGCCAAACTCGCCTCAACCCGTAGCGAGCCGAGCTGACCCGGCACGACACGCTCGTTCGGCACATTCCTCTCTGTTCTGTATTTTTACAATATAGTCTCACCTCGAACCGCTCGACACGTAACGAATTTTATCAATTAACTGACCAACTGTTTGTCGCCCCACGTTCCAAAACTAGTCTCACAGATTAAATTCATGAATAATTCAGAAACTCTTGTATAATTATATTTTCAAGAAAATGACTTTTACGGAGTTTTTTTCAGGAGAAAAACATTTTAAATTTATAAACTTTCGTAAGTTTTTATGTGACTTTGAACGGGATAACATAAATAAATGAGTTATTTAAATAAAAAAGTTGAAAAATATATTTAAAATTAATCATTTTTAAAAAGAATACATAGAAAATAATAGAATAACTTATAAAATATTTTAATCACAAATTTTAAATTATTATCACTCCCGTCTTTAATAAATTTATATAAAAAATATGATATATAGTAATATACATTGTCAGGATAATAAAAATTTATATTGAATATTAATAAAAATAATATATTTATTTAAATATTAGTTGTGAAATAAAAATATTATATAATTTTGATTCTATTTGTATAAAATGAACCTTTTTGTATTGTTTCTTGACCTTCTAATATATAATTTTTATACATTATATAACTTTAGCTAAAATTTGTTGAATGTTGTTGTCATATTTTAGTTATTCATCACTCGTCGGTTGTCATCTTCAGTAGGCTAACTCGCCTCGGTCCGTAACTCGCCTCGCTTGCAACAATGGAATAAATTATTTTTTTAAAAAAAAAATAAAACCCGCCTAACTCGCTTAATCGTCGAGCAGTGCATGAGCAAACATTACTTGAATCGGCCCGGCTCGAGAATCTACAAATGTCGTTCACGATTCACGACCCGGACAAACCGGCCCACCGGCGAACCCGCAGCCAGGTCTAGTTGAGTAGTATATATTGAGGAGACTCTCATGCATGCACCTCTCAGAAGTGTGTTGTGGGTAGAGCTGGCCACACGGACGAGTCGGCTCGGCCCGATTCGGTAAAAAAACCGGCATGAACCGTCAAAAAACCGGGCCGACCGCGAGTCGAAGAAAATTGAACCGAGATCGGCACGGACCGCCGTCTAAACCAGCACGGACCGCCCGGCATGGCTCGGCAAGGACAGCCCGGCACAGACTCGTCTCAACCCGTCTCAGCTCGTCAACTCGGCACGCACGTTCGTGCATGATTTTCGAATTTACATATTCATGCTTGTCTCCTAAGCTGCAAACATATTTAATTTATTTGACTAAATAAACAAGTAGAAGCATATTTTCTATATACGTGGATGAGTACAATTCGAAAATCATGTTTTTTAATTTTTTAGATTTTAACCCGTGCATCGCACGGATATTTTGTTTTATTATTTAAATTATTTATTTTAAAATTATTAATATTTTTATAATTTTGAATAGTTTTTTTATATATTATAATTATATTATTTTTAAAACTTATTTAAATTATATATTTTCACATTAACCAAATTAAATATAAATAAAAAAAATATAAAATATTAAAAATAAATATGTTCATCGCACAAAATATTAATTTATATTATTAATATATAAATATGTAAAATTTTGTGATTCGAAATATATTCAATATTATACATATTAAATTTAAATATATTTTTGCTAAGATCTCTATTATGTTTATTTTATATAAAATTTAATAAATATTATGATATATGAGATAAAATATATATGTATCTATTAATTATATGATAATATAATTATTTATTTGAATAAGTTTTTTTTATGTTGTTAGATTTTTATTAGTATATTATTAATTACAATTTATAAATAATTATATATATATATAATTTAAACCTTGTATCAATAAATAATAGATTTTACTATATTGCTAAAGAGATTTAAAGTTTAAGTTGAAATTAAAAAATAAAACGATATATAACAATTATTGTCATAATAATTTTTACATCCCACTTTTTCATAGTAATATATGACAGGTTGTTTATTGAACCAAACATATTACTCTATATTAATACTTAATGTGTGTTATGACAATTCAACCTGTGTGATAACGTGTTTTTGATATAATATTATATATAATATAACAACAAAATTGAATGTGTATTTAATATCTTAAGTTAAGGTTGAACTCTTAGCCGGAGAACTCAAATAATTATTTTTTAAAAAAAACCTAATATCTTCAATTCGATCTAAAACAATGAATTAATAAGATTTTTGATTTATCAATATAATAATTTTTTTAAATGAAATAAAACCAGCCATCAATATTTGTATAATGTTTTATAATGTATAAGCTAGAATTTTTTACAATGTTTTATAATAGCTAGAATTTTTTATAATGTTTTATTTCATTATTCTTTAATTAAAAAATATAAGAATATAATTTTTTTTAAAATGAACCGCTCAATCAGCCTTCGGCATTTTATTCAGTCAATAAAGTACACATTAATCATCACATTAAACCTCTGGTCCTATTTGCTTCGATTGATTAATATTATCGAACTATTATTTTAATATTTTAATTTAAAGAAATATTATCCGTAAAATCAAATTTTAATATATCAGGCATCTTTTTAGTATATTTATATAAAATTGTGACACCTTTAGTCCTTTACTCATCAAATATTATTGTAATTTCATATATATAAATAATTTAAAAATTAACTTAAATGCAGTCCAATACAATATTATTAAATTATAAATAAATAACATAAGAATTCAAAAATTATCAAAACAAACATAACTAACTGTCCTGGACTAATTAGCTCCGAGCGGCCTTTTCCATGCCGGTGGATTTGTAACTTACAGTGTGAATCCGACTGGGAAGAGGATCCTCAGCTTGGTCTTTCTATTCATATATAATAACACCTCGTATGAAATGAAAATCAAAATTATATGCTATTAACACGTATATATACCTCTACTTTGCCTGCGTACGCTGCTTTCATTACAAATATTTAACTAAATCTTCTCCATATAAACTTACCTAATTATTAAATTATGTTCATTGAGATTTGACGAGGTTAAAAAATTAGTAATGACTCACATGATTATATATCACCAATTTCTGAATTTGTAATAAGAAGTTCAGAATTTAAATCTCTTTAATTTTTAAAATCTGGGGAACAAAATTTCTGAAATAGTAAGGGAATTTTTTGAGATTAATGGAACTTTAAAATGTTAGTTCGCAGCTTGTTTTTGCCCTTTGTTACGAAGATGATTGGCAGAGCGCGCGTCCTAGCTAATTCGTTTCACATGTCACTATTTAGTTTCGAAGTTGTGCGTGTGGGAATTGAGAATAGGCACACTTCCTTATGGCATCAAGATCCATGCCTATGTTTGACTGCTAATATCCTACTCCCTCTGGTCCTATTTATAAGTCGTTTGACTTTTTGCACGTAATTTTATGTGTTTTGACCGCATAGTTATAATTAATATTTTTTAAATTTTCTTTTTGTGAATTAAAATTTAAATGTTATATTTTTATTCAAAAAAAGAAAATTTTAAAAATATCAATTCTAACTATATGGTCAAAGCATCTAAAATTGCGTGCAAAAAGTCCAGTGACCTATATAAAGGACCAGAGGGAGTAATTTTCTACACAATAGCGTATCTCCCTAAAATGATTGATATACATACTTATAAAATTTACTTATCTTGCTACTATAAATAACGGGAAAACACGTTTATTTGAAACACAAACACATTTTCTGTATAACGCAAGCTAGCTAGCAACAAAACTAGTCACTCCAATGGCTTCCATGCACAACTCGACCTTCGAAAATGGTGTTCCAGCTGACTACCTTATAGCTCGCGTAACGCAAATCCATTCGAGCATTAGCAAGCTTGAATCATTGAGGCCTTCAAAGCAAGTGAATGCATTGTTCACTCAACTTGTTAATTTATGCATCCTCCCATCAACCATAGACATTTCTACCATACCTCAAGAAACACGAATCATGCGTCAGAGCCTCATAATACTCTGTGGTCGAGCCGAAGGCCTTCTCGAGCTTGAATTTGCAACATTCTTGACAAAAGTACCACATCCAATGGACAATCTTGATTTGTTCCCGTACTATGGAAATTATGTTAAGTTGGCCAATTTGGAAAACACGATACTGATGGAGAATGGTGTGTTGCAGCCCAAAAAAATCGCATTTGTGGGGTCTGGACCAATGCCACTCACCTCTTTTGTATTGGCAACTGAACACATGAAGTACACATGCTTTGATAATTTTGACATTGATGAATCAGCTAATAATGTGGCACGACAGATTGTTGGTACTGATGTTGATCTAGAGAAGAGAATGAAATTCAAAACATGTGATATACTGGACGTAACCGAGGAATTGAAGGAGTATGATTGTATCTTCCTGGCAGCTCTGGTTGGAATGGACAAAGACTTGAAGGTGAAGATCATCGCGCATATCAGGAATTATATGAAGGATGGAGGATTCCTGCTTGTAAGGAGTGCTAATGGGGCTAGAGCTTTTCTATACCCCGTGGTTGAGGAGGAAGATTTTTCGGGGTTTGAGGTTCTCTCGATCTTCCATCCTACTGATGATGTGGTCAATTCAGTTGTCCTTGTTCGTAAACCTATCTTCTGAGTGCTGCAAGAACCTATATATATGTGTGTACTATAACTATCTTTTAAAGTTTATCATCTTTGAAACTAGTAACGAGGGTTTTGCTGTGTGTTTGGTATTGCAAAAGAGTGGCATTGGCATGCTTGTACGTCCTACTACTCATCAATAAAAGTTGTCATTGCTATTTACACAACAAATTTATATTAACATGCATTGCTACTTCAGTGACCTGGAAAGATCTTTCAAATAGTAAGAAATTAGCTACTAGGCGTCCTGGTTCTGCTAAATATTTAACTACATATATGCGTATATGGTTTAGAAAAAAGAATAATTATAAATGAAGCAGCATTCTTATAAATTAGATGAAAAATTTTAAACTAATGAGTCTAAGACAAAAAAAACTGGAGATTATGAAACATGTAAAGCGGTGGGGAGTTGCTTCACCAAGGTCATAGTAGGAGGACAAGGACCACCTTTCACCATCACGGGCTCTCTAACTCTTGCTGCATCTTCTGGAATTGAGATTGTGGCTAAATTGTATGGAACCAGTTGGGTTGGATCACCTCTTAGGTCGGAGTTGATTCTTCTTGTGGAGTATAATTTAGCTAAGGGCAGAGATGGACTAACTCAAATTTAGCCAGGGGCAGAGAATGACTAATTTGAGTTTGGAAATCGAGGAATCAATAGAGTCGCCAGCAGGGTTCTATAGTTTTAACTTCAAGTTAATGACCTGATGTATAGGGTTTTTAAATTTGATGTTCAATTTACATTTAGTTCCTTTTAAAAACTCAAATTGCTGACATGTATGTTCACTTGGCCAAAAAAAGAGAGAGAGAGAGAGAGAGTTGAAATTGTCACTTAGCCCCAGGTATCCGCCAAAGAAGGCCAATCTTATAAATTAGGAATTCTGAATAGTACAGACGTACAGAACAGTATTTAAATGCTCTTCTAAATACTGCTACAAAAGAAATGGGCAACGATTAGTTTTCTTTTTGAAAGGAAAGAAAACATGCTTCACTTAACAGTTGTACAGAGGGAGATGCATGCTTAAATTTTGTCCAGCAATTGACACCGAGCAGCTACAACATACTTATATATGTAGTATCATTTTACATGACATATATCATGATAATAACCATGCAGTAAATCATAAGGTGATCGGAGACCAAAAATATATACGTTTTGGCCAGTTCCGAACAAAATATACCATTTTCATCCAAATATATTTATATATATCCTTGTAGTAGATTATGGGTTCCTTCTCGAGGAGCTGAAGAACCAAGGCGGCGAACAACCTATAGTAAGGAGGGACAGCACCATAACTATTCTAATGAAACTTAAACCTGCAAAACAGAAGTTAAGAGTGTTTCAAGTCGGACAACAAAACATGCTTCGAATAGGCAATTGAGATGAGTAGAGGAAAGAGTTTTTTATGGCAGTTTAAAAACCATTTCTTTGCACCTGCATAGCAGTCTTCTTTATTCCTTGTAATCGCTCCAGATCACAAAGTTGCAATTCGTAAAGTAAAACATGTTTTCAACATCCCACTAAAATCATTCAGCAAAATGAGCAAAGAAATCAGCCAGTAATGCATTACTAGCCTCTGTACACGTTATCAACCAGTATTTGACTTAATTTGCATATATATGCTTCTTTTACTAGCCTCTTTCGTCAATATCCCACTAAAATCATTCATCAAAATGAGCAAAGACAGATATCATTTGACATTAATTGCTGCAGCCATATTTCTTAACTTCTGAGCAACTTCGGCAAATGATGGTCTCTGGGCTGGATCAGAGGCCCAACAACTTTCCATCAAAGATTTCCACTCAGGGTCGCACCATGTTGGGATTTGCGGACGTAATGAGTCATTCACAATTCCTCCTGCATATTTTTATCAGGAATATATAAACATTAAAACCTCGACAGTATCGACTGAAAGCATTATTTTTTATTCATCGTGCAGTGTATGTTTTTTCTTTGATTTTTTGTTTTAGTACTTGGGTCTTGTAATTATCCTGCATTAAATGCCAAGTGGATAAGTATATACATGACAAATTGACAATACTGGAAAATTGATCTATACCACACAAATAACAGGATAGAATTTTCACAAAGCTGTCATAAAAACATATGTATATACCTACGAAGACTACATAGGTTTTACCTCTGCCACATAGTTCAAAATATAGTGTTTAGTTAATGAAAATCTGCCCATATAAAACTTTTTTAAAAGCATCAATAGCCACCAAAAGCGGCGAATCGAAGAAAGAGAAATTCAATGTGTGACTGTTGAGTGTTCCATTATGAAACTCTTCATAAATTGAAGCAGTATATTGTTTAAGATATATTAGTTTACTTGAGTAGGCTTTCCTAGATGTCCTAAAAAGTTATGATGGGTAAAACCAGAACTAAGAACGAAATGTGATCTGCCTAGCAAGGATTCAAGAAGGACCCCACAGTTTGTCTGACAGTCACCCCTAGACTGACAATGTCCAAATGTAGTGCTAAGTAGCTATAATCTCCTAATTATACAACATTAAGTTACCACGAGTGTCAACTTGACAAACTACTCTTCCGCCTAGAACAATGGCACACAGCCTCTGTACAACAATTTATGCACGACAAATTTTTACCGAAACTACAATCATTTTAATTTGGGAGATTAAAAAACAAAAAAGAGAATAGGAAAGAACAGGACCAACGGTAATCCAAACTCGTCAAGATAACTATAAAGAAGTAAAAATTACTTGTGTTAAGTCTGAAATATATTACCAAGTGAAATCTAGTCCCAAAATTAGTCCAATAAAATAAGATAGACGAACCTATCTTCCTTGATAATTGTGTAAGTAAAGCTTATTTAAAATGCAATCCTCCTTCCAATTGTGGAAGTGCTCGTGTAAATTAATTTCTAACTAATATGATAATGTCATAATCAAAAATGTGGCAATAGCAAGAGCTTGCAAAAAAATTCAATGATACCACATCATAAGTCAATCTAGTATGATGGTAGTACGAAGTCACGGAAACAAAAAGAACAAAATGCAAAATAAAGATTCATAATCGTTCTATAACAACAGAATTGAAAATAATATAAAACAAAGAACCATGTTTTCTGGTACCATAAAAACATACCAATTATAGAGGCGCAATGAATATCTGCATAAGGTTCTTCACCCGTGAGCAATTCCCACATGACAATCCCAAAGGAGTAAACATCAATCTAGATTGCAAAGAGAAACTTAAAATAAGTTAATGATTACATTATAAAGCAAAAAAATCAAATTTACTGGAAAAGGAGGGCTAAATATGCGGAGGCTATAAACCACGTTACCACGGTAATCATAATGGAAAAATCTACCTTTTCTGTTACCATGTTGCTCTTTCCACTAAGCAACTCAGGGGCCATCCATGGTAGAGTTCCACGAACTCCACCAGATACCAAAGTTCGTTGTTTTACTTTTGATAAGCCAAGATCCCCAATCTAAAGAAGAGGAAAAAAAATTAAGACAGACGATGAGCTAGCATAACTTAGTACAAGGTAAAAAAACACATAGTTAAGCTAGATTATGAACCAGAAGTTTTCAGCCAGTATCAAGTGCAAATACTGATGATTAGAGAAGGCATGCAACAAAATAGTTAAAAGAACAGGATACTGTAGTGGCACTGTCACTGACAACTCTAGACAATACCAATATAAGGAGAATCATATAGATTTCAGCAACATTATATAAATAGTTGGTTTTGAATATACCTTGCACACTGGTCGATGTGGATCCCTCATATTTACTAGCAGGTTCTCACATTTTAGATCAAAATGCACTATGTTCTTCTCATGCAAATACTCCATGCCAAATGCAGCATCCATAGCTATGATGAGCCTTTTGCGACGATCAATTGTTCTGAACAAAATAATAGCAACATTGTCAAATGTAATGTTAAAAATTATATGTAATACAAAATTGTCGCATAAACACAAGGATAGATAAGTTACCTGTCCTTTTTCTGCAGAAATTGTTTCAAGGACCCATTAACCATGAATTCAGTTACAGTTGCTAATGAACCATCAGGACCATCACGAACAATACCATAGAAAGAAACTACATTTGGATGGTGCAGCGAACCTAATATTAAAGCTTCCTTCCAGAAATCAGCAATCTATACACAAACATATAAATATAAGGCAAGTCAACTTAAAAGAGAAAGAAATAATGTGGTACCACTTGAATATTTTATAGATAGCACATGACAGAGATGGATATCACCCAATGAAAAAAAAACCATTACTTGAACATATATTAACTTCAACAAATAAAGAAAGAGTACTGGAATAATTTGTTTATAAAAACATGTTCTTCTTTTCCCACTTTAAACCAAATTTCCTGCAAGGAAGAATAATTCATAATAAACTTATATGCAGAACTATACAATCAATGTATTACATGGCAACGCACATATACACTCAGCAGTCAGCACTCTTTATCTTATGTCCTTTAGGGTCTGCTGTTGCTTGAATTGGGCCTATAAAACTGAGACCAGTCCCCATGACCTGATATTCCATATAAATTAATATATACTCTTCAATCTTCATACAGAAAATCCTAAATTCTTTCTACAATCTCGCACTCTCTCAACGGTCCTGGGGTTTACACCCTATCTGTACCGGTTTTGCAGGTTTTCCAGAGATCTCGAGGCATGGAGGGTGACAAAATTTTTGGATAAACAGTGATCGTCGTAATTAATGTTTAGAGTTGTCAAATAAAGAGATTAAGACAAGGTAGCGGATCACACATTCAGAGCAAATAATGTTATATAGAAAGGTAAAATCAAGCAACTCATTAAGTAGAAAACGTCAAAAAGGTGTGCTAATGGGAGTGATGTACCAGACGCTCCCTTTCAGATGGCCTCCCAGCAAAGCAGCTAGCTTTAATTCTTTTTATTGCCACATCTGAACCTTTCCACTTCCCGTGATAAACAGATCCATATGTGCCAGAGCCTAACTCTCGAATCTCCTCCAGATCATCATTTCTTATTGTCTAAATAAAGTGAAAATAAGAGGACAAGGATAAAGACAATGCGAAGTTTAAAATGGATTCCTTTATATAAATGTCAAATAAATATGTATGTGACACATTAAAACGAACCTGCAATCCCCTAGAAAAAGCTTCTGCCTCAGCCTTAGTTGGCTCAATCTTAGTAGTATCCACACTGTCACTACCAGAATCCAAGTCCAAGTTCCCGTTAGAGTCCTGCAAAATCAAATAGAGAATTTAGAAACAAGTAAATACTACCTTAAATTCTTATAAAAAATATATGAAAACATCATTAGCTCTCACCACCACTTCAGATTCATGCTGAATTTCTTCCTTTGCCACTGCTTCTGATTTACTATGAATTTCTTCCTTCCCTGCAGCTTCTATTTCACCATGACATTCTTCCTTTGCAATCGGACTATTCAAACCAGCAGATAGAATACCTTCCTGAACTTTAAGTTTTACCTCCTCAACACTCTGTATTGCTACTTTCTTCACTGACGCAATCAACTCAGGAACAAAATTTAACTGATCAATTGGAGGCTCTTCAATTTGAAGATTACTACAAGCTTCCTGCCCTTCTGATTTCTCAGTTCCATTATCCTTTCGAGCAGGTTCTGGGCAATTCAAGTTGACATCCCCACGAGAAGCTATATCATCTGGTTTATCCTTCACTTGTAGGCCAGAAACACATGGCATATTTGAGTCCTCAAAATTTTCTCTCCAATTTGTTTCCTTCAAAACACCATTAGTACTTTTTTCTTCCTTCCTTTCTAAATCCTCTTTTAGATCTGAAGCGGAAACAATTTGGGTGACCGATATATCATCAATTAATGTAGATGCTGAATCGGCATGAGGCGCAGAATTTGGAAGTATGGTGGAGTTTAACATGTCACATGTCACATGGTTATTCAGAGTATTAGTAATAGGAATCGACTTTAAGGAATGGCCTTGTGGATATTCCAGGACTGCAGACCCATCTAAGCCCCCTACTGTCAATGAGGAGTCAACCAAAGGATTCTGATTTCCCAACCCAGCCTGAAAACTCGGGTTACTGTCATATGTTCCCCTGTAGAATCCCGGAGTACCATCTGGTTGCTGAGATACAGTGGCTGCTTCGTAATTCGGAGTGCAATGCAAGGGGCCATTATGATTTCTCCAAATGGAGTGTTCAGGGACATGACCATGTGGCAGTTGGTAAAAATTCTCCATTCCATAAACAAAAGGTGGATTCCCGTACCGAACTCCATGATCATCATGGGGTATGTGAAAGTGAGAAGATCCGGTTAGCCCAGTTTGATCAGGGAACATCTCATTCCCCAACTCTTGTCCAGGTCGGATATACCAAGGGTTGTCTTCAGGATGAGCATAATGTGAGGATACATGATGACTATCAGGAAAGTTACTGTGCCCGAGAGAAATTTTCATGCCACTGCCATCCATTATGTACTGATCGCTTAATCTTGCAGCTCCAGATGTATGTAATCTTGGTTCATCAACTCTTAGAGTTGGCTGATGCTGAGGAATCCGGACTCTTTCATTACTTTGAATATCAGTGCAGAGGGGTCGAGGATCATTCTGCTCTCTCGGGTAGAATGGACTCTGCAGCTTTGCTTCTGTATTCAACATGAGAGTTTCCCTTGCAGGAGGACACTCAGCACAAGGGACCTGCTGAAAACCATTGACCATATTTGGCATTTCCATATGCTGTTCTCCATGTTTTATATGGGAATCATAATTAGCTTGATTTCTAAGGAAAGTTGTACGGCACTGCTCACATTTATTTCCGTCGAACATACCAAACCCTTGAAGTACATTTCCTGGCCCCTGAAGTACGTTTCCTGGTCCCTGAAGTATGTTTCCTGGCCCCTGAAGTACATTCCCTGTCCCTTGAAGTATGTTTCCTGGAAAACCAGGACTGTCACCAGCGACAGTTCCAGGAGGAAGCCAAACTACATTTTCTTGCAACTGAGGTTGGTGATTTAAGGGTTGACGATTTTGTGGCTGCCGATTGTATTCCTCTGGCATTCTTTCAAAAGTTCTGTCTGGGAATTCCCCATATGGCATAACATAACGGGAAGATGAAGGAGAAGCTGGATATTCCATCATTGGCCTTGGATCTTGATGCCCGGGGGAGTAATATCCAGGACTCCACGGTGCCTCCATGTCGTTGTACCTCTGAGTAACAGATTGTTGTCCTGAACCCATCTGAGGAATATTGAGACGACGCAAATTGAGCTGGGGAATGGGGATCTCATTATTTCTGTGGTTATGGAGGCTGCCCTCGAGACTCATCTGGTTCAGGTATTGTTCATTTAAGTGGTAATCATCCAAAGAACCAAAAACTTGGGACTCACTATACTGTAGCCTCCTCATGTCAGGGGAATCATTGAGACTGTTCAGAGCATCTACATACCTCCTCTCGTTATCTATTTCATCCCCATTAACAAAATGAACAGACCCGTCCTGCTCCAAACCAGAAAACAAAAAAATCCTGAGTCTAGTAAACCCACTTCCAAAAACCAACTTATCATACTCCTCCATCATGTTAGTCACATCATCATCATTAACAACGGACACAAGCGCATCAAGATCCTCATCAGGCTGCTGATACTTCAACACCATTGCCCCATCAAAAAGCTCCCTCATCTTCCCCATCAAGTCCTCATAACTAATATCCCGCGACGCACTCACAATCCGCGTCTCACCACCCACGTACCTAAGCTTCCCATCCTGCGGTCTAGGCAATATACTACCACCAAAACTACACAAAAACTTCACACGCTGGTTTTCGTCATTAAAACTCCGATGAGACCCCGGAGTAGTAGTAGTTGTTGTAGGGCTGTCCATTGAGTACACAACTTCAGCCTCCGACTGCTTTAAACATTCAATTCCTTTATTACACATCACACCACAATCCCTCCAAATTCCTTAATCCCAATCAAACCATAATTACCGTATTCCACATCCACACTCGTAAAATCACTAATAAACACCATAAATCCTTATTTTAGATCAGCTCAAATCATCAAATTAAAAAAGTACTTCCCAAACAAACCCTAATAAATCAACTAAAACTAAATCATGCCAATAAAATTCAGCTCAAGCTTTCGAAAACACTGCAACAACACAACTTTACAAATCAATATCAACACACACACACACACACATATCATTTCATAAAATCAAGCACACAACAAAACGAAAAAATAATTACCTGAAAAAGCAGATTGAGATTATAAAAAGCGCAAACTCGAATCCCAAAGCTCACTAATCTGAATCCAGCAGCTACTTCTAAATATAAATATATATAATTATATGTATATAAAATCGACGTATCTAAAGATCTATAATATATGTAAATATGTAATGAGTATGTATGTATCGGTTGTTGTAAATATAGAAAAGTGAATTTAGATTATGAAAAAATAAATGAAATATTAGAGAGATGAAGATGAGAGAGAGAGAGAGAGAGAGATGAGACATGCAGTTGCGCTTGAGCTCTGCTTGCCAGGCTTTGTAACACGTGGCTACATCTCGTTTCTCCTAACTTGGAGGCATCTCTTTTATCTCCGTTACGTATATTCCTTCCACGCGCCCTTCCTCGACTTGCGTGCTCTGGTGTAGGATTTTATACGAGTATTTTACTCTTTTTATTTCCTTTTTCAAAAATGCACTTTATCTCGTGCGTTTCAATTGATTTTTGGTATGGGATATTTGAAAATTCCTTTATTATACTCTAGTAGTTGTTTACAAAGTTTGTGTGTAAAGATTGAAGACAACTGGCAGTCTATCAATATTTAAAAGTGACCTTTTTGTAATTTTATGCTGATTGCTTTGTTATTTGGACATTGCAAAATGAGTCCCAACTATTTTAGCTTTATTTTGTTATAAATTAGATTGTTGGTCAATTATCATATTTTCCTGATTTCTAATACGTAGATGAAATGTCGCATTGATCATTTTATTTTTCTTTTTTAAATCCGATTATCATTCTCATTCATTTAAAGATATAAAAATATATAATGTTCGACTCTACATACCGAGAAAATTCTACAAGGTGGTTTTTCCAATAATGAATGCACAACTCTAGTCCAGAACGTTTAATGATATTAATATCTAATCTAACACATTTTAAACCAAAAAACTGAGATTATAATAACGAATCCGAACTATGGTTTATTATTATTTGTTTGTTTAATATACTTTAAAGCTTGCAATGTGGGATTATTATGAAACTCCATATAAATATTCATATTATTACAGCCTTATTATAGATATTAGAGAATCTGGTAATTTTACCAATTGCTCACAAATAAAGAGACGTATTATTTGCAAATATGAGGGACAGTATTAAGCATTTCACATAATTTGCAAGTAAAACCTTTAGATGGTACTTGTTACCAGTTCTCATTTACATGATTATCAGTTTATCACAAGTTACCTATACATTCTTCTTATACCAATACATTGCGGATTTCTGGCACTAAATACCAATTCCCCTTTACATTATCACAAGTACCCTATTGCACACGACTCATTTGAATGTTTGCTTTGGCTGATGGTATGAGACTCTCCAGTCACGTAATTAATCAGATCATATTCGAAAGGGATGAGAAAATTTCTGAGCATATATAATACTAGGGAGCAATATACACACTTTGTGACTAGAGGAAAGAGTGTAAAAGTTTATATATAGAGAGGAGCAACCACCTCCAATATCCCACTCATCATTCAAGGGGCCATCTTTGTCTTCAACCGTCAACCCAATGTTTCCTTTAAACCCCCTATGACAGAGCTTCAGCCATAATAGCTCGGTGTGACAGTTGCTGCTGATATAGTTGACGGAAAATTCTGTATTTACCATCATGGTACTTCTTCACTCTTGGGTCGGTTGATGGATGAATCACCTGTCAATATATATGTCTATATAAGTAACTAAGATAAACCCAAGGATTCGAATAGAAAGCGATATAGGTACATTCCTCCAACCCTTCTTCAATTAGTTTGAATTCTCATTCCCCCTTGCACAAAATTATGTAAACCATCCAAAAAACACACAAGTTCTCGAACTTTGAGATTTAAAATAATAACTAGAACGATGATGATAATTTATGATTCAGATCGCTTACTTTCTGACTTGCTTGTGTTCTTTTCATTCTCTCTGTAACCAGTTGTGTTCATTTTCACTATTTAGAAATTAGCAAGGCTTGCTTTTAGCTAAAAGAACAGAGTCCAGTCACCAGTTTCCCATGGAAATTTAACATCCAGTGCATATTACTTTTACAGGTGGAAACATCACAAAAATAAAAGCTGGTAAATGCTAGTATATATCTGTCACATTTTATGGTTGGCCTTATCCTGGAAACAATAGTTGAAAAAAACCCTGAGATGGACTATGAACTGATTATGTGCCACTACATTAAATCAAATTTAAAGAGACGCGTATACCTGACCAGCTGCATTCAAGGCCTTCATGGCCTCACTTAGACTAGAATACTTTTTTGCCGCTACAGAACCAAGAATGGCAGCACCCAACAAAACAGATTCACTTTCTCTTGGAAGAACAATAGAGTAGCCTATAAAAGATACATAGTAATAATATATATATTATTAATTTGAACAATGGATAATTTGCAACGCTAGGAAATGAGTACATCAAGAAATCAAGAAAATCAACAATGTGTCTAATTTTTTCAGCCACATGTAGCATAGTCAAATAAGCTTTAGCACACAGGAGACCTAAACACTTATACATTGGCTTATATAATTATACACTGTGATAAACTAATATTAATAAATAATAACCCACTGAAGCCAGGTTAGTTCTTATTGACTTCCCGATGGACTCATGAGTTTGGGGCCAACTCCTGCACCCGCAAAACGTCTAAAGCTGCTCCAGCATAACTTAGGGTAGAGTAGCCAATAATTACAAGATTCTACAAAAAATTGTTTTTATATCCATGCATGTATATGTAGGAGGCAGTAGGCACCACCACTGTCATTTATTTTTCTCTCATTTTCTGTATGATAATAGTTTATTATGTGGGCAGCACATAACAAAGAGGTGGTAGTATGAAGACCAAAAATAGCTATATATAAACAATAGTGGATGAACTATTATCCCGTCATTATTGATTATACTATCCCACAGATGTTAGCTTCCAATATTTAGTTACTCTTTTTAATCAGTTTTAGAACTGCAAAACATCCACAAAGAAAATCTGAGAGAGAGAGAGAGACCAATGATATCCGCATGTTCTTGAATGTACAAGGTATTCTTCGAAAGTCCACCACAAGCAAGTAACATATTAATCTGCACAAAAAAAAAAGGAGATGCATACAAGGTAATACGATGAGAAGTATTAGAAACACATAGGTTGGGAAGTGAAAGAGAAATCAAATATCAAGTCACCAACAAAAACAGCAAGAGGGATTTGAGGATTCAATTCGACCAAAATATCTATTCTGATATATAGACAAGCTGTATCATATGCCAAAATGGAACATCAATTAAGATGGTTGCCTTTAGCAAACATTTGTTGAACAATGATCCTCTTCTCTATGTGCAACACAAGTAACATTAATACCTATAATGGTCTCAGATGTTCCACTTACGATTCTTAAGGTCTTTTGAAACAATCTTACAAACTTCATCACAGGCTATGTATAAATTTTTACTACACCAAATAAAATTTGGAAATCTACTCAACCCCAGAGAACACTTTGAAATTAACCAACTGCTTATGTACCCATTTCATGCATATGTTAACACACACTGCCTAATTCAGATGCGCAATATCTAATATTTCTAACATTATCAATCGACTTGTATTTGTCAACGCAATATGGTATTTTCCAACAAATGAAGGTAGCAGAATACCATCTATTATCTTATATCAAATCCAGCTTTTTTGTTGTAAGTTTGTGATATATTGGTAAATGGACATATATAATGAAGTGGAATTTCCTTATTGCTTGACATGGGTATACATGGTGATTCTACATATCCTACCATTTTATATATCTTCTAATTGTTGCGTCATCTGTTGAATAGGATTTTGATGCTTTACCCTTACAGGAAAGAAGTATATTTATCTAGTATTAAAGACTGAATATTCTTTCCCTGTTGTGTAGTCCCATGTGAATGTGAAATGTGTGTGGTCTAGACTCGGTTTAATAAATGTACTGCGAAAGCAAAAGCACAAAATTAAAATATAAAAAAAAACAAATTGTTTAATGACAATCAATACAGTATTCCTTGTTTATAAATAAAATGCATTCTTACTTTGTGTCCTTGAGCATTGTAGTGCTCAACAATATGGCGGGTACCATATGCAATACCCTGTACTGTTGCAAGATATAGAAGTGCCAAATGTTTTTCACTTGAATCAAGAGTTAATCCACAGACCATCCCTTTAGCTTTTGGATCGGCAATGGGACACCTAAACCCAAACTACTTCAAAACAAGTATTTATGGAATGGCAATGAAGATATAATTTTTAAAATTATAATTGGTACATACCTGTTACCATGAAAATCTGGAAGAACGTGTAAATCACTTGTCAAAGCAGCAAGAAAAGGAGATGCCAAATCATGCACTAATGATTCTAGTATCTTATTTAGAAGCTGAAACGGTGAAATGCCTGACAGATTTAAAAAATTAGCATAAAATTGCCTAAATGGACAGGTAATAGAAAGCACTCGTAAGTCTTTCATACACAGCTCACTTCTGAGTTCTGGACATATGTTTAATTTGGAGAGTGATCAGAAAATTATGACATAAAAATAATTCACTACCAAAAAAATTTCCATATGCACCAAGTACTTATTTGCACAATGACTCTCATATCACCCAAAATTTTAGTTGCCATATAGAAGTGGACAGCCTATTGCAATAGAAGAAGAAAACTGCAAAACATATGTATTGTGTAATATAAGAAGTACCATGTATTGTTTTTACACAAAGAATGTCTTACTTTGAGAAGCTGCACGATTTGCGAGGAGTGGAGAAGCAACATGATTTTCAATTATATGATCCAGTAAGGCTCCAGTAGCACTCTGACCACCTTCCGATAGCCAATACTCAGGCACCATTGCTGAAGACATTGGAAATGCGAAGAAATAAATATAATATGAAAGAAAAAGAATTGGCAATGAACATTTATTTTATAAAAATGTTTTCAATGCAAACAGGCTCAAATTGTCCAAAGCATCATTCTGCAGAAAATCAGTAATCATTTAACGTACCTGGAACCTTTGTTGTACCGACTACTATCCTAACTAACAAGATAGAATATTAATCAGCTCCCTCGACTGATCATTAGTATATTCAATGATTAAAATAAGAGTTAAAGATCGAATAAGTCTAATAGGCAAACGAACTTGTGGTAAGCCATATCATAGATGTTAATCATGTATGTAAACTGACTACCCACTAAGAGATACATAGTTTAACAATGTTCCCACAAGGAGGTAGTCCTTGATGGTGAAATAAAATAGCAACTACAGGATCATGTTGAACAGGTGCAAAGGTTTACGATACTTTCAAAGGTGCTTCATGAGTAAGAGAACAAGTGAAAAGACCGTCATCCTTTTACACAATGCAGTGGCTATGGGAACCGTGGCTATTTTTTATAATGTAACATGGGCAGATGCTAGCAAACGGCTAATAGCAAATATAATCGTGCTCCAGTCTCATCACAAGCTACTAACACGGGCAGATGCTTTAACTGTCAAGGAAATGGGCATAAGACATTCGAGTATCCTCCTAAACAAACAAAAAAGACCTTTGTATGTCGTGAATGACTAAAGAAGACTTGGAAGTGGAGGACGATTTGGTGAAGGAAGACATCTGGGGTTATGCAAGCAACATACGAGGGTGTGAGTGATTCGCATATATGTAGCCAACAAATCATTCATATTAGAGTTACATGTGTTTGTGTTCGTATGTTGTGTTCTCTTATCATTGATACTGGTAGTAACATGAATGTTATAGCCGTCGATGCTGTTAAAAGGTTGGGCTTACCAACGGAGTTTCATCCAAATCCTTATGATAAATCTTGGATTAATGATGCCAAGCTTCGGGTCTTTCTAGGAGGTGCTTGGTTAAAATTTCAGTTGGGAAGTTTAATGATGAGGTTATGGGTGATGTTCTTCTGTCAAATCTTTGTGATGTCATTTTGGGGCGTCCGTGTCTTGTTGATCAAGATGCTCATCATGTTGCACGTTCTATCTCATATACGTTTGTCAAGGGTGGCCGTAGATATACTCTTGTTTGTGCTTGTTCACATGTGCCATTTATACATCAATATCTGGTGCTTTATTGTTCTCCTTGTGATTTAATTAACTTTAAGGAGTCGATTTTTTTCAGCGGAGGAGAATTGATGCAAGACAAACGTTGATAAGGCCTTAAGAGAGTATTTGGCAGCAATATAAAAGGCTTTGGAAGCCCAATTAGTTGACATATTATTTATTATCTTTTAATTAAAGATATTAGCTATTAGAATTTTAGTTTAGATATGAAAGTAGTTTATTATATGTAGGGTTTTATTATTGTAATTCATTAGGAATTATCAGTATAAGATTAATATATTGGGTTTCTGAAAACTCTTGCGAGAGTTTTCTTTCTCAACCCTAATCACCACCTGAACTCTACACACATTCAGAACTAGATAATATATTCAATATGAATTTGATGAACTGGGACTTTCATGAGACTGAGCCATTGGCTAACTGACCTGGACTACGAACAAATATAGAGCACATTTCACACACACAAAATATAGTGTGTGTGTTGTAGATGAACCTTCAATTTGCCAAAAAGTATACCTGACAAGTACGGTCCCCATACCCCTGGGATAAACAACTTGCTTCGGGACACGGCCATGTGACAAGTTGACGTTCCACATACTAATACCAACCTCTGGCATATAGAATCGGCGTCTATTTCTGGATATTTCAATGATGGTTCGTGAGAGATGATGATGGTTGGGCAACCTATTATAAAATCAAAGTAATTTATAGTTACCTTCAGACTTATAGTCTGCAGGAACACTTTCCATAACACCAACACCACCAGCGTGAGCATCAATCAGAGAAGTTCCCACGGGTATTCCAGCCAACAGACCTAGTTCCTGATATTTTATAGAACTGTTAACACAATGAAATTGTAAATTTCTAAAAATGATGCAATTATATGCTGTGACAAAAAAAAAGAGATGTCTATTCATTATGGGCCTCAAGGAAGCACCAAGTGAGATTTCGTACATTCGCAGCATCAGATGTCAGACCAGAACCTAGAGCATGACCAGGGAAAGCTACACTTTTTCCTGTACATGTATAAATGTTAAACACATCGAACTCGGCCAAAATGGACAAAAATTGCATGCAATAACAGAACAGAGCCTAAAAGTCACATAGGTAACGATTATTATCTTTAATGGACACAGACACATTTGCTAACTGAGATATGAATTCCTACTTTAGTATCACTGACTGAGCTAAGGAGATAACCAACAGGGACGGAGGTAGTGGGGGTACGCGTAGATGTGGCCACACCCCCAAACCCTGAAATTTTTATATATTTAGCATTATTTTTATTGTTCTTCTGATTAAAGTATAAATTTTGTAATATTTAGTTGTGGTCCCTCAAAATTTTGCATATCTGTAAATAATTTATGAACAGTTTAAAAAAAATATAGTTATCATAAAGTATATAAATATGAATATAAATATATATATATATAAGAAGGTATATTTATAAATTGTTTGAGTTTACGAATTTTAAAAGTATATAATATGTTAAAGTTTTCGCCCCCTCAACATCTCTATCCTGGCTCGCCCCTGACAACCAATGGAAAATCAAATATAATATTGCCATACTTAAAATTTCAACACGGAACAAAACAAAACAAAACAAGATTTAAAAAAAATTGTGCAAATAGGAATATGTAGATCGTACTTGATATGATGTATCTTTTTCTTAGAGATGTACAACAGTGAAAAAAAAATGTTTGCAGACAAAGTCAATAATGCAAGTGTTTGATATAGTTCTATGCTTCAGTAAGGCCATGGATTTGACATTGTGCATAGTACGCTCACCATGCACTGTGCTAAGTGCCCTTTCCTTTTTTTTTTCTTTTTTTTAAGAACAGAGTGTCCTTCCTTTGCTAATCATGAAATTCAAAGTGGGGGAGGGAAAAGAGAATTTCAAGAACATCAAAAGTTTCAATCCATCCATGTTCCATTTGAAGATGCACTGGTTTTACATTGTAACATTAAAACAAATTTATCTGAAACAACCGAATTCAATCCCATGTGCCACTGATATCAAGAATTTGTTATCTAAATGGAAAATAGAAAGCATACCTATCTTGGCATGATGTCCTTCCATGAGATCACCTAAGCCTATTTCTTCCCAGAACTCATCGTCCCATCCAGAACTTTCCATATTTCGGAGATCTTTTTCATTGACTTCCATGTGTGCATGACCGAGATATGTCCATTTGCAAGCAGTGGTGCAGAGACTCCTAGTATCATCTCCTGTTGCTCTAAACAGAGAATGGGGTAAGTTTACAATAATTCTTAATGTTGAATTATTATATCAACTGTTAAGAAAAATCCACAGTACACCTGTATGATAGCCAATCACTCAAGTCCATCCACCTAAACGCCATCGACCAGGATTCTTGAAGATTTTCTTTCACCCATAAAAGCTGCGAAAGCATTTTACATTAATCTTTATTCCAAATGAACTTTGAAAACACAAAGAAGTTATCAGTGTTTTAGGCGCAGATTACAAACATAATAATAACTTTGATATATCATAATTTCAACCACACGATAATCCAAGTTCTTAAATAGCCACCAAAATACCTTTGGAGGCTGCATTTCAGGGGAGACAGCTCCACCAGAGTACTGTAGTACTGGTGAATTAGAGGAATTGATCCTCTCGGCTTGGTTGACAGCTCTATGATCCATCCATACAATGACATTTCTTCTTGCATCACCACTCCAAGAAACTGTAACAGGTTCACCATCTGAATCAATGGCAACTGCAACATAGAAATCAAATTATCTGCCTTTATCTAATACAAGTATAACGGTACATTGCCTATAAATATAACAAAAGATGAAAATGATTCAAATATAATACATACCAAGTGAACAAGTAGCCGCAAAACCCAAGCCTTTTACTTCATTTGCATCAACATTTGCAAGGGATCGTGCAGATTTAACAGCCGCACATACTGCAAGCCATATATCAGTTGAAGATTGCTGAAAATGGGAACAATTAACAGAGTCAACTACAAATGATAAATATATGTAATACAGTTCCTTGCTTCTACTATCCAATAATATTTGGGCACGGCACTTTATAAGAAATTCACTTTAGGTTGACAATTGAGTAGCAAATTAGTTGAAACGGCACTGTCAAGTTTTATTTGTTGAACGTAATGAAATGTGCGGAGCTTTGGAGAATGGTTGTAATACTAAATTTTACACCAAGTCCTAGATAACTAAAGTTGGAAATACATGCAGTTATGTTTAAGCCTTTACAACCTCAATGCAATCGCCTTGCTTCCAGATTTGTATCGGGCTACTTGCAGAACCTAGGAGTTTTCCTTTCTCATCAAAGAGACCTACGCCAAACCAAAAATGTCACCATCAGTTGCGCCTGTTACCTAGCATGCAGTGCCTGTGTGTTTCATGCACGTATTGAATATAGCATAGAGAACTGAACATAATTTAAATGTAAGTTGCCCGTAAATATTCAAAACACTACAACAAGAATGATGAAGTAACAAAGACGGGGATATAGAATATATTAAGCAGATCCTCTGTATATAACAGAAAGACAAACATACCAAATGGCATTCACATTGTATTGGAGTAGAACCTTAAGCTGGATAATGCGATGAAACTAATCCTGATATTATCTAGATTCCTAAAAGATAAATATAACTACATATATAAATTCTAGAATGTTCCTAACCAGATGATACAAATATTCAATTCCTAAAAGCTAAAACTGATTTTCGAAACCTATATAAACAAATAAAAATCATACAACACGTGTTGTGGAGCTACAACTGTTTTTCATAATTACAAAATAGATTGAGACCTGCACGGGCGCTACCGGTGCCAACATCAATCCCGAGAAACACGGAGCGGCGAGGCGAAGAGGAAGACATTGAGTGAGTGGAGATGATTGGTCGATTAGGCGAGGGGATTGGAGACAGGATTTGGTCTTGCGGGGACAGAAGCGGCGTCGTATTGTTCGCATTCGTTGAAATTTTTCATTTTTATACTATCGCTTTTGTATATACTGTATCTTTCTTTTTCATTTTTTCCAGATTGGGGTTTTAATTTACCGCGCTAATATTTGGGTTTGCAATGAATTAGCAGGTGAAATTTTCAGAAAATGGAATTAATGAATTGTGGAAAGTATGTTTTCTATTGTCTCGAATAGAATCAAATGTTGTGTGTTGTTAATGTTGTCAACGTCCTAGTATTTGAAAAAATACTTTTACTATTAACTTAAATTTTCTTACTCAACTCCAAATACACTCTTTTAATTAAAATATAGAGTTGTACTCATAATCTACTAATTAACATTTTTCAATTTCATAATCGTTTAAATACTTTAATTTATTTAAAATTATACTTTTATAATTAAATTTTTTTTAATATTAAAATAATATTTATACTATATTTCTCCAACTCAACTTCAAACATGTTTTTTAATTAAATTCAGTGCAGTTCTCTTTCTTAATAATAAAATGAAATAAATTATTATATTAAACAATTATTTTATACTATATATATTATACATACAACTTGTAGTGCTCTTTTTATACAACTGCTCACATGTAATATTATATTATATTTAATTTATACCATATATTTTCTTTATTAAGAATAATGTTACAATCCTCTTGTTTAATAATAAAATAAATAAATAACCACGTTAAATTAAATATTTAAAATATATAAAATAATTTATCTATAATATATATTTTAAAATATATATTCTATATACAACTCTATCATCAGTGAGTACTATTTTTATACAACAGTCTAATAACATACTACTTCCGTCTCGGTCAAATGTTTACATTTGATTTGGGCACGGAGACCAAGGATATTGAGTGTAATATTGTTAAAATAAATGAAGTAGTGGGTGTAATAGTGATTTTATTGTTAAAATAAGTGAAGTAGTGAGTGTAATAGTGTAAAGTGTTGATTCAGTTTCTGCACAGTTTCCATTCTTTTTGTCTTTAACTAAATTGGAAAACCTTAATCAGCTGATAAATGATGTTAAGCTTATCAATTGATTCTTCTTTGCTTATCCATCGATGGACAGGCTATCCTTTGATCAATTGATGTATCGATAGCTAATTAAGTTATCCATCGACTCCCTATCCATTGATGGTCCTTTATCCGTTGATCGCCTTTATCCGTTGACGACTTTTATCCGTTGAGTGCTTTTATCCATTGAGTAGTGTCTTCATCCATCGACTCCAATATATGTTGATAACTTCATTTGTGAGAATTCCGACTTATAATATTTACAATTGATAAGCCATTCTTCATATCCGTCGAGAAGTTATAAATTGAAGTCAAGTAACATTAGTCGACTACTTCACAGTATCCATCGAGGCAATACAATCAATTGATAATGAAACATGAATCAAATATTACAATCCAATTTATCAGTTGATAAACAAGCTTCAACTGATAACTGGTTTCCTAGTCAATGAATATTTATAAGTCACATATTCATCGATTAGTTACAATGAATTTTTAAATCCCTATTGTAATTTTAAGTAATTTGTTATCATCAAAACTCATAATTCATAACACTCATCATATTGGATTATTATTTAATCAAATTATTTTTAAAATTATTTATATCTGATCCATTAGTCTAATATTGAATTAAATAAAATGTCTACTACATTTAAGGATGACTGTGATATTCGATCATAGATCCGAAATTTGTTGGATTTGTGGTCGAAGCATAACAATCCAAAATTCGATTTAAATCTGATCTGAACTTGTAACTCTTAAATAATAAATAATCCAAATATATATCTATTGATTACATATACAATTAACTCAGTAAAAAAAACTCACTTACCATTATCTTTTAGGAAGAATCTTGTTATATTTTCTTTAATATTGATTTTAAAATTTATCCAAGATGCAATTATTTTAATAATTATCCATTTATTAATAATTATAGTATTTATTATTTAAATATTCAAAATATATAATATTTGTGATTCGATTTAAACAAAAAAGATAAATAAATTGATTAACACAATTTTGATTAATTTTTTTATTATATTTTATATCAAAACACAAAATATTAATCGATAAAATATGCATATAATTATTGCATAAATGTAATGAGTATTGAATAAATTTTATATGCTTGTTTGATGGTATGTAAACTAATTAAATTCTTTTTCATTTTCTACATATCTGGAAAACCCAATTTGATATAAAACTCGGTAGATTTGAATTATTAACTTCTGGATTTGGAATTTTTTATAAAATCAAATAATATTTAGATTTATATATAAATCTATTATATATATAATATGAGAACAGCTCTTTCCATCCTGAGCAAATTAAATCAGTGTAAATACCTTTTTTACCCTTACAAGTCTCACCCCATGCCTGCTTACAACCTTATCATTCTTTTTTACCCTTACAAGTCTCACCCCATGTCTGCTTACAACCCTATAATTCTTTTTTGCCCTTACAAGCCTCACCTCATGCTTGCTTACAATCCCATCATTCATGAGAATTCACCCGAATTCCATTCCTTGCACGGGCTCTAATGCTAGTTTTACAAAACCCGCACAAACCTAAACTATTGTAATCCCAACCTCCATTGACATGCGCACATCATAATCAATATATTAATAATATTAAACTAATAAAATATGTTAAAAAAACCGTTTCTTGTCCGAACGAGTATAAATTAATATAAAAATATAATCTAACTGGTTTTTTTTTTTGAAAAGAAGACATTTGAATAGGAAAGGGAAGGGGTTGACTGTCCTTAGCCGAATCTGAAAAATCCGTTTGATCCGAGAAAATCTTGAAATAATTTGTTGTGATGAAAGTCCAATTCGAACCGATCCGGACCTAAACAGAACACATATGTTTTATTAAAATCCAAACCAACTCGATCGGGGGGAAATCCAAATTTAAGTCCGACTCAAAAAAGTTCCGGATTAGGTTTAATCCTACCTGGATTTAACATTGAAAAATTAAAAAGTAAATTCAGGTGAGAAGAAGTCCAATCCGGTCCAAGGAGATTCGGTCGGATCCGGTCCAATTTGTACAAAAATCTGGCCCAGGCCTAGCCCTGACCCAATTCAATATTAAAAAATCCCGGATCCAATATTTATGCATTTGAAGAGAAGAAAAAAGTTATAAAAAGAAAAAATAAAACAATAAATAAATAAAAAAGTCGCAGGTCTGGTAAGTAGTCTGTGTTGTGTTGGAGTCGTCACTTTCTTCTTGTTCGATCCCCCTACGTACCACCGACTTGGTACACTCGTATCTCTCCCTCCCGTACACACACACTTCTGTATCTATATATATCTTGATTTCACTTCCATTTTTTGGTTTTTAATTAATAAATCAGTTCAATTAACATTTATTAGATAGACTCATAGACATATATATTTATATTTTATTTCATATCATAATACACATTTGATCTATGTGTTTGTGATTTGTTGTGTGTAAAATCTGAGTAGATTTAGGCCTTTTCAGTGGTACGAATCTTTTTATATACAGGGCTTTTGTGCGTAATTAAGTTAAGATTCATGCCAGGTATATGGAACGAACTGATTCTATGACAGGAAAGAGGGCTTTGGAGAATGATGGCGACGGTGGTTCGCAGCAGCTGCCGCAACAGCCCGGGCCAGATTTTGATAGGTATACATGTTTTGGTTTCATTTGTTTTGTTTTTGTAATGTCCTGTTTGGTTGGAAGGATGAAATTGGTTGGACGGAATGAAATGAGATTTGAACTAGAATTTGGGTAAATGTTTAAGAAGTAATGCTTCATTCTCAAATATACTCCTTTTTTACCCAAATCTCATGGTAGAAAATTTGCACCCACTCATTTTTTCTTCAAATTTTCCCTCCTACTTAGATAAGTTCTCTTTAATTTCATTCATTCATTTCCATTCCATTCTCTGCAACATAAATGTTTGTGTTGATTTTTATGTTTTTTTTGTCGTAAATTTTATACTGAGCTTGTAGACTGAATTCAAATATTTGTTGCTTTGTGATTGTTCTACGTGTTTTGTCTAATTTGCTGATCTTGAACAAACTAGGGCACACATGTTAATTAAGATGATGTAGCCTTACAGAAATTTGTCTAGAATTTCTTTTTTGACGAGTCCGAGTTAAAAACACTTTTTCAAGTTGTGTTTGCGGGAAGTTGTTTTTCACTCGGGAGGTTTTTTCTAAGCATATGCACACACATATATGTATTTATTTGTTAACTTTTACAAAATCTCATTCACTTCTGTTTACATTTCTTTATATTTTAACTATTTCGTGTTAAAAAGAATGCAATGGAATGTTTCCGGTATATATTAAAGAGAAAATGTTTTTTTTGCAGTGTAATTTGGGATGCTTTGAAGGTCGAGGATCTTCAAAAGCTTTGCTCATGGCTGGAACCAGTTGTGAGAAGAATTGTAAGAATAGTACCTGTCTTTATTGTTAGTATCATAATGATTAATACTAATACTATCCCCATTTGTCATAGCAAAAAACTCTTTTTCTTTGTATGTTGCACTATATTCGGGCAACAAATCCATCTGAAATTCTTCTTCTTGCTGTTGCATCAATAAAGTTTAGACTGACTTTATAACTCCACCAGAAGCATGGTTGTCACGGCGCCGCGGCGAGCCGCGGCGCCCAAGGACCTCCACAACAATATGTCGATGTATCGTCTGCGTGGCGTCCATATGGCGCCCGTGGCGTTTATATATAATATATTAATTATTATATATATAATATATATAATAATTAATATATACTACTAATTTACCATAACAAGTTGAAATAATTCTCATGAGTTTAAACATAAAAAAGCAAACATAACAAACCAAATCCATAAGTGACAAGTACTCAAACATAACAAACCAAAACAAAAACTAGAAAGATATAGTTATCAAATATAATCATCAAGTAACAAATCATCTCCATCATCATTTTCGCCGCCCTTACGACCACCAGTTTCGCGTGAAGTGGATGGTGCACCGAAATCATCTTCAACTTCTTCATCATCACACGGGACATCATCATCCATCCCCTCATCCAAGTCCGTCTCCGGCCCCGGCTCATCATCATCATCATCATCACGAACACGTGTTCGTCGACTATATGTTTTATCGATTGAACGAGCACCTCTTGGAACATTTCGTGGCTCGAGTGCCTCGGACGCACCCATGGCATCATCCACGTGAGACCACAAAGGATTATCTCCAACCCACTCATTTTCCCATTGAAAATCCTCAATAACCAAAGGATCAAACCCCTTTCCACGGCGTCCATGGCGTCCTGTGGCGTCCTGTGGCGACGCCACAGGACTACTTCTCATGGCGAACCAGACGCCATATGAAAATAACTCGATCTGGCGCCATATGGCGATAAAACGGACGCCATATGGACGCCGTAACAACCATGACCAGAAGCTTGAGTGTTTAGGTAGGTTTTCAGTGTTTAGTGGTCCTTCAATGTCCCATGTGGCACTCATGCGACTATCTTTGTGCTTTATTAGATCCTTTTCTGAGCTATTAACTCAAGCTTTTTCAGGGGAGGATCAGTGGTAAAAGAATGCCTAGGAAAATATATAACTTAGACTAAACACTATTCTAAGCTTTGTTAGTGTAGTTGTGTTTTTCCATAACAATAAACAACACACACACACACACACACTCATATAAGGGAAATAGGACATATCTAGTTTAGAGCGGGCTCGAGGGGAGGTAGCATATATGTAGCCTTACGTCTATCCAACCTTACCTCTACCAAGAATGTAAAGAGATTGGATAGTGTGTTTTTAGAAAATGACCACCCAAGTCCCTGACATATTGAATAAGATTTGAATACATGACCTGGTTATGTGTTGGGCACCTAACTACTGGACCAACTCAACTCCTTACATGCACACATATATAGTTTGGTCTAATCACAGTTTATAAAATCGATGGGACTATATACACCTATAAGTTAACCTAAAATCTATTATCTTTTATTTTATTTTGATTTTAAACTTTTTAGACCGTACCAAGTTAGGGCAAATGGAAAATACTAAATTAATGAGCATTATTTTTATGGTGGTCTTAGTATCGTATTGTAGGACTTATTTAAATTCCATCAGTTATTACTATTCTTAAAATTACATGTTGAAAGTGGTTTTCTCTTGCGTTTTTTGTGGATATCCAAACTCTGATTCCATCATCCTCATCACCCCATTAGTTTTCAGCGTAATTCTCGATTAGTGGGTAAAAAGGTTCTAGCATTACTGAAGTTAACATAGTTACTCTCTCACAAGTAATGTATGGTGATGACTGATGATCACACAAGAGTGCGATCTCGTGTTCAGATTTTGAGGCTCAAAGTGCTTATAGATAACATTTCAAGTTTTCTTAGCAGTCAATATGTATATATAATCATGTTCCATCAAGAAAAAATTTACTTCTTGTTGGACAGACCCATGCAAATGTCAAAGTACTTTTTATAATCTGTACGAGATACAGATGTTCATGTTGAGCCTATTTGTTGCTCCATTGAACTATATATCACAAGTATTTATTGTATATTCTAGAACTAATTGCGTTAAGACTATTTATGTTAATAACTTAAATCCTAGCGGTGCTATTGGCCTATACAGGTTCACGAAGAGGTGAAATGTGCTCTTGCAAAGAATGGTCCTCCTAGAATCAATGGAACCCGAAGGTTTGGAATTTACCATTTATTAATACAGTTATACTCTCTCCATCTAAGTTTTTCTTAATAATGACAGATTGTGTTATCATGGCAGCATTGAAAGTGCTAATTACTCTGTGCAAAGTCTATCAGGTCCGATAGAGTGTACTGAAGAAGGGGAAGAGGGAAATTCAAAAGAATAGTATATTTCCATATTAGTCTTTCAAGGATTCAAGAATATTCTAAAGATTATGATTTAATGATTGTTAGAAAGTCTCATAGAGAATCCCAAAACTATGTAAATGAACCAGTTTTCCTTGTTTGAGTTTTCCTGATTTTGCTGGTCTTCGAGTTGGCTACAATATATGCCTATATAAGGATTCCCTGGTATTGGAATAGAAACCAGATTGAATAAAATCAGACATCTCTTAAATTTTTGAGTGTGAAACTTAATTTTTCCAGGCATAAGGCCTGAAGTGCTAGGTGTGAGGCCTAGCTATTTTTTCTCTGCTTTCTCATTTCAAATTCTACTTACCCTTAGCAACTCTGTACTGAGATTAGCACTACTTTTATATGGTGTGTGTATATATATATGTATTAAATTTAGAGGACTTGTAGGTGTAATCAGTTTTTTAAAACTTGTGTATACATGATTAGGTAATTTGTGTACATGATTAGGTAATTTTTGTTCATGACTAGTCCATGTGCTAGCTTAATTTCAATGTTCCTCAGCTTCTCATTATAAATGACGTTTTATGTTATCTTTTAGGGTTTATTTATTCTTTTCTCATATTTATCGGTGCCATTTGATTTGTTGGTGTTTAAGTTAAACTATTTTTTAGAAATTAAAAATTGAATTAAGGATCCATCAAATTTTCGTGTTATACTTGCATGCCGGTATTACGGATTCATGGCCAATTCTGAATCCATACAAGGGAATCCTAATACGTGATTAAATTGATAATCTTATCTGATCTTGTAAAACTCCCATATCAAGTCCGGGTAACGTATGCTATAGGTGAAACCATAGATCTATGTAAAATAACAATTTGGCATGTTGTTTTACATTTGTGCCAAGTCATATTACATGATTAGTGTAAATATGGTTGTGTTGTAGGTTGGCATTTAAATATATTATTGTACTTGCCTGTTTATTTTGTGGTAAGTACATTATTATAATATTCTAAATTCTAGTTATCCATATAAATTTATATGGGGACCTCCTTTATATATTTAATAGATTTATATCCGAAAGTAGGTTGTGTTAGGACTGGTTTTCTTGTAAATACGGTTTTTTCCTGGTTTTTGTATTGCATGATCTCTAAAGGCGCAACCTTCACATTTTTTCCCGACAATTATTTAGTAATGAAAATGAGAGTTTTAAGTTTTGTCCGTGAGTTTTATGTGCTATTTATGGGTGAAAAGGTTTTGTATTATTTTCTATAAATTTTTCCGAGATGCTTTGCTATAAAGAGTTAATATTTGGATGCTTTAGCAAAGTAATAATTTTTTTTTGCTCCATTATAAAATTATTGGAGTAATGGATACTCCGCTTAGATGGCAACATGAGTCATCTTTGTGTCTTAAATTTAGTTGATGTTCTTTTCAATCCCCCCAAAAAGTAACTTGTAACTGGAGTTGTGGCTTATTGGAGGCATTGTTTCTGACATTAGCCAAAAGGTTGTTGTTCGTCTTCCCCAAAAACTATGATTTGTAAAAATTAAAAAAAAAAAAGGTGGACTCACAGAGTCTCCCAACTTTTCAGTCAACTTTTTAATGTTTGGGAATTTTCGTACCTCAAGTCCATCTTAGCCCTACTCATGTCGAAATTACGATTTGTCCCTTCAGGCTTTTATGGTACATTTATATTAATCGTGTGCCAAAAACATTTTTAACTTCTTGAAAGTGTAAAAAATAAGTTTGGAATATATTAAATTTCATTGAGTTATATTGTTTCCGACTAACCGGTACTTGTGTCTGTGCCTAGTTCGGATCCAGATCCAAGGGTCCTGTAATTTCAAATTAGGAATGATGTTTGGATCCGAATTCAGTAACCGTGTATGTCTCCCGCACCCTTGTTGGGGTAATATGATTTACTCTAGATATAAATATGTGGAAGTAGAGTAATTTTATGAGTTATTTAATTTAGTAGTGGCTTATTTAGAAAGTGGACTACTATTTAAGGTTAGAAGATGTTAATTAAGTCAGTCGACGGACCTCTATTCTAAATCTTTTAAGTTTCAATTATATCGAACTGAAATGTTACTGTTTGAGAAAAAAAACTGTTTTGTTGTTTGTTTGTATCACTGCATGGGTACTTTCTCCATTTCCTTTTTTGGCATATTGTTTTGGATACCTTAGGAGTCAGGTCTGTAAGGGGTTTCTTTGTAGTTTTGAATCTATTTAGTTCATCTTCATCAACCCCATGCTGTTTTAGTTCCGTTCTGGTTATATGGTGGTTTGAAAGTAGTAAATGCCTTGTATTTGGCAGATGAAGTGAATAAGTGAGAAACTTTGTACTATATGGAAATTAAACCTTATCAGTTAAAGGTGTATATC
Source organism: Oenanthe sinensis (assembly GCA_028671895.1). Classification (NCBI taxonomy): domain Eukaryota; kingdom Viridiplantae; phylum Streptophyta; class Magnoliopsida; order Apiales; family Apiaceae; genus Oenanthe; species Oenanthe sinensis. The sequence goes on from CM053804.1 coordinate 51,148,551, forward strand.
CATTTATTTTCCAGAAAGATCTAATTTGACATTCCTGCGCATGGTGTAAACAATTGAAATTTAATGTATTATAATACTTTCTTTTACCTTTTTTCCTTTCCATCTTTTTATTTATTTAATCATTTATGTTTGAAATTGGATTCAGGTCTTCACCTAAGCGGCTTGAAGGGCCTGATGGCAGAACTTTTCAGCTGCACTTCAGATCAAGGCTGTCTTTACCACTTTTTACAGTTGAAGGGGAGCAGGGTGCTGCTATTCATGTTGTCTTAGTTGATGAAACACAGGCCACGTTGTTACATGTGGACCTGAATTGACTGCAAAGCTGGATATTGTTGTACTGGAAGGTGATTTCAGCAATGAAAACAATGAAGAGTGGACTCAGGAGGAATTCGAAAGCCATGTCGTGAAAGAGCGTGGATGAAAGAGACCCCTTTAACCGGAGATTTACAGGTGACCCTCAAAGAGGGAGTAGGGACAATAGGGGAGCTTATTACCGATAAATCTAGTTGGATAAGGAGCAGGAAGTTCAGACTTAAACTGAAGGTTTCCTCGGGGTATTGTGAGGGCATTTGTATATGCGAGGCAAAGACAGAAGCTTTCACTGTCAAAGATCACAGAGGAGAATGTAGGCTGCTTTCTGTTAATTATGGTACTTTGATTAGTCCAGTTAAGATTTCATGTCTTACACTTATTCATTAAATCTTTATTTTTTTTACAGTATCTGAAAAACACTATCCGCCTGGCTTAGATGATGAAGTATGGAGGTAAATCAGGGATATTTACAGTTGAAGATTTTCTTAGACATGTTGTCAGAGATTTGCAGAGACTAAGAACTGTACATTTATATTTTCTAAATAAATAAGTTGCACATGCATCATAGTCGTTATCTGACATCCTACCATGATTGCAGATACTTGAAAGCGGTATGTCAAATAAAATGCGGGAAGCTCTCTTAGAGCACGCAAAGACTTGCGTGACTGGTGGAGTGGTAAACATTTTCCTGTTCAAGTTCCTTCTCAACCGTCCGCAATGGTTCGAAGTTTGTTGATGCCAGGCAAGCATATTTATCCGAGTTGGTGATTTCCATTCAAAGTATTCTTTATAAAAACCAGTTAATTTAGATAAATTCCCCATATATATGTTTTACTGTTTGTAAACAGTATAGGGCTGTGCACTAGCAGAATTCAAAATTTCTTCTTATAAGCATGTTCTTGGACTTCTATGAACTCCCTGCTGATGGTTAGTCACTTCTTGAATATAGAATGTGCTTTTAATGCTAAGAAAGTTTTAGTGTTTAGATAAATGACAGAATTCGGAGTAAAATGAAGATGAAGAATGCCTATGAGATATCCACCAAGAATTTAAGATTCTCCTATATAATGAATAAGAGAGGGGGGTTTTGCAAGAAATGATCTAAAATAATATCTTAAAGTGATGTGTAAAATATATTGAATTCTTTGATCCCATGTTGGTATCCAGACATAGTCCTCCAGGTTCAGTAAATATTTTGATTGAGAAACATTTGGGCTGTGTTTCTATGCAAGGACTATAATACCTCTACTATTTATAATTTGTACTCAATATGTTATATAAATCCCTAATTCTCTTACAAAAAGTTTGATCACTTTCTATTTCATTTTGGGTGATCAATAAATCCCATCCTTGCATTAGGTGGAATTTAGTGCATAGGATAACCCAAGGATAAAATATAATGGAACTATAGAAAATTAGAGTGAGCTTACAGTCCAGAAATTATAATTTTGTGCAACAAACCTGGTCTAGTATCTTGCGTGACTTGTGTTGTAATGTTCACTTAAATATTCACAACTACGTGTTTATCGGTGTAAAATTTTATAGTTTCTTTACACAAGTTGTCGTTGGAAGGTTAATAACAAAAATCTTCTTAATATGTTAAAATTATACTTTGATTTTTTTAATTTTAATAATCGGTTAATGTTGACCGAATTTTTAGGATAAATAAATTTATGATTAGTTTTGAATATTTTTTAATTATAATAGTTTTTTTTAGAGATAGGATATTTCAATTATGAATTGGCTTTATATAGCCCACCCACATAATAATAAATATGATGCAAGTTTACCTTATATTTTGTTATTCATCTATACACATATACACACATTTAAACCTATTAGAGCTATGTTGACATGTGAAACACCATGACCCAAACACCATAACCAAAAAACATAACCAAAACCCATAACTATAAATCATAACCCATATCATAACCGACATCATAACTCAATATCATAAATCGTGTTTATATTCAAATCAAATATTTGGGCTGCACATATGGAGACATATATGGAAGCACCAAATCTTTGTTAACTCTATTGATCGTCATGTAGTTATAGTTAACTATTTAAAATGAGAGCAAAGGCCGTCAAATTCTATCTAACTATGGCCCAAATATATGGATTCCTTGCTGTGAATCTGGGCCATCACACCATTACGAAGGTTGTAGTTTAAAATTAATGGTTGGATATATGAACACTATAGGCTACTTTTTGATATCTGCAATTTAATTTCTTACGACACACTGAATATGCTATTCTTGCGTAAGTGTTTAATTGGTAACACTGTTTTTTGCCGTAGGTTCAGGTTTCAATGACAGCCTGGCAACTACATACCCAACTCAGACGCGGTATGAGAAACCAATTCTCCCGCTCAATATAGTAGCACTTCATTTGTTCCGAGAACCAGCAGAGTAATAACTCACACCAGATGCAGAGTCATAGATATGATAATGGGGTGGGTCTTGCACTTGGTCCACCGTCCACCACAATCTTAATTATCGTTTCAGACACTCAACACATCTGTTCAGCAGTCTAGTATTAACCCTTTTGATGATTGGTCACAGAATCGGGATAAGGGTGTTGAGGACTTCATGCCGGAGGAGGAATTTCGCACTAGAAGTCATGAGATGCTGGAGAATGAAGATATGAAATACTTGCTTAAACTCTTCAGCATGCAAGGTCCTTCCTCTGTCAGTGGCTAGGATGATGGCTTCTCTTTTCCATCATTCGCACCATCGCCATTGCCAAATTTCAGTTTTGATGAGGAACGAAACCGCCCCGGGAAAGCTGTTGTGGGTTGGCTGAAAATCAAGGCAGCAATGAGATGGGGGTTCTTTATTAGGAAGAAAGCTGCTGAAAGGCGGGCACAGATTGTATAATTAGATGATGAATGATCTTCAGAAAGCGGTGTCTGATGCTGAAGATCATCTTTGCTGCAGTTACTTTTTCTGGTGGTAGCGGTGCTACTAATAGTCCAAGATACATCCAGCTTTCCAAGTCAACAAAGCTGTAGTCTTTGAGAACTCACATGTGGCAGAATTCACATATTTTCATGTACAGTCAGTCTTTACATCAACATTTTTTGATCATTTATGTTGAACTGTTTTATACACAAGGCACTTTTGAACCCAATAGGAGGTAATTGTTTTCTGTAGTTGATTATCTCTTTTACAGTTGTTTTTACTTATAAGTTTTGTAGACATCAAGCTGCAACTGATTCACAGCTATGATTTGTATCATCTTGAAATAATTGTGCTATAGTAATTACTGCCTGGTTGTGAAGTTGGAGCTTCTTTTTAGCAGATATCTAGCGGTAAGGAAAGCCACTGTTATAGTGTTATTTTACTCGGGTATTGTTCCTATTACCTTGGTAATAGGATATAAAATTACATTTTCATAAAAAATAGGGTCCTCTGCAGAGGACGTTTGAGTGTCTGATTCTTTTGTGTTTCTTTTTCCCGACTAGCGTCACAATAACAGTTTAGTTTTTCTTTTCCTCTGAAAGCTGTGCTCAGCATTTTTTTGTTGGACAACTCATTTTTTCTTTGTTTTTGACATATTATCTTCTTCATAAATAGGTGATACGAAGGGTAGGTAAATATTTGTTTTGGTCTAAAAACTAAAATATAAACCTGGCCTGAACAAGAGGAATCGACAAAGAGTTAACCCGGTACAGTATTACAGATTTACAGTTTATGTTCTAATACAAGTATGCGATAGTTTGAGCTTCACAAGGGTGCTTGGCGATATGACATTGATTCAATCATAAAAAATGCAGCCTCAGTCACACTTCACAGGGTTACATTCTTTAAATTTCTGCTCTTCATCATTCAAAAACAAAGTAATATTATTATCGTTTATTTAAATAAATAATCCTAGTCTAATGATTAATATCAGACTTCTACTAAAAACATGAGTATGTAATGATCTTTACAGCAAAGGATGTAATAATTTAAGATTGGAGAGATGAAAGAGAATAGTATGCCATTAGTTAAACTCAAATTTGATTTTCATCTTGATTAATTTCCATTAGATTGACTAAGAGTTAAAGTCACAACTAAAAATCAAATACACTCTTGGGCTGGAAGTTAGGTGGTGATCATTTCTACCAGGCCTTTAAAATTTTCAGTTGAGCTGCCATCGAGTCCAACAGCCTTGATTGCAAGTTGCTTGTATGCTATGCTCTGTTCCCTAAACATTTTCCCTTTCTCTTGCAACAATACCTGTTCGAGGGCGCTTATAGCACCATTTTTTGTGAACATTCCACCATCTATACGCACACCAATTTTGTACACATTTTCAATCATCCGTGTGTTTATTGATTGATCTCCCAAGAAGGGTCTGCAGATCAGGGGCACACCAGCTGCAATGCTCTCCATCACCGAGCCCCATCCGCTATGAGTTATAAAAACTCCGGTAGCAGCATGAGATAAAACTTGAACCTGTGGTGCCCATACCACAACTTTCCCAAGTTCACTAGTCCTATCCAAAAATCCTACTGGCAAATTTTTCTTGAGATCATCTTTCATGGACCAGAGAAATGGAGTACCGCTTGCTTCCAGAGCTTCAGCCAATGCGACTATCTCATTTGGTGGTAGCATCGCCCTGGTACCAAAGCCAATGTATGCTACAGATTTAGGATGATGCTTTTTGAGCCATGGTAAGCAGCCATATTCATCGGAAACTGATGACTGTGGTGGAGATGGAAGGCTAATGGGACATATAGTGAAGATTTTTTTGAACATCGAATTGAGATTAATGATGAGATCAGGATCCAGCTCTTCAAAGGAGCTTATAACCAGAGCATCTGCTCGGGGTAACGTTTGTCCCATCTTATATAGCATTATAAAGAAAGGCCACTCTAAGTTTCCAAATATCACCCCAGCAGGCAAGTCACCAAGTCTCAAGTCAGAAAATCCAGGAACAAAGTTGAGCTCCTCATTCATTCGGCTTCCATTGCCTACACCAAAAGTTCGAATCGAACACACTACTTCAGATAATATTGTGCAGCCTCTATTTTCAATTGAATTTCTATTCTCCGTAAAAATATTTGAACATGATTTTATGAAGGCAGTAAATATGACTCCATAAAATTAATTGTAAGAAGGTAGTTAAAAATGTACAATAGGATTATGTTTTACTGCAGTAAATTAAAACTATAAAATATGATTATGATAAAGACTTCCTCGTAACACATTACATTAAGATTTCAGATGAGGATGACGAGAAAGTTACCTTCAACTCCAAGTGTTTGCCGGATAAGATCAGTATAAATGTGAAGAGTAAGCGAGCAAGCCCCGGCAGTCCAAAATGGCACCCACGGCACACCAATCTCATGCGCTAAATCACAAGAAAACCACAAAAATGCATCAGTGAGCACGCACGTTATTTTCCTATGGGAACTCATTGTCACCTCCTCCACGCCACGACGAAACTCATCATCCGCAATAGCTAAGAACAAGTTAATATCCTCCATTGGTTTTCCAACAAACACATAATCCTCAGCTATGCCATCATCTATGTCATGAGGTACTATATTACTAGGACTAGTCGAGGTGTTGGAAAATAAACAACGGTTAAATTTGGCACTAGTGAAAAATGTGAATTTTACTTGAGGTGCAGCCTCTGCCAGCCTCTTAACGAAGCCGAAGAGGAGAGCAGGGTGCGATGCAAACGGAAAAGTAAGAACAGCAACGTGAGCCTCCGGTGATAATGTGGCCATTTTTTACTAGTGTGTTAATTATAACTTATAAGGCAGTGAGTGTTTGCATGTACATTTTCGGACGTTAAGACTGTCACTTATATAGTAAACGTGGGTATGTACTTGGCAAAAAAATATATTAAATAAACAAATTTGGGTGATGGTATGTTTGGTGTTAGGTAGAATTAACAGTGGGGAATACATGAGCGTGTCAGATATCACTTATCAGAGCGTTCAATTTCGGCTCCGTTTGGCTTAGCTTAAATTTAAAATAAGTAATTTATTTTAATTTTTTTTACATATTTTTTTAAAAAAATTAGATAAATATTTATTTTAGAATTTTAAAACCAAATATGATTTTCAAAATTGAAAATAAGTTACTTATTTTCAGAAAAAGTACATGTATACTAACTTTTTCTGGAAATAAGCACTTATTTCCTGGAAATAAGTCCAGCCAAACGGGGTCTTCATAAGACTCGTCCGTCTGCTTGGTCGACTTTAAGGAGTGGCTTATATATATATATATTATAATTTTTAATTATTTTATTTATATTGTAATAGAATAGTATTCGTATGTTTTTATTTAAAAATGTGTTTTATTTATTAGATCAATGTGAGATATATATTTTAATTAGTAAATTAATATTTCAATAATAATTATCCGACATAAAAATCGATAAAAAAATGACTGATTATCAAATTTTAATCTTTCAGTTTTAATGATGTACGGATTTCATTTAAATTTTTTAATATATTTTAAATAAAATAATATTTTTGATTTAAATTTTAAAATTTTTAATATAAATAAATAAATAAATAGTTCTATTGTATCAAATCAATTAATCACCGGTAAGAATTAATAGTACACAGCCTATTCTAAATTAGTATCGGATCGGGTTGGGTAATAAATTAATATCAGATTGGGTTGAGTTGGATTGAGTTAAAAAAATATATATTAAAATTCATATCCAATAACGGGTTTTCAACCCATATACACCCTCCATAAGACTACTAAGAACATGGGCTTAGATCAGAGCTGATAACTAAGTTATGGATCTTTTTCTACGGCCCATGACTGATCACAAAAGACCCATGTGGCCATGTGTAAATAGTTGCTTCTTCTTCTCTGAATCATAGATCTGTACATTCTCGGTTATAAAATTTGACAAGTTTAATGTCAATTCTTTTTCTGGTTCAATTTTCCGATCAACCGACCAATAACTCATTGGTAGCATATAGAGCCGGTCCTAGAGATTGAATGTCCTAGATAAAATTTCAAAATGATACCCCTTTTATTCAAGGCTCTAAAAAAAATTTTAAAACGCATATATAATAAATGTATATAATTTTTTTGGTACCCCTATCATGATGGTGCCCTAGGCGGTTCCCTTGGTTGCTGTTATGCCATATTTTTGGCATATTACTTTTATTTCACTTTATTTTTAGTATTAATTTTATCAAGTTATACTCTCTCTGAAACGATGAAAAAATCAATCTCAATGTATTAATTATAGAAAATATCTTCAAACGATATCTTTCAAATCAGGAAGATATCGCAATGCTAAGATTATATCAGATAAAATCAATTAATTCCCATATTTAACAAATATATCCCTAAAGTCTCTCAGGAATATATTCAATTATAATAGAACTGCGTGGATTTGATCATATATAAATACGTACGCAGACATTTTGGCAAAAGAGATCCAATACACGAGACAAATCGAGACACTTCTCAAGTTCAACCTAATTTTTTTTATAAGCACTAACCCCCATTAACAGCCATATTATTATACTTTTAGCTCTATTTATAATATCTCGATTTTTTTTATTTAAACTTTTAATAATTTATATGTTGCATCATATTTAATTTAGTTATGAAATTCTTATTAAACACTATTTGATATGAAAATAGATAAGGATAACTTAAGTTAGTTTGTTAAAGGATATTGTGATGATCTATTAAAAATTAGGATGCACTTATCTTAATAGTCTTATAAATATGAATCGTGTTATTTGTTTAATCATGCAAAAAGAAGATATATGAATTAGGGTTATATTAGCAAGAAGAAGAGAGACAATTAGATCTCGGAGAAAAACGGAGGACCGACGGAAGGCGTTCGACATCGTTCTAGTAGACTACATGTCAAAATAAAGTACCATTTACTTGAGTGAGGTCACAGCTAGCTAGTACTCTTATCTTATCAAAGAAGGTATATTATTTATTCTTTATTCATCCTTATTATTCCGTTGTGTATGTATTGCATTGAGATGTACACTATATAGTCGAATCTAACTAATATGTCTCTAAAAACATGATTATCGTCACGTTTATAATACTCTCTCGATAAAATATATTGATATACTTTATATTTTCTGAATTTATATACATGCATGATGCTTTTGTTTTTGTTCTATTTTTATTATTATCGTTATATGATTAACATATGTGTATTTATTTTACTAATTTGTTAATAAATATTATATATTTATAATAACGTGTTATTCACTATTATTATAACTAGTGACTTGTTATTCTATTAATTTATTAGTGAATAAAATCTAGAGATAGATATTAATTCATATTTTCGGTTGATACATGCATCTATTTAAAGTCCTCTAGCTATGTTATTTAATTTTTAAAATTCCCACTTGTGATTATTTATCTTTTGAGTAATATTAAAATTTAGGTTCATATTTTAACATCCTCAAGAGTACTTCATGGCCTAAAACATGTTTTGTGAAAATTTTATAAAAATTTAGTAGTGTTTTATTTAAAGGACATTTGTTTTCTTTTAATTATTTGATATATATATTATTATTGTTAAATGCATGTCCTTCCCGTATGTATTATTGGATTTTGATTAGATTAAATCATTAAGTTAGTTACACTTTTTGTTGGGCTAATTATATCGTGTCCGTTTATTATGATTGATATTGGTCTAGGACGAACATTAATAAAGTGTAATTTATCTGTTTTTATCAAAATAATTTTTATAAGCAAAGTTCATTTGTTTTGGATAAAGAAAGTGATTCACCATCATTATTATTAAATAAATATCTATTAAAATTATATATATATATATATATATATATATGTATGTATATATTAGTATAAGCTGTTTTTTTTCTTTCATGGTAGTTAACAATTGTACGTTGACACTTATTAATTATTTTATGTTTAACGTTTACTAGTTAATTCATTGTAAAAATTATCTATTATTTTATTAAAAGTAATTGAATGTATTGTTTTAATTCAGTATACTGAAAGTTGACTGCATGCAATGCCTAGTATGCAAGGTTCAGATCATTTCAATTATACTCTATTAATATATTAATTAACGACGTGCATCGATAACACATGTAGAAATGGCCGGTTTGTGATCATAATATTGTGTACATTAATTTTAAATTTCTTAAGATCATAATTGACTTGCATGATAGTATCTTACTTGGGTCCGCGGATGAGTAGAATATAAACCAAAATATATAATGCTAATATATGATAATAAATTGGTCTTTATATTTATACAAGGAGTAGTAAAGAGTATTAGCTGGTTGTCTCTTAGCGGATGCGACTTTTCAGTTAAATAACTACATAATTCATGTATGAATTTTTATACATTCTTCTCAGTTTTAAATTATTATTATCAGTACAAAATTCTTATTCCATTCTTGGTATTTAAATCTGAAAATTATTTGTTAGTACGAATTCTATCCCCTTTTCTCAATTGTAAATTGTAATTATTAATATAAATTTCTCAATTCTTTTTCATTTAAATAAAAATTCATTATATTTCTTGTTGATGCATTTTCTATAAAATTGTGACCCTTTTGTACTCTATGTGTACTTCTTTGTACACATTCTTTATTTCGTTTCAAATTCTTTATTCTTGAAATTATTGTTGTCTTGATTCTTTATATTTGTTTTGTTTCGCATTTTTATTGCGATATTATTTTAATTTGATTAAAGAGTCGACAACTTTTGTAACTTATGTATTGGGCTCTTAAACCGATCTGTGTGGGTTAATCACGGATAATGTTCACATGGAGTTCGGAGTAAAGGTGAACTAGGCACTAACTCGTATCAGTGTTATTAGTATACATGCGCGTTTCTGGAGTATGAGACGTGAATAGGTCATGATCGATATTGTATTGTTGAGATGTTTTATACATTCTATTATTTCTTCTTATGGATATCCGAGAAAGAAACCATTGTCCTGTACTTGGTGAGTGGAGTTTCACAAGTACAGTTTTGTGTAAGAGACCCTCATTGTCCCCACCTTATTCGTTATTCAGCCTTATTTTTATTATTTTAGATTCGAGTTATTTATTGTGGTACCATTTTGTTAAATATCGTATATGATTTGAGATATTTTGTGATCCTTATATTGTTTCCATTTGTATCGTTTAATTATCTTCTTGTGTTGGTAAGACACAATCCGTTGTATTTTTTAAAATTCCGCATTATATTAAAATATATTCGTACTGGGCATTAGGCTCACTCGTATTATTTCCTTTTCGCAGGTAATCAGGGGTAAACGGAGAGAGTGATGAGTGCTACCCGGACCTTAGTTTCAGTTTGTCTAAATCAGTACGAGAACTCGTTCTAATTTATATCAGTATTTTATTTTGGAGATTTAAACATTCATGTTTATTAGGATTTTCAGTAATTTTCTTATTTCTATTTATTAATATTTAGATTTATTTTTAATATTCTACTATTATATAATGGTCTAAAAAGTCGGGTTATTACACTATTATTCCAGCAAACCTCTGAAATCCGTTGTTACGAAATTCTTCCAACAATTGATGCTAGAAGAAGGGGTTATTTTTTGTTTGTGGAGGACAAATGACATATCAAACAAACACAATACACACAGGGAGTTAAAAAAAGATTTTGGACAACTTCAATGGGGAACCGAACGATAGAGTTATGGCATGATGAATAAAATACAACGGTAAAGAGGAGTAAAAAAGATGAGTAGACTACTACATGCAAATTATGGTGTTAGGACTCTCACCATCAAAAGGAGCACAATATCTACACATCGTATCCATCTGACAAAAATACGAGATAAGTTTTCTTGTTTTTATTTTTTGCAATCACATATATTATTTGTCATGAAATATATTTTATTATCCAAAAAATCGTGCGATCTACATATATTGTGATTGAAAATTTGTGTAACCAATATTTTGGGAAACATGTATATTTTTTAAAACAAATCGTACAAGATTTTTGTTTTGATGATTATGGATATATTTACAAGATTGTACGAGCTGCATAATTCTAAAGAAAAATATTAGCCGCTATGGCAAAGCATACTATCTTTAACAAAATTCTTTGAAGGGGAATATTTTTAGAAAAAAATATATACATCGCGACATTTTCAAATCGGCATATTTATGGATGTGTTTGGATTGTGTTCAAAATATTTTACAAATATTGTCGCAGTAATATATATATACTTCAAGATTTGTTTTTACAAAACTTGCGATCTTAAATTGTCTAAGTGGGGTAACCCTGACAAACGATAATTCCCGCAATGTTACACGCTTGAAGTAAGGAGTCAGCAACCCCTTGAAGGCCCTCCTCACCGGGGAGTCGACGAGCAAAACTTGCATTCTGGATTTACTCCCATCCCCAATGTAGAGTCGACGGGAAAAACTTACATTCTGGAATATCTTCCTTTGGTAAAACTTGCATTTGCCACCTCTTCATATGGGTAAAATTTATTGAAGGACTCACTCTCTGATTAGGGGAGTTCAGGGGTGATCGAAGACATCATACTCTTGTGTGGTTCGCATAGACACTTACAAAGCGTGTACACAAATTCGGGATATACAATTGTCAATATCCTAACTTGACATCGAAGATCGCAATGAATTTCTACAAAATTACTATGCTCGCGCACTTAAAAACCTTGACGAAGCATATATCTTATTTTGGTTCTCGCATGATGTCTACTTGCATCCGCATAGGAATTACGGGCACTGTGATGCTCCATATTTTTCACTAATCTTTATTTTTAGATATTTCAGCAATCGAAGAATGTTTAGTTCTCTACTACAGTAAGCTGCACTGAAATTGGGGAGTAGTTGTTATGCCATATTTTTGGCATAGTGCTTTTATTTCACTTTATTTTTAGTATTAATCTCATTAATAATCAATTGTTTAATCTACAAGTTATCCCCAATTGTTTGGAGAAAATATCTCTAAACGCTATCTTTCAAATCAGGAAGATATCATAACCTTAAGATTATATCAGATAAAATCAATTAATTCTCATATTTAACAAATATATCCCTAAAGTCTCTAGGTGATATATTCAATTATAACAGAACTGCGTGAATTTGATCGTATATAAATACGTACGCAGACATCTTGATAAAAGAGATCCGATACACGAGACAAATCGAGACACCTCCCAAGTTCAGTCCAATCTTTTTACAAGCTCTAACCCCCATTAACAACCGTATTATTATATTTTTAACTCTATTATTCCAGCAAAACAAAATTTGTTGTTATGAAATTTCTCCAGCCGGCCCTGGTAGCATAGATTAGAGAGTGAAAATTGAACCGTAAATCTCTATTAGCACCGTAAATATTTTTATTATCGTTCGAACACATCTTTGGCAGTAGAAAAGATATAACACAAATAATATATACTTACATTTCATGGATTTCTCGCAAAAATAATCCCATAATTGTTATAACATATTCATAGGTTAACTTTAATTTCAAAAATTATAAAAGAAAATACTAGTTACTTGTTCTAAATTTTAAAATGCCAAGTTGCCCATCCCTGTTAGCATTTTCTATTCATGTATATGAACTTCAACTTAATAAAGTCCTCGTCCTCTGGGCGGGGAACCTAACCTGGCACTCACTGAAACGGGGTGTAGTCTAATCTCACGTGTTAATTATTGCTTAGAAACTAAAATATATGATACTCTGTCAATAATTAAAAGATAAACATGCTTCTACCACTAAAAAAAACTCTCTTCTCTTTTATATTTCTTCTCCCTCCGGTGGTTTATTCACCGATAGGAGTCCCTCTTTCTTGCTTTGTTTTTATTTTTTATTTAGTAATATTTATCTTGGGATGAAGTATGTTTTTTGTACCCAACTTTTTGAACTATTTGACGTATCTCTTCGTGAGAGTTTAACATGTCTTAGTATGTTTTGAGTTATTTTTCGTTGAGAATGATTTATATGATGTATTGGAATATCTGGAATGCGCGCATCGAAGTGGTGTGGAATGGAACGGTGGTGAAAATCGTAAAAACTCACTTTTCATAATAGAAGTTTGTTCATACTATGAAGACATATGTACCTCCGTTCTCAGTTAGTACAACTGAGATATCTGAAGACTCGACACTGGACTACATCTAAACATAATTGTGTGAAAGTCAATTGTGATGCTACTGTTTCCGGGAAGCATCGAAAGTTTGTATAGACTGGATTACTCCGAAAATCATTGAATTCATTTTTAGTTTAAAGAATATTTGTATTCACTATGTTAAGCGATCCGGAAATAAAGTGGCTAATTGTTTAGCTCATTTATTTATTTTTCAACCTGGTTACATAGTCGGTTGAGGATTTGTCCGGCTGAGTTCCGTTCAAGTTAATGAATTTTACTTTAAATTTATATATAAAAAAAGATAAACATGCTTAGCTATTATGTATCTCTATATCAAAATTTAAATCTTAAATTTTTATATTGAAAATATTAAGTATATCTTTTATACACCATAAAATGCATAAAAAAATTAACGGAGGTAGTATATAATAATATTTGAGGAGTTTTATTCTTGTCATATACAGACATACAGTACAAGTTTTAGATTTATTCTATAGTTTGTGAAAAGTATGATACAGCAGAAAGGGCAATCCAGCAAAGCAAAGAACCAAAACAACACTAAAGCTGTGGTATAAAGTCCAATATAAAAGTACTTTTCATCTCAGAAATGATTAATATAACATGGCCCATATCTTACCCATATTAGCTGTCCATTTACTTGAATTTGTGGTAGCAAAATAAAGAACCTCCTGGGGTTCTTGCATATCTGTTTAGCAACAACTAACAAATAAAAGACCCTTTTTTGCTACACTTATATAACATGTGTCAAAAGTAAATTATTCCGCATAAAATGATATCAATTTCATTTTTAAAATTTTATCGATCCAATTAAATCAAACCAAACACAACACACACAAAGGTTTGAAAGTAAATTAGCAAAAAGAAAAAGAAGAAGAAATTAGCAAAAAGAGTTGGAAAGTAATGACGTATGATAACATATTACTTGTTCGACATATAATTCTTCACTTTCAATGAAACTTAGTAAAAGATTGTATCGGAATGACGGGAACAGTATAGTAAAAATATGAGTTAGAATATTAAACATCGAAACTTAAGCAAAGTAAAAATTTCGTTAGAATACAATATAAAATTCTCGTGAGACCATTCAAGATTTTAAAAAAACCGATAACTTATCCAATTTTATTTTGAAGTTTGATGATAAGAAAATGTATCTATAAAGAGTAGATTATTTGAGACACATAATAACATACGATGGATAAATTGTACAGTAATGAATAAAGCTGTTGTGGCTGACATTTTTGTGAAAGAAATAAAAAAAATACTGTAGGAGTAGAAAGAAAATAAGTTAATCATTATTGAACATACATGGGTGCCCCCAAAGCTGCAGACTTTTATATCATCCCAAAATCCAACTACTGCACAACTTGTTTTTCTCACTAAATCTTCACTAAATATATTAGTGAGCCGAGCTCTCCTCAAATTCTCCAAAAAATCATTAGTATTAAATTTCTCCTACAAATGAGTCCCATTTACATATTATTCCTCCTCTTGCTCATACTCACAAACACTGTCAACAATGTCAATGGCAAGAAGCATGGACACAACCGTATGAAAATGAAACAATTTTTAGGTCCACAAAATGCAGCACGATACGCGTTACGAATGAGTCCGTTACAGTGGGATCCAAAACTAGCTCGTTACGCTCAACGCTATGCTAACCAACGTCGTAAAGACTGTGCATTGAAGCATTCCAACGGAGCCTATGGAGAGAACATATTTTGGGGCAGTGGCAAGGGTTGGTCACCCGCTCAGGCTGCCACCGCATGGGTGGAAGAGCGTCGATGGTACGATCATAGCTCCAATTCATGCGGTGGAGGCCAAGAATGTGGTCATTATACGCAGGTTGTGTGGCGAACAACTAGGAGAGTTGGGTGTGCTAAGGTGACTTGTTCTGGTGGCAAGGGTGTTTTTATGACTTGTAATTATTACCCTCCTGGAAATTACATTGGTGAGAAGCCTTACTGATTTTTACCATTCTACTAAAATACTAGTTGTCATATGTACTAATGTATATTGGGGATCTTGATTAATTCATTGTACTAGAGTTTTGAGTATGGTTTGTAATTTGTAATTACATTTTGGTCATAGCATATTAATGATGACTTTAGTACTGGCTTGCATATGTGCTCTCTGTAAAGCAATGAATGTTTTGCACAAGAAAAGTGCAATCATGTAACTCGTTCAGAATACTTTTTGTGTGAAAAGGCTTGCTTGGAAATAATGATGATTGGCAGTGTAATCTTGTGATTTTTATGAGATCACGAATCCTATGTGAGGATCTAATTTAATGGGAACACTCTCGCTACTCTTTCAGCGGTGCAGTAAGGTTGCGTACATAACCTCACGTACCTAATCCTTATTATTTTATACCGAGTAAGTGTGATAAGATATAGACATATAGTACGACATTGTCTTATTATACTCTCGGCCATACCTTTACAGATTAAAGACAGGTCCGAAGACGGTCTTTGAGCCGCTACCAAACCCTAAAACTCACACATTATATATAAACTATAGCTACAGCTGCTGCATATGGCAGATTGGACTGTTTAATTGCAAATTGAGGTGCTGCATTGCAGCTTATTAAAATACATGTCGGCTTTATACGTGATAAACCAATTAACCGAGTTCCACAGTTTTTTTTTTTGTGAATAATTGGCTTATAATTGTTTTAAGACTCGGAGTGAGTCAGAATCGCACCCAGACAGAGAATAAGTATTTTATCACTTGAGTTATTCAAAAATTGTTATTAATCCATCCAAATATGGACTGGTACAAGTTTAGTCTATCAATATACCGAGTAGAGTAGTATTGTTGGGACCAAGGAAGTCAGGCCTGGTAGGCCCATGGAAGTGAGCCCAAGCCCAGCTAATACAATAGGGGACGAGCTTTGTGAATGAAGCCACTAATGATCTAGAAAGAATCCAAAGGCTCTACTATAAATAGGAAACAGAGATAGAAGATATGAGCAGCAGAGAGATCAGAGAGATTCTCCACAAGTTGTATAAATAGGACATACAGTACTTGAGTTGACAATAGTCCAGTTGCTACATTATCATAAAAAATAAGTGGAAGCAAAGAGTAACGTCACGGACCTCAAAAATGTTCTCAAAATAATGCTCTCAGATGATCGTAATTTTTTTGTTATATTTATAACTGATGTTTATTGTAAGGCCCCCGGAGCTATTTATAAGGGAACTTTGTCACAAATGTTGCGATATAACTCCAAACAAATACTAGAAAACGTTGAGTATACACTGTTAAAATGTTGCAATATAACTTTTTCACTGTCAAAGATCACAGAGGAGAATGTAGGCTGCTTTCTGTTAATTATGTTACTTTGATTAGTCCAGTTAGGATTTCATGTCTTACACTTATTCATTAAATCTTTATTTTTTTTACAGTATCTGAAAAACACTATCTGCCTGGCGTATGGAGGTAAATCAGGGATACTTACAGTTGAAGACTTTCTTAGACATGTTGTCAGAGATTTGCAGAGACTAAGAACTGTACGTTTATATTTTCTAAATAAATAAGTTGCACATGCATCATAGTCGTTATCTGACATCCTACAGTGGTTGCAGATACTTGAAAGCGGTATGTCAAATAAAATGCGGGAAGCTCTCTTAGAGCACGCAAAGACTTGCGTGACTGGTGGAGTGGTAAACATTTTCCTGTTCAAGTTCCTTCTCAACCGTCCGCAATGGTTCCAAGTTTGTTGATGCCAGGCAAGCATATTTATCCGAGTTGGTGATTTCCATTCAAAGTATTCTTTATAAAAACCAGTTAATTTAGATAAATTCCCCATATATATGTTTTACTTTTTGTAAACAGTATAGGGCTGTGCACTAGCAGAATTCAAAATTTCTTCTTATAAGCATGTTCTTGGACTTCTATGAACTCCCTGCTGATGGTTAGTCACTTCTTGAATATAGAATGTGCTTTTAATGCTAAGAAAGTTTTAGTGTTTAGATAAATGACAGAATTCGGAGTAAAATGAAGATGAAGAATGCCTATGAGATATCCCCCAAGAATTTAAGATTCTCCTATATAATGAATAAGAGAGGGGGGTTTTGCAAGAAATGATCTAAAATAATATCTTAAAGTGATGTGTAAAATATATTGAATTCTTTGATCCCATGTTGGTATCCAGACATAGTCCTCCAGGTTCAGTAAATATTTTGATTGAGAAACATTTGGGCTGTGTTTCTATGCAAGGACTATAATACCTCTACTATTTATAATTTGTACTCAATATGTTATATAAATCCCTAATTCTCTTACAAAAAGTTTGATCACTTTCTATTTCATTTTGGGTGATCAATAAATCCCATCCTTGCATTAGGTGGAATTTAGTGCATAGGATAACCCAAGGATAAAATATAATGGAACTATAGAAAATTAGAGTGAGCTTACAGTCCAGAAATTATAATTTTGTGCAACAAACCTGGTCTAGTATATTGCGTGACTTATGTTGTAATGTTCACTTAAATATTCACAACTACGTGTTTATCGGTGTAAAATTTTATAGTTTCTTTACACAAGTTGTCGTTGGAAGGTTAATAACAAAAATCTTCTTAATATGTTAAAATTATACTTTGATTTTTTTAATTTTAATAATCGGTTAATGTTGACCGAATTTTTAGGATAAATAAATTTAGGATTAGTTTTGAATATTTTTTAATTATAATAGTTTTTTTTAGAGATAGGATATTTCAATTATGAATTGGCTTTATATAGCCCACCCACATAATAATAAATATGATGCAAGTTTACCTTATATTTTGTTATTCATCTATACACATATACACACATTTAAACCTACATATGATATTAGAGCTATGTTGACATGTGAAACACCATGACCCAAACACCATAACCAAAACCCATAACTATAAATCATAAACCATAAATCTTGTTTATATTCAAGTCACATATGGAGACAAATATGGAAGCACCAAATCTTTGTTAATTCTATTGATCGTCATGTAGTCATAGTTAACTATTTAAAATGAGAGCAGTAGTTATAGTTAACTATTTAAAATGAGAGCAAAGGCCGTCAAATTCTAACTAACTATGTGGTCCAAATATATGGATTCCTTGCTGTGAATCTGAGCCATCACACCATTACGAAGGTTGTAGTTTAAAATTAATGGTTGGATATATGAACACTATAGGCTACTTTTTGATATCTGCAATTTAATTTCTTACGACACACTGAATATGCTATCCTTGCTTAAGTGTTTAATCGGTAACACTGTTTTTTGCCGTGGGTTCAAGTTCCAATGACAGCCTGGCAACATACCCAACTCAGACACGGTATGAGAAAACAATTCTCCCGCTCAGTATAGTAGCACTTCATTTGTTCCGAGAACCAGCAGAGTAATAACTCACACCAGATGCAGAGTCATAGATATGATAATTTTTAGGTCCACAAAATGCAGCACGATACGCGTTACGAATGAGTCCGTTACAGTGGGATCCAAAACTAGCTCGTTACGCTCAACGCTATGCTAACCAACGTCGTAAAGACTGTGCATTGAAGCATTCCAACGGAGCCTATGGAGAGAACATATTTTGGGGCAGTGGCAAGGGTTGGTCACCCGCTCAGGCTGCCACCGCATGGGTGGAAGAGCGTCGATGGTACGATCATAGCTCCAATTCATGCGGTGGAGGCCAAGAATGTGGTCATTATACGCAGGTTGTGTGGCGAACAACTAGGAGAGTTGGGTGTGCTAAGGTGACTTGTTCTGGTGGCAAGGGTGTTTTTATGACTTGTAATTATTACCCTCCTGGAAATTACATTGGTGAGAAGCCTTACTGATTTTTACCATTCTACTAAAATACTAGTTGTCATATGTACTAATGTATATTGGGGATCTTGATTAATTCATTGTACTAGAGTTTTGAGTATGGTTTGTAATTTGTAATTACATTTTGGTCATAGCATATTAATGATGACTTTAGTACTGGCTTGCATATGTGCTCTCTGTAAAGCAATGAATGTTTTGCACAAGAAAAGTGCAATCATGTAACTCGTTCAGAATACTTTTTGTGTGAAAAGGCTTGCTTGGAAATAATGATGATTGGCAGTGTAATCTTGTGATTTTTATGAGATCACGAATCCTATGTGAGGATCTAATTTAATGGGAACACTCTCGCTACTCTTTCAGCGGTGCAGTAAGGTTGCGTACATAACCTCACGTACCTAATCCTTATTATTTTATACCGAGTAAGTGTGATAAGATATAGACATATAGTACGACATTGTCTTATTATACTCTCGGCCATACCTTTACAGATTAAAGACAGGTCCGAAGACGGTCTTTGAGCCGCTACCAAACCCTAAAACTCACACATTATATATAAACTATAGCTACAGCTGCTGCATATGGCAGATTGGACTGTTTAATTGCAAATTGAGGTGCTGCATTGCAGCTTATTAAAATACATGTCGGCTTTATACGTGATAAACCAATTAACCGAGTTCCACAGTTTTTTTTTTTGTGAATAATTGGCTTATAATTGTTTTAAGACTCGGAGTGAGTCAGAATCGCACCCAGACAGAGAATAAGTATTTTATCACTTGAGTTATTCAAAAATTGTTATTAATCCATCCAAATATGGACTGGTACAAGTTTAGTCTATCAATATACCGAGTAGAGTAGTATTGTTGGGACCAAGGAAGTCAGGCCTGGTAGGCCCATGGAAGTGAGCCCAAGCCCAGCTAATACAATAGGGGACGAGCTTTGTGAATGAAGCCACTAATGATCTAGAAAGAATCCAAAGGCTCTACTATAAATAGGAAACAGAGATAGAAGATATGAGCAGCAGAGAGATCAGAGAGATTCTCCACAAGTTGTATAAATAGGACATACAGTACTTGAGTTGACAATAGTCCAGTTGCTACATTATCATAAAAAATAAGTGGAAGCAAAGAGTAACGTCACGGACCTCAAAAATGTTCTCAAAATAATGCTCTCAGATGATCGTAATTTTTTTGTTATATTTATAACTGATGTTTATTGTAAGGCCCCCGGAGCTATTTATAAGGGAACTTTGTCACAAATGTTGCGATATAACTCCAAACAAATACTAGAAAACGTTGAGTATACACTGTTAAAATGTTGCAATATAACTTTTTCACTGTCAAAGATCACAGAGGAGAATGTAGGCTGCTTTCTGTTAATTATGTTACTTTGATTAGTCCAGTTAGGATTTCATGTCTTACACTTATTCATTAAATCTTTATTTTTTTTACAGTATCTGAAAAACACTATCTGCCTGGCGTATGGAGGTAAATCAGGGATACTTACAGTTGAAGACTTTCTTAGACATGTTGTCAGAGATTTGCAGAGACTAAGAACTGTACGTTTATATTTTCTAAATAAATAAGTTGCACATGCATCATAGTCGTTATCTGACATCCTACAGTGGTTGCAGATACTTGAAAGCGGTATGTCAAATAAAATGCGGGAAGCTCTCTTAGAGCACGCAAAGACTTGCGTGACTGGTGGAGTGGTAAACATTTTCCTGTTCAAGTTCCTTCTCAACCGTCCGCAATGGTTCCAAGTTTGTTGATGCCAGGCAAGCATATTTATCCGAGTTGGTGATTTCCATTCAAAGTATTCTTTATAAAAACCAGTTAATTTAGATAAATTCCCCATATATATGTTTTACTTTTTGTAAACAGTATAGGGCTGTGCACTAGCAGAATTCAAAATTTCTTCTTATAAGCATGTTCTTGGACTTCTATGAACTCCCTGCTGATGGTTAGTCACTTCTTGAATATAGAATGTGCTTTTAATGCTAAGAAAGTTTTAGTGTTTAGATAAATGACAGAATTCGGAGTAAAATGAAGATGAAGAATGCCTATGAGATATCCCCCAAGAATTTAAGATTCTCCTATATAATGAATAAGAGAGGGGGGTTTTGCAAGAAATGATCTAAAATAATATCTTAAAGTGATGTGTAAAATATATTGAATTCTTTGATCCCATGTTGGTATCCAGACATAGTCCTCCAGGTTCAGTAAATATTTTGATTGAGAAACATTTGGGCTGTGTTTCTATGCAAGGACTATAATACCTCTACTATTTATAATTTGTACTCAATATGTTATATAAATCCCTAATTCTCTTACAAAAAGTTTGATCACTTTTTATTTCATTTTGGGTGATCAATAAATCCCATCCTTGCATTAGGTGGAATTTAGTGCATAGGATAACCCAAGGATAAAATATAATGGAACTATAGAAAATTAGAGTGAGCTTACAGTCCAGAAATTATAATTTTGTGCAACAAACCTGGTCTAGTATATTGCGTGACTTATGTTGTAATGTTCACTTAAATATTCACAACTACGTGTTTATCGGTGTAAAATTTTATAGTTTCTTTACACAAGTTGTCGTTGGAAGGTTAATAACAAAAATCTTCTTAATATGTTAAAATTATACTTTGATTTTTTTAATTTTAATAATCGGTTAATGTTGACCGAATTTTTAGGATAAATAAATTTAGGATTAGTTTTGAATATTTTTTAATTATAATAGTTTTTTTCAGAGATAGGATATTTCAATTATGAATTGACTTTATATATCCCACCCACATAATAATAAATATGATGCAAGTTTACCTTATATTTTGTTATTCATCTATACACATATGATATTAGAGCTATGTTGACATGTGAAACACCATGACCCAAACACCATAACCAAAACCCATAACTATAAATCATAACCCATAAATCTTGTTTATATTCAAGTCACATATGGAGACATATATGGAAGCACCAAATCTTTGTTAATTTTATTGATCGTCATGTAGTCATAGTTAACTATTTAAAATGAGAGCAAAGGCCGTCAAATTCTACTAACTATGTGGTCCAAATATATGGATTCCTTGCTGTGAATCTGAGCCATCACACCATTACGAAGGTTGTAGTTCAAAATTAATGGTTGGATATATGAAAACACTATAGGCTACTTTTTGATATCTGCAATTTAATTTCTTACGACACACTGAATATGCTATCCTTGCTTAAGTGTTTAATCGGTAACACTGTTTTTTGCCGTAGGTTCAAGTTCCAATGACAGCCTGGCAACATACCCAACTCAGACACGGTATGAGAAACCAATTCTCCCGCTCAGTATAGTAGCACTTCATTTGTTCCGAGAACCAGCAGAGTAATAACTCACACCAGATGCAGAGTCATAGATATGATAATGGGGTGGGTCTTGCACTTGGCCCACCACAATCCTCATCATCGTTTCAGACACTCAACACATCTGTTCAGCAGTCTAGTGTTAACCCTTTTGATGATTGGTCACAGAATCGGGATAAGGGTGTCGAGGACTTCATGCTGGAGGAGGAATTTCGCACTAGAAGTCATGAGATGCTGGAGAATGAAGATATGAAATACTTGCTTAAACTCTTCAGCATGCAAGGTCCTTCCTCTGTCAGTGGCTCGGATGATGGCTTCTCTTTTCCATCATTCGCGCCATCGCCATTGCCAAATTTCAGTTTTGATGAGGAACGAAACCGCCCCGGGAAAGCTGTTGTGGGTTGGCTGAAAATCAAGGCAGCAATGAGATGGGGGTTCTTTATTAGGAAGAAAGCTGCTGAAAGGCGGGCACAGATTGTACAATTAGATGATGAATGATCTTCAGAAAGCGGTGTCTGGTGCTGAAGATCATCTTTGCTGCAGTTACTTTTTCTGGTGGTAGCGGTGCTACTAATAGTCCAAGATACATCCAGCTTTCCAAAGAGAGTAAGAAAAAAACAAGTTGAGTATGCTCTGGTGCCCTTTGAACCATCCTATTCTTTCATAAGCTGCTTATACGTCGAAAAATAATGGTGATACGAGAGGTACTGATGAACAATAATCTATTTCCTTAGATCCTCTTATATAGGCAACTACTGATATTTCATGAGTGCCTGCTACATTAGCTGCAGGTAATTGAAAAACGAAAACGCTATTATCATTTTACATGCACAACTTTTGTTAGGTTAATTGCCACTTAGCACTAATATAGCTTAAAGTTAACATTGCAACTGATATATACGCACGTAATTACTGTGTTTGTGATGTCATGAATACAACTTTTGGTAGCTAACTAATCCAGGTAAGTCGATCGGCTGCATTCACAAAATAAAACCAACTATACAGGTTTTCTAATATTAGAGAATCATACCGTTCCCTGTACTAATACATTGTACTATGACTAGTTTAATACGTGAGTTGATGAAACGCATTTACTTCAACAGAATGACAGGTCATTTTTTATATACTGTTTCATTTCTTGTTTCAAAGGAATTGACAAACTTATGCCATGTAGAAAAATAATAGATAACCGGATCTTCGAATCTCGCTTCAAAAAATGAAGCAAGCAAGGTTAACATAGAACATTTATAACTAGCTTGGCGGGGGCCGCGCGAACGCAGGCCTCCCCTGGCACAAATTATGATGTAGGCTCCACCACTTGGGTAGACCTTAGGCGAGCACCCCTCCAGAGTGCAATGGAGGTCACTAACCTAGGCCATGGGCCATCTTGATCACCCATTGACCCCATCCAGGTAAGTACTTTAAATGGTAGGCAGTATGCCCATATTAATACTCAGGTGGCAATGTCTACTAAACGTGGTATCGATGTGGGAGACTTGTGAGACCAGCAGGAACGATGCAATGCTAAATGACTTGAACTATAGAATAGAAGTTAGATTGTTGTAACCATAGGATTGTA
This sequence comes from Oenanthe sinensis, assembly GCA_028671895.1. Lineage (NCBI taxonomy): Eukaryota > Viridiplantae > Streptophyta > Magnoliopsida > Apiales > Apiaceae > Oenanthe > Oenanthe sinensis. The sequence goes on from CM053804.1 coordinate 51,172,700, forward strand.
TGAATTTGAAAAATGTGTGTGTATAATTAATAAAACAGATATTTAAAGTTAAAATTATTTTAGTTTTGTGTTATTTTGTTAGGAATTAAATAAAATGAATAACAAGGAATTACTGGGTAAAATAATAATAAAATTATTGAAAGGAATAAAAACATTAAAAAATGAATATAGAGTTATTTGATATTTGATTTAGGTATACAAAGGAATTGCTCTTTGTTGCCAAAGCCTTCTTTCTAATCAACCAACATATACAAATCTTAGAATTTGGATTTGGATTCCTTCAATGTTTGGTCTGGAAATGCTGCGGAGTTGCTCTGGAGATCAAAACATTGCCCTCTAATTATTCTCAATTATTGGGATTTGATTTAATTGTTCAAATTTTTTTATAATAATTTACCTCATCATACGAGTAGTCAGGTTGGGGACTTGGAGTGCTCTAAACAATGAAAATGAATTACCAAAAAATGGAAAAGATGGCTTTTAGATTGTTTCATTGTACGGTTTTCGTGAATTATTGATTTTTTATGATTAAATTTCGATTAAATATTAAAAATATATTTTGATTAATTTTTTATTACATAAATAGAGATAGATAACTTGGGACAAATGAATGAAGTATAAGATAAACAGTAAAAGTATAAAAGTTGTTTTATACAAAGCAACTTAAAAGCTTTCCCAAGTGAAAGATCCAATAATAAGTTTTTTTTAATTGTTTTTTTATTAACACACTTTTGAAAATAATTGACACTCAAGTCAAGACAAATTTCCCACATTATTTTATAATATAAAACATGCTCGATATTTAATAATATTCCAAGCTGCACATGACATGATCATACTAATCAGGATTTGTTCTGTATGATCTACTTCTGCATCCTTGAATTCCAAGGAGACAGGTGACCTGGTCTGGTTGATGAAGTGAGACTGTAAGATCAGAGCGTGATTGACAATCACTTGATGGTTCTTGTGACCCATCCTGAGCTTGTGGATGATCGTTCTTGGCAAGATGAATCTTGTCTGGTTGGTCTTGCAGTTGTCTGACAGATCCTTATTCTTTTTTTCTCTTTCTTTGAATTGTTAAAGAAATCGTTTGGTATCCATGAAGTTTGTTCCCAGTGCCACCAGAAAAGGATTTTAGGATCACATTTTCACTACTTACTTCTTGATTTATGATGAAGCAATTGCATACACAAATCAAGTTTATTGCTGCAAATTCTATAATCAAACACTGAATGGCTAAACAAAGAGAAGAAAAATGTAGGCTTGTCCGACTTCTTTTCAAATTTATAGATAAACACTTGATTCCAAGTGATTTTCAAACTTGAAGTCACATTTTTATTTATTATTGAGCTTGTGATATGATGAATACAAATTTTGGTGGCCAACTATGGGGAGTCAATCTGCTGCAATCACAAAATAAAACCAACGATAAAAGTATAATACGGGAGGGGATGAAATGCATGTACTTTAACAGAATCATGCTTCATTATGTCATAATATAGCATACAAGATCTACAAATCAACCAACTTTAGATTACCATTTCTTTTAAAAAGGCTGTCATATTTATATTATGTATCGTGCAGATATTAATCTTACTATAAGTCTTACAACTATATTAGGCACCCTCCTGAGTGCAATAAAGGTCAACAACCTCGTTGCTTTCAACCTTCAGGTCCTGCTTTGAACTAGTTCTATTCTTGTGTTGATATAGCATTGTGTCCGCAAATGAGACTTGAAACAGGCTATATTGTGTTTGTGTATTCTAATATTAGTGATTAACGAAATATAAATTACATGTAGAAAAATATCTTGGTTTGGTTCTAATGTAAATTTTATGTTTTTGGTATAAATTCCTTCAAAAAAAAATGTTTTTGTTATAAATATTTGTATATGTTTTTTTATTTTTGAATATAAAATAGCAAACCATAGTTGAACTTACAGAACTCATTAGCCATGTGAAAGTTTGGTATTTTTTGAAGTTATTCACTTGAATAAAACTTTGATCTGAACAAGATATCAAACATGTTGATGGTCAACAATGTATTTCAAAAAATTGAAAACATACAGTACAGTGGTGTTAGATGACATTCTAATGAAGGTACACCACTAAACCACCAAGACCCTCCTTCCTATTTACAAACCTCTTTTAATATTCAATAATTTTAGATTCCGACAACTTCAATGTTTGGTCTCGAAAGAAGAGTTGCTCTGGAGGTCAAAATATTGCCCTCTAATAGTAAAGGATTCCAGACCCTATATGCAGCCACTATTCTAAATAAATAAAATAAAAACAAGTTCTAGAAACGAAAATCGTTTATAACACTGGTTCACGGAGAACTTAACTAACGTGCTTCTGGGAAGCTGTTTTAGAGTTAGTATTTGATTAACCTGTTTATAGGTCTTCTTCACGAACATAGAGTGGCCCCGTTTTCGTTAAACTTATTTTAAAAGATATATTAGTGGTCAATGTGGGAATCTAAAAAACACAATTCCCGGACAGTTCAGCACAACTATGCAGATTCTTAAACTGGTAAAAGGATCCAGTTCAAAACAACCTTCTCGTTACACTCAGCCTTTAGTCCTGCTTTGGAATATTTCCAATGTAAAATGAATTTTTATAAGCCATGCAAGAAATGTCTTTTTTTCTTGGAATGCTTCTTTATATTCGAGCATATGCAAGGGGGCAAAATACACAAACGAGGATTCAAATTCCTTTAAACTGCTTCTAGTTTTAACAGCAACCGAAAAATGTTAAATTCATCTTGTTTTATTTCACACGGTTTTCTAAAAATTGTTTAACACGAGATTCGGTGAGCTTAGGCCAAAAAATAGTAGTGCAACACTTTGGCGACACGTGAAAAATCCGATAACAAGTTATTATAACGGAACTTCCCCTTAAAATATAAATTTAATAATTTAGCCTATATCTTCAAAAATAGGGTTTGATGACCTCATCATATAGTGAGGTTGGGGACTTGGAGTGTTCTAAACATTGAAAATTTTGGAATAGATGGTTTTTGGCGCCACAAATTGGAAAGATCAAAATTTGTACTAGGAGCGCTCTAAACATTTGATTAAAAAAATTTAGTTCATTGTTTAAATTAAAAATTGGAATGTATTGGTGTGTTATAGCGCCGTCATCGTGTTTTGTTTGATTTTTATGATTAAATTAATTAAATATTTAAAAAATATAATTTTAAGAATATAGTTTTTTTCAGTTACTTAGAAAAAAAACTTTTTCCAATTATATATTAAATATAAATTTTAGATAGATAAATTGAATCATATAAGATAAACAATGAAAGTATAGAATGTTTGCTACTCCGTATATGAATTATATTTTTTATTTGATTATAATTTTTTTACTTAAATTCCCGAAGGTCAGAGCTCAAGTCTTGAATTTGTAAAGTAAGAGTACATTTACCTAAACTTACCAACATGAGTAATCTATTAATCCATCACATGCCTCCAAAATATTATAATCAATAATTGGACTTGTAAATAATATTCTAATTTATATATTAAAATAAATTTTATATATATTTCGATGTGGGATTGAGTACGTGTTACAATCATGAAATCTAATGTTTTATATAAATATATTTAAAATATAATTTTACTAATAGCACATATATAATGTAGTTATATATTATACATGATGCTGAGTTTGAAATTTATTTTATTTTTAACTTAACTCAAGTCTCTATATTTAAATTTAAATAAATTAATACACATTATATACATGGTTCCACATAATATTCAAATAAAATTTTTACATAATACAAAAGTTATTGTTCGAAATTCATTTATTTTAAATGGAGTTTCAACTAGTTCATCATATATTTTATGTTATTATATAGTATCAATTATTCCATTTTTTTTAATCTATCTACATATTTAAAAATATTCGATTAATGCAATATTTAAAATTTATAATAGACAATTGTATATGTAAATATACACAAATTTTATATATCATTCGAGAGATATGAGTAAAATAATCAATTATTATATATAAAATTATACTTCTTATAGTTTAATATTTTTACACTTATATTAGCTTTATATTAAAGTTATTAATATTAGATGGTAATACATTTAATGCACACAATTAATAATGGAACATGAATTTTCTTCATTTAAATAACTAAGAATATAATAGTAATATCACTTGAATAAAATGACTCGATAATTTCACCTTACCCTCCTATTTATATATATATAGGATGATATCTTAAAAGCTTTCTGGAGTGAAGGAACCCAAACAATTAAGTTTTTTTTAATTAACACGCTCTTTAAAATTCTAAACTCGAGTAAGAAAGATGTACCGCATGCTCGATATTTAATAATATTCCAAGCCGCACATGACATGATCATACTGGTCAAGATTTGTTCTCTATGATCTAGACAATCACTTGGTGGTTCTTGTGGATGATCGTTCTTGGCAAAGATGAATCTTGCTGGTTGGCCTTGCAGTTGTCTGCAGACCCTCGATCTTCCTTTCTCTTTTTATTGCTTATTATATGTTTGCTTGTTTCAAAGTGATTTTCCCAATCACTTTTTTATTTATTACATAAGACGCGTTTTTTTTAATTTGAAAGATAAAAGTCACTCTGTTGCTCACTTTAAACTTATACAAACATGTTATTTAGCGAGAGATCATTTGAAGCCTTGTTTGAATTCATTTTTCACAACATGTACAAATATTACATATTACATAAATGTACACATGCACCTCACTTGAGTTCAATTTCTTAGTCTCAGGAGGCTTTTATTATAAAATATTTTTTGACATTACTCAGTATGGCTCCAAGCAACTTTCGAAGAAAGAGAATACAACAAAAGGACTAGACAATGGCATAACCATACGAATTTTACAAATTAACCATTCGCAAGCCACACCTCACACAAATTATGATACAGGCCCCCCACTTGGGCAGACCTTAGGGTCACGCCGCTCAGTTCAACGAAAGATACTAACCAAGGCTATGGACCTCATCCCTGTAAGCAAATTCTAAAAACGGTACCGTCTCCAAATTAATACTCAGCTGGCAATGTTTTTTAGTACACAATAGCGATGTGGGAAAGTTTCGATCCGACAGAAGAACAAATCATACCTACACGAACTTGAAGACGATAGTAACGTTATGACTGATAAAGTAAGTGGGATAAACCTCTCAGCACAGTGTGCCCCCTCCATGATTTCTGTCTGCAAAAAGTTATCGGCCTTCATCTGTACAGCCAAGTTGAAGCTTAGTAGCTTACAATATAGTGTCAACATTTCAATATTGCTTGAAATTTATTTTTACATTTAACTTTAAAGTCAGTTAACATATAGGGAATAACTTTGCACGAAGGCACATGCAATAATAATTTAAATAGAATTGTAGGAGATCTTACAAGTGCAAGTCCCCTCCAAAAATGGGCGTATGCCACTTTCAGTGGCGAGCACACGGTATTCTTTAGTAAAAGGCGAAAGAATAGTTCGCTTTGTGCTCAACACATGGCTGCGTAAACTCTAAAAGAGGTGCCTAGTGCGAATTTATTGCCGAGTCGAATATGTTTATTCACGTCTTCAATGTGGGTTCTCTCTATTCTAGCAATACACGGGCAAACACCAACAACTTTGGTGGCCTAGTCAAGAATACAATAATAATATTACTATAGTACTACATAATTTTAGGTGTAAATTCAAAAAATAAAAATAAAATTTGAAGAAAGGTCTGTAAGATGCTGGAGACATTCCTGTGCGAGAACCGGAGGATAATCTAAAAGTTTATGCTCAACTACATATAACTCTGAACAACACTAACTCCAAGCAATACGCAGAACTACCCCTTAACCATCTCATCCGACTCTAAATTTGTACTTTTATAGCATTTTAATGTAAAAAAAAATTCAACCAAACTTTGAAAGTCACACCATTTTTGTGTAATACCAAAAATTATACCAAATTTGATGTAACTGTCAAACTCTGATACATACCTTTTAGATTTATTATTATAGTTGTTTGGAATAAAATCTTTTAGTATTTTTAGAAACAATAATTTTAATACAAAATAATATTAGGTTAAATAACTTATGTTTATCATAAATAAAGTACGGATTCTTTTATACGTCTTTATTAACCTAATATTAAAGTATTACTTTTTATAGTTGTTGATTTTGAAATCAATCATCTTTCCAAGTATCTTTAAAACTAATGTGTTGTTAATTCAATTCAAAAATTAATTTTTTATTAATGTTCTTAAAATTAATAATTTAAATAACTAATGAATCTTAAACTATGTTAGCATATTTTAAATTATAAAAAATAAATTTAAATATGTTCTGAAAATACTTAATAATATCAAACTTTTACGCTTATAATATATCGGATATAATATTAAAAATTATTAAAAAAAACTCCATATTTTATTATTTAACCCCAAATTGATGTATATGTGCGAATACATGATCAAGTAGTATATACTAGGTTACTCTGTTACAGGCAATTTTATTGTAAAAAAAATTTGGACCATTTCTCGATTTGTGCGTGTCATCCTTGCGCAGGGGCCATGCTAATCTTCTCTGTATCGTTCCAATTTTATCGGATGTCCCCGAAGGGACGGATTAAGGTGATCTTGTCGAGCTATATAAAGAATATATAATATATATTTCTAACCGATGTGGGAATCAAATCAGAATTTTCTAAACTGGCAAAAAATGTCTTTCATGTAGTAAACCTTCAGGTTCCACTTTGAATCATTTCCAATCTTAAACGTGTTTAAAGACGGGCAAAAATTGTCTTGAAATCTTTTAACGCCTAAAATAGATCGCCACCAATGTAGCGGAGAATTGAATGTGCATCTTTATTTTCACAAACTTAGGAGTACAAATACAACATATTAAACCTTTTATGTTCTAGTATTTTAACAAGGAACTTTCAACTAGATTTGGTGGGGTGTGCCTGGCCTAAGTAATAGTGCAGCAAGCTATTGCAACGGAACTTCCCCTCAAAAAATAAATTTAATATCGTGTGGACACATCATCCACATATCAGATATTAAACTGATAAGAACAGATACTACACTTGATCTTAGCCAAAAGGCCGAGAAAGGTATGCCTGCAAATCCTGTGCGGCTTGGCTTTTAACCCCATAGCTTTTGTTCAAATGGATATACTCTCTCGAGGTGGTAAGAAACATAGATACTGAAATGAAAGTGCCGTGCCATTAACCACAACCAGCCTATATCTTCAAAATTTTCAAGTGTTTGATGATTATCATCAAAGTTACTATCAAACTTCTGCTCCTGCACTCCTGCTTATGAGCGGTTTCCAGAAAAAAAGTGTGTGTATTTTCAACCTTTTACAGCTAAATATCAATCTTTAAACTTAGTATCGTAAAGGCTTCAACATCATACTTTTATTAAGATTAATCAAGCAAATCGAGTATGTGAGAACTTGAGAACTTGAGTATGTGAGAAGCAATACACAATATACTCATTTCTGAGTTGATTACTTAGTATTAAAGACTTCATGCCCTTGCAAGGCTCTAAATATTGTTTTTAACCTTTCGACCACTTTTTTTTTCTCTCTCTCTCTATTTCAACCATTTGTGATTCGATTGTTCTTATGCTAAGTACATCTTAGGGAAGTTACTATTTACTACTAATGCTCGTCTTTATCCCATGTGCCTTCTGCAATTTCCTTTTAGATGTGGCTTTTCTACTATTGCATATTATTAAGCATGTTCATCTTCTTTCTATCCCGACCCTCGCTTTATTAGCTTTGCAAATATTCAATTATGATGTATGGAGAGGGACAGGAACCATATCAGACTTCATATATATACTGTATGAAGTGGCATAATCTTTATACACATATTTATAGTAGCTTAAAAAAGATGTTAAACAAGCACAAGTTGATATGGGCAAAAATAACCTTGAGGAAATAATAAATATAACATTTATTATTTCATTAATTAGACCTGTTATGGTCCAAAGGCTTGGGCCCTCAAAACGAACTAGGGAAATAAATCCAAGGATCAACTGGATTTGCAATCCTAGGATCAACTGGATTTGTAAGTCCAGCCCACAAAGCTCTGTTGGAGCCATAAGCCCATTAAGCCTTTGTTATTAATTAATTTCGTAATTAATTAATAAAGGCTCAGTAAAGGCCCAAAAAGGCTGATTGAAGGCCTTCATCCTAGAAGGATCTAGAAACCCAAACGTGGGAAGAGTCCTACGAGACCCCTCATATGTGGAAGGCTTTAGAAGCCCAATCTCGAAGATAAACCTCACCTGCTAGAGTCCAACGAGGGCTCTCATTCCTATAAGGTTTCAACAACCTTACATCACTAGGAGACTTGACCCCCAAGTCTCCTAATTCTAATCTAACTCCAAGGCCTTCAAGCGCCTATATAAAGGGCCTAACCCCTCAACATTAGAACTACGTTTTGGCTTGATTCTCTAAACATTACAGAGATACGTAGGCAGTTAACGAGGACCCGAGTTAGTCACGAAACGTTAGTGCAGCCATTAAAGCTCGAAGCTCCCCCAAACCCTAGCATTAATTACGTATTAAAAACACCTCATTTTTGATCCGTAACATTTGGCGCCGTCTGTGGGAAGAGAATAGCAACCATGGCAAGAACACGAAGTACCGCGAGCACCCTCGAAGGAGAGATCCCTGACACCACTGTTGACACTAACGTTACTCTTACCGTAACTCAGGAACAAAGAGCTGTTGTCCCAACCACCTCCGTTGAGGACCCTGAAATAAGCACCCGTCGTACGGGACCTCTGAGCGTCATTGTTCATCCTTCCGATCCTGATATGTCAATCCATGCCTCTGTCCCTCCACTCCAGGTAATTCCACCCCTCAATACTACTTTTATTGCTCCTCTCCCTTTGCAGGTCTCCACTACGGTGTTGCCTAGCAACCCTCAATATGGGCTTCCACCTAACTATGTGCCCTCTTATGAGCAAGGGTTGCTGCCCCCACATAGCTCACGTTGGGGGAATCAAGATTTTTCTGGACCCTACTCGAATGATGATGAAACGACTGATGAGGACGTTAATCCTAAAAGGAGGCGACCTAGAAAGGAACCCCTTCAAGGGAGGAGTACCCAGCCCCGAGGGCCTCAAAACAATGACTCCACAAACCTACAAGAGATGATACGAGCTCATGAGGCTGAAGCTCAACGACTAAGGAAAGACCTGGAAAGGGAGCTAGCAAGGCAACAACGCCCGAGAGCTGAGGGGACTGGAGGATCAACAAGGAATGCATATGTGATAGATCTAGATGAGCCCCTGACAAGGAGGCAAACAAAGACAAGTCATGTTAGGGCTGACCCCCAAGACTTACTGCCACTTGGAGATCCTGATGATCCCACACCCCCCTTCACAGAAAATATTATGAAGGAGAAGATATCAAGGAAGTTTAAGATGCCTACAATCAAGGCCTATGATGGAACGGGAGATCCCTCAAATCATGTTCTCACATTCTCTAATGCACTGCTGCTGCAACCTGTCAATGACGCCATCAAGTGTAGGGCGTTCCCTCAAACCCTGAGTGGTATGGCTCAAAGGTGGTTTAGTCGTCTACCCCCTAACTCTGTTGGGTCATTCAAAGATCTAAGCAGGGCCTTTGTTGGTCAGTTTATCAGCAGCAAGACTCATGAGAAGAGCTCAGCTTCACTAATGAATATGTGTCAGGGAAAGAATGAATCCCTGAGGGACTATATGAACAGATTCACGAAGGAGGCCTTGAAGGTCCCTGATCTAGACCAGAATGTAGCTATGATAGCCCTACAACAAGGAACCTCAGATGAGAACTTCAGGAGGTCTTTAGCCAAGAGGGCACCAGAAAGTATGAATGAGCTCCAAGATAGAGCTGGAAAATATATCAAGGCTGAGGAAAGCTTGAAGAAGACTACCAACTCGTTCAGAAACGAGTGGGGTAGCAAAAAGCGTAAGCAAGATCAATATGATGTCGAGGATGAGTATGATGTTGAGGATAAGTCTCCTAGAACCAACAAAGACTCTGACTATACCTCGAGAACGGTTGGCCAAGGGCCTAGGTTCACTGAGTATGCAAGGCTAAACTCACCAAGAAGTGAGATCCTGTTGGACATTGAGAAAGATAGAGAACTTCAATGGCCGAAGCCACTAAGGACTGATCCTAAGAAGAGGAATCCGAATTTGTATTGCAAGTTTCACAAGGATGTTGGACATGACACAGATAATTGTAGACAGTTGAAAGATGAGATTGAATTCTTGATCAGAAGGGGAAAACTCAGAAAGTTTATCAAAGAAGATGATAGAAACAACAATGATAATCGACACTATAATGCACAACGAAGGGATTATGAAGACCGTGATAAGAAGATACAGCCTCGAGGCCCAGTAATAAACGTGATCTCTGGAGGTCCAACAGCGGCCGGGACTTCAAGTAACTCGAGAAAGGCTTATGCCCGGCAAGTTCTACAACTTATGGGGGAAGCACCAAAGAGTGCAAGGAGCGAAGTATCAATTTCTTTTGATGATTCTGATTTGAAAGGGGTGAACTTCCCCCATGATGACCCATTGGTCATAATACCTGTGATAGGCAACTCTTTGGTGAAACGAATCCTGGTGGATAGTGGAGCTTCAGTAGACATCCTGTTTCATGATGCCTATCTCAAAATGGGGTACACCGACTCTCAACTGACTCCCTCTAACATGCCTATATATGGGTTCAACGGAGTCGAGTCTAAGGTAGAGGGAACAGTTCGATTGCCTGTGACTATAGGGCAGGAGCCCCATGAGTCCACTCAAATGTTGAACTTCCTCGTGATCAAGGCTGTGTCCTCTTACAATGGGATCCTCGGACGAACTGGGATACATGCGTTCAAGGCTGTTGCCTCAACTTACCACCTCAAACTTAAATTTCCAACTAGGAATGGAGTTGGTGAGGAGAAAGGAGACCAGAAAATGGCAAGGAGATGTTATGTAGCCTCGTTAAGGCCCAACGGAGTCGGGGGGCAAGTACTCCCAATCGAAGGCGCGGATACGTGGAGGTAGTAGACAACTCCTTCAGGAGTTATATTTAGAAGGATTATTAAATAGAAATAAGGTTCTATGGAACCACTAGGAACCAAGAAGTTGTTACCCCAAGTGGGAAGTAGCTTATTATGTAAGGGTAGAACCCTCTTTGACTTGAAGATATACTTCAAGATATTTTAATGAAAGTTTATTTAGTATCCTTGAACTCTCTTGTTATGTTACTATTAAACACGAAAACAACTTTGTACCAATGCACATAACGTAAAAATGCAAAAGAGAATGCATGAACGTAATAAAAGTGCCAAGTACTAAAGGGGTTCAAGGTATGAGAATAAAAGATAAAAAAGCCATGCATGGCCAACACGGGTAGTAAACGGAAAAGCTATGTCTATACTCTTAGGCGCACGACATGGAGGTCTTGATAGACCAGCCCCTTGGAAGCACAATTCGACCCCAATCTCATTCAACCCAGGTGAGAAAATAGGCCTTTGTTCGACCTCATTCTAGGTCTATGGAAGGCCAAACCCTGTAGGGCTCATCGACCTCATTCCAAGTCAAAAATTATAGAGCCATGAGGCCCCAAGACATTTCGACCTCAAAGGATTTTGAGGCCTAATTCGACTTCAAACAAGGTCGAAAACAATCTTAGTAAGACATTTCGACCTGGGAGGAAAAATGAATGTTAGTTCGACCTCATTCCAAGTCGATGGGAGGTCAAACCCTGTAGGGCTCATCGACCCCAATCCCATTTCGACCTAGGTGAGTAATTAGGCCTTTGTTCGACCTCATTCCAAGTCTATGGGAGGCCAAACCCTGTAGGGCTCATCGACCTCATTCCAAGTCGAAAATTATAGAGCCATGAGGCCCCAAGACATTTCTACCTCAAAGGATTTTGAGGCCTAATTCGACTTTAAACGAGGTCGAAAATAATCTTAGTAAGACATTTCGACCTGGGAGGAAAAATGAGTGTTAGTTCGACCTCATTTCAAGTCGATGAGAGGTCAAACCCTGTAGGGCTCATCGACCTCGGTCCAGGTCTATGGGAGGTCAAACCTTGAAGGACACATCGACCTCAATCCAGCCCCTTGGAAGCCTAATTCGACTTTGTTCCTACTCGAAGAGTTCAAAGCCTTGAGGCCCTCAATAACTTCGACCTCAAAGAGTTTTGAGGTCTAATTCGACTTCAATCCAAGTCTATTTGACCTATAGCTCAAACGAGGTTTGAAACCCCTCGAGTCAGTCAGACGAGGTTTGAAACCCTTCAAGTCTGTCAAGTGAAGTTTGAGACCCTTCAAGTCACTCAAACGAGGCCTGAGGCCCCTCAGGCTAATCAAATTCGACCTGGACTTGAAATTGAGGTTTATTAGACCTCAATTCAAGTCTATTTGACCTACAGCTCAAACGAGGTTTGAAACCCCTCAAGTCAGTCAGACGAGGTTTGAAACCCTTCAAGTCTGTCAAGTGAGGTTTGAGACCCTTCAAGTCACTCAAATGAGACATAAGATCCCTCAATCCAGGTCTACAAGAATATAAAAATATAAATTATTATTATTTAATAATAATATCCGGGTTGGACTTTATCTGAATAAAATTTATCCGAGTGGGATACCCATTTTATCCGAGTGGGACACCCTGAATCAAGAAAATATTTATCCAAAAATTAATTGGGTATAAATATAAATTATTATTATTTAATAATAATAATAATAATAATATCCGGGTTGGACTTTATTTGAATAAAATTTATCCGAGTGGGACACCTCATTTTATCCGAGTGGGACACCTCCAAATTTGAAATCAAATTATTTCAAAATAAATATTATTATTTATTAATGATATTTGGAAAAAAAGAAAGTGCAAAAAAAAAAAAAAAAAAAAATTATTGATCGACCTCGAATGAGGCCGAAAGACGACCTCAAGTCTGCTTTCGACCTGCCCACAATTTCGACTCTAATTCGACTTCGACTGAAGTCGATTTGACCTGTCAAATTACCAAAAGGTCACCCAAGTTTCGCACAACTTACGAAATGCCCCTTGAAGTTTATAAACTTACGAATTCTCCCCTGAAGTTTGAAAGTTGACGATTACTCCCCTGAAGTTTGAAAACTGACAATTATCCCCCTGAAGTTTAGAAATTTACGAATTCTCCCCTGAAGTTTGAAAGTTGACGATTACTCCCTTGAAGTTTGTAAATTAACAAATCAAGCCCTGCAAAAATTACAAGTTGATCCCTGATGGGAAAATTACGTAAATAATTCATAAATTATTAGGAAAAATACCTGTGGGTACATAAAAAATTCCTAAATTATTAGGAAAAATACCTGTGGGTACATAAAAAATTCCTAAATTCTTAGGAAAAATACTCGTGGGTACATAAAAAAATACCTGTGGGTAGATAAAAAAATTCCTAAAATATTAGGAAAAATCATAAAAAAATACTTGTGGGTACATAAAAAATACCTGTGGGTACATAAAAAATTCCTAAAATATTAGGAAAAATCATAAAAAATACCCGTGGGTACATAAAAAATTCCTAAATTATTAGGAATAATTCAGAAAAATACCCGTGGGTACATAAAAAATTCTTAAATTATTAGGAATAATTGAGAAAAATACCTGTGGGTACATAAAAATTCCTAAATTTTTAGGAATAATTCAGAAAAATACCCGTGGGTACATAAAAAATTCCTAAATTATTAGGAATAATTGAGAAAAATACCCGTGGGTACATAAAAATTCCTAAATTATTAGGAATAATTCAGAAAAATACCCGTGGGTACATAAAAAATTCCTAAATTATTAGGAATAATTGAGAAAAATACCCGTGGGTACATAAAAAATTCCTAAATTATTAAGAATAATTGAGAAAAATACCCGTGGGTACATAAAAAATTCCTAAATTATTAGGAATAATTGAGAAAAATACCCGTGGGTACATAAAAATTCCTAAATTATTAGGAATAATTGAGAAAAATACCCGTGGGTACATAAAAATTCCTAAATTATTAGGAATAATTGAGAAAAATACCCGTGGGTACATAAAAATTCCTAAATTATTAGGAATAATTGAGAAAAATACCCGTGGGTACATAAAAAATTCCTAAATTATTAGGAATAATTGAGAAAAATACCCGTGGGTACATAAAAAATTCCTAAATTATTAGGAATAATTGAGAAAAATACCCGTGGGTACATAAAAAATTCCTAAATTATTAGGAATAATTAAGAAAAATACCCATGAGTACATAAAAAATTCCTAAATTATTAGGAATAATTGAGAAAAATACCCGTGGGTACATAAAAATTCCTAAATTATTAGGAATAATTCAGAAAAATACCTGTGGGTACATAAAAAATTCCTAAATTATTAGGAATAATTCAGAAAAATACTCGTGGGTACATAAAAAATTCTTAAATTATTAGGAATAATTGAGAAAAATACATGTGGGTACATAAAAATTCCTAAATTTTTAGGAATAATTCAGAAAAATACCCGTGGGTACATAAAAAATTCCTAAATTATTAGGAATAATTGAGAAAAATACCCGTGGGTACATAAAAATTCCTAAATTATTAGGAATAATTCAGAAAAATACCCGTGGGTACATAAAAAATTCCTAAATTATTAGGAATAATTGAGAAAAATACCCGTGGGTACATAAAAAATTCCTAAATTATTAGGAATAATTGAGAAAAATACCCGTGGGTACATAAAAAATTCCTAAATTATTAGGAATAATTGAGAAAAATACCCGTGGGTACATAAAAATTCCTAAATTATTAGGAATAATTGAGAAAAATACCCGTGGATACATAAAAATTCCTAAATTATTAGGAATAATTGAGAAAAATACCCGTGGGTACATAAAAATTCCTAAATTATTAGGAATAATTGAGAAAAATACCCGTGGGTACATAAAAAATTCCTAAATTATTAGGAATAATTAAGAAAAATACCCGTGGGTACATAAAAAATTCCTAAATTATTAGGAATAATTGAGAAAAATACCCGTGGGTACATAAAAAATTCCTAAATTATTAGGAATAATTAAGAAAAATACCCGTGAGTACATAAAAAATTCCTAAATTATTAGGAATAATTGAGAAAAATACCCGCGGGTACATAAAAATTCCTAAATTATTAAGAATAATTCAGAAAAATACCCGTGGGTACATAAAAAATTCCTAAATTATTAGGAATAATTAAGAAAAATACCCGTGGGTGCATAAAAAATTCCTAAATTATTAGGAATAATTGAGAAAAATACCCGTGGGTACCTAAAAATTTCTAAAATTATTAGGAATATTACGAAAAATACTTGTGAGCACCACATGATCCCTAAAATATTTGGGAAAATACAGAAACACCTGTGGGTGATACAAAATCATGAACATTGATTAGAAATAGAAGATAATCATGAAATTCGACCTTAATCAAGGTCGAAGTGAAGCCAAAGCCAAGAAGGCCTGTTCGACCTCAAATCCCTTTCGACTTCAAATGAGGTCGAAAATCAATCACTACAGCCATTCGACTTCAGTGGAAAATTGAGGCCTATTTCGACCTCAATCGAGGTCGAAATCGACCTCGGTACAATGTTTCGACTTCAAGGATTTTTGAGGCCCTAATCGACTTCAATCGAAGTCGAAATCGACATCATTCAAAGATTTTGACTTCAAGGCATTTTGGAGCCTAAATCGACCTCAATCGAGGTCGAAATCGACTTCAATCACGCAGTTCGACTTCAAGAGATGTTGAAGTCTAAATCGACCCCAATCGAGGTCGAAATCGACCTCAGGGCATCAATTCGACCTCGAGGGTTTTTGAGGTCGATTTTCGACCTCAATCCTAATCGATTTAGGGAATATAAAAGAAAAGAAAATCTTATTTAGCAATTTAGCTTCGAATAAAGTCCTTTGAGGACTGATTATTTAATATTGATTCTCTAGGGAAGATGTGAGCCCCAAAAATTGGGATAAAAGTGACTGAAACGAGTCAAAAGCCCGATAAAGGCACTAAAACCCTTTGTAAAACTTTTACGAAAACTCACGAAGTTTTCCCAAAAGTTGGGGGGCAAATGATATGGGCAAAAATAACCTTGAGGAAATAATAAATATAACATTTATTAT
Organism: Oenanthe sinensis; assembly: GCA_028671895.1. Lineage (NCBI taxonomy): Eukaryota > Viridiplantae > Streptophyta > Magnoliopsida > Apiales > Apiaceae > Oenanthe > Oenanthe sinensis. The sequence goes on from CM053804.1 coordinate 51,188,855, forward strand.
TTCATTAATTAGACCTGTTATGGTCCAAAGGCTTGGGCCCTCAAAACGAACTAGGGAAATAAATCCAAGGATCAACTGGATTTGCAATCCTAGGATCAACTGGATTTGTAAGTCCAGCCCACAAAGCTCTGTTGGAGCCATAAGCCCATTAAGCCTTTGTTATTAATTAATTTCGTAATTAATTAATAAAGGCTCAGTAAAGGCCCAAAAAGGCTGATTGAAGGCCTTCATCCTAGAAGGATCTAGAAACCCAAACGTGGGAAGAGTCCTACGAGACCCCTCATATGTGGAAGGCTTTAGAAGCCCAATCTCGAAGATAAACCTCACCTGCTAGAGTCCAATGAGGGCTCTCATTCCTATAAGGTTTCAACAACCTTACATCACTAGGAGACTTGACCCCCAAGTCTCCTAATTCTAATCTAACTCCAAGGCCTTCAAGCGCCTATATAAAGGGCCTAACCCCTCAACATTAGAACTACGTTTTGGCTTGATTCTCTAAACATTACAGAGATACGTAGGCAGTTAACGAGGACCCGAGTTAGTCACGAAACGTTAGTGCAGCCATTAAAGCTCGAAGCTCCCCCAAACCCTAGCATTAATTACGTATTAAAAACACCTCATTTTTGATCCGTAACACAAGTCTAAAAGATACAATCAGCAAGTCATATATATTCAAGTATATGTTTTTTACTACGAAGAAACTGGTCAGCAAAAAAGCAAGAATGTTTTCAATATCTAGTTATAGATACCAACTAATAGGTCTGATTAGGGTTAATTAATATTTAGGTTTGTGTGATTATGATTTTCAAATTACAATAAAAAATGATAAATTTTCCATCAAACTGATCCAGTGATCGAGCAAGGCGTTCAAGACATATGCGCCTATTGACCAAATTCACAAGCAAATAAACATTTTAATCTGTAAGAATCAAACTAATGTTTTTAATTTTCTTAAAAATATAAAAAATAAATTTCAAAAATTTCAGACATATGCTCCAGTAGTTTCGGAGTTCTGATTTTGGAAGTTTTTGTGGGATAGTGATATCTGTTTCTTGCAAAGAAAAAATATACCTCCCTTTTCTCTCTCTCCACATGCACAGATCGGTAAAAAGTGTAGGTGGTGTAGTTTTCATTCAAAGTCTAATTGATGATCATAAAGTGGAGTGTGTGTATATATTAAGATTTAAGAGTGGCAAAGAATTTATAGCCTCATCTCCTCTCCTACCAAACTCAAATCCAAAAGGCACCACTATCTGAAATGGACGCATTAATTTGCCTTACACAGCAAGATATATATAATATGATGCCACCTCCTTTGCTTATCCTTCAAATAACCCTTCCACAAATACTTATTTGTAGTGTAAATGTACTCTCACTCTGACTCACTAATCACTTCTTTATTATGCTTCTCAATCAAGACTTGCTCAATGATAATGCCACCAGATTATCTTTTTGTCAGCTACATGTTTGCATACTTAAGCTCAGTATCCATTCCCATTGTTGAAAAGATATCGACAAGTAACAAAACAATCACAGCTATATTCGTCTCACGATACGTCTGAAAGAGATGATCATTTCGTCTCCATCTAAAGTAGTTGTAGGCATTCCTTTAGACATGGAAGATAGCGAAGAGCTACTGTCATGGGCGATTGAACATTTAGTTCATCCGAATGACACTGTTATTGCGCTACATGTTCTTGGTTAGTATGTTTATTAATTATCATGGTTCTTGTACACAACATTAGCTCTGACATTTTAATACTTACGACACTTATGAATGCTTTATAAATGGCAGTAATGAAGAAAAGGAAGACAATCAAAACATATCAAACGCAAACTCGTAGAGCCAAAGCCTTTGTTATATCAGTACTAGGGGGATTTGCCCAGACCTGCCAGTCTAAGCAGGTATTAATTCTCATATCATCTTGTTTAATAAATTATGCGTTACATTTCTATTTACATCAGTGTTACCCAAATTACTATATATTAACTACTAGCTAGTTAGTAAGATTACAAAGATGGATTTAAGATCATCATTTTTCAGGTAAATTTAGAGGCTAAAGTGGGCTTCAGCTCTAGTATTGGAAGAGGTTTAATTGAAGAAGCTCAAGGCATATCAGCAGATTATGTTCTGATTGGAAGCTCAAAAAATAGAACATATAGGTGATAATTTGTTTTAAGTCAACATTTTTCATTACTCTGTCATGCCCCTAACTCAAAATTCAATGCTTTTCGATGAACAGAGCTCCCAAAGAAACAAGAAGATACTGTTTTGATAATGCTCCTGAAGGTTGTTCACTAGTCTTGATCGGGAGACGTGAGCAGCCACGCCAAAACGTTACCTCAAAACTCATGTACAACCAAGGTTAGTTCACCTAATATATATATGGATTCTACCCAGTTTCTCTCTTTTGGGATATTCTAATAAGTTTAGCATTAACAGATATGCTAGAGAAGAGAGTAGAGTCTTCGCCAAAAACAGTGCTAAGTTCATGTGAAGACAAATCAGTAAGCACAGAAGAAGACAGCTCTAGCACCGGTGACTCAAGCATAACAGAATCTCCTCTTTCTCATTTATCAAAAGAGCAGCCTAACAATAAGAAACAAATGTCACCATTGCAGCGAATTTCCTCTTTCTTGCGCACACCATTTGCTTTGAGTGGGAGAAAGAGGATCGAGGCTTTTGTAGACAAAGAAAAGCCACAGCCTTTATTAAGGTGTTTTAGCTATGAGGAGATTGCAAAAGCTACAAATTCTTTTCACCCTGGTAATTTTCCACGACATAGTATTATTAATGCTATAAAAATTAGGAACATAGTTTTTAAAGCAATATTAATGATATTTCGAGAAGTCCCATGATTGCCATTTTCATTCTGGCTGCAGATTATCTTGTAGCAATAGGAGGGTACTCGGAGGTGTATAGAGGTGATCTTGATGATGGAAATACCATAGCAGTGAAGAGATTAGCCAAGGACAATACTGACCAAAACAAGGAGAAAGAGTTCCTCATGGAGTTGGGAATAATAGGACATGTAAATCATCCTAATACAGCTAGCTTAGTTGGGTGCTGCGTGGAAAATGGTTTATATCTCATCTTTAATTTTTATCCAAATGGAACTTTGGCATCCGCATTGCATGGTAAATAGTCTGCTTCTTGTATTCAAATTAATATATTTCCAAAAGTGAACCACGTGATTCCTTAATAACTTCAAGGCGTAAAGAATATTGCGACGACGTAGACAGTAGGTAATAATACTAACAAGAAATGCAATAACTGGAATTTGCTGTTTTAATTGCAGGGAAGATTGGTCAATCATTAGAATGGCCAGTCAGATATAAAATTGCCCTTGGAATTGCGAGGGGTCTGCATTACCTTCACAAATGTTGTAGGCACAGAATCATACACCGCGACATTAAAGCCTCAAATGTTCTTCTGGCTCCAGATTATGAACCACAGGCAACTGTCACTTTAACTTTTCTGATTTGCTCAAATCCTTTAAGTATGCATTCAAATTGATTTAGAAAAATCTCTGTGCAGATTTCTGATTTTGGGCTTGCGAAATGGCTTCCTAGCAAATGGACACACCATGCTGTTATTCCAATAGAGGGTACATTTGGATACTTGGCTCCAGAGTACTTCATGCATGGTATTGTTGATGAGAAAACTGACGTGTTTGCATTTGGTATTCTACTTTTGGAGATCATAACTGGTCGAAAACCTGTTGATTCGTCACAACAGAACATACTCCTCTGGGTACGTAGTGGCCTCGTGATAAAAGAAGCATACATGTGTTTTATTGCACTGTTGGATTAATAATATTTTGTATAGGCAAAACCACTACTGGAATCTGGAAACGTGGATGAACTAGCTGATCCGAGTTTGGAACGTAGATATGACATGAATCAAATGGACAGATTAATACTCACAGCTTCCTATTGTGTAAGACAATCTTCAATATGGCGCCCCTCCATGGCTGAGGTACAGTTATTTCACATATTATACTAATGCCATAACGCCTAATCAAATATAAACAGATCAATTCCAACGTTTACAATGCATTTTAACACTTGTTGGATGTAGGTGTTGCAGCTATTAATCTATGGTCAAGACTCCGAGGAGGCAGAGAACTGGAGATTACCAAAATTTAGAGCTGAAGAGATGGACGATACTTCTTTGCTTTTTGGTTACGACCTTCCATCAGACATAGTTTTGGAGGACATTTTATGATTGCTTATAGGCCATTTGAAATATCAATTATTAATGTTATACTACATCACATAACATATAATCATATATACATGTTTGAAGCATAGCTTATGGGCAAGAGAACACAGAGGATTAGGCTACTCTTTTAGCTCTACTTGCGAGATTACGAAAAGATCTGTAACCAAAGTCATATACTTGTATTAAAATTAAAAGATCTCTTTTCCCCCCCTTTATCTGATGCTTCTTAAAAGAAAAGATGTTCAATTTATCATGAACATCATTTATCTACTCTCTACGTATCTCCAAAGAAACATTTTAAAAATAATACATAAAGCTTCTTTTTTATTTATTTTAAAATACGTATAAAAAATCGAGTAACAAATATTTTAGTACGGAGGATTAGGAAGGATTATACAGTACTTGCTTTAAGCAACCGATGCAGCGAAACCTTTGATAATCTACAGTTTCATCCACTACGGGCACGATATTTGATTAATTGTATTCTTCCTTGACAAGATCGTAAAGCAAGTGTCCGACAATGGTCCCCTGAGCAAATGGCTTTGGGCTTGGACGCACGTGAAGTTTGGACCACTATCAACATGATCCAACTACTAAAGCTAACACATCCACGTGACACCCATTATGGTTGCTATTATTAATAGGTCCACATAAATCTCAACTAAAAATCTCAAAAAAAAACCCTATAATTTTCAAGTGATCTATCGTATATTGAATATATATTATAAATAACAATATTATTAATAGAAATAGATATATTTTTCTAGAAGTACAATCTTTAGCCGTATCAAACTATCAAGTCAAACCAATTTTCATAAGATTACACACATGATTACACATGATCTTATTGTTTTTACAAGTTTCAATTTATAAAAAAAATTATAAATTTTTTATAAGATTACATGCATGATCTTATTGATTACATCAATATGATCATAGAGATAGAAAAAAAAATTGGATCTCATATTTTTAAGGATTTTGTTGATAAATATACGTTGAATCATATTTATGCAAATTTGTTAATTCAAAAATATTTACTACAATATAAATAAAAAATTATTTATACTTACTATCGGCTTGTAAGAGCATCTCCGATAGGGATGTCAAGTCTATGTGACATGACATTCCTCATTGCCACCTTGTTGGAATTTCAATGATGCTAAAAGAATGCCAAAAAAAGTTGTCAATTTTTTGGAATCCTTTGACATCTAAATAAAAGACAAATGCTACATGAAATATATATATATATATATATATATATATATATATATATATATATATATTACCTCTTCTATTTTATTAATCGGAGAAATAGTTAACGTGGGGACCGTTTCAGAAATTTATATGGGGTGTCAACTATTAGAATAAAAAGTTGTCACATTTAATGTGGATGAAAGATGGAATAAAATATTATTATTTATAGTGAGCTCACCCTAATTATTTTTGTGTATACTAAGGAGACGAGTCCATAAAATTTTGTTAATCCTTGTCTAAGAAAAATAACGTATTGAAATAAAAATTTCATTCTTGTCATCGGGTGGCCTATTCTTAATTATTTTCTATTTTCGTCCTCGTTGAGTTGTCGCCGATACAATCTTCAATAATGAACTAGACTAGGGGTGTTTGGCTTAATTTATAAGTAATAAGTTACTTTTTTTAAAAAGTATTTTCATATTTTTTTTTGAAAATTAATATTTATTTTATAAATTTAAGACCAAATCTTATTTTCAAATTTGAAAATAAATTACTTATTTTCAGAAAAAGTACATATATAACAATTTTTTCAGTTTATAAACTGCTTATAAGTCCAGATAAACGGGGCCTAGACAACTAGTCCAGCTTATCATACTATTTTAATATAAACATTACAAAGCTCTAGCTAGCTGCATATATCTTATACTGACTGTTCTAAATTCAACTCGTACAATAAAGCCCTGTAATAAAGAGTACGCAGTTGGACTCTTCTAAACAAACGTGAAGCTACAGAAACAGGACAGTACTTGTCCTTGAAATTTGCTCGGGCAAATTGTAAGCTCTGAAAATTACTATTCGTACAAAAACTATAGAAAAACATTACATGTTATTACCGCTATCTTAGCCAGTAAAATATTTTTTTTTCTCAATGTAGCTTGGTTTGCATCTTGTTAAAATGACGGAACTACACCGAAACCAGAATTTTCCATGAAATTTGTGGTCGGCTGGGTGGAAGTGAACCACCGACTTACATCCTCTGTATTTTCCGATCGCTTCACAAACCGACCTTTGATTCGGGGCCTTGTCTCTGCGTATGCCTTTCGAGAAGCGTATCTTATCGTCTTCTCAAATTTTCTGTTCTTCCTCTTTTCTCTGTACCTCAATACTCTCGCTTCTCTATCCATGCCGACTGATACTTGAACATTCCCATTCATACAATTATTTGTATTAACATTGTTGTTCATTTGTAAAGCAAATGGATATGATATATCTGACATGCAGCTTCCATCCGGTACTACTCCAACATCGGATGAAATCTGAAAAATTAAAAGTTCATTCGCATTCATTAGACTGTGTTCGAATACAAATTTATTCTATAATTAAAACTACAAAAAAAACAGTCATAGATTACTTGGCATTTATAATTTAGAAAAAGTAGGTATTTAAATTTGTCAGCTAATATGAAATTTTCTAATAATCAACGGTGAATTGGTTAGATTTATCTAATACACATGTATTAAGCAACGCACAACAATAATTGAAATGAAGAAGAGATTTATTACGTTTTGGCTGATGGATTGAGCTGTGTAGCTTGTACCGAATGAACCAATATTTGAAGTTGTGAAGTCCATCTCGAAATGATTGTCAGCTGAATGATCTATGAATGGTTGCGGCAGAGGCTGTGGTGGCTCGTTGTTGATTTGAACCGGAACAACGCTGTCAGTACCAGGATTGTCATTACAGTACAACGAAGATAAATCATTCGGAACCGGATAATCAAATAAATTATCCGAATCCGTAAATAATAATTCAATCGATTTCATATTTGCCGACATTTTACAATTGTTAGTGCCCTCATTTCCGTGGCATGGACTTTTTTTAAAATTCTGGTACCCGAACAAATTCGAATCTTCGGGTATTACCGGAACTTCAAGTATTGGACTTGGTACGGACTTCACCGCAACCGGGTGGCAAAACGGAGCCACGGGAACCCGCTCGTGCCTACGGGCGAGCGGGTTCGCCGAGTGAATATCCATGTCACATCTCACACAAAGCGCGGCAGCATCTGCCTTGCACGTGACACTAGCAGGAGCTTGCTCACACACCTCACACATCCACACGCGCTCATGAATTGTATTACCGTGAATTTTGGAGTCACAGTCCATGCACATGTAACTCGAATCCGTGATGCAAAACAGCAGTGCTGCCGCTGTCTTGCAAGCATCACAAGGCTTTGACTTAACGGTCCATCCCATCGGAAAACGTTTGATTCCGGCGAGGTCACCCATTTTCTCTAATATTCGTGGCTATTGATTTGGTTAATTTTTGTGAGATTTGTAATGAATTAATAGGGTAGGCATGTATGTGCTCGTTATGTAATGATATAATTATGCAAGTAAATCCAAGTTGGCGAGGAGATATAGCTGTAGTCGAGTAAGGTAGGGACACGTGGACAAATGATAGCCAAGGAAAAGGTTCGATAACGTTGGAGATATTTTTAGGGTTAAGTAGCTGTCAAATGTCTGTGCCGACATAGGCCCTACTAGATAAGGACGCAGTACATTATTTCTACTGTTACATGATGTTGCATGTAATTTAGGTTAAATTGGAACCGTATATATTGCTGCGGCTGCCTACTGTATCCATAATGTGTGTATCCATCTCTCCGTGATTTTTTACGGCGGAAAGGATTATAATTAGATTTTTGACGGGGAATTACGATCTATCCGCGTTTGGGGAAATTTTATAGGATTTTTCTTATTCACTATTTTTTATTACGAATAAATTGTGCTAACCAACTACCATCAAAATATATGTAATAATATGTCCCATATTTTAATTTAATTTTATAATTTAAAACAAATAATTTAATTTTAATTTTATGATTTTATTATGGCAATTAAACTAGAAGTGTAATTATATTTAAAAAAAGAAAAAAACTAAAAGTGTATACGTGTGAGTTAGTAATATTTTCTTGTGGACAAACAGGCACATAATAGTCGAAGCTTCCGGGAAACAGTTTGGCCACCCGAACTGAACTGAAATCTGGTATGGGATGCTTCAGAAAAGTGGGCTTGAAAATTGAATAGATTAATTGAATCTAATGTGAACTTGATTAATTTGGTTTTTAATAAACAAAAACTAAATTTGATTATAAACATGCATGTATTAATTTAGGTTTACTTAAAAAGGTTGGCTTTGGATCCATTAATCCTCCCTCGAAGCCACAGCCACAAATAAATTATGTATGGCCTTTCATTAATCACTTGGCTGTTAGCGATTGTTCCCCCTTGGAGATTCAAAGGCCAGTTTCATAGACTATAGACACCCGATATAATAACACATGGAGGTGTCACTATTGAAGTACTTTGTGCAATAGCTAGTCTGTCATGTGGATCTATATACAAGTACACAACAAATATTTGTTTTTACAATTAAAAGTACTGTAGTTTAATTTATCTGGATGAAATATAATAAAATTGGTGAAATATTTTTAGGACAAGTGAATGATTTAAGATTGGGGGTTGAATAAATAAAAGTGCTACTTTTTATAGAATAAATTTTCTGAGAAAATGAATAAGAAATTCAAAAAATCACTCTGACGAATTAGAAGTTAGTAAAATTCATTACCAAGCAGATTTATTTCATTTAAGTATGGGCATGTGACATTTGTGACAACTAATGTGCTTCATCGAGAATGTTTGCCCTCGGGACCATGTTTTCTTGTTTGGATATTATGGGTTCTGATAATTTATATCAACTTAAATGAAAAAATATATAAATCGCAACCCCCAAATATTCAAATATAGTACAAATAACTATTATTTAATTAGAAATAGTTATTTTATTCGTTTATCATATAATTTATGAAGCATTGTCGAACTAAATTTGGGATTGTCCAACTTTGGGCTGGGCTTCTGCATATTCTAGGCTGACTATTTGTTTTAGTATCCTCAGTTCATATTCAAACGGGCTTTACACCCCAGTTTTTTTTTTTTTTTTTGCGAAAACTTATAATCAAGAACTTGTATTTAAAATATTGATCACAATTCACATATGCTTTGGATCTTGGATATAGAAAATAATAGAATTTTTTTCGAAAGCTAATAGAAAATACTTAAATTACCTATTAATAACAAAACATTATAGAGGAGAGTCAGGATTATCAGTCTATCATGTAATTTTATAAATAATTAAAAACTATCTTTAACTGCATTATATAATATTCATTTCAAAGCCAAGGTACTTCAAACAAATAAATAAAACAAACGAAAAAAGACAATAAATCCATGTTTTTTGGTCATGGGAGACTATTCTATCCTGGTTTCTCTCACAAACATTTGATTTTTAAAAATTATAAACACAAGTAAACCATCATATATTACTTGGCCTCAACCTCTTTTCCCCCTTCTGTCTCCCTTGATCTTCTTATATGGATCAGCTGGTATATTCTGCAAATTCATTGCTCCAAACACACCATATGCACTACTTTCATCATATTTGCCTTCATCTTCATCACTAGTTTGATCAAGTGCCATCAAGTTGTCTTCATACTTAACACTTTTAAGTCTCATTTTCATTGCATTTCCTATCCCACTTTCTTTAATTTCATAACCTTTAAGAAGTTCAGCCACTTCTTTCATCTTAGGCCTACTAACAGGCTCGCTTTGCACGCATAAGGATGCAACGTGTATCGTTCTTTTCAATTGTATTTCATCGAAATTTCCTCCAAGTTTTGGATCCACAAGGTCTTTGAACTTGCCATTTGCAATGAGAGGCTCAGCCCATTCAGTTATTGTTCTCCTTACACCACCAGGGATTCTCTCGATTGGTTTTCTTCCTGTTACAAGTTCTAGTAGTAGTATTCCAAAACTGTAAACGTCACAACTCTCGGAGACTTTGCCCCACATTGCATATTCCGGTGCTAAGTATCCCAATGTTCCTTTGACACGCGTGGTCATATGACTAACGCCTTCTGGAATTAGCTTTGCAAACCCGAAATCTGCAACCAGAGGTTCGAAGTTTGAATTGAGCAACACATTACTAGCCTTCACATCTCTGTGAATTATGTGGGGTGACACTTCATGATGCAAGTACCTATAATTAACAACATCAATATGAAATAAGTTATGATTGAGTCTGCTGTTTGTCACAAAGAAAGTTTGAAAACTCACACTAAGCCTTCAGCAGAACCGATGGCAATCTTCATTCTCCTCTTCCAATCTAATTTAACATCAGTGGCATATTGACCGTGGAGATGAGAGAGCAAACTGAGATTAGGCATGTAATCATATACAATTAGCCGCTGATCAGCATCTGCACAATATCCCCTCAATCCTAATAAATTTTTGTGTCGTACCCTACCCAATACTTCGACCTCAACTGCAAATTCCATCTCAGCTTTTGAATTCATAGCTTTCAGTTTCTTTACTGCTATCTGCATCAGAAACAAAAAACAGATAAGTATTGTAGGGAAAAAACAGATCATTTAATTGCAAATATGTACTATTTAGTGGTTCTCGTAAAGGCTCATTTATATCATTACTTGAAGACCGTCAGATGTTTTTCCAAAATAAACACTTCCAAATCCTCCTTCGCCAAGTTTCTTTTCCTCGCTGAAGCCATTTGTTGCGGTATGCAATTCTTTGTAGGTAAAAATTCTCCAAGAAGAGTCACTTGATGATGAGAGCCTAAATAAATTTTAATACAAAGTTAATTCACAACACATACATATATGTTATAAGAAATAAAAAAGGCTAAATGTAAATGATGATACAAGTCATTATTCGGTACATAATTTGATAAACATGTCAGGACGCTCATACGAAGTTCTAGCATTGCTAATAAAAATTGAAATAAAGAGTAAGAAAAGACTATAATACATTTTAACCCGGGAATGAGAATAAAATACGTTTTCGAATAGAAATCTCATTCTTATTCCCGTTAACCAGGTTGAAATCTAATAATGCAAACGGCACCTTGGTACGTATACACATACCCTTCTTCAACTTGGTAACTATTGCAGCAACTAAAAGAAGATCCCATGCTTAGTATTTCCTGTGGAACTCAAAAGATACTTGAGCTTTGTAACATAATTATAGGACTTCCTCATCAAACTATAATGAAGTATATATGATACGTTTCATACGTAAGAGACTGCCGACCTTGGCCGGCTGGCTGGTATATGCGGTACATACTACGAATAACAAGTTGTTAGAATAATAAAATAAGTGAGATCTGGTAGTTAAAGTACAAGTGTATCCATATACTAGTCCTGTAAGAATACATGTCAGAAGGTGCTGGTGCTTGCTAAAAATAAAACACTAGTTTAGGGAGTAGTTTTCTTTCTTGATTAAGTAATTAAACAACAATTGCTACTAGTTTAATTTAATCTTGCAGACATTCATTTATATAATTAATAATTAATTATATTATATGCATCTAGCCGGTTCCAATTCAATGGCTAGCTGCGAGTACACCGATCACCTATCCAGAAAGGAAGGCATTTTTATATGTACAAATCTTATTTTTTGATGTTTGTCTTTTCTTATTTTTGAAAAAAATGAGTATTTTCTTTAAAAAAGTATATATTTATATATATACTTTTTTTCAAAAATAAGTATTTATTTTCTTAAAATAAAATAAATCAACATGCCATTCAAACTTGCGAGGAACAAAAAGAAATGTATTATAGTTTTTTTTTTTTATTTTAAAGCTGTATTGAAAAATCGATCATTCAAATTTTGATCTCCACACTTTATATTATGTTTTTTTTTTCTAATTATAGGATATTTACTTAGTATACGTTTGTTAATTTTATATTATATCATTCAAACCAAACATGCAAAAATCCGCTAGAATATGGATATGCAATATATAAATTTTAAGCTTTACGAGACAATATGTAAGAAATGGAAGCTAGTTTCCTTCGAGAGAATAAAAAAAAGGAAGGGAACGTAGTTTAAATTGTTCCCCATATTCCTAAATTATTAACGTAATATATATGTAAGAAAAGGTTATATTATTAAGTAAAACTTATTAAACGGTGATCCAAAAATGAAATTTATCATCAAATAAATAAACTAATTATATTAATTTAAACAAAAATAATTATATAGATAAATTAAATCTCAATAAACAAATGTCACATAAATAAAAAAAGGTTTTTCTCGAAAGTAAAATGACAGTAAGACATAAAAAAATACATCAAATATTTAAATTATCAAAATTATAAATTTATTATTATTATCAAGGTCCGAATATGTTGTGTTGATTTACATGATCCGACCCGAGTCAAGCTAATTAGGAATTACAAATCAATACAGGTTGTTGAGTTTGAGATTTGCAAATTCAAAGGGGCTTGCTTTTTAATTATTTATTATCGATGGCTCCTCCCCCCAGATCTGGAGATGCCATTTTCGCTAATGTTGATCGAGTTGTAAGCACTCGCTCACTTTTTTAATTATTTTAAGCTTCATTTCGTATCCAATTCGATTAATTTAATGTTATATATATATGTGTGTGTGTGTGTGTGTGTGTGTTTATGTTACAATTGATGTTTGTATACAGAACGCTGAGCTTTTCACTCTAACATATGGTGCAATTGTGAGACAATTGCTTACGGATCTCGAAGAGGTCGATGAAGTTAACAAACAGCTTGATCAAATGTATTTTCTTTTTTAATTTTATTATTTATTTTATGTAATCGAGTGTGTGTTTTGATGTGTGTGTGTGTGTGTGTGTGTGTTTTATAGGGGCTATAATATTGGGATTCGTTTGATCGATGAGTTTCTTGCTAAATCAAATGTTTCCACTTGTGTCGATTTCAAGGAGACTGCTGAAGTTATTGCCAAGGTACTTCTTTTTGTTTGTTTTTATGTGTTTTTGTTATTCTGTCAGTAGGATTGTTTGTGATTTCGTGTTGAAACCCTTGTCTTGCCTGCAATTTTGTTTAGCTATATTTATATACTTTCTCTAGTTTGTGGAAGAGTATTCTGAATTGCGGTGTATTTAAGTATTAAATGTGGACAAGGCAAATAATTAAGATATGTGTGCGATGTCACGTGACAAATTGCGTGTTTGATTATGATTGGGTGTATTTGAGGACATATTTTTTTTTAACAATGGGATGGATACGAATGCATGGACAGTCTAGGTAAATTCAACTTAGTATCCCACGTTTTAAGTCGGAAAATATATTATTACTCAAAAGGAAAATGATTGAAAACATAAAGTAAATGAGGGAAGCCCTTGCGATCTAGTTATGGTGTCTATGTAAGATGTGTATGTGATCTTCACTTGTGTGCGTATATCACCCTATCTTTGTGATTGGATGCTCTAGAAGCATATTGATTCACTATAGTATACACCTTTTGCTACTGCATTAGCAAAGAAACAAATCCCGCCACGTTTCTCTCTAATTTGGTGCTTTGTAGGTTAGTGATGCTTTACACAATAACTTGGGAACTTAATCTTTTTTACATATTGTATGTGTACTCTCATAATTCTGTACTAATAGTTGTACTTATTTATTTGAGCTTATCGAGTTATCCTCATATGGCATGCTCTACTAGTATTTACATCAGAATTATAAGTATATTATTCACAGTTTTATGGATAGTTTTCATCATAATACTATTCCAGCTTTTAAGTATTTTCTTGAAGTATTATGTAAAACCTTTCTTCTGATCAGCTTAACGTTTTCCATAGGATCAGACGACCAGTTGTTCCGATTTCGTATCAATTGATTTCTTACATGCAATTCTGTATTAACAGGTTGGTTTCAAAATGTTCTTAGGGGTCACTGCATCTGTCACTAATTGGGACCCCGAGGGTACAACTTGCAGTATTATATTAGAGGATAACCCACTGGTAGACTTTGTTGAGCTTCCTGATACTTGCCAAGGTCTTTACTACTGCAACATCTTAAGTGGAGTTGTCAGAGGAGCTCTAGAGATGGTGAGTCATTTTCGTGTAAATACTATAACCGCTATTTCATAACAAGTACAGTGTTCCTCCATTAATATTATCGAGAATACCACTTGAATAATTTTAACAATGTACCAAATCTGAATGGTAAAATACTAAATAGGATTACCATATTTTCATAATAGTAAACTTTGTAAGTCTTCAAGCTTTTCCATATTTTGGTTAGTTGTGCATTCAATGTGGTAAAAGATTATTATGATGACGTCATATTGGGATGTTCTTTCTTACGGTTCATAACTTTATGGCATATTATTTGGATAATTATGTGCCTTTATTTTTCTTTTTGCATATATATATTTAAAGAAACTAAATGGTTCAACAAATTAAAGTGGTATGGTATATGTATATTATCTTGTTCTAATTACACTGTATTGATATGAAAAGCCCTCAGGATTATTTGTAGACCAATTTACATCTTCTTTTTCGGCCATTTTAGGTGTCAATGAAAACCGAAATCACCTGGGTTCGAGATATGCTCAGAGGAGATGATGCTTTTGAATTACGCTTAAAACTTCTAAAACAAGTCCCCGAGGAGTATCCATACAAAGATGACGAGTAGCAGCCGTCATTTTGGAAAGCATGTATCGCGATTCATTTTGAAGCTGCATTACTAAAATGCTAAAAAGCATTGAACACAGATATTTTGAGTTGCACAATATTTCTGTTGTGTTGGAGTTGGACCTTGTTTTACTTGTTAGTTGTTACTGATTACCATGCAATGCGTTTATGTGACTATTAGTGATCTAATATTATAATAGCTACTTTCTGTTTTTGATAAAAACTCTGCATACACTATCTGGTCATATGTTGGTAAATACTTTATAATCTCTCCAAGTATTTATACTTCTTGCAAAGTTGAAACTTCGGCATTTACTTGGTCCTAACATGGAGCTGGCTAGCAGCATTAGCATCAGACAAGGTAGTTTAAATGGTCTAAAGCTGAGTGGACTTTTGCCTAATTGCAAGTTTGCAACCATATAATCTCTTTCCCATTTTGCACCTCCAGACACTAGCACTAGCATTCTAGTTCACATTTTGGTGCATCCCCTACCCCCCCCCCCCCCCCCCCCCCCCCCCCAAACCACATTTTATAACCTCCCCACTCTAAATATATCTAAATAAGTATCACTGACAGCCCGTTTTCGTGCAGTTTATTCCTAGCCAGCAGATCTAATTTATTACCCAAGCACTGTTCACGTTTGCCTGTAAAATACCATTTACGAACTTGTGAATAAAATGCGTCCTCAACTGCTTAAATTCGTTAGTCAAGTCTCATCTTATGATGAGTTTTGTCTGTCTCATCTTTTGGTGAGTTTATTTCTTTCATATTTACAATCATCTTCATTTGTTTCATTCTTCCACTTATGGCGAGTTCATCAAGGGGTAGGGATCTGGAGGAGGCATATGCTAATATGTCATTGAATGGTGATGCAGAGGATGGGCTAATTCTGGAGGGTATACCTGAAAATGATATAGAGGTAGGGTGGGAAAGGTGCTTGGTGGGACGATTTGTAACAACCAGGAAGGTGAATTTCATGGCAATGCAAGACACTCTATCATCAATTTGGAGACCTGTTAAGGGTGTTTTTATAGAGGCAACTGATCAAACAAATATGTTCCTGTTCAAGTTTTTCCATGATCGAGATATGCAAAGAGTTTTGGAGGATGGGCCATGGACTTTTAATCAACAGGTGCTTTTGATTAAAAAGCTCAATGTGGATGAACAGTTGAAGGAAATTAAGCTATCAGAGTTGTACATGTGGGTTCAAGTTTATGATGTTCCAGTGGGATTCAAATCAGAGGTTGTCCTGAAATCAATAGGAAATTTCGTGGGGAAGTTCATAGAGTCGGACCCAAAGAATTTTCAAGGAATGTTCAAGAGCTATTTAAGGATCAGAGTAGCTATTGATATCTATCGTCCTTTGAAGGGTCAAATGCGCATCAAGAAACCAGGAGGAGAATGGCTGTGGATTAAGTTTAAGTATGAACGTCTCCCGTCTTTTTGTTTTTACTGCGGAAAGATAGGCCACACAGAGAAATTCTGTGAAGACTTGTTTGATACCACTGAAGGACAGGAGGTGCGAAAGTATGATGGATCTCTCCGTGCACCATTAAGGAATCAAGGCCCAAGTAATAGCAATCAGTGGTTACGAGGTTCAGAGGGGGAAGTTTTAGCTCCGGTAAAGTTGCACGAGGAAGAAAAGATTGAAGGAAGAATGGAGAATCACAGAGATGGTAGGAGCGGAAATTTTACGAGTGATGATCGTGATCCCAGAAAATCAGGAGAATCAGAACTGACTGGCAAGAATAGTGGAGAATTGCAACTACAAGTGATTACATTGAGGGAGCCAAAAAATTTGGAAAGTTTAAAAGATAGGCGGGACAAAGTTTCTACTGAGATAGAATCAAGTGGGCCAACTACGGATGGGCTTTCTATCACAATTCAAAAAAGACGTAGATTTGAGGAACCAAAAGAAGATCGGCTGGTGGACGAAAATAACACAGACACAGACATGACAGAAGAGAATAATTTAACTATTTTGGATCCAAAAAACTTAATTATGGCGGGTACTGCTATGCAGTCCCGCCCATCATTATGAATACTTTGAGCTGGAACTGCCGAGGGGTGGGCCTCCCTTGGAATATTCAGTTCCTATCCGACGTAGTTCGTCAAGAAAAGCCCATGGTTATTTTCTTGTGTGAAACGATAGCTAAGAAATCAAAGATGGAATGGGTGCAGATGAAGCTAGGATATCAAGGATTGTTTGTGGTTGAACCTATAGGTAGAAGTGGGGGATTGGCCTTACTTTGGAAAGAAAGTGATCAGGTTGAGTTATTAGGGTTCTCTCAGAATCATATTGATGCGAAAGTTAACATGGAAAATGGTGAGGGGTGGCGTTTAACTGGTCTTTATGGCGAGCCTAACAGAGCATTAAGGAAACGTACTTGGGACTTACTTCGAAATCTAGCCAGGGACTCTAATTTACCTTGGTGTGTTATAGGGGATGTAAACAATGTGGTGGATGCCAGTGATAAAGTGGGGGGTTCTCAGTATCCTAGTAATTTAATAGAGGGTTTTAATGAAGCATTACAAGATGCAGGTCTCATTGATATGGATATAGCGGGTCATCAATTCACATGGGAACGAGGGAGAAACACTGATAATATGATGGAGGTTCGCTTAGACAGAGCAATGACGAACTCGAGCTGGTTAACTATTTTCCCTATGGCTAAGCTGTATAATTTGGAAGGTTCTTCTAGTGATCATAGTCCTATATTGTTAATTCCGCAGAGTAGCCCAATTCAGAATACTCAGTTCCGTTTTAAATTCAAAAACGCATGGATGACTGAACCGATGTGCGAAGTAATTGTTAGAGATGGCTGGTCAGGAGAGGTGGATAATAATATTTTGCAGAAGATTAAAACATGCAGCCAAAACTTAACAGTATGGGGAAAGGAAATAACGGGAAACTTTAGTAAAAAGATCAAAGCGTGCAAGGCAAAAATGAAACAGTGTAGAGGGGGGGAGATGATATGTCCATGAAGAGATTCAGAGAAGCCAAATCAGAGCTTACTAAAATTCTGCATCAAAGAGAAATTTTTTGGAGGCAACGATCCAAACAACTGTGGTTGCAAGCGGGAGACCGTAATAGCAAATATTTTCATAATTTTGCTTCTAGTAGAAGGAGAAATAATCATATTAATAAGCTCAAAAATGAAGAAGGTCAGTGGTTGGAATGGGATAGTGGCCTTGCAGAATTGTTAGATAGTCATTTCTCCAGACTTTTCACAGCCTTAGAGGTAGATTGGCAGGAGGTAATAAGCTATGTCCCTACTACCGTTACGAGGGTTCAAAACGACATCCTTTTACAGCCGGTTAAGCCAGAGGAGGTGAAACATGCTCTCTTTCAAATGAATCCGGATAAGGCACCTGGCCCTAACGGAATGACGCCGGGATTTTATCAAAAATATTGGCATATTGTGGGCCGAGATATAGTGAATCTGGTGACCAACTTCTTTAACAATGGTTTGATCTTGGAAAATTTGAATTTGACGAACGTTGTGCTGATTCCTAAGAAGAAATGTCCAGAAATGGTTGGCGACTTAAGACCAATCTCGTTATGTAATGTCTTAGTGAAGATTGTAACTAAGGTGATTGCAAATAGGCTCAAAGAGGTTCTGGATCATGTAATTTCTGAAAATCAAAGTGCATTTATGTCTGGCCGACTAATTTCGGATAATGTTATGATTGCTTATGAAGTGATGCATATGTTAAAGAGGAAACGAAGGGGGGGAGAGGCCTATATGGCGTTAAAATTGGATATGAGCAAGGCCTATGACCGGATTGAATGGGGCTATCTTAAGGCTATTCTCAGCAAGATGGGATTTGATGAAAGGTGGGTTCAGCTGATATTACAATGTGTCACAACAGTCTCATACACTATAGTTCATGCTCGAAAAGGAATTGGTCCCATTGTGCCAACTCGCGGGCTTCGCCAAGGAGACCCACTTTCTCCTTATTTATTCATACTGTGCGCAGAAGGGCTCTCAGCGATGCTTCACCAATTTGAAAGGAGGAAATTGATTCAGGGGGTTAAGGTGTGTAAGAAGGCGCCGAGCATTACGCATATGCTATTTGCGGATGACTCTTATTTATACTATAAGGTTGGTGAAAGTGAAGTTCAGAAGATGATGGATATCTTGGCAAAATTCGAGGGGGCTTCAGGCCAAAAGGTTAACAGAGCAAAATCATCGATTTTCTTTAGTACTAACACAGATGCAGCAAGAAGACACCAGGTCTGTGATATGGTTCAAATGGAGGAAGCGGGAGAAACTTGCAAGTATCTGGGTCTGCCAAATATGATGCAGCGTAGTAAGGTAGCGACTCTAGGCTTTTTGAAAGATCAAGTGAGAAGGAAAGCTTCAAGCTGGGATGGTAAAGTCATTTCAAAGGGAGGGAAAGAAGTTCCAGTGAAGGCAGTAATTCAATCGCTGCCAACGTACACAATGAGTGTTTTTATGTTGCCTCTAGAAATCATAAAGGACTTTGAAAGAAGTATTGCTAGATTCTGGTGGAACACGAAGAAAAGTGATAGTAGAAGTATTCACTGGATGAGTTGGGAGCGGCTAAGCTTACATAAAGCTCGAAGGGGAATGGGGTTCAGAGATTTTAGAGATTTCAACATTTCTATGCTTGGGAAGCAGGGATGGAGACTTATTACTCATCCAAATAGCCTGGTAAGCAAAGTGTTTAAGGCACGTTACTTTCCGGACCGTAATTTCTTGGAGTCGGAGATAGGAAACAACCCAAGTTTTATTTGGCGCAGCATCTGGGAAGCAAAACATGTGATTTCTGCTGGTATGTGATGGAAAATTGGATCAGGTGACTTAGTCAACATTATCGGGCAACCTTGGTTACTTGACGATAATAATCCTTTTGTTACTTCAAATACTCTAGGGTTGGAAAATAGGAAAGTTAGGGATTTAATGGTCATGGATTCCAGGTGTTGAGATGAGGAAATCCCAAGGGATATGTTCAATGTTCGTGACCAACAGTGTATTAGACACATTTCTTTGAATGATAACACTAATGAGGATGAAATATACTGGGGTAAAGAGACATCGGGCCATTACACAGTGCGTAGTGCGTAGTGCATACAGAATGTTGCAGGAGCAAAAGAATTTATGGCGTCAAGAAGATCAATCAAGCACTTGGCGAAAGACTTGGAGAATCAAAGCCCCATCAAAGGTTTTAAACCTTATGTGGAGAGCCCTGTCGAACTGCTTGCCTACAATGGTAAGCTTAAGGCAAAAAAACGTGAATGTAAACTCTTTGTGTCCGATGTGCAGACTGGGGGAAGAAACAGTGGAGCATATTTTGTGGAAATGTGGTCTTGCAAATCAATGCTGGCAGATAATTATACCACAGGTACAGTGTAATGATGACAGGTCTTTTTTTCAATGGTGGGAAAAAGTCCTGGAAGTGTGCGACAATGAGAAAAGAGCCGAAATTGTGACAACTTGTTGGTGGTTATGGAGAGCTCGAAATGAGCTTGTTTGGAATAAGAAGTATACTCGTCTGAATGTAGTAATTGTGAATGCCAAACAGTATCTTTTACAATGGAGAATGGCCCAGAAAAATACGGCACAACCTCATTACCCTTACTTTACTGAGGGAGATGGGTTGAATTTATGGATAGCACCACAGATTGATTTTATGAAGATATCGGTAGACGCAGCAACTTTTTCCGAGTATAATGCTTATGGTTTAGGGATGATAGCGAGGGATGACAAGGGTGTGGTTATTCAAGCAAAATTGAAGTGCAGCTTTGGCATGGTATCAGCTCATATGGCTGAAGCACTGGCAATAAGAAGCCCTCAGTTGGATCCAGGACAGAGGTTGGAGCAAGGTGATAGTGGAGTCAGATAGTCTCACAACCATTCAAGCAATCAGGAGCAAGGTGTCTATGAGGTCACCTTTTGGTCATATTATTCACAGATGTCGTAACTTGTTGGAGAGTTTAAACACAGTGTCACTGTTTTTTATTAAACGATCTGCTAATATGGCAGCACATGAGTTAGCTCGTATGTCATATTCTTTTCCAGATCGAGTTTTCGATAGGATGTCTGTTCCTATTGGAGTTAAGAATGTACTGAGAAGTGATTTGCCTTTATAAAATATATTGTTCGTCAAAAAAAAAAATGCGTCCTCAACTTGGCAAAAAAGTAGGTTTTCAGTGAAATCAGTTCTGTGTTCCACTTTGGCAATTCTCACTGGTGGTCTTGCGCACTGATTAAGCAAACTACTGTACACACCTCTGCTACAGATGCGCGGAAAAAAAGTTCAAGCAGAGATATCACAGAAGTGCAATAATGTACTGTTTTATAACAATAAAAAACATTAAAGATAAGTTCATGTTTTCCATTCTAGCCTGTAATCTTTTTCAGACTTTCAATGAGCAGTTGTGATATTATGCATCATTAAGCAAATCCAAGAGTGTACGTATAAGACCAAGTGGGAACTAGCAGTGCTCTTGGAGGTGCCAAACTTGAGCCATATTGCAGATGGACATGCTAAATTTATATAGTAGAGTACAAGTGCTAGCTCAAATAAGTTGTTAAAAGTGGAGGGTAAATAACAGAAACAATTCTGACCTAAATGTTATATATAGTTTGAAAAATTAAATTTAAGCTCATATGAAGATTACTTTAACTAAATATTGAGAAAAGACAAGTGGATTACAATATCAGATTCTTGTTCTAGAATTTATCTCATACACACTGTCTGCTAACAGCTGCTGAGACAGGATCAGATATGGTTGCACATAACTTGCATGGACTGAGAAGGCTGTCGCTTTGCGCCACCTTTTTGATAAAATGTCTTTTCACCAATGGAAGGTCGTGTTCCTAAACAGCGGAAATGAGCTCTGGGAATACAGTTGAGAAATTCAACTACCCGGAAATGAGCTCTGGGAATACAGTTGAGAAATTTAACTACCCAGAAATGAATAAGTTTCACTTTTGGTAACCTTGTATTATATATACATTTTAACTAGTGTGAAGAAACTAATCATCAGTCTCGCCAGAAAAATCAGGCTCTTCAGGTTTCTTAGGTACATTAGGCAACCCTACATTCTTAATTCTTTGAGCTCCTCTCCGGGTATTTGCAGCAAATCTTGAGGCCAAAATTGTCACCCCAAGGTTCATTTTGGCCTGAGAATGTTTTAAACTACCAGACTTCTTGTCTTCTTCATCCTCTTGTTCAGCCTCGTCAAGACTTTGCTCACTCAAATTAAATGACTCGAGTGCAAGAAGGTCTTTTGCAATCATCTTCCTCTTATGTCGTCGCCAGGCAGCCTGTATGAAACATGCGGCCCATGTTCTCCAATGGTGGGAATAGAACCGAAATGTATGCTGAAGCTTCTTGCTATGGAGGCGCCTGAATTGATTGGCCACAAATTTAAGATCTTCAGCTCGCAATGCAAAAGCTTCCACTTCAACCAGTGCTCTAACTGTTCTAGTTGAAGATGGCAAGTTGATAGTTGATTTTGGAAGCAAAGCCCATGCAAGCAGTTCCTCCCCACAAAAATCTCCAGGTCTTAATGTAATGGAATTAAAGAAGCCAGTGCGTCCTCCATTTGTTGTCGAACTCTCTAATCTCCCTCTAATGATAAATAGCATTTCTCCCACGGGGTCTCCCTCACGAACAATGTAGGTATTCTCAGTGCTTAAAGAGGAGACCAGACGCTCACATATAGCATCAAGCAACTGATCATCCATCTGGGAGAAAAATGGGACCTGCCATCGAATACAATGTCAACAGCTAGATGAATGTGAAAATCATTTTTGATATGTAGTTAGATACCAATAAGGGATATTTACTTGCAGAATAGTACAAGATTAACCGGTATTCATATATGGCAAACAGTGAATTAATTTGGTTAAGTTTTTGGATCAGATAATTTGTGCATTTAAAACCAAAGAGAATAACATACACGTCGAACAAGGTCCAAGCATAGGTGACGTTGGATGTCTCGACGAAGATCAGCAGGCAAACCATAAAGTATAGTTTCTTCGTCTACTCCCCGAGTTGCAAGCCATTTATATTGAACAAAACACCTAACACGCTGCCTCAAATCTTCAGGCAGTTGGCGATGCCTCATCCACTCCTCAGTGTCACGTCGTTTGAGTCTCCACTCCTCAAGCCTGACTGTCAAGGACTGCAAGTATGTCTACATGTGCAGAGACAGAGACCATTGAGATAAACAAAAACATTCAAAACCACATAATCAGATATATAAGAAAATATATGCGGGAATGCAAATGAATCGGAAAATAAGGACCCTAGTAGAGTGCTGTAGATTATTTAATCAAATCTGAGCATATAACTTACTCGATTAAAGTGCATAGTACCTTCTGAGATGTGAAACTAACTTCTTAGTAAAGTTATATAGTAGATTTATGATAGACATAGATATCGGTGTGGAAGGTATTCTAGTGATTTTTGTCATGCGCTGAAACAAAGATACTTGTGTGCAAAAATCTTTATGCTTTATAATTTGTGTATTCTGGTGGTTTCTATAGAGCTATATCAGCATGTGTAAAATTCTTCTTAAAATTAATTAGTGGCCACAAATACTAACAAAGATTATATTGTACGGATGTGTGGTGTGTAATTTAGTTGTATCTAGCAAAGATACAGGAAGCATAAATAGTAAAAAATTAAGCCACACGGATTTTCTTTAAAAATATCAATCTGAACAACTGAATTACAATATATATCCCTCGGTCATGCAAATTTTTTTACATAATTGTGGTGAAATCTCACGGGACATCTTTATTACAAGTCAAAAGGCCAGCAAATTATTGTCCATGATAATTATCTCGTCAAGCATCCAGCATCTAACATGTACTTGTATAGAGTTGTCATTACTTTAAAAATGCTAGTCGGAACGATGTACACTAGAGTCTAGAAAATCGATGAGATATTCATTGTTAAGAAATTTTGAATCAGTATATTCAACTCAGAGATATGTATAACAAACTTCAGAGGGAACAAAGGGTATTAAGTCAAGGTCACTGACCAAATTTAATGTACAGGTTGTTATAATCTAAAAGATATAATAACAGAATAACAGAAGAAGGATAGTTAAGTAATTTAATATACCTGCATATTGCCAATCAAATGTGCAAATAAAACGAGACCCACAATGGCGATGAGTATGGCAAATGCTGTCTCCTCGATATACGTGCTTGTTGATAAATTCTGCCCATATGAACTAATAGAAGGAATAGCATTGTATTAGATTCATGGATCCTCATGTGCCAACACATTAAGGGCTAATTTTTACATCATTTTCTTCTGAAAATTAGCGACAAGTAATATCTTATAGCGAGAAATGAAACTTTATTATCGATATAAGTTTTGTACTAGTGTGAAATAGACCCAAACCATGCTAAGGCCAGCACTTCTCAAAGTGTGCATACAATCAACATATAGAATTTAGAGTTCACGGGTTTCCTGGATGTATTATAAATATAATTCATCTGACAGATATACTGAATATTTCAGAAAATACGATGAAAATAAATATCATTAGAACAGCTTTTGTTCCAACAATCAGAGCTTAACCACAAATTTAAACCAAGCAACACATAAGATCATTCTTCTTGCATCATGTGGAGTTCTGCTCTCCAACAAAACTCTTCATAAAGTGGCAAAACTGCAAGCATTGACGAAAAACCTGGAATCTCCATCAATTTGTATAACCAGAAGTATTAAAAAAAACTCATTGTGAAGTAGCCTAGATGTCTGGACCTTGATGCAATTTTATGAGCAAGTTCTAATCTTTTTTTCCTCTTTTCTGTTTATGAGTATGCATCTCCCTTTAAGTCTGTACTCTCTGTTTTTACCCAGACAAGCCCAAGTATGCATTCCTATAGGATAATTATAGTATCACTCTCATAAAGAGGGAAATTTACATATAGGACAGTCACTATTGTGTTAATTACTCTTTAAAGCAATTAGAACATCTGCCACATGTGCCGATGAGAACAAGATCATGTATGTTTACACAATGTTTCACACAGCCTGAGAACATTAAACAGAAACATGAAGTTTAAAACTCATTACCCTAATTAAGTAGGAATATTTTTGTCTGCCAGTAAAAGGTGTAGCACATCTTAGCTCTGTTGACTCTTCATTTTGCCTTGACTACCCGTCTCAGACACTCGACACTCAGACATGGGTATGGACACTTGGACACTTATTTCAGGACCAAAACATGAAATAATTTCAAAATATTGATCCATCTGACACTTGGACACGTATCTATGTTAGAAACTTCCAAGCAAATCCGGGAAAAAAAGCATTTTATTAACCAAAAGATATAATTGACAGGTATATGATACTTAGTAAATTTCTGGTAATAGTTTGCTACTTGCCTAGGAGACTGATTTGCCTTTTTGTGGGTACATGGAAGTCAAATTTATGAATATGTATCACAGGACTTACTATATACTCCAGATTTGGTGTCTAAATTAATTTAATCAACAGAACACATTCTTTCAACCCCAAAAAACATTATTAAGTTCTAACAATGATAATATTAAAATATCCCACGGCCTAGAAGTATATACCTTAAGTTCTGTAGGCCCCACCACAAACAATAGAAGTACTTCTCCAGAAAATTTGAGGAGACGACATTTTTCTTGACTGCGTTTTCAAAGATGCCATACTTAAAGTCAATCTCATTATCTGGATTACAACTTGTAAACACATTAGTACTGTTAGCCCAAGCCCTGCGGGTATCATGGTTGAAGGCATAACAATTCAAATATTCAGAGCAATTTTTAGAGCTGGTTTCACTATGGCATATTGATTTCCAGCACGAGGCATGACGGTCAAGTGACAACAAGTACCATGCTGCCCCCAAAACCTACAAGAGAAGTGGAATATTTAGTGTACTACCGACACATTATATATTGTATAAATATAATTCTGGCAATTGATTGCCCCATGGATGGGTTTAAATATTATGGCCAAAGTGATATCTACTTGAACTTAAAACACAAGAAGATGCAAAAAAACTACTGCGTATTTTTTAGCAACATACATGGCTAGCCAACATGTAGAGTAGCAGATTATATGCAGCCCCTGCCCAAGCAGTTTTCGTCACAACTCCGTTTGCCTTAATTATTTGCGAACTTAATGGGAAAATCAGATAAAATCTCGGAATATACTGGAGAAGGACTATCAACGCAAGGGCATTGTTATTGTGATTAGCTCCTGGGCTTCTTGTAGCAGGAATAACAAGCCAGATGACAATCTGCACACACAAAAAAACATATAATGTATTTCTTCTTAAGAAAAGTGTTATCAGTTAATGATCATTGTTTCTTCTCCAAGTGAGTTGCTGTATCGAGAAAATGAGTTACCTAGATACCCACACAAACACACAGAATACTGGCTATGTTGCGGATACTCAATATTAAAAGCTTAGCAATGCTAGATATTACCAAACTGTAATCCACAAATGACATGATAAAAAATTACAACATTTCATATGTACTTTTAGTATAAATTGTTTAGGTAGCCATGATTATTCTATAACACAATCATTATATTTATCGAAATCTTATTAGGTCTATTCTGGTCATTAAGTCTTACTTGTTTATATAAACTATAAAGTAAAATTACCAAAATTTTAAAGAGATTTGGCACTGAGACCTTTATGCTCCTATGCCTTCTGTGGGTTCTTCCCATTTCCATCCCTCTCCTTCCCCAACTTTTATACATAAATAACAAGAGTAAGTCTCATATGAATGGAAACTTCATCTACAAACACAAGACAGGATGACGAGTACATCTTCTCTAGTACAAAATTCTCTCCTGAACTCTCAATGTACTACAACAGTGATGTACAATCTGACTTACCTACTAGTATAGCATTTATATGAAAAACCGAACATGCACACAAGAGATGCAATATAAAGAAAACTAAAATGAGTGTCGAGATTTAAACATTCATAATAGTATAATCCTGTGACATACTGGTATAGGATGCTAAAACTATGTTTTAACACGTAGGATCAAGATTGGAACTGCAACACATGGTACCTGAGGAAGAGGCAGTGTTGCAATCAGATCTATAAAGAAGTCAGACCTCAGATATCTACGTGCAATCTTCTTGGGATCCATAACAAGCTCCCCCCTCCCAAATACTCGAGAACTCGGTGCAACATAAGCAGTTCGGAACTTAATTACCACGTGCAAAATATAGAAAAAATCAGCAACGGTGCGGAAACAAGTCACTATAATTCGCAGATTCAAATCTGTCTTCACACACCATGATTCTTTGCTCCCACCAACACTTGGCAAATAAAAATACAGTGGATCAATAAAAAGTGCCAGCAAACACGAGATTATGAAAATCCGGTTCCACTGAAGCACAATTTCACTACCCGGATCAAGAATCTTCCTACTCCATGGCTCGTAGTCTTCCGAAAACACCTTAGACTTCCCAAATTTCAGATTATCGGATATTTTATATCTACTAGGTAACCCAGTGTCACCTTTTAGCAAGGAAGATGAAACCTTGTATCCCGATGATGACTTTTGTAGATATGAAGGATCAGCTCTTGCCCATAAAGCATCTTTCCTCAACTTGTCAGCAGAATAAAACCTGCAAATCATTAAATTAGCAGACGGTTCACTTATTATTAGTATATCCATCTTAGAGCCATTGGATTAATGGAAGTAAAGGTTAATTTAGTACAAACTACAGATGCTAGCTTAAAAGTTGAGGCGCCTTATGACAACCATAATAGGTATTTAATTTCGTGCTAATATTAACAATTTTTAATTGTATTGCACAACTGGGCTTTCATTATGATCTTTCTAGACCTTTAAGTATATCATGCTAGAATATCATTTATTAGTAATGAACTACTAATAGTAGTGTAAGTATATAATAAACTACCTGGTAAATCTACATCATAATGAAGATCCATTACACACATATTCTCGACTCTGTCACAAACAGACAAGTATGACAAGCATATCTTGAACTGTGACAATTAACTACATATCTTATCTACAATGGACATACAGATTGATTAACATGCTAAAGTATACCTTTTGACTGCACTCAAGTAATATTCTAGATCCATCACTACAAATCCATATGTTATATAAATAAAAAAGTAATTACAATTACAATGAATGAGAGTGAATAATTAAGCAAAGAAGAAGCAATACAAGTAATAAGTACAAGTGCATACCTCACAAGTTTGTCTTTCTTGACCTCCATACAAAAACTGAAAGTGATAGTACTATTATATTTATATACTTAAGAATCATGAAAGACCCTATAAATAAGAAAGAAATCAAGAATTATACAAACCCCATTTGAGAAATAGAATTGTGGGCTAATAATAGATGGAAGTTCCAGGAAAAGAGGCTACTTTATTGATAATATTGTACTACTGTTATTATAGACTTGTTTGTACTGCTACTAGCACTTTTGTTTCTACCAGTCTGAAAATTAGTCAATTATTTTGACCAAAATAATACTCCATCCGTTGTTTCATTTGACTTTTTAATGATCAAATTTAATTAATTTTGATTGAAAATTTAAAATATATATTTAAAATTTTCAAAGTTTCAAAAATACATTTAAAGAAAATTATATAAACATTTTAATGATATATTTTTAAATTTTTTTATTATATAATATATGTAATATTTGGTTAAGTTTTAAAAAATTTGATCATTAAAAAGTCAAATCAGTCACTTAAAATGGAACGAACGAGTATCATCTGACTGTCAAATTCAGACAAGATCATATATATATATATATATATATATGTGTGTGTGTGTGTAAAAATACGTTAGCAATATTGGTAATGAAAATTAATTGTTTAGGTAACAATGTTTCAAGTAAAAACAGTTTGTGTATATGACATGGTATATTAAATTTGGATTTTAAATTTTTTGATGTATTTAGTTTAATTTAAAATATATTTGTTAAAATTTGGTAATATTTGTAAAAATATAAAATTTTATTAAATTCTATTTAGATTTTAAAAAGTTAACTAAAATATGATGGTATTTAATTTAAATTTTAAAATTTTCACTAAATCTAATGATGTTGTAAAATTGAGAGATTTTATAGAATTTTTTATTATTGTTGAAATTCATTAAAAATCATTGATATTTTAAAAAAAATTATTTAAATCTATGTAAATTAATGCAAAACTAAAAATAATTACAATTTTTTAAAAGTATACAAGCAATCGAAGAAGTGGATCAAATTAAATCAAACCATGAGAAAGAGGGGCAATTATTATTAATTCTATAAGATATTTTAAAACTCAATTAAATATATTTCTAAAAAATATATATTTCATGATACATTTGAATTTTTAATGAATTTCTAACTCACAACAATGCTGAGTTTCATAAATAATATTATAAGTTAAAAATAAAATTGTAACATATGTTACTGGAAAGTATTGAAATTCACAAAAAAAATTAGTATTCTAAATATTACTTATAATTTTTTAAAGTAGAATTTATTATTTAAAATCCAATTTACATGGTTATTATTTATTTTATTATACTAGTAAAACAATTTCGAAAAAATCTTTTGTTTACACGTGTTTATTTACAAAAACAGATATTGAAATTAAAGTGGGCGGTAACCCGACCCGACCCGTGCGTCTAAAAAAACCTACCGATAGTAGGTTATATATTTAGGGTTTAGAAGCCGCAGCTCCACCTCTCTGACTCCAAAATTATAAAGACATACATATATTGAGCTTATCACCACACTCTAGTCATGGCGGACAAGAATGTCACGATCCGAACCCGAAAATTCATGACCAACAGGCTTCTCTCCCGCAAACAATTCGTATGCCTCTCTCTCTCTCTCTCTACGATTATGCTCTCTGTATATATAAAATCGTAGTGTATATGTACGCTTTCATTGATTTACAGCATATATTTTCTAGGTTTCACTTAATTTGTTATTTAAGTACTCTTTTCTTTTTGAATTTGTTTTTTTCATAGTGTAATTAAATGTAATCGGGCAATTTAACTTAAGTTTTGTGTTTGATTGTGGCTTTAATTGGATACTTAAGTTCTTTAGTTAGTGACATAATTGATTAGTTGGTGTTTTCGTTCATGTATGTATTCTGGTAGAGACAATTGTACTGTAGAACCATGATAAATGAATTTTCGATAAATGAATAATCTTTTCTAATGAATTATTTTTTTCGATTCCAATATATCACGTACGGTGTGTTTTTTATAAAATTTTTGGGTCCTAATGATATTCATTTATAGAGGTTTAAGTGTAATCGTAAATTTTCTGCTGCGTAGACGTAGTAATTTTTTAAATGTTGCCATGTTTTACTAAATTTAAATGAATTATTGCATGGATAAGCCAAAAATCGTGAATGTTGTATTTATCAAACCAAGTCTCTGTTTTTTAACGTTTAGGATATGCTGTTGATTGTGATAATTTTCTATTGTGTGGTACAGATTATTGATGTTCTTCATCCAGGAAAAGCCAATGTATCAAAGGTATTTCATTGGCTTAACCTTGTTTGTTAACCAATATAATGCATCATTTTGTTTTAGTGTTTAAAATATATTTGCTTATTTATGTTTATTGAATTACGGTTCATTGTGCTTTTGATTTGAAAGGCTGAGTTGAAGCAGAAGTTGGCTGAGTTGTATTCTGTCAAGGACACACAAGCTATCTCTGTTTTCAAGTTCCGTACTCACTTTGGTGGTGGGAAGTCAACTGGATTTGGCTTGATTTACGACTCTGTTGAGAGTGCTAAGAAATATGAACCCAAGTACAGACTTATCAGGGTAAGTTTTCGACATTATGTAGTAGAGCCTCGTTAGATTTAGGTTCTATTGAGATGCTCCTGGAATGAACATATACATACATATTTGATATATATATATAAATATACTGTTTTCTTCACATAATCACTGTAGTTTATCAGTTATTGCTGAAATTTGTCAAATTTTTTCTTAAACGAATTATACTTATGATATTAACTGTATAAAACCTGTGTTTTCAGTTTATTCTTGGTTAATCTTTTAGCTATATCAGCTTCTTGATAATCATTATTGTTTGTATCTAATATAAAATGTGATGCACAAAGTTGATGCGGGCTTTTGTTGGCAGAATGGACTTGATACCAAGATTGAGAAATCGAGGAAACAACTTAAGGAGAGGAAGAACCGTGCTAAGAAAATCCGTGGTGTAAAGAAGGTAGGTCATGTGTCACCTATGCCCCCTTTCCCTGTTCCTTTCCTTTCTCTCACATGTGTCCCTCGAATACTTCTTGCCTAAATTTAACATTTGGTGTTTGTTCTATATTTTTTGTAGACCAAGGCTGGAGATGCCGCCAAGGGTGGAAAGAAGAAATGAGCAGTAGGATTTTTCTTTACAATCTTTATTGTACTAGAAACTATTTCTTTTTGTCAAATGTGATATTGGGGTAGTTATTGGAAGATTACCTTTTTGTTTTTACTTGTCAACTAAGGTCGAATTGATGTTACAAATATTATTAGTAATAGTTTCACAAAAGGAGCCACCAGTGGTTTGTTTTTTATTTCAATTTGGTAGCAAGATCTTAGTATGAAAGTATGATGTGATAATGTGCAAGTGCTTTGCTTTGATAGAGCATAGCTGATGGTTTTGGCCCTACTTTTCTCCTTGGTATAAATACTTTTCCATCCTTTATTACTTTGATATGTAAGCATGATTTAATAATGTGCAAGTACTTGGCGATCCAGGCATGTAGTGCTGTGCAAGTAAAGCTGTGTTCCCGGCATTTAGAGCCAGGTAGCTAGTTGCACCACTTAATGTGGTATGTGATATGATCATTTGGATATATTCTGATTTTTGTTGGCTTGTGGCTTATTGCTTTCCCATATCAGTTTTTTTATTGTTTGTTTCCAAGGCCAGCCTTGGATTTTTATTTGTTGTGTAAAAACTGATGACGGTGGAACTCATGCTGAATAAATTCTAAATTGACGAGATAAAAATAGTTTTGACCAGGGTAAGGTAGTAGCAATGACTATGATACATCATGACGACGTGTAACATGCATTACTTTGCACAGTATATTCCTGGTAACTTTGTTGATACTCTCAAGTCTCAACTAATGTTGTTGGTGCAAATTTATTAGTACTAGCTGTTGCTCTTATTTTTTGGCTCAAGTGTTGGATTGAATCCCAAATCTTAAAATTTTATTAGCTTTTTGTAGGGTATTATAAGTTCTGGCTTCAAATTTTCTCAGGAGCTTGTCTGAAGCAGCCAAAAGAGAGGGTGAGAAAATTTAACGACATCTGTGAAAAGGAAATCCAGAATTACTATATCCCACAAATAGAATTCATAGCAAATTGAGAGCAAAAAAATATTAGGAGGGTATAACTATTTTCCACAAGCTCCCAGCAGTTCATAACCAGTAAACCTATAGGATATAGAGACGTTGCCCAGTATGATGCCCATCTTTTGAGATCATTATTCTTCTCGGGTAAGTCACATTGATCCACATTGAGACTTACCTTGGAAAATATGGAATTAATTATATATAATGTGAGCATGACAACAACTGAGGCAAGGGTTGGGGGAGAGGGTGAACTTGTGGTAATTTCAAAACACAGAAAATGCCTTCTACAAGTACACATTAATGTATTCATTGCTACTTTGCCAGGAATTCATATCTACAGTCCAGCAGGAGGCAACTAGTACCCATTAGCCTAGCCCCCTCTAAAAAAGGAGGCTGCTTAATTAGGCTTGAATTTACTTCAAGTACATCTAGCACCTGACATAATGAGTAAAATTTCAAGGATAACAAGGACTATTAAATAAGAACTCACATCCCCCCCCCCCAAAAAAAAAAATCTCTCTGCGATCTCCAAAATATACAACTCAACATAAAATTGCTTTTAAGAACATAAACAACCTAATCTTCTTAATTCTAAAGGTGCTTTTAAGAAAAAGAAAAAAATATATTGGGGTAATCCACAGAGGGAGAAAACATTCTATTAAAGCATTCCTATCGGTATACAACAAAGAAGAAACTAATCACCATAGTAAAATCTACCTCCTGCATATTTTTGTATCAAGCAGCAAATTAGTCTAGAAGATTATTTTTAAGGACGCCTATCTTGTAAACTAATCTATGCAAGGAACCCTGCAAGTAAATATTAAATTACGGCATTTTTCAGCACAAATATTTCTGGATAATGTATCTAGTAGCATTAACATAAAAAGATTTAGTCATTCAAAGGGAATCAAAGAGGACTATATAGTCTATATATCAATCAAGGAATTGGACTATATAACAAATTAAGGAAAAAGGAATAGTTTAAAGTTCTTTTTATGGTCATTAAAGAGAATGACAATATTCATGAAGCAAAAAAAAGGTATTTAATCAAGTCACAAGATCTGGCAATGTATTCAAAAAATATTTCATTTAATCCGGTCACAAGATCATGCAAGAGAAGTTCTTTGAATAGACATCTAAGTAATTTCAGCTCTAAGTTATGATAAGATAATTCCTATATAAAAAGGATCATCTACAGTACAACTATACACAATGAGGACACAAATCAGGACTCTGATTCTGACATCCATATATAAAACTGCAAGTGTTAAACACTTGGAAATGTTATACAAAAAATTTCATCACTAACCCTTTCCTTAAAATCTATTAAGTATTTAATAAAGACAAATACTAGGTTGTATTTGCTAGCCTTAAATTGGCCCCCTTCTGAACCAGAATTAGATCTGTGCCAATGCATTCTCCAGTATTGTCGTTGCTAACTATTGCAATACCGTCTATGTGGGTTCCCACCGTTTTAACCATACGTATATTGCTATAAAATGCAAATAATACTCAACAAGCTTGATAAATTAGATAATCAAATGATGTACCATCTCTCCGTTGATAAACCCTGTAATACAAGTAAAAAGCTAAAACTTTTTTAATTAAGCTAATTGCTGATAAACAACAGAAATATACAACACCAAATATCGACTAAATCATCAGATATATACATATCAATTTACAAACCACAACACGAAAAATGGTATCAATCCAACAAAACTCCCAATTGCTAATTTGAATTATCGAAAAATATAGAACAGCTATACATATAAAAATATAACAAGCAAAAACGATAACTGATTCTTAAATATGTAATTACCATTTAATCATCATACGCAACCAAATTTCCATTGCACCAAAATTCAACTTGTTAACACCTGAATTATGTTATTAGCTACCTAAAAAGTTAACAAAATTTATAATTACAATGATTTAAAATTAAAAACATAAACCTTGTAAAACTTACAAATTCAAAAAAAGCCCAAATTTTTGTATCAAACACCCACAGGCCACCACATCTTATAATCATCATCTTCAAAAGAACCCGACCCGACAGAATCAAACTTAACGGGTCCTCTACAAATTGGACAATTCAACACCTTGATCAACCAAGAATCCACACATTTCGAATGAAACACGTGATTACAATCCACAAGCCTCCTACAATTCTCCCCTTCTTTGAACCAGTCCAAGCAAACCGCACATTCCTTAACCGGGTCGGATCTCGGGTCGGACCTGAACCCGGGAAGATTCTCCTCGATTTCAGATGGGGTTATTGAGTTGGACGCGGCGGAGGTGGTGCGGCGGCGATGAAAAAGGTGGAGAGAAGAGCCGGCGAGGAGGAGGAAAAGGAGAGAGAGAGCGGCGATGCCGAGGAAGAGGAAGAGAGAGAGGACGAAGAGGAAGATTATGGGTTTGATTAAGAGCGAGTGGAGGATTGGGTTGGGTTTTTGATTGTCGCCGGCGGCATGGTGACGGTGATCGGAGGTGGGTGCCGGTGGCGTTGGCATATGCGGATCTTTTTAGAGAGAGGGGGGGTTGATTTTTTTTTTTAACTTTCTAGAGAGAGGGGTGATTAGATTTTTTTATTGGGGAGGGATGGTACTTGTCACGTGATTTGGGTTAATTTTTAGCAATTTTATTTTTTTAGAACTAATTTTTTTTTAAGTTTTATTTGTTTTACTTTTACATAATGTTATTGGTTTATGATTTAAGCTTAAAATCAAAGTGCTGGTGAAAGGCTTATTGTTTATCGTCCACCCCTCCGCTATTCCGAAAACTTTTAAAATAAATATTTAATTTATAAGATTATAAGTTCACTTATTTTTATTCTTTTTTAAAAAGTGCTGGTGAACATAACCTACTATTTTCGTGTATAGTTGTTGAACAGGCTACTTCCATGATACTGTATGAACTTTTCCGGATCCACTCCAAATTTATTGGGCTTTATCGCCTAAATATGTCCCAATGGAATGATAAATGTGGATTTCAGGCTGTTCTTGTTCATTTCAGATTCAGGCCATGTTTTGCGAATGATTTGAATAGTAAGCTTGACTGATGGATTGGATCAGCTGTTTTTCAAAAACTTATTTGGTAATAAGCTGTTTGAATTAGCTGTTTGTGTACATAACAAACCTCCCATGCAAAAAGTTTCTAAAAATAACTTTTTCAAAATTAGTTTTTTCACCTCAATCAACGAACTATCAAACACACATACAGGATTTAGTTGGTCAATCCTCTAATTTCTACTCAAACCTCTAATTTCCAAACAAGACATTATTAAATTAGATAAAAGAGAGTATTTTATTAGTTTTATTTTTATATATTTTTTGTAATATACGAGACCTGATGAGTTTAGCCTAGCTATGACCAAGTTACGAGAAAGAAATCTATTACAGCGTTCAGCATCCTCCATAAAAATAATATTTTAATAAAATAATTAATTGTATTCATGTCATTTTCAAATTTTGTAAATTTAAATTGTGTATTGCGATATACGGAGACCGTCTGAGATTTCGAAAATTATATACGAGTATATTTCGTTGTAAAAATATATTTTATATAAATATTTTCTTACCGTACATATATGATATCCTTAAACCATATCGACAAATCGACAACACAAACTTCACAATGAAGACAATTGAAATGTCATTGAATTGAAGGAAGAAAAATTGTTATTACCCTTTTTTCGTCTTCTATTAGATTTAGTTGAAGTTACATAGGACTAGTGTAAGTGTATCAAATAGTCTACTTGCAAGCTCTCATTATGGAGCTTTAAGATGATGATGTGGTGTAAAAGACCACATAGGTCACAAACATAAATATAATACGGCAAGGCCACTCCCTCAACTGTTATCTTGGCCCATAATAAATACAGTACCATGCAGCCATTAATTCACACACAAGCTTCTACATTTCTTTAATATTATTACACAGCTTATTAAGTGCTTCACTAAGAATTTAATATTTAATGCAGTATACAGTCTGGAACAAGAATGACTCCAAACTTTAGAGATGGTGATTTGTTTTTAGGCTTATTTACAATTTAAATCATACGTTATTAATAATATACAATTCAAATTTTTTTTTAATATATGTAGTAAATTTAACCCTATGTTTTTTAACTATTTACAAGTGAAACCTTTTTTAAAATAATTACTAAAATTTTAAAATAATTAATAAATTTAACCCTATGTTTTTTAACTATATACAATTGAAACCTTTTTAAAAATAAATAATAAAATTAACCCTACGTTTTAAAACATTTAGTAAATTTAACCTTGACTTTTTAATTTCGGAATAAAATAAATTTTATATCGAAAAAGTATTTTCGAGAATATATTCACCGAAAAGTATTTTTTAAAATAAATTAAATTCGGTGATGAACATTCATGAATATATTG
This sequence comes from Oenanthe sinensis, assembly GCA_028671895.1. Classification (NCBI taxonomy): domain Eukaryota; kingdom Viridiplantae; phylum Streptophyta; class Magnoliopsida; order Apiales; family Apiaceae; genus Oenanthe; species Oenanthe sinensis. Next base: position 51,225,590 of record CM053804.1, read on the forward strand.
AGCGGGAAGTGTGATGGCAAGATGGAATAATATAAACACATATTAAAATTTTATTGAACATATATAATATATTATACATATAGATATATTAATATAGAAAAAAACATCTAAATATCCATTTTATAAGAAAAAACCCTAATAATTGCAAATATCTATTATGCTTAGATAATATCTATACAAAAAAATTGACAATAATGCATTTGATGAATATTTATTCAAAATTTTGTCGTAAAATTTATTTTATTCCAAAATTAAAAAGTCAAGGTTAAATTTACTAAATATTTTAAAACGTAGGGTTAAATTTACTATTTATTTTAAAAAAAGGTTTCAATTGTATATAGTTCAAAAACATAGGGTTAAATTTACTAATTATTTAAAAAAAAAAAATCAATTGTAAATAGTTAAAAAACGTAGGGTTAAATTTACTAAATATATTAAAACAAGATTTGAATTGTATATTGTTAATAACACGGGATTTAAATTACATTTAAGCCTTGTTTTTATAACTTTGAAAAAAAGACAAAAGTTGCAAACAAATTGGAGTGAACTACACTGTAGTACATTAATCAACCTTTCACACTGGTAAATTACAAACCCTTTCACAATCAAATATGCTTACATTCTCATTTACTATATTTCTACTAATTATGTAACAATTTTTTACCAGGAAGCTTATGTAAAAGAGAGAATCAAAAGATTGGAGACTAGACATTTGTAGAGAAAGATGAGTGCACAACCTTGTTTTGTCCTCCCATAAGCCAAATCAAAGTTCTCTTGGTAAATGATTGTGTATTTGTTTGAGAATCCAAACTATTGCTGCTCTGGTTTTCCTCATTACAACCTACTTCACTTCTCCCGCATTCCAACATATCACAACTAGACCTCCTACTTCCAGTCATCACATTTTTTAGCTTCATTTCATCACCAGCAACCACATTCTTGTGCATTAGAAACTGGAGTGACGAAGTTCTTCTTGATGACTCCCCATTGTTTAAATTAGGCTTGTCCTTGTCTCGAAGCCAAATCTTCGATATTGAAAAACTTTCTTCTTTGTTCTTCCTAACTCTTTCATCAACATTACTAATTCTAAGACTAGTACTCGGACCAATATGATCGTCAACACTTTTGAATGGTGCTAGACTGGTAAAATCTCTTCTTGAGTCACAATCACACTCAGACATTGCAGTTTTATGACCAGGAACCAATGGCAAACTAGGCTTTTTATATGATTGTTTTTTCAGTGGGGTTCTTATAGGTACTTGTAATGATGTATATTCATCCATTACATATTCAAATGACCCCATTGAGTAACACCTTCTAGGACCAGCATTACTTTCACCACTACTATTTTCACCAGCATCAATATTTTTGAACTTCCCAAGCTTAACTCTAAACACTTTCTCTAACTCTACTTTCTTTTCTTGATTTTCCTCCTCTTTAACTTGAATTTCACAAGATTTTTCGACATGAAATGAACCCAACTCTTGAGAATTTGCTCTAAAAAATGAATTGCTACTGGTCCCCAAAACACCCTCTCTATCATTAACAATTTCTCTTGAACTTTCACCACCAGAATCAAGAACAAGGACTACAGGGGGGAAATTCTTGTTTGGAGAAATATCAGACAATAAACAATCTCTACAAAGTGGACAAGTAGAGTGTGAAAGTAACCATGTATCTATACACTCCATATGAAAAGCATGACTACATTTAGGCAACAATCTAAGATTATCATCACCCTCAAATTCACACAAACAAACAGCACAATCAAGTGGATTTTTAACCCCAAGAATGGCTTTATATTTAAAGATTGGCAAAGTATCTATAAAAGATTGATCAACTCCAGAATCATGTAGAGTAAAGAGTTGCTGCAGTTGACCTTGAAGAACAGTAGTATCATCTAAATCATCAAAGTCTCTATTTTGTGGCCTAAAGATGAATCTTACAAGAAGATGAAGCAAACCAGATACAAAAAATATTATAGCTAATATAATGATAATTAATAAAATACTTGGACTAACCTTGTTGTTCAAACTGAAACCATTATCTCTATTTTCAAGATTTGATAATGGAGGTAGTAGTGGTGGAGAAAAAACATATGTTGGTGGTTGCATGATAGAGACAAAAAAAGATTCAAACTTTACACTTGAATCATGTCAATACAACCACCCCTTTTACCAGAATGACTAAATCTCTGACCTAAATGCAAAAAAAAAAATGTAGATTCAAGTTTCTTGAAAAAAGAAAACTTGGCTTAAAGACAATAATGGAGAGATACAAAGAGATGGAGCATAGAAAGATTAATGGGGTGGTTAAACAAAATTGATGTAATAGAGTGAGCATTAATGCTACGATGTTATTGAATTCTGCAAGTACTGAAATTTTTTTAAGGCCACGGTAAATATGAAGAAATTTCAAGAATTGGAGATCCAGCACAGAAGAGCTGGTAACTTTGTTGACTTGATGCAACAGATGTCATCAACCCCCATGTACATTAATTACCTACTTAAATAATTACTAATTTATTTAATTAATTAATATTTATGGGAAAGTGGACCTTAAAATTTATTCTAATTCAGATTCTTCTATTCTTCTCCAGTTAAGTTGTGGACTTTTGTATCCAGACAAATACTAGAAGGTGAAAATTACAAAAAAAAAAAATGTAGAACCAAAAGTCATAGCATAGGTAGATGTTTGAAGGAAAGAACATACAGATAAAACAGAGTAGGGCATAGGATGAGGTGTAGTTTTGGAGTTAAAAGTGGAAACTTGTCTACTAGAATCTCTGCAAGACAACAGTTTTGTTAAATTTGTTGAACTTGAGCTCCATTCCTCTGTTAACTTGTTTCAACTTCAAGTCTTCTGCAACATTGTCCTCTGACTAGGGACCAGTTGGTTTCAACTTATATTCGTAACATATGTAGTGATATCAATTTTGTTAGCTAATGATCAATTATTAGACACTGACCACTTTTTGTTAAATACATATTTAGTTTAAATGATGTAATTTATATTTAACTTAAAAATATAAGTAGTTTAATACTCGGAAGTGGACTAATATAGGTAAGCTCTGTCTGTTACTCGTGATAAGTAACTTGCGAAATTGAAAAAATAAATACATTTTTCAACTTATTAGATAAACCAAACTCATCCGCCCATTCTAGATGTTCATCGCGTTTACTATGGGAATTTCTCAGGTCAGTAAAGCGAGAACATTCTTACTTCAAATCAAGTCAATACTGAACTGTGTCAACTTTTTTCCTCGGAGTAAAACAAAGCCTTTAGGAAAACAAACATAATCTGTTTTACCCGTCGTCCTTGAGGGAAAATATTATTCACTACACATGCCAATGCTCTAAAAAGCCGTTGTGATAGTGACACTATGTACTTGTGGACTTTGCAGATTAAAATGGTGCCACCACCTCATGTGTACCCATAGCATGTGGAACACTCCATCACTCTACCGTATACAGCCTACATTACATTTCAACAACTATTTTTCGTCATGCCAATTTTTGTGCGTGTATATAGAACATAAACTGTCGTAGAAATCGGTAAATTCGGACGAATATTTAAGAGCGGACTGGACGAATTAAATTTAATCAAATACTCGAAAGGATCTTCAAAATTTGAGTACGAATATTTCGTTGATCTCGAATGAGTATTTGAATTCCAGAAATATAATCGTTACAAGTTACAACTGATACCAATCCTAAATATGGGAGTTTGTCGCGTTTCCATGTTATGATGTCTAAAAGAAGCATCACAACTAGGTAAATATGATACTACTAGAAAAGCTACTAAATACGATTCATTGTAGGAACTTGGAATGTTATTTACAGTTCGATATTTACACATATTTATTGTATTATATAATATACATGTAAATTAAAGTAAACATTGGAACTAAAAAACTAAAAGTTAATATTGAAAAGAACCCCAAATTAAATTACCAAGTGAAAATTAAAAAGAAGCCCAAATTTATATATAATTTTTTTCATTATAGTTGGGGTTTTAGATGTCTGTAACTGGGCAAGGGATGCATAATCTTCCAATAACTAAATTATAAAGGCAAACAAGTAGACAGTTGGTATCAGTGTAATAGGTAGAAGGAGAGAACCAAATAGTGCATGTTTCATCCATTGTTAGCGTAGCTACAAGCCTACAACTCAAGTGCGACATGAATGTCTGACTCAAGGCCATTTGGTACATGAAACACAAACACTGAAAGCCTGACTTTGAGATTTGTTTATTTGCATTTTGCAAGCAGAGACACATATGGAGTGAGCAAACCAAAAAATAAATGGACATATGAAGCTATATGTAAAGTAGATCACGAGTCTATAATCCAAGTGGTCATAGTGTTGATATATTGAGCTTGACAGATCGAATTGGTAATATATCTGAAAGTGCCGGAAATCCCTCCGATTTGTCTAGAGTTAAAATTTATCCAGGGAGATAATTAACTTGTGGTATTTTGAGACTGTGAATTTGCTAGTAGCATGTCTATGAGATTTTGGTAGAGATCAGACATTACTGGTTGACTGATCTCCTTAAAATTGTAAAATACAGAATATTGGTTATAGTTTAAATTTAATATAATTCCTATATTAAGCATCTTATATATAATATAATTTTCATATAATTTAGTCGTAACAAATAAAATATTTACATAACTAAATTTCTTTGCCACTTAAATTCTTTAATTTATTTAAAATTATAGTCTCCGTCACTCGGCCAACTGAATGTATTTGACTATGTATTTCACTTGAATGTATTTGACTAGAGTGTTATAATCAGTGTTCTAAAAATCACTGAGTCAACCCCAACCGAGTACTCGTATAATCTCTGAGTACTCATTTATAGGATATAATCCGATCAAAGTTGTACCGATTCGGGTCAAAACCCGATTTTTATATAACTCGATCGATATTCGGTCAAACTCCGAGTACTCTGAGTCAGATCCGATTTTGAATTATTCAATTTTTTATTATTACTTTAAGTGATGTCGCAAAATACATGTATATAATCATCATAACTTGTTTTTAGTTGTATTAAAAAAATTATAAAATAAGGGTTATTAATAAATTAAACATTACTGTTGGAAAAATCTATATATATGAAGCTGTGGAGAATGCATTTATCACAATCTATGTGAGAAAGATCCCTGTAGAAACTGCTAAAAATCTAATGAATCTTGCAATCGATTCAAGCATTGGAGATCTTGCAGCTTTAGAGTTCATTGTTGCTGCTCTGGTGTCAAAAGGGGATATTAGTAGTAGCATGATATCATCTTTATGGGATTTCTTTTGTTTTAACATCAGTGGAACCACAGGAGAACAAAGTCGTGGCGCCTTATCTGTCCTTTGCATGGCTGCAAAATCATCTCCTGGGGTTCTCGCTTCACACCTACAGGATATTGTTGATATTTGTTTTGGCCGATGGGCAAAATCAGACCCTTTGCTTGCTAGAACAGCTTGTGTTGCACTTCAAAGGTTGTCTGGAGAAGATCAGAAAAAACTGTTGTCTAAGAGTGGCAGCCGGTTATTTGGTATTTTAGAAAGCCTAATCACTGGGTCTGGGCGCCCAGTAAACATATGGTATGCTGCTGCTGCTGATAAAGCCATTACTACAATATATACAATCCATCCAACTCCTGAGGCCTTTGCAACCGATCTCGAATGTCACCCCCACTGAATATACTAATGTCCTTGCCAAACTCCAAGTAACGAAACTTAGCAGGTTTTTATATATCGTCAGCCACATTGCCATGAGTCAGTTAGTCTATATTGAATCTTGTGTTCGAAAGATTCAAAAAGAGAAAGCAAGAAAAGAAAGATAAGTTGCTGACGGGAAAAGTGTTGAATGTAATGGCATGACAAGGAAAATGGGATCAATGCAGAGCTAGGTCTTGCTTGCACTGATGACACGGTACTTGATACCTTATATATTATATATATAGTATTTGTTTGATTGATGATACAAATTAAGATTAATGTAAAAGAGTAGAACATGTAAAAGAGACAAATAATATGATTTTTTTTAGAAAAAAGACGAGTAAAACAAGATGGAGCGGATAATTATTATATATATAGTATGCGTTTGATTGATAATACAAAATTGAAATTAATGTAAAAGTGGAGAGCATGAATTAATTTTTTTTATAGGAAATCTAAATTATTAAAGAGGGAACAGGTAAACAACTTTCCTATATTATTATGTGGTATTTGAAATTTTTATGAAATTCTCATTTTCTTTAATAGTGTTAACTAAATAATTTTTATTTTTATTTCAAATATTTGAACTTTTTAGATGTTCGAAAATAATCAAATAAGCATATAGATATACATTTCTAAAGAAGTGTAAATACAATGATTTGAAATCCAATAAGAATAGTGGAGTAGAATTTTATCTAATTTGTAGTGTCGACATTCTCGTATTTTCCATTTGCTTTAATTTACTATTGTATCTGAATAAAAAATTAAGAAAGGAATTAGTAGTGCTGTCAATGTTGCAAGAACGTACAGAAAGTGGGGTTATAATAAGGATTGATACCTACTAATTTAATTTTGCATTTGGTGTGATCATCTTCATCACTACTGTATTATTGTAGTATTAATCGCGAGGTCTTCTCTCTCCCTCTCATTATCACATGACATCTTCATAATTATTGTGTATATTATAGAGTAATTAGAAAGATAACACGCAATCAATGTAATATATTATGGTTGAAAGCATTAAATTCGGGAATTGATCAAATTTTTATTAATTATTTTGTTTTCTTCTTATTGTGTATCGATTGTCTTGTTTGAGCCTTAAAATATTGTGTCGTTGGCTTGGCCTAAAAATATTTTCTGAAATCTTGTCACTTTATATATTAGTGTTATTCATGTTATTAAAAGTAAAGCATATCCCTTACTTGATGATAATCCGCCGCTTGGCCCAGATAATTAGAGGTTTAAAATCTTTTGATTAAAATTAAGCACTAAGATTATAAAATATTGAGTTGTACTTTATACATACTTTTTTTCACTATTAAAATTATTGGTTTCATGATTCAAAGTTAAAGTTGGCAAATTATATATTCATGCCTTAACTATACAAATATGGACTGTAAAGCAATTAATTATATCAACTATTTTTAGCAAGAATATGCATTTGTAGGCGAATTAATCCTTTAATCATGGAGAAGATGCATATAATGGATTTGGGATTTGTATATGATTGAACTTAAAGATTCTATTTTTTAATAATTTTGTTATTTGTAGGCGAATCAATCCTTTAATTATGGAGAATATGCGAATTAATCTAGGAGATGCCCACCCAAATCTTTTTCATGTATTGTTGAATGATTTGAATTTTAATGAAAATTTTATTTTATGACAAAAAAAGGCTCTTTTGCCTCATATTATTGTTATTTTAAAATGTTTGTTAACATCCTCTAATTATAATGAATTAAATATTAAATATATCAAATTTTTATGAATATAATATTATTTAAATATAAATATAAAAATTAAATATATTTATAATATTACTAACAATATTAAATAATATATTTATATAGCTAGCTTCCGTGGACGTTATGTATTAATATCTTCCATGTTAAGAATTTGACGAGGCGAGCCAAAACAAGACCATTGTCTATTTTATCGTATTAAGAATTAAGAATGATAAATAAATAAAAGTAATTAAGATCAAGTCAGTTACAAAAATTAATGATAATTTTGTATTAATAAAAACAAAAAAATTACCACCCAGAAAATACAGACAAACATCATTTAAAACAAGTTTAATTTTCCGGTGGTATGGTAAACTGTTAAAATATGTTATGTGCATACATACAGGTAAAAAGTAATATATGTTAAAATATCATGTTATATTATAGTATTACAAAATCAATCATTAAAAAGCTCAGCTATTTGAGCAACGCAGGCTTGTTATTTATCAGAATTCGAGTCACCGTAATAGTCGCTGTCCGAACCCTTAAACAACACCCACTGTTTGTGTTTGTTTATTAGTACTTGTATTGTATGTATATAATACATACATACATGTTTGTTTTTGTTTATTTATATGCTTAAATCTATTTATATACATACATTTTTTTATATCTGTACCGACATTCTAGCATTCAATTCCCAGCTATTGTTTTTGTTTCTTTTTAATTTCTTTGTTTTGTTTTTCTCATTGTTTGATCTTTGATCAAATCACCAACAATTAAGTGTTCTTGATTGTGGGGTTGTATAGAGGACCCTTTTGTGCCAGCATGTGATCTGTGTTTTTTTTCCTTTTTTTAGTTTCATTGTTTCCCGGGGAATTTTGGTTTTTTCTGTTTATTAGGGTGGATTGAGAAGAGGGTCTTGAAGGTTTTGAATTTTCCGGGAAAATTGGAAGTGGGGTTGGTGAAATTTGACTTTTTGAGAGAGAATCAAGAAAGGTTTTGCTGGAAATCTATGATTTTTTTGGGGAATAAATTGGCGAGGTGTTGAATTTGATATATGGTCAAAGGGTTTCTTGAATTTTGTATCTATCATATGCTCTGGAAGCAATAGTGTCAAGAATTTAAGGTTGATGTTTGTGTGAGAAGTGGTTTGTGATCAGATTGGTTAATAAAAGAAGTAACTTTATTGGGACCTGTTTATGCAATTTCTTTGTATGATTTTTGGATGATCAGGATGAAAAAGAAATGGGTCATTCTTTTTGTCAGATTGTAAATATCACGGATTTTTTATAGATAGGAAAGGTTAGCACTTTAGATTTGGTGTATAAGTTTATCTAAACTTACAATCTTGGCTGGAATTATTAGAGAATCATGAAATTTTTGAGTCTTGTTAGTAATTCCTTTGGTTGTTCTGCATCCGGGGAACGCTTGGTTTCTGCCGCGAGAGATGGAGATCTTCAGGAAGCTAAAGCTCTATTGGAATATAATCCCCGGCTTGCTAGGTATTCAACTTTTGGTGTCCGGAATTCCCCTCTTCATTATTCTGCTGCTCAGGGCCACCATGAGGTATATATCATGTCTATATTAGCTTAATCTTGCATTTAAATTAGTTTCTGTTTGGTACTCATATGTTATAATAGTATTATGTATGAAAGACAAATACCTATGTACTTTTAACTTTGTTTCATATTTGTAGATAGTTTCCCTGCTGCTCGAGTCTGGAGTTGATATCAATCTCCGGAATTACCGCGGGCAGGTAAATTGTACTTGGTTTTGTTCATTGAAAGATCGCCAAGTTGCTCTGTTTAAATTTTCAGTCAATTTCATGCATTGATTTAAGTCATATACCTTGACCATCGTAATTTGAGCTTTTCTAGTTTGAGTTTGATGTAAGATGTTTTCACTGAGAGGTAAATTAATGGGTACATGTTTGTGGAACAGACTGCATTGATGCAAGCTTGTCAATACGGCCACTGGGAAGTTGTTCTCACACTGGTCCTTTTCAAAGCTAATGTATGACTCTGTTAACTACAATTAGTTTACTTATGTATTCAGTTGCAATATCCTTTATAAGATCATTATGAACTTAGAAATATATATTTCAGATGCACAGAGCTGATTATCTTAATGGAGGTACTGCACTGCATTTGGCTGCTCTTAATGGACATTCTCGATGCATTCGGATCCTGCTAGCCGACTACATTCCCAGTGTTCCAAATTTTTGCAATATCCTAAACAGAAGATCTAGAACTGAAGAATCTATCTTAGAGTTTGATAGGAGGTACCCAACACCACAGTCCACCTTTGGTATTACCAATGTATTCCATTTACGTCTAATCTATGTTCTTGGCTCTATTGCATCAGCTCACTCTATCAGGTAATTAATAGTGCCTCCGATGGAGGCATCACTGCCCTTCATATGGCTGCACTAAATGGGCATGTTGATAGCGTGCATTTACTCATTGAACTTGGGGCTTCTGTATCTGAGGTCACTGTTGAAGATGGGACCACAATTGATCTAATAGGTAACTTCTAATGTGTGAACTTTACCTCAATGTGTGCTATTCTCGTGTTGGTTCCCCGTGCACTCCCCAGTCCCCATGATACATTATTATTACCATCATATTTCCTGTTTCCCTTTGTTCACCTTTCTTGGTTCTTTCAATCTTCTTTAAAAGGTGATGCATCGCTTTTGTTGTATAAGTAATTGAATTGTTTGCGAGATATCTACGTCTGTGAGAGATCTGAAATTTGCTAAATCATTCTCTTAGTAAAATAGATTTTGTAGAGTCTATAGGTCGTAATATCATTGTGCACCTTCGATTAGGCTAAGTAGACTATGGTATTGACAGATGTACTTTTGTCTCTGGTGTGTAGTGTCTGTCTTTGCAGGCAATATATGTGACTGCTTCATGTTAATACTTCATAGGGACATAGTCACAGAATAAATTTTAGTACTATCTTAAAACATTTTAAAATGTATAATTATCAGTGTTATTCAAGGCGGAAGGCGCACTGAAGCGCAAAGGCAAGGCGCGCTCCTCATGGAAGCAAGCCACAAGAGTTAGAATAAACTATAGTAATTTTATATTCATATAAATAAAAATGTAAACTCAGCACAGAATTAAAAAAAATTAGTTGAGACAGCTGTTGGGGTGGGGGGGGAGGGCTTTTTCTCGTGATTAGTTCTCATTTTTTGACTGCTTCTAATAGGTAGATTCTGGACCTAGTTATTCCTTTCTATGAATTCAAGTTTTTGGTAAGAAGAGCTAGCCAACCTGTATTATTATATAGTTGGTTGAGAGGATGGTCTTGGCTATGAGTAATCCGACAAGCAGGATGGTGATTGCCTGTGGGTTGGATTGCTGATTTTCTGTGAGGAAGTAGTTTTCCAATATCATATCCTACATTGAAGCACATCTGTTTCTGTAAAACTTAACTCTAGCACATAAGTATGCATTACATTAATGTCTTGGATTAAGCAGTTGAATAATAAATTTATATATACTCAGATTTGAGTGTGTTGATGCATTTACCAAGTGACCGACATGTTTATGTTCCGGTGATACAATTAAAGGCCTTCTAAAAAGCATATAAATCTATTATACTCTAATGTAGTTACTAAATGATAAAAGTTAGAGATTATACATCACATCAAAGAATACATTACAATGGTTACAACTGTACTGTTATTGCAGGAATGATTCAGAAGGCAGTGAAGTGCTGCCTAAAATTTTATAAGAACAATAGCCAAAATGTGAAAAGAACAGAGGAGTATGCATAATTCTTTTGTTAAAGTATTTGAATTTTTTTGGCCTGCAGGTGCAGGAAGCACACCTCTTCACTATGCTGCATGTGGCGGAAATGCACAGTGTTGCCAAGTATGTTTTTTTAGTTATTGTTATAATTCTTTTATCCACTATTGTTGGACAATTCTGATCCTCTGCATCATTATAGATATTAATTGCAAAGGGAGCCAGTCTGACAGCAGTAAATGCTAATGGGTATGCATTCTATCTATACTCACTGTACTTGCTTTCTTTATTGAGTTACAAATTTTCAAATACAGTTCTGTAGCAGTGTTGCAAAAATCGGAAATCGGACTTAATCAGTTGAGGTACCGATTGGGGATTAATTGGATAATCAGGGATTATTCAGAAGGATTAATTGGATCGATAATCAGATGTATTTTAATCTTATTATAATGATTAATTTATTAGTCGTATTTTATATAAGTTAATTAGTAATTAATATATATTTATCACATCATAAATTTAATATTTATTTATATTTAATGAAATTGTTATTATATATATAGTTTATTATTAAATATACCGCTCAAGATTAATTCACAGTGATTAATTGGATTTTAAAAATCAAATCGACAAAGTACCTTGGGGGATTAATCAGTTGAACCGGGGATTTTTAGAACCATGTCTGTAGACAACTGTATTCATCCTCAAAGTGTTTGTTAGATCATCTAAAAGTAACTAACTGCAACTTTTAATCCTCAATCCCTTCATCATTTTTTTAATATGTTTAATATGCATTTGTTCTTCTTGGGACTCGAATCATTTGCAAGCAGTTGTTAGGATGACAGGTAGATGACATGCTCTTCATCAGTTTTTACTGTGAATTAAGTTGTTTGTAAATTTGTTAGATAAAGAAATTGCTCTGTTAAATTATTCGGGATTCTTGATTTATTTACAAAGAACTTCTACCGGTAGTTCCACTACTTGTGTTTATAAAAACATAATGTAGTAACTACTAAGCTGCATAAATTATAAAATGCCTTCTCCCCAATTCCTATTAAAAAAATTATATAATAGTTACCAGATGAGCTTTGACAATAGTTTCTGCTCAACCTATTGAATGATTTGATAGTAACTATTCTTAAATTGCATATGACGCTTTTCTGCAATTTTAAGCTTTGGCAAAGTATGATCTTCGATTTCGCTATGGGAGGTCGACAGTAGTAGTTTGTTTCCCAATGTAGTATCGAGAAGCAAAATAATGTTCCATATAACTTAGTTTGAAATTTAGTTCATCTGGTGTCTATTATATTGAAGAGGAAAGAATGACCATTTTTTAGCATAGTCTATCATGCTAAGTAACTAAATGCATATGCAGATCTCATTTTAATGGATAATCCATTGGTACTTCTTTTCTATTTGTCCTGAAATTACCTTCTATAAGCTACCCGTGTCATGAATGTCGTGGTAATGTTACATAGCTGCATCTTCTGTTTCAACTGTTTATCTTTTATTTTATGTAATTTAATGAATAAACTGAAACTTATAATAGTTTTTTATGGCGAAAGATGGACTCCGTTGGCAGTTGCTCATTCATGGCATAGAGATGGTCTTGAGGAAATTCTTACCCCGAGGGCTCAGGGACAAACTCTTGCTCTTCCACCTTCTCCATACTTGTGTCTTCCCTTCATGAGCATTGTCAAAATTGCAAGGTAAACAGTTGTTCAAGTTATTCACTACATTGGCAATCCCATGTAGTTTCCTTTTTCCAATGTAGTATCTAGTAGTATATGGGTGTGTTAAGCATGTAAGTATGTCATGTTTTATACGCACCTTGAATTATATATTTCAGAATCAAGAGATTGAGAGATTATATATGTCGATGTAGAGAGTCCAAGCATACACCCACCCACACACACATACACACACTATATCAGTGCTTTAGGGATGTTGGAAAATAGAGGACAATAAATGATCAATACATTGTTATGCTGTGTTGTTAAGGATACTTCATTATTTGTCAATTAACTGTGCGTTATCTAAAAATATATATGTAGATGAGATGACAGCTACACTAAATCATTTAAAGGAATTTCATTAAAGACATTTAGAATCTAAAGCAACCATGGACATGCAATTTTATTATTTTTTGACATGCAATAAAGATTATCATCCCCTTGTTTGACTGCGAATGAACTTCATTACTTTTTTTGAAAAGACAAAAGGGATCTACTATTATGTTTAAAAATATTCCTGTTTCGGTCATGTGTAGGGAATGTGGATGGAGGAGCAATGATTCTCTTAACACATGCATGGACCCGTGTGTTGTTTGTTTGGAGAGGAAGTGCACAGTAGCCGCAGAAGGTACAGATCTTCTTAAACCTTGTTTCTATAAATTCTAAAATCTATAAAATCTGGTTCCCATTGCTGGTTGTGGTGAATTTAGTGTTAATTATTATATGAAGAAAAAATTGAAAATGTAAGCACCAGATATGATATAAGTAAATAACTATGCTTTGTGCCATTTGAATAAGTTATGCACTTGTATTGTATATATATATTTGAATATAACATATTTAATAAATTAATTAAACTTGGACTAGTCTGCAAATATCCACTGTATAAAGTAGCTAGTACTAGCGTCAGTGTGTTTGGGTCATATGAGGATGACAGATGGATCGAGAAGATGTGCACAGTCGACGTAGCAAAATGATGGATATTGTTAAATAGCAGTTGGCTGTTAATGAGGGATTGATGGTGATGTTACGGATGTGTATTGCAGTGTTTGTCAAAAGGGGTGATATTCATTCTGTCAACGGTTTTATGTTGTGGAATTAATCTCGTGGTACTCGATAAGGATTTATAATTTTCTTGCACTTTGAAACTTAGTGTAAGCTCTGAATAACTGCCATATCTTCACGGAAGAGAAAAAAATAGATGTCAGGCTGCCAAGAGTGAGAGTAAGATTGTATCTTGTTTAAGGCTCTTTATGCATCATATCAACTTTTATGCTCGTCTCCAGTTCTTGCCTATGCCAGCAGGCCCAGCACCCAATGTTTTAGGTATCAACACTACATGGTCGTGTTTTGCTTCCATAGCCTCTATATTTAAAAGAAATCACGAGATGACAGTTATTCATCCAACTATGATATTAGATCCTCGTGGTGATTGCCTGTCGGCTTTCTTAAAAATGGTTTTCGCTGTCCTTTATCAGAGGTTGGACAAATAGTTTGTAATGAGCATCTTGCCTCAAGTCCTCAACTCCAAAACTATCCACTCTACGACATTATGGAAAGTCCATCATAAATATGATTATACGATGATCACCTTCTGTAAAGATGGTACATATTACCCTCCTTTCCCATCCCATCTGCAGTATTACGACATTCTCAAGTATTATGCATATGTCAACCGTAAGGAAACACACGATTACGTGAGTGCTGCAACCTCTAACTTTATGTGTGTATCTGAACTCTTAAGATGTACGGCCTAGGATTGCATGGTTGTTGCAATGGATCATAATGGATGTGTTTGCCGGATTCTTCTATCCAGAACAGGATCCAAATTTTGAGATCCCTGAAAATTTGTAGCAGTGAGAAAAAATTATTTCATTAATGTGAGTACAACATTTTCCAGAAAATTTTTCCTTACAATGGAACCCAAAGAGATGCCTTTAGGCTCTACCTTGTAGTTGAATCTTGTTTTATCCTGAATTGTCGATGGAATTAAAAATGGTGCATAGCTTCCTAATTAAATGGAAAGAGCGCCTTATTTATATGCTTTACTGTCATAAAATCGTTAGTGAGGCAAAACTTTCATTATATGTTGTAAAATCGTTAACATATGACTATGCTGGTGACTCTTATCTTTATTTAACAAAAGCTATAGTTGTTATTTGACTATTTGAGGCTTTATGCTTTCTTTTGTTACTTTCTTCTGAAGGAGCTTGCTTTAGTTCCTACTTGCTTTGCAAATTAATTCTCAGCTTTATCTCTTGTGCGATTACTTTGAAATTTATCTGTAATTTTGTGTGCATGCTTGGATCCTGGTTGAATTCATCGTTATTTTTAGTCTCATTAATAAAATGATGCAAGGCTTAATCATGATGTAGGTTGCTACCATGAATTTTGCACTCGCTGTGCTTTATATCTTTGTTCGACAAACTGCACCACTATAGTAGCTCATGGTCCCCCGGGGTCAATTGCTTGCCCTCTATGTCGCCACGGCATAGTGACTTTTGTCAAGCTTGAGGCCACATCGCCAATAGTGAAGGACATTGCTAGGACAAGTCTATCACTATCATTTTGCACATGTACTGCCCTTGGTTCAGACACACTAGAAACTCCATTTTGCAAGCCTGATGTGCATTCTGCTCGATTTTCCCCCACTGGATCGTCTCTCCGCTCTGTGAGCTGCCATAAGTTGTCATCGCTGAAACTAAACTCTAGCCTGTGCATGGGGGCTTCAGATTCCAAGTGTTTGAAATCTAGTTACAGACGCTCAACGTCTATTAATAGTGAGCGAGCAAAATCGTGGTTATGCTCTCTTAACCAATGCGTAGCAACAGGCATCAATTATTGAGCTCCATTGTTTTTTAGATCATTTTGTATACATGTGCTTTTTTGTATCTGCTTTTCTTTTATCCTAATCATTTTTGTGATTTTGTAATCCAATGATTCTAGTTAGTGTGGTTGGGTTTTGATGATTCCCAAATGAAAAAGATAAAGAGTGTTTTATCTCTTGCTTTGATAATGTGAAGCTTGTACAAGCAACTGTACATTATTATTGGATGCATATCATACCTTTGCGGCTTTGCCACTGATTCTCCGGAGCATGTGCCCCTGTAGGCTGTAGTTTCTTTCATATTTTTGAATGAATGTGTGTGTGTTACATTTGGCTTTTTTTATTTATTTATAATAGTGAAACAATGACTACTAATTAAGAATAAACTCTCGATTTTTAAAGACTTTCAACCGACTTTAGAATTATGCAATGTTTACTAATATCGATATTTTTTTATATATAATTTTCTGTGGTAAAATTTTAAATAGTCTCATATTTATTTTATGCCTTTATTACTATAGCCTGAGACTCGTCATTAATCATTTATTTCATGAACAGCACCTTGCATGCCATTTTTCCTACCTGTAAATGTAATAAGAAAAGCCAATGTCCAAAACAAATATATTGGGGGAAATTAGAAGTAGGAAACTACATTTCATTATATTTTCGATTGATATATAACTTCACAGCAACGCTATACACAATATACATGGGAAACTAAAGTTGAAGACTAATTCTTTTACACGCTGCTCAAAGTCTCATCTAATACAACCATAATTTACATATGAAGTTACAAATTTCTGCACTTTACCAAGAGCACTAGAGAAAAAGGAAGGAAACATTGTAAACTTTTCAAGGTTTTACAATGTAAGCTCAGGAGGAATAATCAAGAATAGAAAATGGTGGAAGAGAGGAGAGGGAGAAT
Organism: Oenanthe sinensis; assembly: GCA_028671895.1. Lineage (NCBI taxonomy): Eukaryota > Viridiplantae > Streptophyta > Magnoliopsida > Apiales > Apiaceae > Oenanthe > Oenanthe sinensis. The sequence continues at coordinate 51,242,274 of CM053804.1, forward strand.
GTTCTTAAGAAAATAAGAAAAATATTTAAAATGATAAAAAAGTCTTGCAAGGTCAAGAAAAATAGATGAAGAGAAAAAAATCCTACTACAAACGAACAAAATAGCAAAATAGAAAAATTATTTAAAAATAGAAAAACTAAGCACAACAATGACCAAAAAAAAGACGAAGAAGTAGCCAGGACAACAGAAAAGAGGAGAGACAAGTGAAAATGTTAGAAAAGCTCAGTTAAGATAGTGCCACGAAAATATCAACAATCACCACATGGAAGAGACAACTCCAATAATCTCCAAGTCTCGTGGATATGCAAGGATGAAGTGTCTTCTTGTAAGCATTTTTGTAGGAATGATAGGAAGGCACTGTGAGGCATACCATTATGCTTGAAAATTTGAGGGGATTGCATGCACATCATTGTGCTAGAATAAAAATCCATGTATATAAGTGTTTTTTTCTTTCGAAGAGATGGATAGATGGGTTTAAATACTAGGGGAAACGAGAACATATTTATTAGACAAGTGGAGAGAGAGAAGAGAGAAGATGTGTGATTAATGTGACAGAACAAACCACCAATCAATCCATCACTGCTGCTGCAAACACAACTGTCGCTTCTGCCACACATTTTTTACCTACTTGGTTACGCTAAATACCAAATAAGAAGAAGAAGAACATGTACTTTCTTTCTCATTTCTTTCACATACAGAAGCTGTGTCCTGTCCTGTGTGTAATATAAATGTTTGTACGTACTTGTCTTTTGATATACTCCTACCTTCTAACTTGTAGAACGCACCTAGAGGTAGATGACTCATAATGATGAATCGGTATAAGCATATTTGTGAATTGTGACTATTTGAACCAAATCTTTTGGGGACTTTAGGGTTGAGAAAACACCCCACACATGATACAGTTTTGGAGGGAAAGGTAATTTAAAACAATAAATTTAGCTTAATTTATTAGGTAGCTTTATTCAAAACAAGATAGTAATTTTATATTGGTCCGGATTTCATTCATTCATTTTAATTTTTTACATACGAGATATTTTTTTGAATTCTGGATCAAATCATTTATCCACGATTCTTACCTTGTTTCTATAACTTTTTCTTATTCGTAAAAAATTATTATGAATAAATAATTAGCAACAATGGTTTATCAGGAATCGACTTTTATTTTAAAAACATGTATATACGAGCACAATATTACAGAGATATTAAAAACAGGTTTACTTATGTGTTATAGAGACCTAGAGTAGTATAATTTACAATATTTTGTAATGGTTATAGTCCTCTAATTAGTATTTGATTTGATTTAACAGTACTATAGTAAATTAATATAAATGAATTTTAGAATGGTTAAAGCAATTAACCAATAAGTATAAGCACAGCCAACATGTTGTTATATTCTTTCCCAATAGATTGGCAGGAATTTAATATACATAATCAGGGTAAACCTTTTGATTCAGATGGGACAAGACATGTCACGTAGTTACTGCTACTCTTGTTTCTTTTGAAGCTGCAGCTGATGCTACTAGGCTCCTGCACTACTCCTGCAGCTTAGGATTTGGGACGGATCAGGGGAAGATGGTACAATTATATTTTAGTTATGTATATTCCTATATTATATTATCAGCAGCCGCTTGCGTCTGTATTATGTTGCGTACCAGAGGTCCAGAACCTCTGAGTCCAATATTAATATTAAAATAATAATCATAATAATTGTTATATTTTAAAATTAAAAAATACAATTTCTGCTCTAAAATTTGATTCCATAATAATAGAATAAATTTATTTTAAATAAACTGGGAAATTCTATTATTACTTAAATTGTTCGGGGTATATATTAGAAGAAGGGTCCTAACACCAACTCCAATGCAGGCCTCAGCATTGAACATTGTGAGATGGATCCAGTTTTTACTAATTGCATTGGAATGAATAAGTGGCTAGGCTGTAGCCCAAGTTGGCGGACTCAGTCAGCTCCTTGGTTTTGTTCCTTTTTTTGTGGGGCACACGTGTCCCTCCCAGTTTTAATTGGTACAAAAAAACAGCCCATGAATTTATAACGTTAACTGAAATTGTAACGTAAATAATAACGTTAAAATGAATGTTAAAATAATTTTTAAAATCTAACATTCTAATATTTTTTCACTATAAATGCTACTAAGTTCATCCATCAATTTTTTTTCATACTTCTTTCACTTCTAAAAATTAAGCTTGTATTTTTTTTCTTGCAAAAAAATGAATCCAAACAATTATTCATCTTGAAATTCATAAAATTCTCAATTCTCAAATACCAGAGAAAGAAACTCTTGCCCCTTATGAAAAGTATATTCAAAATAATTTTTGAATTCGTGACGAGTAGAAGCATCCCCAACTACAAACTGATTTAATCGAGCATATCTCGCAGTTTCATAATAATCGTAATTAATTTAATATGTAATGTTTTTAAGTTTATGTGTTTCATATTCTTGTAATTTTTTTACTATGTAATTCAATTTAATTATAAGTTTTTTAATGATGTATTTTATTTTAAAAATAATTGTTTACCATTTAATTTATATTATTAAAGTAAAATAAAATAAATATTTAAACTTTAATATTTATTAAATATAATACATAACTAAATAAATGGTACCTACCGAAATGGGGGACTTGGGCTTTGCATCGGAGGAAGTTGGACAAGTTTTGTACAAAACCAAGTTCTGCACACGTGGCTTCTAACAGGGACCAAAAAAATTGGACTCGGGCTTGTGCAATGCATATAGTCTAAGGATGACGTTAGGTAATTATCCAAGTATATAAGCTATTTCAATATAAAAATTGAGTGACAATTTTATAATAATAATGCACACCCCTTATATTTACAAAAATAGTTCTGATATAATATTATATTTTGTAAACGTTGGGTAATTACTTGAGGTTATTATTAGGGTCATCAAGCTCTCTCTCTCTATATATATATATATATTAGGGATCTAGGAAAAATTCCTTAGATAGAAAACTTATGAAACTCCATCTAGACCGTTAATTAAATATAATAATAATTAATTTGTATATATAACTCATAATGGCAAATTAGTAATATTTTAAAAAAACATGTACTAATGTGAATAAGAAACTATCTTTATGAATGTAATAATCACACATGTAATTGATTGTCCTGCATACTAACATTAATTTTTATAAATACCGTATATTATCGTTTAATATATCACTAATTCATATTATTAAGATTCTAGTAATTATTTTTCTGGATATTTCACTATTAATTTAAAATAATATTAAGATTCTATTCACTATTATACTAAATATTTTAATTAAGATTCCACTAAGTGTTCTACTAAATAGTCAAAAATCTTTTAATTTTTTTAAATTCTTCTAGATATTTCACTATTAATTTTAAAATAATATTAAGATTCTATTAAATATTTCATTAACTATTCTACTAAATATTTTATTAAATATTTTTAATTAAGATTCCACTAAATATTCAAGAATATTTTGAATATTTTAAAATAGTAATTATTTTTCTAGATATTTCACTATTAATTTAAAATAATATTAAATATTCTATTAACTATTCTGCTAAATATTTTTATTAAGATTCTACTAAGCGTTCTACTAAATAGTCAAAAAAATTTAAAAATTCTAAAATTCTTCTATATATTTTACAATTAATTTAAAACAATATTAAAATTCTATTGACTATTCTATTAACTATTCCACTAAATATTTTAATTAAGATTTCACTAAGTGTTCTACTAAATAGTCAAAAAACTTTTAAAGATTTTAAAATTCTTCTAGAGATTTCACTATTAATTTTAAAATAATATTAAGATTATATTAACTATTCCACTAACTATTCTACTAAATATTTTTAATTAAGATTCCACTAAATATTCTACCAAATATTCAAGAATCTTTTAAAAAATTTAAAATAGTCAAGAATCTTTTGAAATTTTATTAGAACACATAGTAAAATAATAAAAATATTATCATACATTATAATAAAATTTACATAAACTTTAACATCAAAATTTAAAATTAAATGAAAATTTTTAGTGGAATATACAATAAAATTTTAAATGTTATCTATAATCTTAAAACACTTTGTGGAATCTTTAAAAAGTTAAACAAAAAATTTAGTGGAATATACAGTACAATTTTAAAATATTATCAAGAATCTTAAAATAGTTTATGAGATTTTGAAATAAACTAAATGAAATATAAAATTTAAATGAAAATGAAAATTTTAGTTGAATATATAATTGAAGCATAGCCATTTAAAATATAATTAAAATTTTAAAAAATTTAATTATATTTTAAAATTTTAAAAAAATTTAATTATAAATTTAGTCTAATAAATATCATATATTAATATTAATCTCCAAATAGTTATTTAAAAATCATAGCCATTTATAAATATAATTAATTTTTTGTATTACATATTTAGTATAATATAAAATAAAATTTAAAAATAATTTATCTAAACATTTAATAGAATCTTGAATCTTATTTATAATATATAATAAAAGCCGCAGTGGATTACTATTATTTGTATATCAGAAACGGGAGTAAAATATATATTATGAAATATTGATGAATTTGAACGAGTATAATACATGGTAAAACACATTATAATGAACATAATATGTGTAAAATATATACGAAAATATATGCACATAAATAAATCACATATTTAATATAACTAATATTTACATAAGGAAGGTATTTGCATTTAATAAAGAATATTATGATTTTGTTGAAATTGGTAAGTATTATATTCAAATGCAAAATTTAGGAATAAATAACTACAAACAGTTTCAACTAGGAAATGAAAGTATTCGAATTTTTAAATTTTATGATCAATGCAAAATAATTTATGAAACAAAGAATATTAAGTTCACTATTTTATCCTCACACTTAAAATCAAGTTATTTTAGTAGAAAATTAACAACCGTTAGATGAAAAATAAATCAATGGATGAAAAGAGTACCTCAGTTTTCTACAAAATAAAAGTTTTCTATTGAGCAAACCCCTATATATATATATATAATAATAATAATTTAAACAGGTAACTAAGAACTCAATAGAGAATCACTAAATTTAAATACAAATCAATAAAATTTAAACATAAAAATAAATTTAATAATAGATCAGCTTCATAACTTCAATACAAGCATGCCAAACGAAAGAAAGAAAAATGAAATGAAGGGATGATACAGTATCTCTGTATGTATATATGTGTTTTCTCAAAATAGTCTTCTCGAAATACTCTTATGTCGATGTTGTCTTGTTTAAACGCCATCATCAATGCAATGATTTATACTTATTCGAGTTTTCGATTTATAATATGAAATAAATAATAATAAAATAAAAAAAGGAAGCAATAGCATATTATCAACATGAAATCGTAGGAGAACATTGAAGTGATGAAGTGTATTTGTATGTATGTATGAGAGAGATGAAGGTGAAAAAGATGGATTTAGATAGATGCAGGTAAATGATTGAGATGAGTTAATTTGATAACGAGGGTAAAACGGGTTTTTAGATGTTTAGATTTGGTGAGAATTTAAAGGTTCTCAGTTGAGCACCTGCATGTATATATCCTGAACAATTTAAGTAATTTAACACATTTTTTTTTTTTTTTGGAATTAACTAAATCCGCTATCAATACATCGAGGTATCCCACGAATAATCTACACATACGTACACTGCGTTCTTTTGCTACCAACCTGTGCTTGTTTACTCCTGCAGTCCTGTGATAATGCAATTTTATCTCGATGATCGTTTTTGCTAATAACTTTCTTCTTCTTGTCATTTTTATTAAACGGTGTTAAATTCTTAACTAAATATAAACTTGCTAATTGGGAAAAAATTAAAGAAAGATATGACGCAATTTGAATGAGAAAAAAAACTATTATTAGCACCTACTCCCTAGGCTCATCTAGTGGAGGGGGGTGGTTGAGACTTGAGCCCACTTTAGCAGAGCTTCGGTCTGGGCTACATCTAGTTGTAATTTTATAATATTAGAATCCAAGTTCAGTAATAATATTCGTCTATTTTATTTTTCATTTTTTTATAGTTGTTTTTCATTGGATGATTGCAAATTTAAAATACTGATGATGTATATTTTTAATTTTAAGGCTGAGTCTTGATTTCGACAAAACAAATTCGGATTCCAATTCAGTTGAATCATAAATTTAAAATTTGGAAAGTTCGAGTCAACTTTAAAACTCATATTGCATGCACTTAATATTTAAAAATAGTTTAAATTTGAGCGGTTCTACTCGAGTCCAATTCAATTAGATAATTAAAACTAATATACATTTCTAATAAATGTAAAATATAATCTATAAATAATAAAAACTAAATTTTGTCAGACTCGTGAATTCCACAAGTAAAGTATTTTAGAACTCGATCTTAACTTCATAAAATATTTAAAAATTTTGAACTTAAAATAGATTATTTTCAGATCAAATTAAATATTTTATAAATTAAATTCGAATTGTCGACCAATAACTTAACTCATTTCTCTCATTTTCTAGAAGCAATTTTACATAAGTCATTAATATATGATATTCTAAGTGATAAATTACTTATCCTCCTGAATTCGACTTCGACTAATTTCTTATTACAAATACTCATTTCATTTGTATCATTCGCAAGGTTATAATGAAAAAAACATAAGCCATTAAGACATATTTATTTAAGACGCTGCAACCACCTCCAACCAAACGAAGACTGTATCATTTAGCTATTGAATAGTGTAAGAAATAAGAAGAATAATAAACATATAACAAGTTAACAACCAACGTCGGCATAATTTTGTTAATTATATACAAGGTGATATCGAAGATGATAAGGCCGGGAGTTGGGCTAATAGAAAGAGTAAATATTAGGTACGTATGTATATTCACAGCACATGTGATGAGCACCCGAATGAGAGGGACTAGTTGATGAAGAAGGCCCGTATACAAACAGCTAAGTCTAGAACCTAGCCTACTTGTATCATTCACCATAAAACATGCATGTACCAATCAACAAACTATTATCAACCCACGAACGTGCGTCTCATTAATTCACAACCCTTTAATGAAAGCAACCTTTCTCTTTTAATTGCATACAATATCACAAATACTATATGAATAACTGTGTTATATCACCTCAATCTTTATCTAAGTTTGGGTGTCATTTGGATTCTTTCAAGTATTCTCTACGTTAGATGGTTTGAAAAAAGATTCATTGTGTCGATATACATTCATGCACCATTATTGTATATACAGTGCTCCGGATTAGGTTTGTCGATCTACTCACTATATCGCCCATTGATAATCTGCTTGTTTCTTGATATATAATCACAAATTATTGTATATATCTGTTGCGAAAATTATTCGTCTTCTCTCTGATAACAAAAAGTCGATGGTTAAAATATATAGACGTTACAACTTATAATTTTTTCCAAGACAGTTCGTCTACAAAGTAATTTGATAAAATTACTTGCATATATAAAATTAGCTTATAAATTGTAGTGACTAATTAGGACTATAGTGACTCTAATTACAGGTATTAATATATGTAGATATTATATGTACATTGAAGTGCTCCTGATGATATTTGTCATACTTTACTCTCCTAATTAAGACTAATTTGGAGTCTTCATCTAACCCCTTAAGATATTAATTTCCTCTAACACATTAAGATATTAATTGATTATATTGAACAAGGTAAAAATGGATTTTCGAGTTTTTTTCTAACCTCTTAAAGTTTTTCGAGTTAAATTAGTTAGTTACTCAACAATTAATAAACTAGATCTGTAAACATATATTACTGTCTCCTTCCAGGCTTCTATAGGTAGAGAGTTTGGTTTCACTCGTATTAGCAATTTAGTTAAATTCTTATAAATAACCCTATTTTAGGTCTCCTTTTCAAATGAATTGATTGATTGATTGGCCAGCTTCGTACTACATTCCCCGACTAATTTTTAACATATATGTACATTATGAGTATTTCTTTTCGATCTTCTCTTGTGAAAGTAGTAGCATGCAGTTGTTGATTTTTGCCTATATAATAAACATGCATCCACTTCACTTCTTTCACAAAAACATAGAACATAATTAACTACTTGTTCCTACATACCCCCCCCCCCCCCCCACCCCACCCTCTAAGATATTTAACTTCTCCTAGCTAGCTAGGGAGAGAGCGAGAGAGCGAGAGAGCGAGAGAGAGAGAGAGATGCGGAGAAGAGGAGTGAAGCTCGCAAGGAGGAGAATGATGCGTTATTCTTCAAAGAGCAGAAACAATATGAGGATGCTGAGAAAGCTACAGAGAATAATAATGCCGGGCAGCCAAACCACAGACACGGAGTTTTTGTTTCAGCAGACTGCTGCTTATATCAATCTTCTTCAATCTCATGTCAGCTCTCTCAAGAAGATTATACATCATGTGCAGCACAAAAAGCTCAACTAGAAGTATTTTATATCATATATAAACTTATGATATATTAAGTCATTCGGTACAAAATTTCAAATATAGATATGTTAATTAGCCGTGGTTTTTTTTTTTTTATATTAATGTTGCAGCCTGCAGACATGATCATCATCATATGTATATAAATTCGGAATAAATTAAATGCCTAATATTGCATTTCAATGTTTTCATTTCAACGACAAAATAGTTGTCACGTTTGAAAGTTTTACCGTAGAGTATATATGTTAATTTCATTCTGTTATACATTTTTTTAATAAGTAAGCTAGCTTAATTATACTCTTATGAATCAGAATCTTGGACTATATTATAATTTGTCATTAAGTAATTAATCTTTTATTACATTAATATATTTGTTAGGTATAAATTTCTTTGAATTTATATATTTATATATATATAAATATGTAGGCTAGCTTATATTATATGTTGGGATTACGTAAATTAATTTTAACTAGAGCCCCGGTATACATATACATTATATGCTTGGATCTATCATCTATGCATCATACATTCATTTACATTCAAATGAAGAATGTATGAGTTTGTGATTTATTTAAATACCTGCCAAGGGCTGGGGTACAGGCGTACATGTAACACCCCAGTCCCACATCGAGTAGATTGGGATAATTTGTTCAGTATATAAGTAAAAAGTAATACTACTAAGTGCACCAACAAATCATGATCTTTTGGGGGCCTGTGGTGGGCTTGTGGATTACCCAAGTTGTTGTATTTGGGCCAGTTTACTTTGGCTTATTTCAGATTCAAAAGTTGGGACTTGACCCGATTTTCGAAAAAGACTCGGGATTTGACCCGGGTTGTCACATATGGTATCAGAGCCAACTCTCGAAAGCTTGATTCGTCAAGTTGCCGGAGGTGGGGACACGAAGGCTATCCAGAATCACTGAATTCCGACTTATGATGAATTTATTACGAATTTTACAAGATAGTTGAGTTGTGTATAGTAAATCCTACGAATTTTAATATCAAAGACGAAGAAAAATAAACAAGATTTGTATGAGAGAGATTTACAACTGTTTAGTCTTGGTGGCTTGAAAAGAATATAAAAGAACGATGAGATCTCAATATATATATATAGAGTTTTAAACCCTATAACAAAACCTACTACGATTCAAATTCGACTCATATTCGAAAGTCCGTTATTCTATTCTAATCCAATTCTAATTCCTAATTTCTATCCAATTTTAATCTTTTTTCTATTATTATTAATCTATTTTATTATTCTAAAAAAAATATGGGATATTACATACTACCCTCCTTAAAAAGAATTTGGTCCTCAAATTCTCAAAAATCCAATACTCTAAAGGATCTTACACGTCTATCCGCAAAGTCACAAATCACCCAAGTTACCTACAGGTCATGCCTAAAAGCAGTCTATAGGTTTCGAACCTAGAGCTCTGATACCAACTGTAACAACCCGCCCTTTTTCGGGCCGTTAATCTTACAAAATCTAAAACAATTATATTTATTCCAAATATCTATTACAAAGCTAACTATTACAAAAGCGCAGCTAACAATGACGAATCAACAACCAATCTACTCCAAATCTAAGATCCTCGAAATCCGATACACTTCATCTTCCTCTTACATCAAACCTGAAAATTGTAAGTAATGAGCTACACAGTCCAGCAAGAAAACAATTCGAACTAACTAGTGGATCAAGTAAGTTTATGAATTTTCATAATATTCAGAGTTCAAAAATCATAATTTCGTAATTCAAATTTCAGTACGTATAAATTAATTCCACAGTTCGCTAAGGTCACAAATACCCGGTGACACGGTATCATAGGTTCATAGTTGTCAATAATGCGCCCCTTACTAAGGTATCATAAATTGTGCAAAACACACCCTAGTAAGGTATCATAGACTAGTTCCGGAACTATACGCAATTACTAACGGGTTCAAAAAGCAGAGCTAACTGGAAATTTCTTATATCTAAAATAACATTCTTGATCCAAATTTCGTAGCAAAATATTATAAATATAAAGCATTTAAAATAATCCAGGAAGTACGAAAAGTAAACTTACCTCAACCTCGCAAACCAAGAATTAACAATATCCTAGAACATATATTCAATCCTTAGCACTCAATAGAAAATATCACATCTCAAACGTCTCAAACGTCGAACTTTTTCGTAACTCTAATTCTGCCCAGATCTGTATTTCACCCCTTTGACCTTTTAAACGATGTTTTCTGGAAAAACTTAAAACACGAAAGTCGTAGAGAACGAAAAGACCTTTCCGAAAAATCCAGAATCACTGAATTCCGACTTATGATGAATTTACTACGAATTTTACAAGATAGCTGAGTTGTGTATAATAAATCCTACGAATTTTAATATCAAAGGCGAAGAAAAATAAACAATGTGACAACCCGGGTCAAATCCCGAGTCTTTTTCGAAAATCGGGTCAAGTCCCAACTTTCGAATCTGAAATAAGCCAAAGTAAACTGACCCAAATACAACAACTTGGGTAATCCACAAGCCCACCATTGGTGCACTTAGTAGTATTACTTTTTACTTATATACTGAACAAATTATCCCAATCTACTCGATGTGGGACTGGGGTGTTACAAACTCCCCCACTTAAATTCATGACGTCCTCGTCAGGCCGAACAGATAGTCCATAGGCCCAGATCGTACCTCTCTAGCCATTGTGGGATAATACCGGCTAGTTTCGTGTCCCCACCTCCGGACCTCTGTCCTTTGTGGGATAATACCACCAGCCTTCGTGTCCTCACCTCCGGCAACTTGACGAATCAAGCTTTCGAGAGTTGGCTCTGATACCATATATGACAACCCGGGTCAAATCCCGAGTCTTTTTCGAAAATCGGGTCAAGTCCCAACTTTCGAATCTGAAATAAGCCAAAGTAAACTGGCCCAAATACAACAACTTGGGTAATCCACAAGCCCACCACAGGCCCCAAAAGATCATGATTTGTTGGTGCACTTAGTAGTATTACTTTTTACTTATATACTGAACAAATTATCTCAATCTACTCGATGTGGGACTGGGGTGTTACAGGACACGAAACTAGCCGGTATTATCCCACAATGGCTAGAGAGGTACGATCTGGGCCTATGGGCTATCTGTTCGGCCTGACGAGGACGTCAGGAATTCAAGTGGGGGAGTTTATAATACCCCAGTCCCACATCGAGTAGATTGAGATAATTTGTTCAGTATATAAGTAAAAAGTAATACTACTAAGTGCACCAACAAATCATGATCTTTTGGGAGCCTGTGGTGGGCTTGTGGATTACCCAAGTTGTTGTATTTGGGCCAATTTACTTTGGCTTATTTCAGATTCAAAAGTTGGGACTTGACCCGATTTTCGAAAAAGACTCGGAATTTGACCCGGGTTGTCACATACAGGTGAGGAGTGGATGATAACGGGTGAAAAGCTGCAGGTAGCTTCCATGAAAACATTTATGTAACCAATAGTATAGAAGCTCCGAAACAACCATGCATGTGAAGAACTACAGCAATGAACTCTCTAGTGTTCAGGGATCTAGAGAAAAAAAATCTTACACGGCCATCATATTATTTTTTTAAAAAATCTTTTTATAAAATTTAATTTTAGTTGGGTTATTTCGATAATTTTATAAAATTTTAATAATATTTGTAAATTTTTTATAGGGATATATGTGTTCCCAAACCCCTTATTAAATCCGCCCCACTCCCGTTCCACACGTTAATTTGATTTTTAAGCACAAAAGGTAACATGTAAAACCCTAACGAAGCCTAAATTTAAAATTTGAATCATATGTGATGGAAATTTTCGAGTACTATATAATAAATTATGAAAATTCATACTTTCAAGGAGCCTAAATTTTTGCCATAGCCCAGATGACAAAAATGCAGGCATGATTTCTACTCTTTAAACTAGCTAGATAAATCAACAAGCCAGTTTTCTTTTGGAAAAATAATATTATACTGTAATTATATTAGTGTTTTTTAATAGTACATAATTAAATTGTCTAATTAGTTATTTTTTATTTAATTAATTTTAGGATATTCATTAGTACCTATTTAATATATAATTGAATTAAATGGGTTAATGTGCTTGTAGTGATCTGTCAGTCTAAAAAATTGGAAACTTTTTAAGTATATGTATACATATATAAAAAGAATATTAGAAACTAAAATAATTAAAAATATAATAATATAATTAAACATAGGAAAATATAGACAAACATTTTTTTTTCTATAACATATATATATAACATTTTTTAATTATATTAGTATATTTCTATAAATAAGTAGTATATATTAAAACAATAGTATATTATAGTTAATATTAAAATATTATTTTCACATATAATATCATATAAAACTATAAATATGAAAATTTAAAATAAAATTTATAATAAATATATATTTTAAATATTTAGAAAATGACCAATGCTTTGCATGAGATTTAAGCTAGTATCATTAAACCAAAGATTCGGAAATAACAAAAATAGTTCAACCACCAAACTACTCTCCACCCCTTTAATTAGTTACTCTACTATTTATGACTGGCGAGTATATTCTATGATTTTTAGAGTGATTTCTATATAATTTCATATACATTTTTCTCAAGCATGATTTTTCCTTTAGTTCGAGTATGGGCTTGGGAAACATCTATTTTCTTATAATAAGAGTCAACAAATTTTCTAAATATAAAATAATTTATGAATATATATCTATATTTTAGTTATATTTTAATAATAATATATTCTTCCCTCCGTTTTAAAATGCATAATTTTTCAATTTTTTACATGTATTTTAATACGTATGAAGAAGATAATTCTACATATTTTTTTAAAATAAATATTTTAATATTAATTTTTTATTTAGGAAAAGTGAATTACAAAAATATGATCTGCAAAAAATTAAAAAAGGCACATATTTAAAAACGAAAGGAATATACTATAACCGTTCAAATGAAGTAAATTATAAAATAATTATACTAATAATTAAAAAAATTACGAAAACTTGTGTTCAAAAGAAAAATTACGAAAACTTTATAGAGTATATATTATCATTACTTATTAATTTTACAAATTATATAAAATATTCTCTCGCTTTCTACGAAACCCCAGTGTGCCTCTGTAGACACACACACACACACACACAATTACAATTTCTCTTCCAATTTTGGGCTCGGATCGGAGCTCCGCCTATCTATCATTCTCACTAGTCTCTTCAATCCTGCGCTATACAGGTATAAACACACACAAACTATACTTGTGCGTATATAATTCGCTTTGTTTATATTTATATTTTGTTGAACCATTCGAAATCATTCTTATAAATCTTTCTTATTATCTCTTTGCTTCAATTCAGATGTTAAATTTAGGCATAAAACATGTATGTATATCAATAGCTGTTTTCGATTGAATACGATTTATATTATTCACTACAAACTAAGCTTTATATTGCCATTTTTTTTTTGTATTTTTGTTATTTCTATGATTTACTTAATGTGGCATGCTTCTATGTGAATTTGCGAGGAAATTGCGTAATCATGTGATATATGCATTTTTTTACATTGCATTAGTTTGATATATTTCAAGTGAAATGCAGCTATATATTCACTATTTTGTTTTTATGTTGAAATATTCGTGCCTTGCATTAGTTAGAGCGATTCGAGTTCCATACTTTGTGATTTTGTTGTTATTGTCATGGGCCTCATGACAGCGGATTTATGAGGCCCCACTAGACTTTTTACTTCTACTAATACATAATTGTACAAAGCTGATAAGTCTAAAAAGGCAAAACCTATATAAGTGTAATTAAATAATTTCTTATTAACGTCGGATTGAATCCTCTTCTTTAAGCTGATGACTAGGTCGGTTACATTAAACACTGAGTCGTACATAATCAAGGAAATATCAATCTGTCAAATCTCTAATGTGTAAGTTACTACTATAAAGGAAAGGCATTGTTTAGGGAAAAGTTACTCCTAGGCACATAGGTCTCCCGGGAGCTAAGAAGCGGGACACAAATTAAAGCATTCACCTATTACACTGAAGTTAGACAGCCACAGTAGATCAAGATTTATACACATTTATATGTATATTTTTCCTTTTATTTTACACATATTTACATCAATAGATAGAATTTTAGGTAATGACTGTTAAAAAAGGACATGCACAGTTAGCTGATTATAGACCATAGTCCTAATACAAACTTTATCCGGGGAGGAAGAGGGGGGGGGGTTGATGACGACGATAGAGGCAACCAAAATTCGAAACCTAGATCTCACAGCCAGTCAGCATCTCACATATAATACAACTAATCAATCAAATTTAATGAACAACCCATTGGCAATTATACATTAACTTAATTTGGTTATTTGTGTTGCAACAGCAACCCAAACCCAAATTACAACTGCAACCTAAACCCAAAATAAACTACTAAAGTGTCGTTAATAAATACAAAATACCTGTGTAGCAATGACAACTTTCTGAAGTTTGTTGACTAGGACATGTGGATATTATAGAAAGAAACCTGAGTAACAAGTCTATCTATGAATATTTACCGTGTATGGGAATAATTCTTGATTTTATCCAACTAGAACTAAATGGCATCACATTTAATATCAAGTACAAATAAAATTAAAGTACAAATAAAATTTAAGTTCTAGGTTTCTCGAATTCCATTTATTTTTGATTGTTGCTGACTTGCTGTAGTTGCATTTCCAAGCATAAGTGGTTTCCAATGGTATTATTCTGCTGATTACTATACAGACGACAGATTTTGTGTGCCTCTCTACTTGATTTCTTGGTAAACAGGCCATTGGGCATGATGATGATTTCAATATTGATGTGTCATCCACTAATGTGTGTAATTTTTGGGGAAGGGGGAAGAAATTAATGTTTAAACAGTGCAGTAGTGGACCCCAGAATCTTCCTTTAGCTAATGTGTCATAAGTTTCCAGTTTGATAGTCGGCACAACTTTCCTAAATATGTGATATTCATGGCCAATATAATATTACTATATTAGTATACTATAATAGTAAATAAATTTGTCTTATTATTTTATCCATTTGGACTTGAGTTCTACATTACTTAACTACTTTCTACAATGTTTCTTTATTTTCATAACTATGTTGGACAAATAGGTGTGGACCCTTGGAACCATATAATTTTGAGTAACTTGTCTCTTTCGAGCGACAAATGGCAGCAAGAGGACATTTGCCACCAGGTTATGGGGGACGTTCTGGTCAAGCTCCAGGGATGATGCGTCATGGTCCATTTCCTTCTGCAAGCCGGACTTTGGAAACCCTTCCTCCTGAGCTTCTTGATAATAAACTGGCTGCCCAAGAAGCAGAAATAGAAAGGCTTGCAGGGGACAATCATAGACTAGCTTCTACTCATGTAGCCTTGAGGCATGATCTTGTTGCTTCTCAGCAGGACATAGAAAGGCTAAGAGCACATATAAGAAGCACCCAGACAGAAGCTGATATCCGGATTCGGGTTTTGTTGGAAAAAATTGCAAAAATGGAAGCAGAGAGATCTGCTGGTGAAGGTATTAAGGAGGACCTGCAGCTGGCTCGTATTGAGGCACACAGCCTGCTAAAAACTAATCAAGAGTTGAGCGGTCAAATTCAGCATGCCTGTCAAGAATTGGAAATAGCCCGTGCTGATCTTAAAAAGCTCCCAGAAATGCAGTCCGAACTTGAAAATATGAAGAAAGAGCACCAAAGCTTACGGTAAGTGAATACTCATCTTCTTACTTGTATCATTTTTTTTTTTTTTGTATTAGAGCGTTCATTTGATCCGGTGAAATGGCAAGGCTGCAGTTTAATGAACCTGTGTGTGTGTGTCTAAGAGGTCGTTTGGTATAACATAGGGATTAACTTTTGGCAGTAATAGTATTTCCCGTTAATATTAGGTTCCCAGGAAATAGTATAATTTTGTTTGTTTAACATGGTGGATTTTGTAATTCCTAGATATCAACTTCCCGTATATTGTTTGGTATAATTTTTTATTTTCCATATGATCTTTTAAAAATGTTAAGTTTTTATTAGATATATAACCTGCATTTCTAATTTTGTGAGTAATTGTTGTGGGAAGATTGAATAACCAAGGGGGGCTGGGTGAGCTACTTCCTACATCATGTGGGTATTTAAACTTCGAGAGTAATTTTCACTTCCTATATTTTTGTCAACCAAACAACTATGTTAAATATAAATTCCTGGGAATTTTAACTTCCCAAATAAATAAACGTATATCAAACGACCTCTAATTATCTATATGTTCTTGTGTCATCGTATATGGGACCTGTTTACTTAAAGTTATTTTCATAACTTACAAGCAAAAGTTATTATCAGTTTGAATTATTTTATTAATAGTATATATCTTATAATATGTAAAAGATAACAAAATATTAAAGAAATACTAGAGCTTACATTGGCTAGGCTAATATTGCTTTATATCGAGTCAGAGTACAAATGTTAATATAAGTAACTAATTCCTACTTTTGAGATCAAATTTTACGACTCTCAACATTTTATTTGTAGTAGTTGCATGGTTTTTCAAGTACAAGGGTAGGGGCTTTGATGATGCAGACCCATGGCCTTGGTCAGGGGGGTGGGAGTGGCCCATGAGCTTTTGGTAGTAGCCTATCCCAGAATCCTCGACTGATAATGTTTTTACTTTTAATGTTTTAAAATTTTAAATTACTGTTGATGAAATATTATGGTACCTTAATGTATAATTATAATAAAACTGCATTATGTCACATCACAAAAGTCTGTTTGGTCGATAGTAGTGTTTAGCCTCTTTTTTGTATCTTTGCATGCAATCATGTGTCATTCAGCCGAACTCGGTCTGTGGCAAAATTGTTGCCTGCTTAAATGCACTTCTCTGAAATTCTTTTTGTTTGTATTCTGGTTACGAAGCACAACATTTGAGTATGAAAAAGGTTGGAATACAGAGAAAGTAGAAAAATTGAAAGAGATGGAGAAGGAATTGGTTGGCATGTCAAGAGAACTGGAGAATTTGCGTGCTCAGGTGGCAAATGCTGAAAGAAGGGCAAGGGGTACGGTTTTCTGTTTATTAGATTTGCAGTTGTATTTAAACTAGACTGTACAACAACTGGCGTTGTTGTAATTCTTACTAAACAATTTTATCATTGTTGTATGTGTAGTGGCGAATCCGTATGGTGGTCCATACATGTATCAAGATCCCTTATATCCACCACCTCCTCACATGCATAATGCTGGTGGTTATGTTGACAATTACAGTAGATCCATGCAGATGAGTATTGGTGTTTCGGATGAGACGATAGCACCTCATGGAGTTGGCAATGCTACAGCTACCAGTAATGTTGGAGGAGCTGCTTTCCCTGGTTCAGCTGGAGGAGTGTTTGATCGCTCGCATGGTCTGAGGTGAAAGTTTGACAACACAAATTATGGAAATAGCAGTAATCACATGGATACCCTGTTCTTGAATGTTATAGGTATTGTAGCTTTACTACCTTTCTAAGCTGACTCGTGAGGGAAATCTTCTGTCAAGAAGCTACCACCGATATCTCATTCGAGATATCCCTTCAAAAGGGGATTCCACCTCTGTCTATTACATATGTGGTTGGCGTACATACATGAGAAGTTGATGATTTTGGATTCCTGAAGCTTTTTATAATCTTCTATCCTTAAAGGAAACTCAGGAGACTTTTTCCTTTTTATATGCATTCTTAATCCGTCTTTAGGCCATTTTGAAATACAAGATTCTTAATAGAATGGCATTGCATAACGGCGGCTGATCTATAAAATAGTTTTCAATAGGAGTAATAATTTAAAAAATTATTGGTGAAGGCTTAGTACATATAGAAGTAAGAGCTGATTCAAAACTTGCAACCTATAGCTTTGGAACATAATGCAAGCTTTTTCCTTTATAATTTTTTTTTGGACCCAACACCTGAGACGACAAAAAATAAGCCCTTACCACTCGAGTTATCTCATCATGCTCTTCCTTTATAAATTTTATTTATACTGTAATAAGTAAAAAGTTCTGAAGAAATTTTCTCTGACTTGCTACTGATTTTTTTTCAAAATAGGAGACAATTTTGGAAAAAAGGA
This sequence comes from Oenanthe sinensis, assembly GCA_028671895.1. NCBI lineage: Eukaryota > Viridiplantae > Streptophyta > Magnoliopsida > Apiales > Apiaceae > Oenanthe > Oenanthe sinensis. The sequence continues at coordinate 51,260,836 of CM053804.1, forward strand.
TGGATGGGGGGATTTTTTGGAAAGTTACCTGAGAGCATCCCTCCTAATCATCTCATATTTGATAAGAATTTTTTTTGAGAAATATTTGAAAAAAATAAAAAATTAAGATCTTTTATCTTCCCTCTAAAAGAAATTCGGGAGCACACTAAATTTTTTTTTGGAGCACAATTTTAGGTTGTAATTGAATATGGTTGATGATTGTAAAGCTATTCATGTGTGTATATTTCGAAGTACTTGAAGAATTTATAAAGCCAATGGTGATCATTGTAAACATAAGTTTAGAATGAAAGGAATCTTACCGGGAGCATGGTATGAATTAATTGGTCAAAAGAATTGGCAAGAGTAAGCGAGTTTAAGATCAAGACAAAATACGTAAAATTAGTGAAGCAGTAGTTTCTTCTAGCCAGTTCAACATAAAATTGTCTAACTGTTAGTATGCAAGGACTCGTGCAAGAAGGGAAAGAGCAGAGGAAGTACTTCACAAATGTTTTATCCAGATTATTGCAGATATAAGTTTACAGCTCCAAAATGTTACTTACGACAAGATTATATTTAGAATTAGATGTCACGTTTACAAAAACAAACTATTCTGGTTATTGTTGTTGATTTTTAAATCGCTACAAATTAGACCCTAGCCTATTAGAAAACGTCCCACACACATTAATGGTAGGCGCAGCTATATAGATCATCATGATATTGCCACCTTTCACAACTCACAAGGTCCAATACCAGTCCAAAAGAATACAGTGCAAGTTAAATAAACGAGACTGCAGAATGTGCATTTGACAATATGCACCAAAGATCGCTAGCCATAAGCTCCACTACACTTGGTGGATATCATAATCTACATGAGTTGGCTGAGTAAATTATATGGCACTTGTCAATAAAGTAGACCTCCCCAAAAAACATGCAATATTAGCCTCATGCAGCAGTGTATACATGCATATCCACCAACTCCACTCAAACAACAATAATCATGATTCTCCCAAACTACTGTTTATAGCTAAACATACATGTCTATAAATAGCCGAGTCCCCATGCAAAATGGATATATACAAAAAACATTCTTCTTAATCTCTTGTACAAATATATAAAAAACAAGCACCAAACTGCAGTTATAAAAATGGCAGCTGCTAACACTCTAAGTTTTGTTGTTATGGTTATGGTAATGTCTGCTTTCATAGTATCTGAGTGTAGGATTGCTAGGAAGGACTTGGGTTTAAATCTTGGTGGTGTGGGTATTGGGATTGGAACTGGGGTGGGTATAGGCTTGGGCGGTTCTGGATCCGGAGCTGGGGCTGGTTCAGGGGCAGGTTCTGGATCAGGTTCTAGATCCAGTTCGGGCTCAGGTTCAGCCTCTTCATCTGGATCTGGTTCGGGTTCATCCGGGTCTAGTGCAGGCTCTGAAGCAGGTTCACATGCTGGATCACGTGCAGGTTCTGGTTCTGAAGGAGGATCGTCCGGAGCAGGCTCTGAAGCAGGTTCTCATGCTGGATCGCGTGCCGGTTCTGGTTCTGGAGGCGGGTCATCTGAGGCAGGCTCTGAAGCAGGTTCTTATGCTGGTTCTCATGCCGGGTCCAGGGATGGGTCTGAAGCGGGTTCAGAGGCTGGCTCCCATGCAGGTTCAAGAGCAGGTTCAGGATCGAATGGCAACAATTAAAGAACTAGTGGAAACTACAAGTACCACTTGGATCAGCAACATTATAAAAAAATAATATAAGAACTACTTCATGTTTAATTATAATGGTGTAATCAAATGCCTTTGCTTGTATTTGTGTTGATATGAAATAAGTGGCGATGATATATTTATCGGTAGCATATATCATCTATTATATTCACTCGTGATTATATTTTAGCATATATATTAGTACTGTTGCCATGTCGCAATTTTAACCTTTTAAGTGACAAGGATGTTAATTAACTAACCACTATAATGATAGTATGGTCAATCCTCAGTAACAAAAATGAGTCTAGTTTGATTTTGATAATTACTTTCTATGTTCTACAAATTTAAAAGTTTAATTTCGACCATCAAATTCATCTGTAGTTTAACAGGGCTCCAATTAATTAGCAGATGTCTATGTTTACCTCAAATGCACCGACAGCTCCACTATGTATGTTACTATGATCAATTATATATAGCTGGCCACATGCCCAAATTCAACACGTTTAGCTAGCATCCGCAACTAAAAATTCTATATACATATATCCTACCGAATAATTTTATGTTACCACCAAATAAGAGAATTTAATTTTAAAAATACAGAAATATTCGATCGGTCTATGTTTAAATATGTGCTAAAAGAAACAACGATGCATTTTCTTATCTTTTACGGAATATTGATCCAATTTAATATGAACTGATACATGCATGCATGTACAAATATACTGAGACAATATGTTACTTGTACAATAAGTGTTTAATAACTTGAAAGAAAGCCATAAATGAAACTAAAGCATTATGCATACTTTGCAACCCTATAAAGCTGATGTCTCAACACAAAATTCATCATCAAGCTTGAGAACATTGCTAGTAGTAAAACAAGCTCTCTCAATCACCATGGCAGTTAAGTCTACAAACTTGCCAGCCATGGTTATTTTCTTCGCACTCTGTATCTTAACCTTGGCTCCCTCTCCGCTCGTTTCCTCGTTCGAATTCGAAAGGTCTGTAGCAAAATGTGGCGAAAATTTGTCGGAGAGTTGCGGTAGAGAAATAAAAAATAATATGCTTGGGATGGCAGAGGTTTCGGGTTATTGTTGTGGTCAACTAGTGAAGATGGGATGGATTTGTCACAAGGGAATGGTGAGATTGGCTACTGGCATTATGGATAACAAACAGGGACGAAACCATGAACCTAAACTAGGGTGGGCTTGACAAGTCATTAGCGAAGTTTCACGCGACGATCACTCATGCCATCAAATTCATCGATCATCGAATCTATGTTCATTTTCTTAGCAAACTATTTTTCTATGTAGATAACCATAATATCTCATAGAAATGCATCATCCATCTTGCTACGAAGATCAGTCTTAAGAATTTTCATAGCAGAAAATGCTCTTTCGGTAGATGCGGTTGAAACAGGAAGTGTTAGAATAAGATAAATAAACTTGTCAATCATAACAAAAGATTTTGACTTTCTCATCTTGACCAATATGTGATGTAGCTCTGAAAGAGTTGATATGTTTTGAAATTGAGCACCACCAACAACATCAAGCTCATAATGTCCCAACTCATTTCTCAACATCACTTCCTGTAAAATCACGATGATAAAATGTCTCTGCAAGGTGGCAAATATTATCAATATTAAACGACTTGAAATGATTGTGAGGATCCAATGCCAAAGTAAGTGTAAGGAGCTCAATTGTTTCACCATTAAATCTACTTTCCAACTCCTTGACTGGATATTCAATTACTCTGACAAATACATCAAAGTGGTAATGATGTTCCAGAGTAACGTCATCTCTTTTGGGAGCATGATCTATCACTACCGACGGTGTAAAGAGCACTTAAATTTGACACGAGAATACCTTGTTTTGTACAAAATGAGAACACTCCTGTAATAAAATCATCCCAGGCTTCTGCTTTGAGCTTCTCAAGGAGTGTTTTCGTAGTTGATACCAAACTCATAGCATTTATAATATCCTGAGACTTCTCTTACAAAACTTTACATAATACATTGGTGATTCCCATGGTTTTATGCATTAAATGTAATAGAAATACAAAGTCAAAAGACCTCATATGTATGTACTCTCCATTAGCTCCACCCCGAATGACATTTGTAGACCCACTTTTGCTGAGATCTAAAAGAAATAAACTCATTGTACTATACATTACAATCAAGCTACGCACAAAAAAAAAGAAGAGAACTCCACCTAGTTGTTCCACTTCTTTGTAAACTAACCATTTGATTGGCACCTTTGCCGGTGCCAAGTTCCCCACTAGCAATCATCTTCTCTAGTTCAAGCTTATGAATGTCTTCTACTTCAGTCTTACGTTTTGGAGAAGCATTTACAAAATTAACTATAGAAGTTAGCTTAGAAAAGAATAGCCAAACTCCATGGACGTCATTAGAAGCTGCTACTAGAGCTAATTGCAAACGATGGGCAAAACAATACACATAGTATGCTTGTGGAAACTCTTTTAAAATCAGTACTTGCAAACCATTCCAAGCACCACACATATTAGATGCTCCGCCAAACCCCTGTCCTCGCAAATTACATGGATTAAGGTCAAAATAAGCCAAGGTATCGAATATAACTTTCTTCAGAGTAGATGCATTTGTGTTTTGAACCCCTAAAATTGCAAAGAAACGTTCCTGAATAAGACCCCTGTCATCAACGAATCTAATAATAATCTCTATTTGTTCTTGAGAAAAACTATCTTGGGCTTCATCAACAAGAATGCAAAACTTTGCATTTTCAATTTCTTCACAAATTTGCTTTCTCACATTATTGGCCAAAAGGTTTAAAGCTTGCTTTTGAATTAGTGGTGAAGTATAAGTAACATTTCCTGGAGCATTCCCCATTATAGCCAGACCAATATTATTATTTAACTCACCCATAAAATTTAGCAATTCAATGAAGTTCCCACAATTTTCTAAGCCAGGGGATTCATCATTACCTCTGAATGCACAACCCTGTAATGCAAGCCATCGAACACCTCTAATTGTTGCCTCAACACGTAAACGGTTCCTTTGAACTTCTTCCTGAGATCGTACTCGCAGTACATTGTCAATTTGCTGAGATGACTTCATCAGATTTTCACAAGAGCTTACAACATTATTATGTTGTGAGCAAAGAACTCCTACATGTTGTAAAAAAGAACATTCTTTTCCGGAGGTGATTCTCTTCTAATTTTTAAATCCATTCACCGTATATGTTTCACTTCTTGGTGGATTTTTTTCAAATAAAAAACATGGTAAAAAAAAAGCTCGATATTTTGTTAGAGAATATTCAAGCCAGTGAAACCTTTCAAACCATAAAGGGTTAAATCTTCGATTTTGCTTATCCCCTTCAGCTTTGGTCAGTGGATAATCATCGCGTTTGAGACTCCAATGATAAGGCCCAATTTTAAGATATTCTCGACGAATTTCATTCCATTGTTCTTTTGGATATTCATAAATTTGACGACGTAAACCCGAATCACGTTCAAAAGTAACATCAGGTTCAGCAAACAATAGGTTCAGGTTGTTCAACAACAATAGGTTCAACAACATTTTCCTCTTCATTATTTACCCTCTAAGCTTTTTTTGGATGAAAAAACATGGAAATCTTTTGCAAGGATGAATCATTTCGTTTTGACATATTAAATAAAAACCTGATCCCCAAATAATATACAACAATTATAATTTTATAATTTCAATTGAAAGTTGAAACCCTAATTCGAACAAGTTACAATTTACAAATATAGCATTATAGATTTATAACAATGAAAAGAGATATATGCTTACAAATTACAATGAAATAGAGAAAATTATTACCTGCACATGAATTGAGGATTGAGGATTGAGAGAATAGCAAATTAGACTTTAGTATTTAGGCGGTAACTTGTAAGTTGTAACTCTCGGTGTTCATGTGTTCTATACTTTTGTTAATGTTCTGTGCTTCTGTCTTTCTGTGTAGAAATTTAGTTTAATCTTAGATGGCTTGACACATATTTCTGATAGACTGGACTAATTACTGATATATGTTTAAGTACTAATTTTTCTTTTTAAATTTACCGTGGGCTTAAGCCAAAGGGAGTCCATTACTAATTACGTCCCTGATAACAAAGAAGCAGCATCGACTATTATGTCTAACAGTGGTCGTGTTTATAATAGATGTGCTAAGATTATCACTAGCTTGGCACCATCTCCTAATAATTAGTTTCAATGTAATAGATTGAATAATATGTGGCACACAATATATGTCACAACTCGCAACAATAGATAAATTACAATGTCGTTTTCATAAAGATGAAAATATATGTCACGCAACTCAAAACAACGTCTTCTTCTTCTTTTCGTTTAGATAAGTAATGAAAACTAGTCTTTTACAAATGATGTTGGATTAATATAGTGATTAACTATACATATGCTTGTGCAAATATTTATTATAGAGATAATTTTTGTAATTATATTATTATGAATAAAAGTGATTGAACTTTCATAAAATTTGTATGTCAGTTGAGATTTATAGCCTCAAATTTTGGCAGGGCCATGATAATAGATAATAATTGTTAACAATCAGTCATCCTTAATTAGAAATTTTTTTTGTTATAATTACTTGGTTAAGATCAGGTTCATGACAGCCTAGTCTTTCCATGACGCTTGTTCATAAATCATAACAAATGTTTATAAATTCGTAAATAATTATTTTATGTTCATACAGAATAAAAATAATTAAATAATTATATTCGCGTCTGGGAACTCTTAGTTTTGAGTCTCTAATATAACTGATGTGCAGAAAATGTTCACAAATGTACCCAAACAAAAAAACAGCAGCCAAACTTGTATAATCTAGTAGTCTATATATGTTACAACTGTATACATCTTTATTCAGCTTCAGAATCTATATTACAGCATTCATACGTGATCAGTGATTGTAAGGCAAAGAAAGCTATAACTTATGCTTGTACACGTACACCCTGTTGTCAATTTGTAGGTGCCGCAAATTTGCTAACAACTCAGCATGTTGCTCCATCTACTTGCAGATAACCTAGATCACACGAAATTTTACTTTCAGCCACCTTATATAATTAAGCTCTCATGCATCGGGTAAAATAGTGAAACAGATAACAAAAATAATCTAGTCTTTTTAGGAAAACATAAAACTACAGTCTAGTCTAGAGTACTAGCCAACAGAGCTGTTGGATTCCTTCTATTCAGTCAAGTGCATTGTATAAAAGTAAAATAAACTGTCAAAAGAACTCATGGGCAAGTAAGCAACAATCAAAGAATTGCAGAGCCCAGAAGTAGGTTTCTGAAGCTAAATATAAAACTACAATATATAAGGGGGAATAGATAGTGGGGTTGGTCTAAAGTTATCTCACTATCATATGCAAACTGCAAGATTCTTGTTATAAAGTTGCCAAGTACAAGCTAGGTGCCTAAAAGTATGAAGTTTGCTCTTCATCTGTCACTTCTATATTTCTATTCTTAAAAGGAAAGAGATTGGGAACACAGCATCCAGCAATATAATCTGCATTTTGGAATTCATCGTATCTGATCATTTACACTAAATCCGGTATTCCGGTTGGGAACACAGCATCCAGCAATATAATCTGTATTTTGGAATTCATGTCATCAGCAATTGTACAGCATACAAAAAAAAACTGACGACATAGAAATTTCTTACTCATTCTGTCAACAACTCAGCATGTTGCTCCAAATATTCACTGCTATTCATCTCTGTTAACCTGGATCACAAAGTTGTTTTACCTTCCGTCACTTCAACTACACTATGACTCAATAAAAAGCCAAATAGATAATTACTTCAACTACACTAGGACTCAATAAAAAGCCAAACAGATAATTACTTCAACTACACTAGGACTCGATAAAAAGCCAAATAGATAATTAATAACTCAGTTTTCAGTTAAAACAAATGAATTATTTAAGAATTCAATCTCTTAATATTTTCCTAATCCTGCTGTTGAAATCCTTCTGCTATCGAGTCAGGTGCATCATATATAGTAAATTACACTGTCAAAGAAGTAAGTTGCTTTTAACTACTAATGATCACTCAAAAGTTCTGCAGAAACATGAAGATGAAATTGCTTGCATACCTGCTACTTGCCAAGCATTAATACAAAGTGAAGATGAAAGAATGACATGCACTAGTAGGACTGATTGAATAAAGGGCATACAAGTTGCACACTTATAATATTTTAAGATGCAACATATTATATAAGACTATTCAGAATGTAAACATTAATGCAGAAATTTTACCTGCTGATAGTCCGATCTTTTGCAAAACCCAATTCATTATCCACACAAAGGTCGGTCTCATCCTTCTTCCTCGATCTTGAAGTTCTAGGTACCACGTGTTGTGCATCAGAAATTGTGACAATTTTTTCAAAAAGCTGGAGGGGAGTCCCCTCAGCTGCACAAAGTAGTCGCGCTTTATTCTCGTACATAACCTGTACATGCAATAACAAAGATGTAACTAGTTTGTACTTGGTAAAAAAAAAGATGTAACCATCTTCATATTCTTTGCCCATTTAATTTATAAACAAATAATTAGATGTGTGATTCACACAGCAGTGCTTGCCGGTATGCAGTATTGGTGATCTTTTAATACTTGAGGAACCAACACATATAATACATTTTTGACACTGTTAGAATAATACCAGGCCACCTATCAAACCAATTCAGAAGGAAAATGGACTCACATCAACTAGAGTGATGAAACGATAGGCTGCTGCCCTGTTGTGGAGCCCAAACATTGGCATTCCATCCAAAGCCAGGGTATGAAATCTCTCTGCAAAAAATTAACAAGATAGTAATTTCCTTCAAGAAAAAAGCAAATATATATTCCGACAACTTTCCATGCTAGTGTAACTTTATGAAGAATGACTCTACTTGTATTCAGGTCAACATAGACTGAGATTCTGCAGATTTCAACTTCTAACTTCTGGTAGGAGTCAACTCTATCAAACACCACAACAGCTACTTGACATCAGGTAATATAGCCATAATGGTGAATCTACTGTAAAAGACTTACTAAACAATCCAAAATAGTCTGCGGCTCCAAGAGGTTTGTCACAAAGCTCCTCGAAAGTAAAGTATGCACATCCGTTAGCACCAAGCGGGACCTGACCAGATAGATATACTAGGTAAGACTTTCGCAAATCATACTATATATATATAAATAAGTAAGCATAGTTGCAAAAATATTACCTGCAATCTTCTTCCCATTACAACTTCCACCTCTTGTGGAACAGCTGTATGGTGAGAGATTAACTGCTCAAATTTTTTCTTAAGAAGGCCTGACGGAGACTTCTCAACAAAGTAAAAACCTTGCTCAGCCTGCAGCAAGTAAAAGCAGGAAAAGGTACAGCCAGGCATAAGAAGTTTTCAAACAAATGTGATAGTCATAAAAGCTTAAATTAACTTTTATATAGAGAGTGCAAAGTAATAATGTCTTACCGAAGTCATCTTGCGATAGTCTGTTGACGAACAAATTTCATGCACTACACATCTTTCCTACATTCCGACAAGCACCAAGTTACTATACAGCAAACGAGTAAACAGACTTGATTTGTTTGATCCTGCATACAGCAATGTCTGTAGACTAGGATCAAGTAGTGGCTATATAGAAACTTATGTATACTAGAACTAAAATAGTAGTAGCTTTAATCAGTGAGGCTGATGCAATGCAAATGTTTTGTCACTCCGTTTTCAAAAGTGGACATCTTCAAATCAAAATTTATCTGTTTCAATAGCCACCGATATATCAAGAGTACAAAACACTTGCTTCGTCTTGTCTGATCAGCATCCTCCTAGAGGAACCTCCATATACATACCTTCAAGGCAGAAATAAATGGTAGAAAAAGATCTCTTTGCAGCCCACGCTCATAAAGGTTGTCTGGAGCACGGTTGGAAGTAGAAATAAGAATCTGCACTTGACAAGATGACAAATGCACAGAAAATAGTATATTATTTACTTATAGAATGAAATGTAGCTCAAAGTAAGAGCAAAAACAACATACAGAGCATAAAGTTTCATATACTCACAGATCCGGTGCTGAATAGATGTCTAAAAAGACGATTCAATAATGATGCATCAGCAACATCAGTTACCTTTAAAAGTATCAAACAGAAAGAAGGGATCAGCAACCATTAAGCAATGACTGTCCAAATGACAACCATAAATTCATGGCATACCATAAATTCATCAAGACATAACAAGATTGCCTCGTCAGATATCTCCGCTGCAACAACTTCAAGGGGATCAGCCACGCCCTTGTGCTTCTGCATTTGCAAAATGTTAAAGATCATTCTTCTACCGACACTGATTACCTTTTCCATGTCAGAGCCAGTATTCAAAACATGATATAAACTAGCAGTTCACCATGTGGAATTGTGGATGAGATTATTAAAAATGTGTGTGTGTATAATGAGTAAATTCCAGAGTCATTCTATCATGATTCAAGAAAACATAACAACTGCGTCAAAACTCCCAAAGTTCAGCTTATTTGTGCGGATACATCAAATTTTGTGCTTGGATAACCGCCCTTGTATAGACAGAGAGATGCTCACTAGACTAATGTTTGAAATAACATATTTTCTTACCGGCAAGCGACTGTGGACATCCAACATGAAGTCATGGAAATGGATCCTCTTTTTCCTCCAACCGGAGGGCCTGAGTGAACAACAATAGAGGACAAATGTAACAAATTGGACAGTACCTACTCCAAATGTGCTGAATATTTCCTATTATTTGAAATTTTTATAGAATGAAAGGAGACATTGACAAACTAAAGCTTACAACTGTTCGAAAAACAAATCCATCAACATAGTTTTTCCTGTGCCAACCCCTCCATAAAGATAAAGTCCTTTTACAGGGGAGTAAGTGTACTGAGGTTTGAGACGGGACCACAACCACCTACACCTGAAAGTGCACTAACTAAATTAGCATTCATGGTATGTAAAGGAAGAATGAGGGACTAATATGTAGTCCACTGTACATGACATAAATCGCTATATCAATTGTCATGATGCTTCAAACTTAGAGTCAACCATACACTACCTCAATTCTTTCTCAGAAGCATCATAGCGATCCAAACGACAGGCCATTTCTGACTCAATTAGCTCATCATATAGTCTCTGAATTTCTTTTAAGGTGCCTACCTGCAAAATTACTGTAAGAATATATTCTATAACGGTCAACCAAATTAAGAGATTAGCACAACAGGAGCACCTTTATCAAACAATGTGACTTGATTGCTCACATGTAGCCGAAAAACGTACTTACAACTTATTCTATTTTTATCACTTGGCTTATAGCCGGTGGATACCATCATATCCTGATAATAGAAGGTTGAGGGTTCAAGAGCTGCCTCAGCGGTCAGTGGAGGCATAGGTGTGTTAATATACAAATTTCTGCATAAGAAATTTTCCGCAGAAAAGAGAGAACAGAAATAAATAATTAATTATTCTATTCTTCTTCGAAGCTATGAACTGTCAATGATGACACTTCTAATATGATAATGTGAATATAGTATCTTCAAGGAAAATTTGCACGTTTTTTGCTGCAACAAGTACACTAACTAAACTTACTACAACAATAAATTTATCTAGACAGCCAAAATATGGAAGATAAGTGTTGAATAATGGAGAGTACATGAGTTTCAGTGAAATCTCAATACAAAAGGGCCAAATTTATGATCCACAGACAAAGGGTTAACTGACAATTAATTCAACTAGAGATTTACAACAATTATTAAGAATAAGGCAATCATCACACCTGGCAAAGGTCACCATCCACAAGTTCCCCCGCAGCAATTCTACGCTCATACTCCACAAGAGGCCCTCCAGAATGCGATCCTGTGATAAATTTATAGGTTCAAAACAATATGAGTTCTTTATACCTGCAACCAGTATTAAACTGATCGAAGAGATACAAAAGGAGCAGTGATGAAGGGCTACCTGTAGTTGACACGTTAGAAATTTTCCTACATAATGCTCTTGTGATTATACAAGAGGGGTTTCGCTGCACATGGACACCTCCGGTATAATACAAAGACTTTGGATTTGTACTAACTAAATGATTGGGTATGCTTTTCAATCCATTACTAATGTTAGTCCTTCCATGCTGACAAGCTAATTTAAAATGTCGTACAGAACGAACGAACATCCTCATCTTTGAACCTCGGATTCACTATTAGATGGGATGCAGAAGAAACATTTAGGATGTGTTCACAACCTTGTAAACAAACTTCTGTCCCATACACAGATACTCTGCTGCAGATTAAACCAGAATCAACGAATACATTTAAGGTGATCTTTTTAAAATAAGAACGATAAAAAGAATGTTGCAACAAGCAACATTCCCAAGAAATTGAAAGCAACACTAGATCAATGAATCAAAATTTATCTGAAAATCATAAACAGTTATATATACTCTATTGAATAATCACAAAAAATTACTACAGCTTTATTTACGAGTACTAAAAGAACGCATTACATTGCTCACACACATACACACATTCACATTCCATGCATACTATTCCCCAGATAATGATACTAATGACTCGTAAAACATGTTTGTGAATAAAAGTTTAGCACCAAAACCAAATAACTAAGAAAAGAAAGAAAGAAAGAAAAATGATATAAAGGGAACACATTAATACCTGGATGATGAATGAATATCAGACTTGCCCAATTAAACCAAGAATTGTTAGTCCTTGTGTATGGAAAAGTTCAAATTACAAAACCAAGAAGTATATTTATGTGTTTCTTGATATAAAGCTTTACAATTTCTTCATATTATACATAGAGAGAGGGGGAGAGGGGGAGAGGGAGAGAGGGGGAGAGGGAGGGAGGGAGGGGGAGAGGGAGAGAGAGAGAGAGAGAGAGAGAGAGCCTAGGAGGAATAATACAGAGAAGAAGAAAGGTAGAGGGAAAGTATATATAATGTGTTTACGTGTTTCTTGATTGTATGAAAATGCTTACGTGATTGTATGTATATTAAAATATCATTTGAAAAAAAATATTTTCATAATTATTTTCATTTTTCATTGAATAATTACATTTTTATTCAAAAACTGAAAATTGAAAAAATATATTATGTAATAATCATTTTATATCTTAAAATAATATAAAAAATTAAAATGACACATTTTGCAACCGAGGATGTATATAATTATCCATGCAATGTTGGCATTAAAACTCTCAACGATTTATCTACTGGTTTAGGTGAATCTAACTCAAGTACTTAAAATAAATAATTTATGAGTTTCAATTAAAACTACAATTTTTACATATTTTTCAAAAACAAAGTATTAACGGACTATAATTGAATAATTTATGCCTTATTATTTAAAATTTAATTAATTACATTTCGGAAAAGGAAAAAAATGTTAGTACAGTGAATGAATATATATTTGCACATTATTTGGCTAGATGCATAATGCTACACATATCTTGCAGTTCATAGGTTAAAAGTTAAATTCTCGAAAATCTCTTGCACTTGGTTGTGACTAGTGAGTCAACTCAGTTTATACCCATTTCCGGCATATTATAGCTCACATTTTTTCTGCATATGATTTAGTTAACGTTTCTTTTCCACCTAAACACACTACTCCCTTGCTGCTTTTAAGACTTAGTATATCACTTCACAAAAGATGTACATTAAATGTGGTTTGTTCTTCCTAAACAGGAGTGTTGTGCATATCTTTCGGTTTTTCAAATAACCAGATCTTCCTTTCACAACTTGCTTAGCCTCAGCCATTAGGCATTGATCCTTCAATTTTGAAAAGACATTGCATTCTCTTGATTAGATTATAGTGTCACATAATACTGATAGATCAGTTCTTCCGGCAGATTGTCATGCCATCACCTATGGGCACCTGGTAAAAACATATATATTGATTTTTAATATATATAAATAGACAGAATTAAGATGATGACAAGTTCAATAAAACAATGACAGAACTTCATGCACCTACCATGCTTATGCTTACACGTTCATCCTCCATTATACTTTGATTGAAATTCCTAATGCTGGCTGTCTTGACATCTTTTACCTGAATGAATAAAATTTGAATCACCTAACCAGTTGGAATTCGGAATGTGTATCTGCATGAGATACTTCACTTACCAGTGGATTGGCAACTTTTCCATGCCAGAGCACATTATCAATTACAATAATCCCACCAACCCTCACCTGCAATATTAGGGTTAAGAGAAGGTTGTAAATCTTGATCAGCTGATGGACGTAAATGGAACCATCCAATTTCACATACCCTACATAAAACTAAATGGTATATTACACACAGAATAGTTGGTGATATGCTAACCAGTTTTAGCAGCAATTCAAAGTATTCTTGATAGTTTCTTTTGTCAGCATCAACAAATGCAAAGTCATAGCTGCAGAAATAACAGAAGTAAATTTCCAGATTCATTAAATATGTTACAATTAATAATAAATTGAATAAAATGGAAAATGCAAAAAGTGAATAGCACGAGGAAAGCATAGTAGTTTAAATTCACAAAGAGAGAGAGAGAGAGATGCATATCATAATAACACGTCATGCAGGATTGCTTTATCAAGGATACAATTTTCTCCTGTATTCTAATAAGGTTTATCATCTGTACTAGGGGCAGGGAAATATTCAAGTAAATGATAAGATCTTGTTAGTTGCAGATAAAAAATTCCGGCCAGAGGTTTATCTTTCGCGAAGCAGTTTTAACTGAAGGGGGACATCTAAGCCAATTCTTAGTTTTTGAACATAATGTTTCTCTTCTCTCTTGCAGAAAAGAATTTCTCAACCACCCAACACCTCCACAAATATACACTCTCCAGTTGAGGACATTTAAATGCAAAAACAACTGAGTAATAAAAGAAATTATGTTTCACAATAAACAAACTGCGAACAAAATGATATCTGGTCATACACAGAATTGTAGAAGTAAAATTTTCTCAAGAATGGGGATGTTTATCTACACCTCATACTGGTATATTTGTTATCGAGTTAGAATGTTTGGTAAAATTATGGCTCTAGCAGAATAGTATGTTCTAAGCCTTTATCCGTCGACCATCACTGTAGCTTGTTGACTTGTTCGCTTTGTCTAAGCCTCTAGCTCTCTGGAAAAGGGAGCCCCCGATCTACTCAGCATAGAAAATTATGTATGCCTTCATGTCCACGCACTATGGCTGTAAATGCCAAATAGTATGGTCTCTTATCCCGAACCATTTCATATCCTACTTCAATAATGTACTCATGAACTGATGCCTACTTTTAGATGGCTCTTTCGATCGATGCTCAACACACATTATGAATTCTACAGTCTCAGTGTAATAAACTAGTAATGTGAGTGAAAGTTACTACAGTGATAATGTGAGTCAACTGTCATCTCCTTTGAATTCTCATTCAAATCTACACCTTTCTCTAGTATTTTTTAACTGTCACATCCTTTTGTGAAGACACTTGTTCGACTTAAACAATCCCTGATCGAAACATACCACAATTAATATCGGGGTTAGATATCAAAGTGGTCACTCAAGTGAAGACCATATATCACTTTAGTCACCGATCTAAACGGGGTAACATTTGAATCACTAAAGTCATAATAAATATCAAACAGATATCTCTAAATATGTTTTTGGAAATTAAAAGTAATATTTTACTGAGTTCTACACATTTTTCTTAAATGCTACTACAACCAAATGAAAAGTTGTGAATTCTGGTATTTCATATAATATAATTAGATTTTTAAAAATTTATCTGCTATTTATTTTATATTTTATAATTATTTTATTTGATTAAAATAAAAATAATTAGTAAATAAATTTCTTAAATTCTAGATATATTATCTAAAATACTAGAATTCATATATTTTCATTTGGTTGCAATTCATATATTTTCATTTGGTTGCGATAACATTTAAGAAAAATGTGTAGAACTCGATAAAATATTATTTTTACTTTCCAACCACATATTTAGAAGTATTTATTTGATATTTACTATGACTTTAGTGATTCAAATGATATGCCGCTGAGATTGGTGACTAAAGTGATATATGGTGTTCACTTGAGTGACCACTTTGATATTTAACCCATTAATATTGTGAAGTAGAAAACATGTAAAAGGCTATTACTTGCCGCGATTTTATGCCCATATAAAATCTTCAAAATATTTTTACTCATGTCAATTTCATTTATAAAGGCCACATGAAACCCTCCCGTAAATTGTTTATAGGTTTTTAATTCCTATATGGTATGGATTTAAGTAGTAAGCTGAAATCACACAACTTCAAAACATCAATTTTGAGAAATACCTGCAACCTTCTCCATTCCGAATCATTAATTTCAACGCATCAGCTGCTAGCCCATGTCTGACATCAACCTAATGCAACTATATATCTTAAGACAAAATATCACAGCAATATGTAGGTGATCGCAGGTCAATACATATATGAGCATCCCCACTACATGGAGTCGGCCAGTCGGGGGTCATAGCAGTTGGCTTTGAAACATTAGAATTGGTTCCTTGTTTATTTTATCAAATCATTACATATTATTAGTCACTAGTTAGAAACTATAAATTCATCGATATCTTATAGGAAACATAAGCACAAGGGATAAAATTTTGGAGAGAAAATATTTTCAAAATACAAACTCGGGAGAGAGGACGATTATCACCTTATGTGAGACGCCGGCTTGATCATAATACCTTTTTGCCACTTCAAGGGCCTTTCCGTCTCTTTCACAAGCAACTAAACGGCCAGATTCTGGAAGGACAAGGGCAACAGCCAGTGAGGAGTATCCCTGGACGCAATAATTAACCAAAGATGTTTATAATATTTCACTGAATCCCAAAATTGTAATAAAAAGGTTATAAAAGTATAACTAACATTTTGACTGCATCACCAAAATGCACATTACACTTTAATTGTGTTGTTCATGAACTCATTAAGTTGGGCAATATTTGAAAAATGGCCGAGCAGTTTTGTCATTCTTTAGCTCCACAATTATAATTCTAACTATCTATCATTCAGGCAAGAAGGTTCAGAAGCAGTCTTGCAGGAAAGTGAACTACTGAAGCCTTGAAGCCTCATTCAAAGACTTAGTTGAATGTGTAAGAAGTCTGAGGGGATTCTTTAATTTTCCTATTTTCTGTCAATCTGTAGAAGGCATCTGGGTGAAATATATAACAGCACAATGATGATTTTTATCAAAATGGCAGCGGCACCACTCTAAACTGATTAAATCTGATCAACATCTAACACATGTCATAGAAATTGGGGAAGTCCTCAAAAGTGACTTAATGAAGAAAAGAAGTTGAACAAACCAGTGAGAATTATAACTTTCATACCGTATAGACACCAACTTCTATGCACCTTTCCGCCCCTAGAATCTGGACTAGCATTGCAAGTAGTTGTGCTTGATCAGGAGATACCTATGGACAAAGCACGAGCATCAATATTAATAAAATTAATTAGAGAAGCTTTAGAAATGAATCACACAAATCAAACTTATAATAATTATTATTTTCTTCTTCCACTCTATATAGCTTAAACATTGTAATCGATTAGATTTGATGTGTACCACGCACTCCATTATGAGCCTTAGTCCATTAAGTTATATTATTAACGTTTTTTGTTCTTATATAAGCGATGTAATAATCCCCAAATATTATCTTAGACTTGGTTGATATAGAGTGATTTTGATATCTATATTGATTTGGGTTGTCATCCATCTTAATTTCTCCCTTGGAGCTTGGAAAACCCTTGGAATAGCAATTCTTCCACAGTTAAATCACCAATTTTTATCGCTGCTCGTCTTTTTTATCAAATATATCCATCTTTTCTAAATCAGTCCTGCATCACACTAGGCCTCAATTTCCAATACATTACTACTTATATAAAATAAAAACATATAATCCTTCATCAACAATATTTTACGGCTTGATGCAATTTCAGCTTTCCACGTACTTACATGACACAAGGCAGGAGCATACTTTTAATCATAAGTCATGTTTGCATACAATTGATCAAACAGTGAATGCAACTATTTCTAATTCCAGAGGGAGATGCTGTAACTTCCTTCGAAAACGTGTTACAGGTTATATCCAAATACGATAACTAACTCGATTATCTCTTGTTACAATTTCTTATCAAACAGTTCAAATTGTTACAACAACATAGATATTCCTCTATTTTCTAAATACTAACCATAAAAAATTACAAAAAAATCGATTACCTGCATCTGACTACCACGCATTGTCGAAGTCTCTTCGCGTAATTCTCGCAGAATCTGAGATGCAAAAACACAAAAAAAAACATTATGAAAAATATACGCAGTCATTCAATTGAGAAATGTATACACACATATACATTTAATAAATTTTTATATATACTGTAATGTACTACTACATATCTACCTGTGGTTCTCTAACATTAGCAAGTAAGTAATCGTAAAGGCGTGGAGTGATACTGATAATTTCTTTACGGCCGTACTTGCCGTCGCCGGAGACAACAACGGCGTCGGAACAGCGGATTGTTTCTGCGGCGGCGGTTGAGGAACACGCGATATGTTTACGCGCCGTTAAATAAACGACGACGTTAGGTGAAGGCAAAGAGTCGCTGGTAAATAAACGATTGCGAAGGATGGAAAAGGAATTGACGCAGCGGCACGCCAACGAGTTTGCCATGGTGGTGGAATTGTAAGCCTCAACCCTTTGTATTGTGTGTACCACAATCACAATGCTTGAAAATTAAATTATATACTCATCGTTACAAAATAATAATTGTTTTAATATCGTTTTAAAATTTTGTTCATGTATTAAGTTATAAAAAACATAATTAAATGTATTATACGATTAAAAAATTTATTTGTATTTAATATAAATTTTTTAATTTCAATTATATATATAAATTTATATCGAAACCACATTAAAATTATTTGGTGTCTTAAAATTTTAATTTCAATAATAAATTTTAATTTATATTCATATTCAATTTCTTATACATAATATTTGGTGTCTAATAATCAAACCGCATTAAAATTACAAAAATTGTTATATTTTATATTAATATAATCTAAATTATAACTATAAACATATATCGATAAAAATAAGGGATGGTTGTTTTT
Organism: Oenanthe sinensis; assembly: GCA_028671895.1. Taxonomy (NCBI): domain Eukaryota; kingdom Viridiplantae; phylum Streptophyta; class Magnoliopsida; order Apiales; family Apiaceae; genus Oenanthe; species Oenanthe sinensis. The sequence continues at coordinate 51,279,634 of CM053804.1, forward strand.
TTATCACGGCAAGGTACTTTGAAACCCTCGACCCGGTTTGTTTCGATGCAACCGAGTTATATAATCAAAAGTTCTTTCCATGTAAGGGCATGTGTTTGATTTAATAAATTTAAAATATGAAAAGGGAAACGATGTTTCAAGATTTTTGTAGTTACTATAAAATATAAAAAACTTAGTTATTTAGATTCACCATAATCAGTGCAAGTTACATAACTATTAAATATAAAAATATTAATTTTTTAAATATTTAAGCTTATAATCTTATAAATGAGTATTGGTTCTAATAAATTTGAGAATGAGAGTTGACGGTAAATGATAAACCCTTTATTACTTGTGATATCCGATCGTGCTCAACTACGTAACTTTTAGTTACATAGTAATAAATCAAATATAAACATTTTAATTAACTTATAACTTTGTGATGTAACTTAATTTCAAAGAAATTCAAGTCGCTGTGTACCCAGCTCGGAAGTTGACAAAACAAGAGGCCTCGGTGATATCAGTCACTCTTTAAGTCATATCAGCTATGTTCTTTGTCTGCCAGTTTATCAGCCTTAATAAGGGCACACTCTTCAACCACTGCTCGCACTCCTTCCATAAAAAAATTAAGTTGCAAACTGAGCTTAAAGCATCGGTCCACGTTGTCTTCCTATGAACGTTGGTCCAGAGCGTTTCATCTGATTATCATCCTCATTGCTTGATCGGTTCCATTCCAGGAATACAAACCAGGCTCTCGACATGATGATAGGATTCATCCCAATCTGGCCGAAAAGCATCCAGTCCAATGCTATCAATGAGACAATCAGTTTTGAGGTCATATAAGAAAGAAGCATTGTGATCATAGCTCTGCCCCACAACTCGAGCCTTGCCAGCGTCCTCTAAGCACTGAAGTATGCTTATATTTTTATTTTGCAGGATAGTCGGGGCAGCAGTAGAATATATATTAATCCAGGTACTCCCATCCAGTGCATACACATGAAAAGTTTGGTTTGGTATCTCACCAGGAGAATAAATTAGGACCGCGAGTGAATCCATCAAATTGAAAGGATGTACACTAGTTTTTTGATTCAGGACAATCTGTGGATACGAAATCTCCTTGTACAATCCAGTATGAGGATCGACGGAAGCAATGACATTACTTTGAAATCTATCATTATAATAAGGGTTCCCGCCCTGGTAATTCTTTGACCAATAGGTCAAAATAAGCCTAATGATCTTGTAATCATTAGTGAGTGAATCAAAAGCCAAGCCACTGAACGCGTAGAAATAATCATCATCTGTGTAGGGGAGGAGGTGAAAGTAATTGTTGGAAGGGTTCCATAACGCAACAAAACGAGTAAACGATCTACCAAAAGAGGATAGACAGATGATGTTTTATCTAAAAACATTATTTAATAAAAAATTAAATAAAATTTAAATTCTCAAATATGATATTAAGTATTTTAAATTAAAATATTTTTATTTAAACATATTATTTAAATTACTATTTATTTTATTTTATTTATAAATTAAAAAAATAAATAATTAAATATATTAATATACTAATACACAAGTCAATCAATACCTTAAAAAATTTTATCTTTCTGAATTAGCACCGATTTTGGATATAGATCCCGGCAGCAATTTCGAGGTGAGTAGTGAGTACTGAGTGTTGAGCAAATGAGCATGACGTTAAACAAGCCCGTGAAAGGGAACGCACATCAAGAATTCCACGTGGCAACACATCAGCCACACAAATATTAAAATGGAACAACTACATTGGGAATAGAATCAAATTAGTGGACACAAACATCTCCAAGCATATATGCTTTCCAGCCACAACTCTAAACACACATGAGCGTACCATCAATTCTCATCCACTCGTTCCATACACGCGCTCTTACTCCACGTGACAACAGAAGTACTCTTTCTTCACCTACTAACTGACACGTGTCCACACCAAAACCCCTACCTTCTCCTCCCTAATATGCCCTACCCCTTTTATTATTCTATAAATAATCGCATCCTCATCCTCCCCTTTTCCATTAAACAATTTTCACTTTTCTCCCATTTCCAATATATATCCCCTCCCCATTATACATACAAACATCTGTATCTATAGTTTCAAGAAATTGTCGATTGTGTATTTCAATCTGATTGTAAGTTTTTTAGCCATTCAATATGTATTGCAGATGTCGTTTGAATTATGTGATTTCAATTCGATTAATGAAAATAAATCATATATTTTCCCCATTCTCGTTAACCAGATATGTGATCCATTGGCTCCATAATTTTTTTTGATTGATAATTTTGTTATAATTATTGTAGATCGAAATAGAAAAGTTGATGTACTAATGGAGACAAAAGCAAACATTAGTGTCCAATACGAAGCTCCCCTCGGCTATTGCATTGAAGATATTCGTCCTAACGGTGGCATTCAGAAATTCAGATCCGCTGCTTACTCCGACGTAAGTGCTTCAAATTTTTATATATATAATAAATCTCGAAAATAAATAAATAATACGGGTAAATAAATATTGCTTAATTAATGTACTGATTTTTATTTTTATTTTGTGCATGCAGTGCGCCAGGAAACCATCCTGATTACTTTTTTACCGTTACCGTCATTTTTCATTTTTAAACTCACAAATTAGAAATCCCCAATTTTTTAACCTCAGTTTATCACCTTAATCTATTTACCGAACTTTTAAAAAATGACTGTTTCACCGATTGGATTTGAAGGCTATGAGAAGCGCCTTGAAATTACTTTTTCTGAGTCATCCGTTTTTACTGACCCGAACGGGTCGGGTTTCCGAGTCATGACCCGTTCTCAAATCGACTCGATTCTCGAACCAGCTGCTTGCACCATTGTGTCTCAGCTTTCCAACTCGGAGTTTGACTCGTACGTGTTATCCGAGTCGAGTTTGTTTATTTTTCCCTACAAAATTGTTATCAAGACTTGTGGAACTACCAAACTGCTCTTATCCATTCCAGAAATTCTGAAACTCGCCGAGTCAAACTCGCTCCGAGTCAACTCAGTCAAGTACTCGAGAGGGACATTTATTTTCCAAAATACCCAACCTTCCCCTCACCGGAGCTTCTCCGAAGAAGTCGGATTCTTGAACAATTATTTCGGATCCGGAGCAGCATTTATCCTCGGAGACCCGAATTCTCCGAATCAATACTGGCATGTCTACGTGGCACATCCGGGCCCACAGAACTTAGCTGAAAATGAGATCACAGTGGAAATGTGCATGACAGGCTTGGACAGAGAAAAAGCCTCAGTGTTTTTTAAAACCCCGGAGAATGATGGTAAAATGACGAAAATGTCCGGGATTTTGAATATTATTCCTAGCCACAACATATGCGATTTCGAGTTCGAGCCGTGTGGGTACTCGATGAATGGAATTGACAATGCAGCTTACTCTACGGTGCACGTGACACCCGAGGAAGGGTTTAGTTACGCGAGCTATGAGGCAGTGGGGTTTGATCCTACAACAATTGGATTCGAGCACATGGTGAGAAGAGTGCTCGAGTGTTTCAAGCCGACTGAGTTCAGCATTGCGATTACGAGCAATGGGAGTGGGGATGAGTGGTGGAGAAGTGAGGTTGGAGGGTATGAGTGTAACATTGGAGTGAAACAGGAGTTGCCTGGAGGAGGCTACATTGTGTACTTATGTTTTGGTGTGGCCGAGAACAAGTGGAGGAGCGTGTCTCCTAAGTCTGTTTTGAAATGCAGGGAAAGATTTGCTGAGGAGATTGTGGAGGCAACTGAGGCTGGAGACAAATTGTTTTATTAGTTAAGTAGTATGTTGTTGAATCTGAATGTTATGGCATTGTTATTTCATGAATAAAATGTTGCATAATTTGATGGAATTTATAGGTGGTTGCTATTTTGCTAGCGTTTTCGTATTTTATTTTCTGAGAACTAGTAGTGTAAATTCCGACAAGTACATAACGCATTGATATGCATATTGGTTCCAACTTCCAAGAAGCGCCAGGAAGAGTAAAGATGACAGACGGACTCTGCTGAAGTCGTTCCTGGAATTTGCGACGTTAGAAAAACAATGTAGGTTCTCCGATCACAGGATTGAAGTATTGATTGGATTGTTGGAAACTCGTACCGATAGGAAATATCGAATAGACAATTGGTTACTTGAGCATTTTCTACAAACGAAATCCCCGACCAAACCACATTACAAGCAACAAATTGAATTAAAACACTTAGACGAAAGGTACGAGTTAAAATACCTACCAGAAGATAGTACTAGACAGAGTGCAGCAACAACAGATGCAATAAATATACATTTTCTTCCAAGAAACTGTTGGAGATATCAGTCTGCTCTTCTCCATGTCCTCTCTGAATTTGATCAATCAAAGTACGCAGTGTTGCTGATGTTTGAATGTCGAGTTTAGACACCTAAATTTCTCTGAGAGCAGTCCACGGATATTTGGAAGCATAAACCAGCATAAAAGATTTATTTTAAAGATTCTTTAGGTTCCATGTCCTCTGTAGCTAAATGGCGATAAGACTCTTTAGGCTGCAGCATTCTTGTTGCATTCGATTGTATTGAAGTTTTTTCTGTTTTCCCATAACAGTTTTCTATCATCTGCAGTCAATCTTCTTGATCTTTACAGTCTGTTCTGTGTTTGGGTATTCAATGCAGGATATGATATGTTGCGGTTAACTACGAGTTTTGCAATGTGTACCCATTAGCCAGTCTAATTAAGTTTAATGGGACCGATATGCTTAGGGCTTGATCCCAAAGATGTTAAAAAACCTCAAAATTCTTTGGAGGCAATTTTGTTCGGAATGAGTTCACTGTTCTGTAAATAGGCAGAGTAGCCGAAAATAAGGTAATCCACGTCCCGTGAATCCTGCTCAGCTTGGTGCTTTGAACCATAGAATAAAACTGTTATATACTAAATGTTAGATAAGTACATAAAACATAAAATAACAATACAAGGTAAAAGAGTAAATAGGCTCAATGATAGTAGCCTGTTATTAAAACCATGTCATATTGTCACAAATGTTGGATTATCCTGTTTATTACATCCACAAAATGATAACAATTGGAAAATTCCGAACTACAAATTAGTAAAGTTTTAAGTTAAGTCTCAGTCATCATTCCTGAATATAACCTGTTCAAATCAAGCTGCTCACAATCTAATGATTTCACTCGAAAAAACAAAACAAAACCGTGAGGGTGAAAAAGTGAAACAATAAACTTATCCACGAACTAGGTGAAGATGCTTCCACTGTAAAAAAAAAATTGACTTGAAAGGCAGCCTATATTCCCTTGATGAATCGAAAGGTAACATATTTCATATGAAATTTGGTTCATCAAGGGAATCGATTTTACCAGAGTTCACCGAGAATAATCTTCCCCTGCCCCTTTCGAGGTTCTGTAAGAAATCACTGTTTTCGATCCTAATGGCTTATTCGTCTCTCAACAGTAACAAAACACTGATTTAGGGACAGGCCAGCTCTACTTCCGTGAAATAAAAAATAATAGTTTAGCATGTAACCTGAACAATGTCCGTTTCACCGTCACTGTAATCTCCCCAACGCTTGTCTGGTTTCTCTTCAGCGGAAATTTTGACACAGCTTTCATTTGCAGTGATATGACTTGGAGGTGCATCAGTATATGTCTTGGTTTCAGCTACAGATTGGGATATCTCGACAACTCCAGACTGGTCAACTTTTTCACTAGATACAGACTGAACAAAAACTGACTCTACTCCACCAGCATCAGCTTCTTCGCTAACTACAGACAGATCCTGTTCATTGTTAACATCCTGGTTGATGTCTTTGTCATCATGTGAGGATTTGTTATTTTTATCTTCTTCAACTTTATATTGGCTTTCAGCAGTGACGTCGACAGTTGCTGAAGGAGATATTTCTGGACTAACAGGAGATAATGGCGTATCATTTTGAGTCACGGAGATATCATTCAAAGATGCTGTTAAACCAGTAGGTGCTACTTGAGTACCATCCGGATATATGGGATAAGTGTTTGAGGAAGCTAAATAACCATTTGGAGCAACTGGATATCCATTAGGAACCCATGGCTGGCTTGGTACAAACTCGACTGCATGTGGGTTCATGATTAATGGAGGCATGAAGTGGTTACCATCTACAGTATGTCCAACATTATGAAATGCAGGTTTGTTACGCAAGACACGACTTCCAGATCTATTATAACCACCTGCAAGGCGGGGACCATAGGGCACTCTTGCTGTTGCTGATTGATGGGGTGATCTTCGAACAGGATTAACTGTAAGCATTGGTGGAATATTCACTGGCTGAGGCAATATACCATCCTGTTCTGGTAAGCCTAATATTGCAACCGAACCAAAAATTGGAACAGTAGATGGATTAAATGGAGGCGCAGCTGCAGATAGCTTCTTAGTTATCTCTTTTCCATTTTCTGCATCACCTTCAGTTATGACTGGGACAGAATTAGCAATTGGGTTAACTTGCTTTTCTGCATCCTTTTCCAGAAAATCAACATTTCCACCAGCGCTAGTTACATCAGGCAAAGTTCCCTCTACGTGTTGTGTTTCAGCTTCGGGACTGGAGGCATCTTTGTTTGGTGGTTTTGTAGAATTGTCCACCACTACAACCGCAGAACCAGATTCTGTAGAAGTTGTTAGGAATTTTTCTACTTCTGCTCCCAACAGTTCGCTTTTGGAATTGGTGTTTGAGTTCTTGGAAGAATCAGAATCTGAAGTTCCCAAGGTAGAATAACTGTCCACTTTTGTGGCATTACCAGATACACTCTTTACTTCTGAAATGGTGTCGGATTCTACTTTTTGGTCTTTAACAGCTGTGATTTTTTCATCAACATTTATCTCTTGTTCTTTGATAACAATCATCTTCATTTCCTTATCTGGAACTAAAAGTTCACTTTTTGTCAGGTGCGGTCCTTTGGATTCTTTAGTCGATTCTGTCATAGGCACCTCTTTAGTCACTTCAAAACATTGTTCAGATGTACTTTCTTTGGGTAGATGTTCGGCAACTGCTTTCACAATACTACCAGGAGGAGCCAAAGCAACTTCTTTGTAGGAAAAAAGCTTTCCAGCTGCTACACCGACCGAATTTATAACTTGAGCACGCTTGGCAACTTGTTCAGTTGCCACCGGGCTAGCTGGGGCTGACTTTGGGTTGGGTATTTTTTCTGTTCCAGCAGAGGTGGTAGGATTTTTTAATTTTGGACTGAAGCTTGCACTCTTTGTTAAATATTTTGGAACAGAAAGAGTAGAAGCAGGAGACTCATTTGAACCTGTTCTTGGGGATGTGAAATTAGTTGGTTTCCCTCGGTACCTTGAGGACTGTGTACCAGGCATAAAAGCAGTGTTCAGTTTTGATAGACTTGGCTTCCTTGAACTAGATGATTTACGGCCTGAAGGTGAGCGACCTTTAGGAAAGGCCTCTTGCCATCCTTCGTCCGAGGTGTCATCTGGTTGCAGGTCACTGTTTGTGGTCATTCCAGTCTGCTCAGGTTGAACAGGTTCGGGTTTATTATGCATCGAGTCAGCAGACTGAGATTGCAAAATCTCTAGTAATCCTGGTGATGAAATTTCATCCTTTTGATACTCATCTGCAGCTGCCTCTTCAAGTTGGTCCGGTCTGCCTTTAACCTGGATCATGCATATATATTGTTCAGGATATATTAGAGATAGAGCTTGACCTGTATCTTAAAATTTTAAAACATGAGAGTGTTTTCTTTTGAAGGAAAAGGTACGCCGATCAAAAAATTACCAGTTTTGCACGAGCTTGCTTCTTCTGGGCATCTCTTGCTTTTATATCTGCATCTGGTGCTATATAATCTAACAAGTCCGATACACTGATCCATGAGAGAAAAAAGTCTTTAATTAAATAACAATGCATTGCAGAACTAACACTGCATGAACAAATGCTAGGACCAATGAACCCCCTCCATACTTCTACACAAGGTTGGATCTTTGACTCTAATTAAGATGACAACAAGATTAATAATATACTCCAGCTGTTTTCCGTAAAAGATATAGAGGAAAATGTATACCAACCGAAAAAAGAAAGAAGAATGGGGAAGATTTGCAGGTTTTTTTTGTTTTATGCATTGATTTGTTCACATTCTCGAAAAAACAGGCTCCAAAAATGTTTTAAAAAATGGAAACTTCTGTAAAACAACTCACAATCACAAAAAAGGGAAATTACAGCTTGATTATCACATTCTTCATCCAGAACTGAACATCACAGGAACCAATTTAAATTTTGAAGAGGAAAAATCATACCAATCGTAGGCATACTAGAGTTATTTTCTGTTTGTTTCAAATTCAGACCCCCAAATTTCTTAATTCCCCCCCCCCCCCCAAAAATGAGATAAAAATTCCTAGTTTTACATCAAAATTTAGCATAAATTAAGCTCCTGCTGTGTCTTTTTTTATTCTATGTAGACAAAGTAATATCAGTGTACCACTAGCTGAATTATGGATCTTTTTGAAAGTACAAAATTGTCTGTAATGCCAATTTGTACACCTATAATTTTCTAATGGAGAGAGAAACGTCGTAGTGACATTTTTCCATTGGAATGGATTTGTAACATTGACGAGGAGATAGAACTTACCTCAAGTGACCCTTGCTGGAGATAGAGGCATCTGGCTTTGGGGTGCCATTACGTGCAGCTTCTTGTTGTTCCAGAGCCTTGGATTCAAAATATTCAAGCCATGCAGCTGCATCCTACACATATTTAAAGATAAAATAAAGATTCGATCACCTTAAAATAAAGATGCTTGGTCAAACATGTAATCAGAAATTACTTGTGTTCGTAGATCATCCGGTCCAAGCTTTGCCTGCAATATCTGCAAAGTAGTTTGCTCGTGCTGAACACTCAAGGAGTAAGCTTCCATCAAAGAGAGAGCAATGGCTATAGCATGATAGCTAGCAGCTGTCTGAAAGTGAAAGATAAGAACATCAGAACAAGGATACAAGTGCATGCTGCTGTTTCCAAAAATTGTTCGAACATGCCAAGGGAGAAGCAGATAAGTATTATGCATAAGGCATGCAATGACTATGCATGTTGGAGAATCTTCTAGATGTTTTTTTTTGAAATATTGTATAAAACAGGCTATTAGTCAATATGTTTCTTTATTCCAGTTACTGATGTAGAGCTTGTATTTTTGTATTGTTTTTCCTAAATATGGTTCTCTATCCTGGAAGATCTTAGACCCAATAAAACCTTATTACAATGTAACTGTTTCTTCTTATTATTAACAGGAGTAACACATCAATAACATTTATTGGTCAAAACTAAACCTAACCTACTAGTAATATAACTTCAGAGAGAATGAACTCACTTGTATATGATCAGCACCAAGTAGTCTTTGATTACACTTCAGAGCCTCATGAAGGTACCTTAGAGCAACATGTGCATTCCCTAAACCTTCTTCCATCATTGCTACATTAATATATGTGGCAGCGGTGTTTGGATGAGAAGGTCCACATGTTAGATGCAGAAGATACAGAGCACGGTTGACATACCTAGAAAAGGAATAGACAAGTGTACCCATCTCCATAACATAAGAATGTGTTCTATAAATTAAGGGTGCAACTTTATTCTAAGACATATTATAATAGCAATTTATTGTCAACCAAAAATGTCTCATTGTTTGAAAATTATAGTCATTTGATACTTTTATTTTCTTATGGTCAGCTTGCTAACAATATTATTGTAGTCCTTACTAATTTGACAGAATAATTAAAGATATCCATGTAATCAAAAACTCATCAAAGGTTTCATGAAGGCCTTGCAAGAGCAAAAGAGAGTGGAAGATACAAAGATCAGAAAAAATACATGATAGACCTGCAGGTAATAAATCACAGCTGAGATACTAACCATATACACCAAGTTATATGGACTAAAAGCAGTGTCTATTCTAGAATATATAGTAGTTCCGACTTCCAGGGATCCAACCATCATACTCCATGCAGCCAATTTTTCACACTAATATAACCTACAGTTAGATTTAAGATGATCAAATAGCATACCTTTCTCAAAAGTAAATCTCCCCAAACCACCTGTGTCTCTATGTTCACACATTAACAGTTCAATCCTTTTCAGTTTTTATTGTTTCAACTTTTAAGCTTTTAAAAAGAATGAGATAGATGAAGTTATTCTCATAGGACTCCACCAGTACTTTCAGGATACCAAAAACTCACGAATCAAACAGAACAATAATTTCATACAGAATCAAAACAACGTGAGTAAATAGTGAATGGAAAAAGACAAATACTATATATTCAAATGACATGAAGGGAAACCTAAAAGAAGCAGAGTACACATAAACATACTTTAAGGCCAACTCTGTGTGTTGGAGCCTATAGTAGAAAACCGCTAAATCTCCATAACTTTTCATCGTATCTGGGTGGTCAAGTCCAAGCTCTCTTTCATTGATATCCAGAGCTTTTTGCTGATATATGGTAGCCTGATTTTTATAAGAGAAATAAATAGGGGTGAATGACATTGAGGTCCACCGAAATTTCAAATTAGCACATGAGCACATGCATCTGCAGAGGTGAACAAATTTGAATATTTTAAGGTGTTACTCATTACCTCAGGACTCATCCAGTGTCCTAAAAGGAAACTATACATAGGTTGATAACTGTGATGCTTATTACATATTAGAGTGATGCAGGAGCATTATGGTTGATCTATTTGATCTCATGGGAATCTATTGTGAAGCCAATAATCAGCTTAATTGCCAACATTGGTTGATTTATCATGCTAGGGTTATTATTATATAATTATATTAAATAATTTTGGCTTGCAAGTTTTTACCTTTCACTTGAAAGGGTTTTTCTTGTTTTAAGCACTTAGGATTTATTTTTCTAGTTGAATATGGTTTTGATGTAATTCATATTTGGATTGGGCTTTTGATTGGTTTTCAATTTGGGTCCAAGTATTAGCAAATTCCTAGCTGATTTTGAATCTAATTGAGAATCCTAATTGTTTTAGGTTAAGGTTATATTCCTAGCCTATATATACCCATATATTGTAATCTTTTAAAAGAGAAGAATTTGATGAATAAAATCGTGAGTTTTATACTTGCAAAACCCTAGAGAGTTGGTGGTTAATTCCTTTAAACTTTCTTATCCAGATTTCGTTTAGTTTGTGGGTGATTAATTTCTTTAAGCAATCTAAGCAAATCGATCCTTTAGTTTTGTTTCTTGGTGATTAAATTCTTTATAGAAGCAATCTAAAGTTATTTTTCCGCTGTGAATCTGATCTACATAGAAAAATATACATCATCTTTGATGCAGGAGCATTATGGTTGATCTATTTGATCTCATGGGAATCTATTGTGAAGCCAATAATCAGCTTAATTGCCAACATTGGTTGATTTATCATGCTAGGGTTATTATTATATAATTATATTAAATAATTTTGGCTTGCAAGTTTTTACCTTTCACTTGAAAGGGTTTTTCTTGTTTTAAGCACTTGGGATTTATTTTTCTAGTTGAATATGGTTTTGATGTAATTCATATTTGGATTGGGCTTTTGATTGGTTTTCAATTTGGGTCCAAGTATTAGCAAATTCCTAGCTGATTTTGAATCTAATTGAGAATCCTAATTGTTTTAGGTTAAGGTTATATTCCCTGCCTATATATACCCATATATTGTAATCTTTTAAAAGAGATGAATTTGATGAATAAAATCGTGAGTTTTATACTTGCAAAACCCTAGAGAGTTGGTGGTTAATTCCTTTAAACTTTCTTATCCAAATTTCGTTTAGTTTGTGGGTGATTAAGTTCTTTAAGCAATCTAAGCAAATCGATCCTTTAGTTTTGTTTCTTGGTGATTAAATTCTTTATAGAAGCAATCTAAAGTTACTTTTCCGCTGTGAATCTGATCTACATAGAAAAATATACATCATAGAGACTCGTTTTGAATCAGATGAGACAAGGAAGAAAAAATTAATTAAAGTTATTGCTTCAATTTCAGTCATTTATCAAGTCTGATAACTTTTAATTGTCATCTAAATTCTCACTCCATGCCCAAAATAGAATCTTATTTGCCAAATATATATGTACATAGGATTCATTGCCGTTCTTATCCCCTTGATAAGTAACTTTTGCATAGAAGTCTACCATCTCACTTTTGCATAGGATTAGACCATCAAACGAAACCATAACACCCAAACTTAAGAATATTGTGTCATTATACCATCCTTGTAGGTGGGCACTTTTTGCGGAATAAATCCAATACAAGTTAGTCTTCTTTTGTTGCTTGGTGAAGCATTAAATACTATCCCCTAAACTAATGGTGCATTTGAAGCTGTATTCTGAATTTTTGCTTTGAATATCAATTGAGGTATGCTTCATTACAAATATTGTAACAAGTATTAACATAGGTTAGCATGCTTGATGTGCATGAGCGGGAAATAGAAAGCACTTCTTTTACCCTATCAAGGCAAAAAAAAAAAAAATACCTGGTTGAAATCCCCAGTATGGTAGAGCACTACAGCCAAAAGACTATATGCACCTGCCGTCATTCGATGATAAGGGCCACAAACTGACACGAGTTTCGAAAGTGCCTACAAAAATTAAAAGTTGACGTTGAGTTTATCAGTAAAACAAAACAGTTATATAGTTATAACGAGAACATAGGTAATCTCTTACCTTAGTGCCATAATTGACAGCATCCTCCAATTTTCCTTTGTCTAAGGAAGTCTTAGATGATTCCAACAAAGTCCTTCCATCAGCAGATGAGCATGCAACATGCTACAATAACCATGTTGCCAAAAAATTCCAAAGCTATAACACTTGAACTTCATTACCAATCTTTTTAAATCATCTAAACAAATATGCTACCTTGTATACAGGAACCATGCTCACAATATCTGACTTCTTGAAAGGTGACACTGAATCCATATCATAGTCCCTCGGGACTATCTCAAGGCCAACCTGATGGAGAATCATTGCATCAGAGCATTGGATAAGAAGGTATAATACGTAATTCAGAATACACCCAGTTTCAAGTGGAGAATACTATACTTTCTGGCAAAGCCCACGAAGAACAGAGAATTTACGGAGATCCCGACAGCTTTCATTTTTCCACTGCCATCCAAATCTCTTCATAAGGAAGATTTCTACCCATTTCCACTTCAATGTATCAATACTGGCATTATCTGCATCAGAACTGTCCCCAGATGGTGTCCCCAGCAACATATTTAAGCATGACGCTACTACAGCAGCCAAATCAGCAAAGTTATTAACTGCTGTGATGAAAGCCTGAAGTACGTGTTTGTAAGCTCGAACAACCATCTCATGTATACAAAGAGATTGCACATGAGGGAGCTTGTCTGCAAGTTCAACCTGATGCAGCAGAATGAAAGATGGTTACAGCAAGTATCAGTTTTTAGGCAAAAAGTTTTAGAGCAATTGAAACTTGTTTCCTCAATCAAGTAAAAAAAATATAATCATAGATCCTGGAACAGCATAATACAGTAGCACACCTATGGAAATAAATGTAAAAAACTTACGCGGAAAAAAAAAAGAGAATGACCAGCTTTTTTCTAGGTCAAGATAATGCAGCATGGCCAAGATCATTCTTGAAACCATATAGAGTGCTCCGCTACATTAGAGAGTCTTACATGACATGCATTGGTAATGATATTTAGACGGGCCCAATAGAACTTCCTAGTAAGTCCAAACACCGCAATCAGACCTCTAGGATCTTAATTTTTTTCCTTCTTTGCAAGAATGTAGATTCCATACTCCGTATAATATTTTTATTATGGGTATTATTACTCCCCATAATATTAATCTTGTGCTCTCTAGGTTTTTATGTACACCCTGTGTATACCATAACGGCCACCCTGCCCACTCCTTAACAACCTTTAAAAAAATAATCCTTATTACTGAAAAATGAAATCCTATAGCTATTTATTGTCAAATCCGAAGTAAATTCTTGAATCCTTTGTCAAACCACAAACTTTTCAATTGAAAAAATCTCCAGTCAAGTTACCTTTCTGCAAGCATAAACGACTGAAGGAGAGCAGTAATTTGTGTGTTTTCTATACGTTATAGAATACAAATAAATTTCTTAAGAGTATAATTCTTGTTTAAGAAGTATTCTCCAAGCCAAAGATAGATACAAGTAAAATAAAGATTGCCAATTAACAGTTTTTTACACTAATGTGTGTTGGTGGACATTGATCGAATCTTCTTCTCTTCTAAGTTCTTCATTTTGAAGTTCTAAATGAGGATTATAGCATTTACATGATCAAATAAACTCACGTGTCTTAGCAGTACAAGTAATATATGAATATTGAGTATTAAGCTAGAATATCAAATGAAGCAATTACCACGCGCCCTAAGGAGCACATTCGTAGACCCCTGGTGTGCATGAAGTCTGTCATTGTCCTTCCATCAACTGGTGAAAGTTCAAGGGAGCCAAAATCTGCTACCTGGCAAATATCAAAGATGCAGAAGTAAAACATGCTGCTTCTCAAACAGCCAACACCATAGATAAGGTACAAACACTACAAAGTACAATCTTTGTCAACTAACCAGTTTTGGAAGAGCAATTTCTGCATAATACTTATGTGCCATCTCAATCAACTCATCAGGTGACTGCCAACATAAACAGAACCAATGAAATGTGTGAGAATTATTATTTTTAGAGAAATTGGGTTTCAGCATCTAAAATATCATATCACCTCTTCAAAAAAGAGTTACTGCAGTTAGTCGAGAAGCCATAGATAATAGTACATAGTATGCACAAATATGTTGTTAAGTTCAAAGAAATCCTCCCAATTAAAATGCCCTCTTTTGTTTTGGCATGCTTATTAAGAAAAAAACTACTTTCCTGTATATATATATATAGAGTAAGGCTCAACGAGGAACTCCTTATTTGAGTAACTGAGGAACCAATTCCTATTTTATAAGAATTTGATTAACAAATAACTATAGAAGACTACAAAACATACAAAAAATCATAGAACACCAAAAATAATTGCAAAACAAATAAAAAAATTACATAATATACAAAAAAATATTAAACACAAATTACAGAACACTAATGTTGAATAGTGTTTTGTAATTTTGTGTTCTATATTTTTTGTATGTTATGTAATTTTTTTGTTTGTTTTGTGATTGTTTTTTGTGTTCTATAATTTTTTTCTATGTTCAACAATTTTTTCATGTGTTCTATAATTATATTTGTTGTTGGTTACTCAGTTACTCAAATAAGGGAGTTCCTCATTGAACCTAAGCCTTATATATATATCTATAAGTAGAGATCATGCTTTAAGTAGGGACGGAGCCCTGGAGGAGTGAACAGAAAATCACTCAGCTGACCTTGAGGTGAAAACCAGTTTCTGATTCCTTAAGGCGCAGATATGATGCTTCCGAAAGTAGCTTTTTCAACATGTTCTCCTTTTCCTCATCTAGTTTCTCTGATTCTTTCTGATTGTTACCAGATGATTTCTGCATGTCCAAGCTATTACTCAAAGAAACCTCCTTTACTTTCTCAATTTTGCTATTCTTTTCATCCAATTTCTTCTTAATATCCTTCAGCAATCCACCGTTCTTTCCAAGACCCTTTACAGCTGCTTCGACCTTAGCTTCTTCAATTTTCTTAGACTCCGATTTTCCTGGAACTGGATTTTGTAAATGTTGCACCCAACATGCCCCCAGCTCCCATCGAATAGACTTTGTGTCTTTTAAGCATTTCTCCTCCTGCAACGTCAGCAAGCTTTCTTCCAAAACTTTCCTTATCAATGACTTGGCAAAATGTAAATCTTCACCATCTGCAGTTTGTAACTTTTGATATGCACCAGATGATTGAGGCGTGGATGGCTTGTGCAATAGCATTCTCAAACTGTTAAGTAAGAATGATTAAGCAGCCTATCATACCATAGTATATAAAAAAAATGCATCAGAACATTTAAAGAGATTTTGCTTCCCAGAACTTTACAATGCATAATCTTCTCACTTCTGTAATAAGTATGGAGCAAAATATGATAACCTGTCTTTTATATTCTTCAGAGTCAAACCATGATATAGATAAAGAACTTGGACTGACCTATTCACATTCAATGCATTAGCACCTCCCTCCGGTTGGTCTTCTATGTCAATATCATTAGGCATGAGCTTTCCATCCCACTTCACCTGAGCTGCAACTTTCACAACAGCTGTGTATCCACAATGTCTGACAACCACCACACCTAAAGTAGAAGTATCCTGCAGGACGAGAAATTTGTGACCTGTTAGGAAATATTTAATGAATCCAACAGTACTGCAGCAAAAGATATATATACTGACATGAACTGTGGCACTTTCATCTGCAGTTATGCCCTTGATTAAGTTTCTCTTTGCAACTTCTTCTTGTGATATTCCAAGAACCCGACATCCGTCACTCTTACCATCCAATTTTGTGCTTGCATCAGGAACATCTCTCGTCACTAACATAAGTAGATCTCCAAGTCTCTCTTCGTGGGAAGCTGCAGGAGCACTAGGAGCATTCGTAGGGCTTTGATTGTTGCTGATGAGATTTGAAATGACTGCAACTGCTTTACAGACTGAAACGTCGATAAATAAGCTATGAAGTAGAAAGGCCTTCCTGTCCCTAGCTTGCCTTTCTTCTGGTGTTTTACAAGGCATTGCTGCAAGAATTGAGAACTCTTTTGCCCATTCCCTATGATCATGTTTGCCATCTCTTGCTTGTCCACCTCCATTTCCTCCCCAAGTTTCATCTTCCAAGGGAAGTGGATGGAAAAGAGATGGGTTATCAATAACAATCGGAGGAACAACCCATGTGTTAGCTCGAAAACCATAAGGCAGGTTTCCAAACTGGAAGGACAAAAAAATAAGACAGATCTATGTTACATTTCTGAATCCTGCCCACAGATAGTAATCCTACAAGGGCATTATTTCAAACTTACTTTATTATGTTCGATGAATGCTTTCATAAGTGCTTTATATGCCTGAAACACGATTGGGCCAAATGTTTTAACATCGAAAGCATGAAAATAAATGCTAGCCAAATATTCTAGATATATAATTAAAGTAATTACTCACAGCATCAAAGACCCTGCTCAGTTGCTGCAACAACCCCACCAATGAGTGACTCAGAAGAATGCGTTTTCCAGCAGGGTAAAATCCTTTGCTGGAAGCAACGATGGTTGTCGGCTTACCACTGCAAACCCTGACCTGTATATATAAAATTGTACATCAGTTCATATACACCCATAACTGAAGCTGATATTGTTTTTAATTTAACAAATTTATTGCACCCCAAAAAAAGGTACTAAGAAGAAGAGGATGTTCTCACATCAATTTGAAAGAAATCATCATCCGTTTTATCCTCTAGGAAAGGCCTGGCAGATCTCCTGATATCTGCAATTTAGAAAATATAAAAAATTAAACAAAAAAAAGAACCATCTTTAATTTGAAAAAACAAGTACACCCGTATCATCTCCAATCTTTTAATAAGAAAATTTAATTAAATAAGTGCATGCATACATATATACAAACTCTAGTTGAGCTCACAAAAATTCACATGCATGCATGTATATATAACAGAAATTAAAAGGTAGTTGAGTACTTGAGTTCACAAAATACTTGCATTGAATAGCCAGAGTGAGGTCATTATATATTTACAAACATGCATGCATTAAAAAAAAATTAAGGTACGTCCGTACAGTAACATACTCACTTATCCCGCTCAAAAAGTAAGGTGCTCAAAAAGTAAGGTGCGAGGAACTTTGTAGAGGTGGTCAAACGGGCGGGTCGGTTTGGGCGGGTCGGTTCAGATCGGCTCGCCCCGAATCGCTAGAAAAAATGGTATCAGCCGCCTTAAACCGGGCCGAGTTGTGAACCGGCTAAAAAATGAGCCGGGCGCGAGTTGAAGTATTACGAACCGTAACCGGCATGGACCGCTGGCCAACCCACCGAACCCGCGACGAGACAGCCCGACCTGCTCGGCAACGGGCGCATGTCTTCACTCGCCTTGTGCAATGGCTCTCTCAATCTCGCACTCTCTTAGTCTCCGGCGAGCTTAAACCATTTCCGGCGAGCTTCAACACATTCCGCGGCTAACTTCAAAAAATCCAGCGATTCAAATGAATCCGGCACGGCACGCCGTAGAACGGCTGGAATAAAAATTTAAAAAAAGATAAAAAAGAAACCCGCCTAATCGCCAACCCACTCGTGCTGATCTTCCCGAATCAGCCCGACTCGGCACGGCTTGTCTTGCCCCACGTGCCGTGCCGAGTCCCTCAATGGCCAAACCGGTTCGTCGGCGAGCGTGAACCGGCACGGCTCGCCCGGCCTTTGGCCACCTCTACTTGCATACTTATGCATGCAAATATATAAAAAAAAATTAACATAATTGAGCTCACAAAAACTTACATTGAATAGGTGGAGTGAGGTGAGAGAGCGAGAAGAAGTCATAGAACTGCCCTAGTCTAGGTGGTGGACACATCATCGCCGTCACGGAGTCACCGTCCGTCGTCTTCGGCGACTTGACGCTGTTTGTCGTCGGTTTTTTCTCAGTCGAACCGGTAGTATGTAGACCGGACAGAGATTCAATAGAACCGGGTTCGTTGAGGATGGGACGACCGGACGGTTTAGAAGATGAACCGCCAAAAAATGTTGTGCAAGCCACGATGTCCAAGAGGCGTCTAATGTGTGACACGCTCGATTCTTCGTTATAATTCTCTGCGTAAAATATTATCATTGTCCATTATTTTCATCATAAAATAATTTCATTTGATTTGATTTTTTTTAAAGAAAAAAAATAATAAGCAGGAGATACGATTTATTGGAAGTTACCTTCAACAATGGTGAGATTGCATGGTTTTAGGGTTACGATTTCCACCGAATCTTTAAGCTTCGATCCTCGCACCTTGTCATTTTTTTTATTCCACATTCAGTTTAGTTAATCTATACATTAAATCATCTATAAATATTTAGATCAAATTTAATATTAGATTATACGTAAATAAAATTAGTCGAAACAGATACAGTACCCTATTTCATACATAAAATTCTTTTTTTATTATAAAAAAAAATTAACATCCTCAATTATTACATACATACAAATATTTATTTGAACATGTTACAAAAAAAATATTAAAAATCTAAATTACATACGTACGATGTAAGATTAAAATTTATAAACTTGTGAATGGAGAGTGTACCTCGTGTGAGAATGAATAATTGGTCATGTAACATGTCTCCACGTGGACGGCTAATAGCTTCCTCACATCTAAGATCCTGTCCGTTGAAATTCCCTGTCATAAAAATCAAATTAAATCAGCAAAAAACATCCAGAAATAGAAAGTACACAAGGTGGTCCGGTGTTTTATTTATTACGGAGTACATACATACCTTCAGCATCAGCTGTGTACCCTCTGCTGTTTCCACCATTATTTCTATCACACTCGGCAACACTGCAAATTTCATACACTCATTAACACACATTTTCGTTTTTACACTAATACAGAGACAATTAAGGAATTGAAGGAATAGAATGTGTTACTGTCGCATTGTAGTGAAATGACTGTAAAATTTAAGTGTACTGACTTGACTGACTAACCTTTCTCTTCTTTCTTCTTCTTGTCTCCTTTGGCCTTGTGGAGCTTTGTTTTTCCTGTTTTGGGAGCCATTTTGCTGGAGTTTCAAAGCTAGCTTCTTCAACACAAGCTTATCGGGTAATTCTAAATATATCAATATGTGTGTATCCGTTACATAACAGTTAAAGTACTACTAGTAATCTCTGTTTGAGCAATACAAAATCTTGTACAAAACTTAAATGTATACTTTTTTTAAAATTTATTTTTATATGTTCAGCTTGAATTGTAATAAAGAAAATTTATTCAAAAAAAGAAGAAGAAGAATTAAGCAGAGATTGAAGTGGGATTTGAGAATTAATCGAGCTCTGATTATACAAAATGACATTCATATACGAAAAATATACATGTGTGTGTATGTAGAGCTGGAAAAAGATGGCAATCTATATATACATGCATAAAATGGTTTGAAGTGTATGAATATGTATATGTATGTATGTAAGCAAGTTTAAGGTTGAAGTAATAACAAGTGGAAAAAGTGTATGTGTAGGTGAAGGAAGAGAGGGGCCAAGACTGTGGAGAGAGGGAAGAGAATATGCATTAGCGAGAGAGAGAGAGAGAGAGAGAGAGAGAGTTGGGAGAGAAATGGATAGGATAAGGTAAGCCCAAGAAGCAAGTGCTAGTTGGTTCCGTAATCTATCCCTTTGGGTGAGAAAAGTGACCAAGGATTTTGGCCCTCTCGTTCTATTCTCTATCTCTCCATTTGTAACTTTCTGTCTCCCAGCTTGCTTATTTTTTAATGACCTCTATTTGGTATGATTCAATTCAATTATTGGATTGTATTGTCTTTCTTGGTTCAGGTCTCGTTGGTATTTTTGTTATAAATAATTAAAACAAAAAATTGTAAGAAAGTATTTCGTAAAATTTATAATTTTGGAAAAGTTCTTTTCATCTGAAAACTGCGTTAGAAAGCGTGTTGTTCCTACTTTTAAAAAAAATATTTTTTATTTTTTACAAAAAATAACTACAATTTTCATTATTAAACCTCTTCAAAAATTATCATATTTTATATAATATCTCAAAATATAAATAAATTAAAAAATTTAAACGTGTAGTTCTTTTTTATAAAAACTGAAAAAATAATTTTTTTCAAATATACCGGGAACGTACTTTTTCTAAAAATAGGTTTAAGACAAAAATTGTTTTTAAAATTTACGAACACCTTTTATCAAAATGTTATAAATAAAAGCACTCCTAAACACATGCTTAACTTCAATTTTCTTAATTTTGTGACGGAATATGATTTATCAGTGAAATTTATGAATTTATTATTTTTAACAAAAGATTGAAGGAAACTACAATAAAAAATTAAAATAACATTAAATTTTGTTGGGAAAAATTAGAAGAGAGAATGAAAGGGAAGAAAAGAGGGAAGAAAATCGAGCAATCACGAAATGTGTATATATATACACTTGCATAATAATAAATATTCAACTGTTACCTTGTGCCAAAACCCCTAAACCAAAACCCTAGAAATGACAATCAACAACAACGACCCAGAAACCCTCCAAATCCACCGCATTCCCCAATCGAAATACATCGACGCCGTCCGGTGGGTCCCACCTCTCTCCGTCTTCGAACGCTTCATCATCCTCGCCCTCTCCGACTCCATTTCCGACGCTTCTCACCTCGAAATCCGTGCCCTAAATCGGTCAAACCCCTCTCTCTTAACCCCACTATCTTCCTTTCAATTACCCTCTCGCACATCCTCTCTCAAAGTCTCTCAAACCCACAATAAACCCCTTATTGCTGTCTCCACTTTTTCGGGTTCGGTTCGGTTTTTGTTTGCGGATTCTGTTGATGTTGGGTTTGATGGGTCGGAGCTTGTTGTTCCCGAAAAGGCTTTACATGTGGGACCCATTTCTTGTATTGATTTAGGAGGAAATGGGTCGGAGTGTGTTAGTGTTGGGGAGGATGGGAGAGTGGGGCTGGTGAGTGTTGGGGAGGGTGAGTTGAGTTATAGGAAGGTGTTTGATAGTTGCGGGTTGGTTTCGTATAGTGCGGTCAAGTGGGCTAGCCCGTCGGAGTTTGTTACGGGTGGGTTGGGGTTTAGTCTTCAGTGGTGGGATCTGAGGAAGCCCAGTGCTGCTGTTTCTCAGTTTAAGGGTAATTGGTGAGTTACAAATGTTATTATACGCAAATGTGTGTGTCTAGATATTAATTCTTTAGATAAATGTTAGCCATAGTTAAGTTGTCGATCTTGAATAACAATGGTTGATATATGTTGTGTTTCATTTTTCGATTATTGTCACTTTTATTTTGGTGTGAATTTTGACAATTTTTGAAGTGCAATAGTTAAACCTGGAGTTAAATATGTTATTGTTTAATTAGAGTAAATGTTTTGGCTAACTTTAACTTCCACTCACTATTTTTTATAGTTGCAAAAGTTTCAATTGGTATGTTTTCCACTCTGTTGTTGAAGCTTGAGTTGTATTGTCGATGAAATTGCAGGGATCAGGGGACTAGTTCAGGGATTGTGCACTCCATTGACATTCATTCGTCACGAAAGCACACTTGTTTGGTAAGTTGTCTAAATTGCAATTTGGCATTACCTTATATATGTCTTACCATATTGAGTTGTTTGGGATTTGGGAAAGGAGTTCACAAAGATTATATATTTCATGCTTTGATGTCCTACCAATTTCAGTAGGATGCTCTCCTCATAGTAATTCTCAATAATTGTCTTTGATCTCTTGAACAAGGACCTGGTTGTTTTGCGTATTTTATTAGGCAATAGATGTCTAAACATCCTGTTTTATGCTCTGCTCACAGCTGTGAATCTAAATACCCTAAAGTCATTTTTTTTGCAAAATTAACCTGGTCCTCACAGAAAAGTTGAGTATTTTTTTATCAAAAAATTATTTAAGCGCAGTGATTGAAATTTTTTAACATGCTTAATTGGAACTGAATAATTATGTTTTGTTTTGAATGCCCTAGGCAGACCATCTTTTCATTTTTAGTACGTCCTATTCCTTCTTGGGTAGTATGGAAAGATTATTGTTATATACCAAAACCCCATTGGATATATTCATGGGGTTGATTTTTTTGTAAGAAAATTTAAAACATTTGCACATATACATAATTCAGTGTCTCCTGTGAGATATTTCAGCATATATCTCCTTAAATTAGCTCAGGTCACATTAGTTTAAGATTATAAATTTCGTACAACTATATATAGGCATATTTTTCATTGACGAATGCACTATAATAAATAGGACTTGGTAATGAGGAAGCCAAGATAAATCACTAAATCAGAAAGTATAGAGCTGCATAATATCTTGTTAGGTTCCGAATAGAACACAATTTAAATTATGATACGTTTGTGTTCACAAGTTCACCTCCTTCAACTTTCTTGATGCAGATTTAATATAAACCTTGTGTCGAGATACTAAGTCTTATTTTAAGTCCATGATCTACAATGTGGAAGTACATTTTGTTTAACATGTTTCTCTGTTTGAAGGCAGGAGGCTCATCTGGTACTGTATTTACATGGGATATTCGGTGGCCCCAACAACCAATAGTTCTTTCCGGGGCGGGGCAAGATGATGCGTCAGCTCGTTCACTATCTGCAAGTGAGGTTTGGGAGGTTCAGTATGACACCTTTACACACTCTTCAAATCATAGAGTCTCATCAACACGTGTTTTACCTGTAATGATCTGCTCAGAAGATGGAATCCTTGCTGTAACTGAACAAGGTATGGGATTCTTATTGTAGTATGCACCAGACATTCATTCTTTACATGTTTTGTAACTTTTAAGTTTCTAAATGGTTATCATATATCACCAGCCAAAGCATGATTTCTCCCTAAATAGTTGTTTACGATTTAGCACAGAAGAACTTTGTTTTACACCTAAACAATATAGTGATATACAAGTAGATACATGAATAAATTTGTTTCCCTGTATAGTTTATACTTCATGTTCCATGATACAGGTCATGTAACTAATTTGAGCAAATATTATGGAGGAGGTATATATCCTAGTTCCTTCATTAAATATAAGGCTAAAATGCCATCACAAAAATGTAGATTGATTATTTTATAAAAGTAAAGGTAAGA
Organism: Oenanthe sinensis; assembly: GCA_028671895.1. Lineage (NCBI taxonomy): Eukaryota > Viridiplantae > Streptophyta > Magnoliopsida > Apiales > Apiaceae > Oenanthe > Oenanthe sinensis. Next base: position 51,303,294 of record CM053804.1, read on the forward strand.
TATGGCATATCATAATTGACATATAAGGCATATCTTCTCACTTAGCAGATAGAACATCAGAACTTGCACTGAAAGCAAGTTCGAGTGAAAGAGGGTGACTCATCATGAGGTGGCATATCTTCTCTAAAGAGGAAAGCCAACATTTGGGTCTTATCTTTTCAAAGGAAAAAATTCAAGGTAGATTACCCAACATATCTGATCAAAGTGTCTAGTCAAAGGAGGAAGGTTTGGATGAGCCTCAAGCCTATCTAAAGCCCATGAGCTACGTATATAAGGACGACCTCCCTTAATTTTGATACAATTCACTAGTCATTCACAGCACCAGAGAGCGAGAGAGCACCAAAGTTTTGAGTGTGATAGTATCATAGTATATCGTATTGAGTGGGATAGTAATCATAGTATTATAGAAATATCATAAGCACCATTTTATGGAAGAGGTAGAAACTAGGTATATTGTTAAAGTTGTAAGGTATCAGGTCTAAGTTGTGAAGTTTCTTTTAAGTTAATAAAAAGGTTTGGGAAATTTGTAAATTTTTGGTGTCCTTTTCTAGTTGAAGTGTCTTGAATTACTAATCATATTGCACGTGCTTAGGGAACGGTTGGTCAAGCTTCTACCAAGGGGAATTGGTGGAATTGGTCAACCGTTCTCCGGACACCTATAATATGATTTGTAAAACAATACATTTTAACCAAAATGAAATATCTACAATTTATGGATTTCCTAACCTTTCTATTAGCTCAAAAAGGAAACTATCGTGGCAATTTAGGTGTGATCCTTGCAACTTTAGCCATCTACCTCCTAGTCTTCCCGGGAAGAGTGCTCATAATATTCCTCAATACAACAACTCTCATACTCAGAATCTCTCCCTCTGTGTAAATGACTAGGAGAATGATGAGAGCTCCTATACACCTCGTGGACTTTTGATAGGCTTGAGCCTTGAGGCCCATCCAAACTCCCCCCCTTTGATGATGAAATATGCTGAGTCGTGTCTCTTGACCTTCCTCCGTTTAGAGAATAAGACACCCAATGTTGAGTCATCTTTGTAATCTTCTGGTTTTGAGATGATATGCCTCTTCCTGATGAGTCATCCTTGGCTTTCTCTCCAAGTAAGAAAATATGTGTTATCCCATGTCAATGATGTGTTATTAAAGAAGTATAATCAGATGCCTAGTACACCCTTGACCGCACTCTACGGTTTAATGGTCAATTGCATTTAATGGGAAAAGGGGGGAGAGAACCTTAAATGAAGTCATTGGACAGAGGGAGTTTTTATGTGAGTAATTAGTTTCAAATAGATTTTGGATTCTTTTTGTTGCATTTACTATATAATTTACATAGTACCGACAACTATGTGAACTGCATGGTGCTGGGCCTCTCTCTCTCTCTGTTTGCGCCCCCCCCCCCCAAAAAAAAAAAAAACCCCCACATAGATTTTGAATTCTTTTTGTTGCATTTACTATATAATTTATATAGTGTACCGACAGCTATGTGAACTACAGTGTTACATTGATGGATTTTGTTATGACTCATTTTCACATATGGAAATTACTTTTCCTTTCTGAATATATTGGACTAATTCAAGTGAAATTTGTATTTCATAGGTGAAGAACCCATTGAGCTTCTAGTTGAACCATGTGCCATCAATTGCTTTGACATTGATAGACAAAATCCCTCGGTATGTTAAGGAATTGCTTTTGGTTTTGTAACTTTGTAATTGCATCACAATATTTTCCTCAAATCTATCAAGCCTTTGGAAGTGCTCCACACATTTGACCTTTCCCGTTTCGGTTTGTAACAGGATGTAATTTGTAGCATGGAATGGGAGTCCATAGCAATATTGTCCAGGGCATAACATGTAAAGATGAACTTGAAGTCAAAATACCTTGGGTCATGTATCATCAAAAACTCCCTATTTCACCTTGAAGAAGCCTGGTTCTGATTTCTGGATTTAAAATTTTTGTTATTATTGAATAGGAACTTGTAAAGAATTTCGGCATTGGGGGATCCAGATATCATTAAATTTCACAAGAGAAAACTGACCTAGTAAATGTTTTCTGGAATAGCTAATCTTGCAATATGTGTATTACGTTTTGGATGGAAACAATTGCAGTCAAATGTCTCCTGGGGAAGATATATATATATATATATATATATATATATATATATATATATATATATATATATATATATATATATATATATATATATATATATATATATATCTTGTCATGATTTTGATTTACTTTGAGCGGGAACTGAGAAAATCTTGGGTGTTAAGGTATCATACATTTTATTACAAGAAAAGAGAAAACAAGTTATTGTTCACATTCAAGGCATTCACTGGCGATTTAAATGTGCTCCCATTAATGAAAGTTGAAATATGGTAGGAGATTGGAATCCATATTCGATATACTTAAACAAAAAATTAATTTAAAAAAACCATAATCTAAAAAATGTAGCATGGGTTTATATTCATTTTCTTGAAATAGGGTTGGAATTACATTTTTACTGTTGTTATTTTAATAAGAATTTTGACCAGTGTTATAGAACTTATAGTATATAATTTTACAACATGTGCTTCCAAAATAAAAAATAATAGCAAATTTGGAACATGTTTTTGTAAGGGATTGATGTACAAAATAAATCATGTAAAAACCAAAGACACCAAAAGAGAGGAGGGCCCTTCATCCCAACCTATCTATTTATCTATCCCATTTGTGCCCAAGAGAGAATCAAAAAATAGAACTCATCTCCATGGCAATGGCTATGGCTTCTTGCACCACAAATTTTGTTAACTTTGAGGCAGCAAGTAGGCCACCCATCAAGAACTCAAATCGGGTTGTGAAATTTTCTGGCTTTAATATCAAGAAAGATTCAATGAAGCTTTCTTTATCTTGTTCGCATTGTATATGTCAGTTGAGGCCACTTGTTAGCCACACCCTCTTTTCTGTTGCCTCTCCTCCTCAACCCCTTTCAATTGTATCTGCAAAAGGCTATAAAATGAAGACCCACAAGGTCAATTCTTTCCAACCCTCTTTCAATTTTACTTTGTGTGTGTGTAGGGGGGGGGGAATATTGTGTAGGGATGGCAATCTTGGGTTTTGGGGACAAAAAATTATAACTTGAGTTGATTATGGACACGATTATATATGTATAATTCGAGATTAACAAAACATGTATAGATTAAATTGATATCGAATGTGAAAGGAAGTGACTTTTTATTAAAATGACATTCTTTTATGCTTATATGTTCATTTTTATCTGATACAAAAATTACAGACGAGTGTGTGTTGTAGAATTTGGGTGTTTATTGTGTTTTCTCGTTTTTTATTTGTGTTTTTACTTTTTAGGCTTCTGCTAAACGATTTCGGGTGACTGGAAGTGGGAAGATTATGAGGCGAAGAGCTGGGAAGCAACATTTGCTTGCAAAGAAGAATAATAAGAGGAAATTGAGGCTTTCCAAAATGGTATGCACTGTTTTTTTTCACCTTCAACGCTTTTTATGAATAGTTTTGCTAGATTGTGTTAAAAACTTCTATGGTTTTAGACAGTTTTGCTATTACCAATATAACCTTGCTTGAAATTAATGCACTGCTAATCTTGTATAATACTAATACTAGTTAGCATTTGTAATAACTATGTAGATAAGTTATTGGTAGTATTTATAAATAATAATAACAATTGTTGTTGCTAAATGTAGTTTTAACTGTTCCATAACACTTATTCATCATGATCGCAAGTTGCTTTCATAGAGTTGCTTTATGGTCACTATTTTTAAGTTCTCCCGTACATGTTTTTATTAGGTTGTTGTTGAGCTAAATTTATCTGATATCTCATTACTTGTGAATCGCTGATCTAATTGTAATTGGCACATATCAGGGTTGGGTTCTTTTAAATTTTTAATGTCTGACATCCTTAAACTTCCTGAACTCAGATTGGAAAATAGCCATATTAGAATCTTTTGGAATAAAATAATTGAAATGTTTTTCTCTATTGACTGGTGGAAGAGGAGGGTGGTTGGTGGGGTAAATGTTTGCCTAGACTCTGGAGTTGGCTTTGGTTTATTTGCCATCCTCAACTAAACTAAGCATCTGCCATCTGTCATAAATTAGTTAAGACCCTGGTACATGGATACTTTGCCGCCTGTAATGTTTATGTAGCACATCCTATCTGTGACATCTTGTGCATACATCCCTCTCCCTTGTTTTACACTAGATAAATGTTGTGCAGTTTGTTTGTCTTGTCGATTTGTCTCTAAGGTGTTTACCACTTTACCTATCTTAGTTTTCCAAGTTGTGCATTGATTTTTTTAGGCAGATCTAGCATTTGGCCTCAGCTAAAAGTAGTTTATTTGTGGTAGTCAACTAAGTGTAACCTTGCAAATGAATAGTCCAGCTGATTTACCATTTACACTTGCAAGTTCAAAAAGATTATCTCAGGTTTGTGTTTATAGAGTTCATAAGAAATACAGAAAGATGCATACTACTCTACTTTGAGTAATGCATGCTATGTAGTTGTAGAATGTGAAGAATAACCAAGTAACCATATATAATTATTTGTTATGTTAACATGATTAGCTTCTTAATCACAAGTGCCTTTAGAAAATCTGTTTTCCTCATTATTCTTTGCTTTTCACAGCCTTTTTAGTCTAAAATCTGCTTACATATTTTGTGTTTTCCTGCACAGCTACAAGTTGACCGCAGTGACTATAACAATGTGATTGGTGCATTGCCCTATCTGAAGGTAAATCGACTGAAGTAGACAGATGTATCATGGAAGACCTAAGCAAATGTAAAATTGGCAACTTTGTGTAAAGGGTGGCGAACTGTCTCCATTGTTGTAAATGACCACCTTCTTAAACAACAATTTTGATTGTGAGCTCGTGTTTATTGTACTCGTCAAGTGCTCAAGTTATTACCGGAGGTCACTTTTCTGTAACACATCATGGATAGTGCATCTTCTTAAATATATTCTTATGTAGATATATTTTCGTTGGTTTTTGAATTTACCCTAGGATATATATAAACTTTTGTGATGATTATAAAATCCAAATTGTAACTACATAAAACCACATCACATAAGAAACTGTACTATTGACTGCGATCCAAATTGTAAATCACACAAAAGTGCAGGACCACACCAAAAAAGCCCTCGATATCACAATTTTGAAACAAAATGGCACGACCTGAACAAATGACCCAAAATAATTTTGTGTAGCGTTTCAAGAATCCACGAAAAACGTTACTTCATGTAGCGTTTTGGAGGTTGAACGCTACTTAGTGTAGCGTTTTGGAATTTCAAACATCACATAACACCAGATAAAGTGGTGTTAAAGTCTCCCTAACCCAACACTATCCTGCGTTTTGAATAAAAGAAAAAAAAAGACGCTACACGATATAGCGTTTTGAAGTGTCATTTCGGGTCATCTTTCCAGGATGTGCCATTTATGACATTATAACTCCAATTTGTGTCCCCTTGAGCGAACACCTTACCCACACAAAGCGCTGGATTATAACTAATGTTATAATGTTTAAAATGATACAATAATAATAATAATAAAAGTGATATTTTTCTAATATCATAATAATTAATTTTATATTATATATGTATGATACTGAAAAAGTATAATAATTAAGGTAATTTATACCTTACACGAAATGAATTTATACTGAAAATTCTTTAAGCGTTTTGTCTGAGTTTGAAATTCTGATATACATAAATATACAATACAAAAGTATACAAATTAAATATGAAAATATGAAAATATAAATGCAATTACGTACTTTCACCAAGGTCTCGGGTTACGTTCAAATTCATTATTCAACAAATTCAGAAGCCATAGCTTCTAGAGCAATGCCTGATACAACTTCATAATATGTTGAGATCCTATAAAGTATTTGGGTGAGACAGAACTTGCATATATACAAACGAAACTAAACTGAACTTGCTTGTGTTAACTGTACAAAATTAAATGAAGACCAGCTTGAATAAGAATCCCCACCAACAAAGCAATTGTAACTTCTTTCAACAATTTATGTATGTACACCGGGTTTCTTCCATCATGTCAAGTATCAGCCTTTCGCAAGATCAGGAAGTGGGCTGCGAATAAATGGTGGTCTCTGGTAACATCGCTATGGTTGCTATGAAATATTCACTGCCAATAGGAAGATCATATGGGTTAGCAGCCGGCATCAAATTTAAGGCCTTCCCACTACTTGTGTCAGTTGTCAGTAACTCAACCCTGTCGTTATTATGCTCAGCTTGAATTGGACTAGCTTCTAGTCGTTCAATCTGCCCAATTATATAGCTAGGACGTTGTGAAAGATGATTAGCGAACAAAGCAACAGATTCAGTAGAAAGGTAGTAGTGATGGCAGTTTCGATTGATAGCCTCGTAATGCCCAGAAGAGTTGAGTATGAATGCAGCTAGCTCATGGACTTCCAACCGGCCAAAGGATATCTTATCCTTGTTTGCCTGTTCAGAGCACAAGCAGTACTTATGCTCAATTAAGGAATCTAAGGGTAGTAGTGTAATCCTAAAAATTAGGAGGAAACTTTTGATGACTGAAGTCCCATTTTCCTGATAACCATATTTAAAATCTAGCAACCTTTGGTTCTCAGCTTGTTAACTAGCAGATACTCCAATTTAAATTTGCATCAGATATAATAAAGGGATTGTGATGATGCTGACACTAACTTTCTCCCATACCACTCATCTCTCATAATTTTATGCATTCTTGTCTCTCTTCTACACAATTTTCTATACATGTGAATGTGTGCATATGTGCGGTGTACAGGACTACAGGAGTGTATGTGTGTACGCGTGCACGAGTGTATAACAGTATAAGCATGTCTTTTGTGTGGAAACAATGTTTTTACTGGTTATTATTATGCTCCCACAACAGTGCATCAAAGCCCCACCATCAAAAGATAATCACTTCGGAATGAATATAAAACGTATCTTGAGAAAAGCTTGGCTAATCATTTGCCTTCGTTCAATAAACAGTGAGCATTCACTTATCAAAATCATTTATTAACCACACAAAATGAAAATCATTTATAAACCACACAAAATCAAAATCATTTATAAACCACACAAAATACCTGTTTCTCTGATTGATGCTTCATGTACAAGGTATTGACCAACTCTTTCCTCTCTTCCAACTCCTTGGTAAGCTGATTATTTGCAGCTTCAGCCTTCGAGTACCTGTCAAGTAGATCTGCACGTTGCCTCGACAAATCACCAACTCTATCAGTAAGTACATGAATGCATTCCCGAAGCTCTGTAGTACCATCATCCTCCTTGTCACCAGCGGAACTGAAAATTACAAAATCAATGCTATCTACCATCAAATCCTACGAAGTACATATAATCAGTCTCTGGCCAAAAAAATTACAGTATAGAGAAAAGCAAATTGAGCACAATCTCTACATTATTTTACAAGAGGTGAGACTAATTTCCCAAAAGTTTTATAAGCATAAATACATCAAATGACTTCTATATTATCGACTAGATTTTTATATAATAATGACCACCTGCCCCTCTTGCATCTCCCATATTTTGTTGAAATCTTCCGCAGATGTATTCCTACTGACATATTGTTAATGAAGGTGGGCCTACATAGCTAACAAACAAATTTGGGACAATAGTTGGACTAAATGAATAAGAAAGAAGCTTTGTCTTGCATAAAATAAATTTGTCTTGATTTAATGACATTACTTAGCTACTGCAGTAACGTGTATGAGCTAGAACCAAAAAATATATTGACTTCATCTCCATGTACAAACTGAGACAACACATCTATAAGTTGACAGAGAACACATACACTTCAACAAATTTCTGTACTTCGTCAAAACTCTGAGATGGCAACAAGATTTGAACTAGATAATTGGGAAGCGATAATGTGTGAGTTGGGACCTAATGGCAGGACCAATAACCCCACAAAGGGGGCACTGATCACTGCTCAGATTTAAACATATATTTACTTCCCTTCTTTTTACCCTTCCAAGTTGTAATTATTTGGGGACCGTGTGCCGAAATAAAGCAGTACACTGTCCTGGCTAAGATGCCTTCAAAGACGATACAAGTATATTCCAGTTCAACCTTGTAAGATATTATTGCAATTACATTCATTCATGCTTGTGCTTAAAATGCTCAATATTGCAAAATTTGCATATCATGGTCTTGTTAGATAATTTTTTTCGCTTCACAACTTTGGAGCTCATTTGGAGAGGCAAATGGAAGTTATATTTGTGCACACAGATTGGATGGTTGTAAATAAATTTGCTAATTTTGATGATGGTTTCAAGTTAAAAGTGAGTCATCAGAGAGCATTACTACAATATACAGCCACCAGAGTTCCACCTTAGGTGATACTGACTAATTGACTATATGGCACTTTTTAGCAAATATATTGAATAGAGTTATTAAACACTCAAGTATATTTTCAGTAGATATGCTAAAGAGATTTTCAGTCAAACGAACATTGTTCAACATGCCTTAAAGAGTGTGATGGAAAACAAACAATTACTATCTCCCAAACTGCAATACAGAATACACTCATATTGAGTATCAACTCACAAGAAAAAGCTACTGTAAACACAAATCAAACATCATCTGCCACTTAAAGAATAGGAGACTTCATGAACTATTTCTTAGATAAAACAAGCACTTACCCGCTAGCTGAAAAGTACAATATCAGTCTTCAAAAAAGGCAAAAATACAGGAGAAGAAAAGCTTATGTCAGAGTTAACAAGCTAAAGCACAGAGCATGTCATGGTTCATGATATATTGGTCAGAGTTAACAAGCTAAAGCACAGATCATGTCCTGGTTCATGATTATTGTTAATAATTGAAAAAGTACTTGAATGGTGGTAATGATTAATGAATGCAAAGTTTAGGCAACCTACTTGGCCAAAAATTGAGATAAAGCACACAATGACTCTGCTATAGCAGCAATGCTTCCACAAGATACACATGTTTTTAGTCTTTCAAAAAGGCTGTGCATTTTTATAGTAGAGGCCCGTAGTGCACTATACTCAGATGCCCTCCTCTCAGCTGCACAAAGATGGGTTTGGGCTTCCTCTCTTGCTTCATGTAAACAATTTTCCAAGTGCGCACAATTCATCTGTAGAACATGAAAAGTAACAGATTAGTCCCATAGTTTATACAAGAATCTCTTTATCATGATTTGCTACACAGATAAGGTCCATAGTCTAAGACAAGAGAAATATTTGGCAGCATTTGACTAGCATATTATGAATATGATGTTTTTCAGAAGGTAGATCAGTAGAGAGGATAACTCATTAAATATAACCAAGTCTAGTCCAAAAATTGTGAGAAAAGTCGTTTAAACAATAAAAGAAAAAAATATTATTCATATCAACTAACATAATAATACTTTTGTTTTTGTTCTAGAAAGATAAAAGCAGGAGACAAAACAAGAAGTGAAACTATAACCTTCAATACCTGAGATTCATCTAGAAGCTTCCTACTAATTTCCAGTTCCCTTTCAAGCTCGAAAATCTCCTCCATCAGCTTGTCAAGTTTGGTTTCATTCTCAGCCAGTGTACTGGATTTCTCTGCAAGTTCATGTTGCAGCTCTAGCACAAGTTCACCACTTCTTTTAGAATCTAAATTTGGATCACCATCCATATCACAAAGTAAGGTATTCGGAAGCTGAGACATGCTATCAGCTGTGGAACTGGTTGCTAGTCCCATTCCGACGTCTGCCAACATCGTTTTCTTGCAGTCTTTGTCATGGGAATGCAGATGGTCGTGATTAGGCTCTACCATAGATGAATCTAGTTGAGGGTTTGAAATTCCAGAAGAATCTGTCATATTCTCATCCAAACCTCTGTAAGAGTTCCCATGTTTATCAAGAACTCCTGATTTTACATGTTCTGAATTGGAGGCAGAGAAAAGGTCATCCATGGCTACTGATGCCACGAGTGATTCTCCTTCACCTGATACTTCTGACTTATTATCAGCCTTATCAGTTGAAGGAACACAGGTTGGTGCATGTCTATTAATTGCAGAGTTGTGCTCCTGCACAACATACTGATCGGACAATCTCTGCTCCAATTCCTGTATACGTTTCTCATATGATTCGCACTGCATTTGCTTATTCTTTAGCACAGAGAGTAAGTGTTTTCCATATTCGTCTTTCAAATGCAAGGCTTCAGAATTCTTCTCTGCGGCATCTTTTAGTAGACTTTCTACTTTGCTGTTATCAAGTGATTCATGTTCAACATCACAGCAATATGAACAAATTAGAGCTATTGCAGAAGCAAGTTCAGCTTTTAGCTTTGCATTCTCGACTTCCATCTTGCTAGTTCCAGCAATTTCTACCAGATCAGAATCCTCAAGGATCTCATCACAACTATACCTATCAGTAGCATCCAAAGAACTCTCTTCAACTTCTGACGTGAAACTATCTTGAGACAAGGAAAATGAACCCTTCAAATTTCCATGCTTCTCACTCTTAGAAGACAATCCAACCAAATATTCAGGGGCATAGCGTTCTATTTCTGATATGTCAATATCCAGCAAATTAGTATCAAAAGGAGCTATATTGACATCACATTGGTTAGGAGTATCGTATAATCCCATAGATGCTAATATATCCCTAGGTATATAGGAACTATGTACTTCCAGAAACTCCTCTCTTCTCCTGACTTCAGCTTCCCTCTTTGTTGCAAGTCTTTCAGCCAACTGTCCAGCCATACCCATGTAGAGCTTCATTGAAGCCTTCCGTCTCACTATCTCTGCAAGGCAAGCTCTGTATGCAGGTCCAATGCCACGAATCACCTTCAAATGCTGAAATTGATCACTCTGACGCTTTATTGCCTCGGTGAAAACAGAAAACTTGTAGCTCACATCTTTGATGTTGAACTGAATGTAAGCTATCTTTTGCATGTAACTCTGCACGAACATATTCATTTCATCCTTTTTTATCCTGCAGAAATCAAGCAGATTGGATATTGATCGCTCACAATCCTGCATCTTGGGGAGGTAACTTTTATCATGGCCATCATACATGGGACCTAATGCTGAAACTGCGTCATGAGGACGGATAGAAGATGACAATTGACTGCTTAGACAGTCATCCACGAGTTTTTTCACCGTACTGACATCTTTGCTGCATAACCATCCATTGATGGTAAGTGATGAACATTATATAATCAAAAGCTAAGATATCACATCAATTATATGAGAAAAATGACTTCAGTGTAAACGACAGAAGATGCTCTCGATATGTTCACAACAAATAGCATGTCTTCTATTAAGAAATATATAAATGATACAGGCTATTTATGCAGTCTTAACTTCTTAGCATACAATAACTCCCATACACCATACTGACCACTATACTATCACAGAAGTCATGCAAAAAAATCCTACTCTGGCTCTTCTAGGCCCAACATGAACTACAAATTAAGACTAGGTTATATGTCCTAAATTATCTAAATTCATTACAAATTAACTAAATTCTCAAAAATCTAGAGAAGTAACCGAAATGAATTGAAGTAAGCTCTTCCGAGAAAGAGTAGGAATTGTATACTGCCCTACAAAATTTTGGACTATGCGCTAATAGACCTTAAACCAGTTTAGACACTGCTTTGTAGCATCCATCAACATGTATTAAGATGTTTCTTTACTACGGATTACAGCTCAAACTGCTTATGTTGTCAATTATATACATATGGCACTCACAAATAATACAGTATGGGCCAAAAATGTCAAAATGCATATTTTCTTTTAAAAAAGCCTATAACTAGACATACTGTGTTGAAGGAATGGAGAGAAAAAAAGAGATATGAAAGAGAACCTTAAAGTCTGCATTATACTTTTCTGCTCAGTAATATATTTCTGGCATTCCTTAATATTAACTTCCAAGTCCTTAAGGACCAAAGTTTTGCTAGAAAGCAAGTGCTCAGTGCTGTGCTTAAGCTCTCCAAACTCCTGCTTAAATTCAGAAACCTTATTCTCTAATTTCCGATGGGAATTGCTACAGTCCTCCACTATCTTCTTTAGATTCTCTTCCTTCACAAAGTCTAGCAAGCACTTGTGATTCCCAGTTTGTAAAGGAGGGATCAGTTTGCAGGACCTCAATTTCTCTACATCCTTTCCAAAATTTACCAGAAGACTAGAATGGCTCCGATGTTGAATAGTATAACGCTTCATAAAGTCAGTATAATTTTGCAATATCATCCTATAGAAATGACCAAGATTACCACGAGCAATCTCCAGTGCCTTCTCTTGCACCTTCTGTTCTCTGAAAAACCTCTCACATGTCTCATATTTCAACAAAGTACGTGCATACATTGCATGCCCACACTGGTAATGGTACCTGAACTGTCTCTCATACGAAGGCAACGCCTTGAGAGCAGGGTCAGAAGCATTATCCAACGGGTGCGGATTGCAGGACAAGGTCGGTGATTGCTGGTCTGGAGTTTCAACAATTTCAACTTGCTCCAATGCAGGGGCTGGTGAATTACTTCGCATCCTAGCCCTATTAAACAGATAAACTTCTCGGCCATCAGATGGAAGTCCATACGCCGAAAGTTGGCGTGGCGACTCCAGCTTCATGTCCATACACAGCAGAAGTTGATCAGTTAAAAGGATCCTAGAAACCGATTCTAGGTACCGCTGGATGTCCTCAACAAGAGTACATTCATCGCAATCAAGCTCAAATGAATGTCCATTCTCAGCTATGTGAACCCAAAGCTTTCCCCTGTGAACAACACCCTCGGAACCACTCGAGGAGGCCATCTCTATCCACAATCTAAATTAACACCCTTAAATAAACCAACAACCTGCACCAAACAACACCACCAAATCCAAACAAACCGACACGCAATTTATCTACAAATCCACAATTCTACATCAAAATCCTCAACTGAACCCTAATTATCTCCACACACACCCACACTAATCCCGATTTTCAACACAGACCACAAACTAACAACCTCCATCAAATAACACCAACGAAAATTTTTATCTATAAATTCACAATTCTACATCAAAATCCTTGACTAAACTCTAATTATCTCCACACACACACACACCAGTAATCCCAAATTTCAACACTGACCACGAAATTAAATACCTGAAAACCCTAATCAGACAGAAATTAAGCCCAAACACAAGCAATTGAGTTTACAAACCCTAACTAAATCACAATTACACCACAATCAAATCATCAACACTGTACAAACTCAAAAGTAAGCGATTAAAACCACTAAAATCAACTAAATCAACGCAAATATAACTAGTAACTAATCAAAAATTATAATAAATTAAACCGATAACGTGTAAATGAAATCAACTAAGAACAAGTCTATCAAAATACGCTTTGTTTTTTATGTAACATATAATATAGAATTAGTGTACAAGTATTAAATTATACTGTATATGAACAAAGTTTGTTTAATTGTTTATCTTCGTCTTGGTGTTGGTCGGTGAAAATACATAATTAACTGTGTGTATGTATAGGCGTGTGTATATTTATAAAACCACCAGTGGCGAAGAGGCAGCAACTACTTACTCTCTCTCCTGTTCCTCTGCTTCTTTCTTCCACATCTTTTTTACTCTTGGAAGATGACATTTTCTTTTTCTTTTTTTAATTCATTTTTTTATTATTGCTTACACTTACCTTAAATGTTTAAAAATATGGAAAATAAATTTTTTTAATTATTGGATAATTTTATAATTATGTGTAATTTATAAATTTAGAAAAATATAAAAGTCAAAATAAATTTATATATTATAAAGGTGAATGATGGTATAAAAATAAATATATTAAAAAATATTTTCTTCCCATTTCTAAATTTAAACAATTTTTTTATTTATTACATAAATATGCATTCTTAATTTAAAATTTTGTAAGTAAAGTAAAATCTCGATTAGTTAATAATTTATAATTTAATATTTTCAATATAGATTTCTAATTTAACATAATAACAACGGTACATCTTTCATCTCGATTGATTAATAATCTCGATAAATTAATAAATTTATCGATCCCGGCATTATTGAAGATGTTTTATTGTATTACTATGCTAATATATTATAGGAAAAAAGATTGTTAGATCGAGTTCAGGAATTTAAATGATATTATAAATACTTTTTATATAAATTTTAATAACATTTTTTAATATTTAACACAAATTTTTGTATTTACAAATATAATCTCAGACTTGAGCTAAGGTCACCGCAAGAACATGAAGTTTTATACTTATGCTAGTGGAAAAAACCGCGTTTCGCGGCGGTATCATAAAAAATTTTAAATTTTTTAAAATTATTTTTGATATTTAAAATATTTAATAAATATATAATTGTAATATATTATAGAAATTTATTTAAAAATACTTATTAATTTTATCTTTAAATGAATAAATATTAATTAATTTATTAAAAGTCAACTACACATGCATTGGTCAATTGGTATATTTAAATAAATTGGAAAATAAATTAAATAATTAATAAAATTATTACTAACATTAAGCAACAATAATAAAAAATAATAAAAATAACATTATGTATTAGTGATTTTCCAAATTTCAAATTATAAGAACATGCTAATAAGATTATTACTTTTGAACTTTTTAAGTTGTACGGATGTAAGGAACAATATATAAGACTTGTCATCTTCCTTGTATAGATTTTGATCAAACGGCTAAATAAATTTTTTCCACAAAGTTACATTACTAGTGACTGAACTACATATGATAAAATTTGATACAATAAAATTATATTAAACTAAAATAGTAGTATTAAATATTATAAAATCAAGTAATAAATTCAAAATATGTATGTGTATTATAATTCACAACTTATTAGTAACATTATATAAATATTAAAGAATGTAATTTAAAATTATATATGTGTGCGTGACTTATAATATCTTATTTTAGCAAAGTATCTAACAATATATTGGTGTTATTAACACGTGTTTCAATTATATCGGGACATATGAACTCAAATCCATGTAATGGTACGTTGACGATTCTTTCTTCCAACCTTTTTGGGGTCGTTATACGTAAAAACACCACTTTAAACTCACATGATAGTGACCTATATCGGCCGGTACTTGTAACAACTTTTAAATTTTTAATACTATATAAAGACCATTCTTCCAATATATGTTTGAATCGAAAAAATAGATGTTTTTGAATCGTTGCATGGATAAGATTTTCATATCATAAATTAAAGTATCAAAAAGTTAATACGGATGCGTAATTGTAATAAATTAATAAATAACAAAAATTTATTAACATTCTCATTAATTAAAATAATATCAAGACTAAATTGATCGTCTGTTTGTGTATTGATTGCCTTCCACATCGTGCATACTCTCACTCTTATCATCCAATCGTCTCTATTGTTATTCAAAACATTCAAAATAGTGTAATTCATGATGTATTAGATGTTTTTTTTTTAAAATGAAGAATCATTTTATTGATAAATAATATTCGATAATACATCAGAATGATAATGAAAGATTATCATCTAACCGAAAGGTATGCTTAACCAATCCATGGGTCGAACGACCCATAACAAAGAGATTCTCCCAGAAGTTTAGATAATAAAAACATTTATATCCGATAAAATGGGCCTCGTTAAAACCCCATAAGAGTAAAACCCTATGGGGGGAAACCTTAAAGGGGGAAAAAAGTGCCCTAAAATGATCATAAAAATAATATACATAGTGGCTCTTAACAGAAAGATCGAAATTAATTGAAGCTTTTTAAATCCCTAGTTACGTCTTGTTGTTTCCACTATTAAGTCCAAGTTCTCATCTTCATCCCCCTTCTCTTTACCATTCTTCTAATCCAAGTGAGTATCAAAATTTTGCTTCTATTCATCTCCAATCTAACGTAATAACACATCCAATTAAATCTGAAAAATAAAAAATAAACCAATAAAGACAAATAAGTCCATGAACGTGTAACAAATATATATAGTATAAAATTGTAGCGTAAAACTTTCAATTCATAATAAAAGTCATCTAACATGACACAGAATTGTCATAAACGACAACCACCATAGATATGGTCAAAACGCCATCAAAAATGGTCATGCCCCGTATAAGTACAAAAAGTAATCACATATGACACTAAAATCGTTAAAAAATTCAGCTCTGAAAGATGTAAAAACAGATACATATGATATTAATCAAATCCGAACAAAACAAAAACAGATTTGAAGATTTAGAAGGTTAAAATTTTATATATTGATGTAAATTTGAAGACTTGGTATATTGTTATGCAACTAAAATTTGATGTATTAGATGTTGAATGTAAATAGTTTTGTGAAAAATTTGTTGTGATTTATTTTTTGATACTTGATCTTTAATTTATATAAGCGATGATCTATTATTTTTTAGATGAAAACACATTTAATTTATGTAAAAGAACAAAATTAACCTTTTTATTGTAGATACTGTCTTTTTGAAAAATCAAAATAGTCTCGATTTTTAATAATTTAATGTCTTTTCATTATTTTTTAGATGTAAACACATTCAATTTAGGTAAAAGAATAAAATTAAGGACCTGTTTAGAAGTTAAATGTTTGAGTAGAAATTAGAGTATTTAGGTAAATTAGAGATCTGACTAAATCAATCCTCTAATATGTGTGTTTGGTAGTTAACTGATTGAAATAACTTATTGAGGTAAAAACCCTAATTTTGAAAAAGCTATTTTTAGGAGTCTTTTGCATCAGAGGTTTGTCATGTGTCTAGTTTAAATACAAAAAACCAATTCAAACAGTTTATTACCAAACAATTTTTTTTAAAACAGCCAATCTAATTCATTAGTCAAAATAGTTATTCAAATCAGTTAGTCAAAACAGCTAATTCAATCCATTATAACTAATAGGTAACCGTTAATTACCAAACAAAATCTAACTTTTTTAATAATTACAATTTTTTTGAATACTATTTTTTTTGAATAGCAGCTAATTCAATACTATTTTTTTGAAAAATCAAAATAGTTACGATTTTTAATAATTTAATGCATTTTCTAAAATTTCTAATTATCTTATGTATAACAATATCTTTTATAAAATTTCGAAACTTATCTTATGGATAATAATAATTTACTTAATTTGAGAAGAAAGTTTAGGAGAATATAACATAATTTAGATTTTTTTATTTATAATTTGGAGAAAGTTTAGAAGAATATAAAGTAACCTAGATTTTTTTATAATTTTTAATATTTACTAATTCAAGAATTTGAGAAAACTATAAAAATACATTAGGACGATTTGGGAGCATCAACCAACCGTTTCCATCTTCTCCTTTATATATATACTAGTCGACTAAGCCGCGCTGCGCAGCGACTTTATAATATTTTTATAGACTCCTTAAAATTAAAGTTATAAGGAATTAATTTATAAATTTTTTAAAAATAAAATAAAGAATTACAATACTATATAAATTAGTTAAAATAATATTTATAACTTGATTAATAAATAAATAATTTAGAATTTTAATTTTGTGTGTGAGAGAAATATATTAATATTATTGAGGTAAAGTGAGATAAAAATTAAATATTTTTCTATTATCACTTTGATAAAATAAATAACTTCATTTATAACTTAACTTTTCAATATTATTTATAGATGGTTTTTTTAATTTTTATAAGAAATTATCTTAACTGCTATTATGTATTTGTCATTGTTAAGTTTTCTAAAAATTCAAATATGAACTTATTTTTTAAAAATTATAACATGACGATTAAATTCTACTCCCTCCGTCCCGGCCAAATGTTTACATTTGGTCCGGGCACGGAGACCAAGGATAGTGGGTGTAATAGTGATTTTATTGTTAAAATAAATGAAATAGTGGGTGTAATAGTGTAAAGTGTTGAAAAAGTGGAGTGAAGTAGTGGATGTAATAATATATTTATTGTTAAAAGTTACTATTTTTAGTAATGTAAAGAATTGGTTGGGACGTCCCAAAAAGGAAAGTGTAAAGAATTGGTTGGGACGGAGGGAGTAACATTTAACACGCTCTTTCCTATTGAATCATTTTGTTCTTAAATATTTTTTCTGAATATTGAGTCGTTTTATCGTTATTTATTTAAATCTCAAATGGAATTTATATCGATAACATATTAAATAAATTTAATAATTTATAAATAAAAAATCATAATATTAGTATTGAATTTAAATTATTAACATGTTACTCCTTATTTAGCCGCTCTCTCGTTTAATCGTCAATTTAATTTTTTATAATTTTATTAAAGAATAATCTCTAATTTTCGGTAAAAATTTAGTCAAATTGACCACCAAAAGTCAAACAAGCCACTTGAATTGGGACGAATAGAGTATAAAATATATCTCATTGAAAAGTTTATATAATTTTCTTTAAAATTTACTTTTCAAAATTTTAAAACTATAAACATATATATTTTTAAATTTTTGTCAAAATTAATTAAATTTGACCGTTGAAAAGCCAAATGAGACAGATGGAGTATATGGATATAGATATTGATTGATGATTTAATAAAAATTAATGTAAAGACCTTATGCAGTGTTTAAAAATAATAAAAATAAATAAAAAATTAATAAAAATTATAAAAAGTATTTTTTTATATAAATAATCTTCCAGCCATATCCGTACAGAACGTCTCATTAGCCATTGTTTGCCTGAAAATTCATCCCGTTTATCTTGTCGTACATTACATGGTTGAAATGTTGTCAATGTCGTGTATTTGAATTTTATCTACTTTTTAAAATATTGAATAAAAGTATAACTATTTCATCAAATATTAAAAATAATTAAAACTTATCTGAATTTTTCGAAAAAACCAATAAAATCCAGGTAGGACTAGGCTTAATTCGAACAGTACCGGACTTAATCTAGGACGTGTGGGTTTAATCCAAATCGGACCGGATTTTTAGCATTGTCATGTCTAAATCTGAATATTTCGGGCCGGGTTTAAATCTAGATTTCTTCCCCATTGGATTGGATTTCTCTGAAAATATGTGGTTCCATCCGGTCCATGATCAGGTTTTTTGGATCGAATTTTTTCTTAACAAATCGGACGGGTTTTTTGGATCGAAATTCTTTGTACCTCTACTTATAACAAATAATTATTTTAAAAATTATCCGATGACATAATATAAAAAATCAAAAAAATATGATAAACACAAATCACCAATCATCACTATATAAATTATCTCGATAAAATTAGTATAAATCATCATGTGGTTTAAGTTAATGAAAATATATATATTAAATTATCATAAATATTATATTAAACATAATTAATATTTAAAATGATATTACAATTGATTTTCCTCAAAAATTTATAGAATAAAAACTTTTATATTTAAATACAAGCCTATATTTGAAAAATTCTTCCCTCCCGTGTTTATGTGTAAGAACAAATAAGTTTCACTAATTTAAAAAAATTCAAATAAATCCTAAAATTTAAGTTACTGATTCAATATAGTCGTCGTAATTAAATTTTTCTTAACCATGAATAATAATAATATTATAAAATATTTAATTATATTAATATATATTATTAATTATTTTGTTACTTACATTATTATTTGTAAGTTATTATATTTTTATATAATTTAATTTACATATTAGTTTATATTTTATTTTTAAATTTTAGTTTACAAATTTTTATATATTAATAAAATTTATATTTGCCACAAAAACTATGGTACGCCGTACCCAACTCTTAGGGCATGTTCGGTTAAATGATAGAAATGATTTTTTGTGGGAATGGAATGACCATTCCGTCGGAAATGGGAAAAAAATTGTTTGGTTGAGTATTTGGGAATAGAATCGCTCATCCTCGTGTCATTCCTATCCTTCCTAATAAATCAATTTTGTATCTCACCCTCCCACGTGTGATAATCATTTTTATTCATACTAACAATAATTTCTATTGAATTTTTTTTAGCTATTTAAAATTTCTAATTGTTAATTTTTTAATTTAAATTATATATATAATCTTATTTCTCATGTAAATTAATTTTACCTTATATTTTCTATATTATTTAGCAAATTTATTATTGAATAATTTTTTTTATAAAATTCATTTTATCTATATATTAAACAAATAAATTAATAAAAATGATCATTTCATTCCTAATAAAATTAATATTACTAAACGAACAAAAGAATGGAATGAGCATTGTTATCCCACGTCATTACCATCTCAACTCATTCCATTCTTTTCGCTCATTTTCATCGCAACTCATTCCTGTCCTCCGAACCCAGCACACCCATATTAAATTTGTTCTGAATTAATAGGAACGCAACCTAGCGTCACTAGCGTGAACTAGGCAACTAGCATTGGACACATTGGACACATGCACAGCAAAACAATAAGATTACTAACAAATAGGGCGGGGGACTCGTTGCTTAACTAACAAACCGTCATGCAAAAGTACAAAACCCAACTGTACATAATAGTTACATACGTACATCATTTACATACTCCTTTTTGTTAGTTCCACTTCCATCCATAAATACAAGCCCATACATCCCATACATTCCATAAACAAACACCCTACCCCACCCCCCTGCTGTTGGACAATCATAAACCCCCACACTTAACTTTTTTTTTTTAAGTTTATTACTTTCTCCGTTTCAAATAAATTATTTTTCTAATTTTTTACATGTATTTTAACCTACATAAAAATATAATTCGATAAATAATTGAAATATATATTATAATTTTTATTATGATTAATCAGCTAATTAATATATATGTAAAATTTAAACTAGTATAAAGAAAAACGGAGCGAGTAATAAGTGATAGTCTATACAGGATAAATAGACTGTATACCCACCCATTAGTCCATTACTCGATATCCTTACTCACTTGGAATTGAGAGCACACCTAAAAGAACCCCACTAAGAAAAATGTTACATCTGAAAGTGGGTTTTGTGTTATACTACATCTTTTTATTCATATCTAGTGCAAAATGTTCATCTTCAGACCCAATTAATCAGCAAGAATCAGACAAGTTATCAAATTTACCAGGTCAAAATTTTGATGTTGGGTTTGCTCAGTTTTCTGGGTATGTTACAGTCAATGATAAGTCAGGGAGAGCTTTGTTTTATTGGTTGACTGAGGCTGTTGATCATCCTTCTTCCAAGCCTCTTGTTCTTTGGCTCAATGGAGGTCATTCTTGATTCTTTCTTTTTTATTTATTTATATGTGTTTTATATTTATATTCTTTTGTTTGCTTTTGATAAGTGTTGATCAGTGTTTTGATATGTTAGATTAGTGGTATGTTTAAGAAATTTTAAGTTTATAAATCCAATTTTCTGTGTGATTCTTGACATCTGCAATTTGATTGCAGCGTTATGATAGTAGTTAAGCACGAGGAATAAGTACTAGTAACATACTTGGGACTTGTTGACTGAAATAAAATCAAAAAATGTAAACATTGGTACAATTCAGTTCACATAATTGCTTTAAAATTTGACCGGGTGCTGTTATTTTAGGACCTGGGTGTTCATCAATTGCTTTCGGCATGGCGGAGGAAATCGGACCTTTCCATGTTAATAAAGATGGGAAGACTCTCTATTCAAATCCTTTCTCTTGGAATCAAGGTAAAGTCCTAACCCTTAAAATTTTATGGGCTTCTTCCTTTCAAGTTTCAATACCCCCCTTCCTGATGTTGTAATGTGTATCACAGGATTCACAGCTGCTGAGTCATCGAAACATATTTAATACAAACATTTAAAAATCCTTTAAAAAAAAAATATACTTCACAACAATAGAAAGGGTTTGGTATAATCCTTTCAAAGTTGTGACTTGTGACAGATCATTGTGATTTTCCATGTGGATTTTACTAAAAGCAGCCAGGTCTTTTGTTTATTGTCAGAATATTAGTCAATTTATCAGTAAGCAATGCAGTAAGCAGTGCTGTAATAACCGGATCATGATGATCTTGTAACAATTATTCGGTTGGGTAATGGGAATGATTAGTTGGAGCACTAATGGTATATATTATAATGATGCAATATAATATTATACATTATTCTCATTTAATTAGTTATTTATTAACCAATATATATACTATATTATAAAATCCATAATAATTTATACTTGATCAACATATTGTTGTATGTCTAACAATTCATTATAAAACATATCATTGTAAACAAAATCGTAACAATTAATCGGATTCCAAAAATTGAGTCTACCTTGTATAATTTAATCAGTCAATCAAGGATTGTCAGAACCATGACAGTAAGTTAAAATTTAGATCGAAGAGAATCTATTAGATAAAATTAATTTGAATGCGATTAATGTCATAAAAAAGTATGTATATTTAATTAATTCATTTATCAACATTTTCTTATAATAAATAATTAACCTTATTTAGATGTATAAATAGCCTGATATTTACATGGTTGCTTTATGTTTTCTGCAGTTGCTAATCTATTATTTCTCGACTCCCCTGTTGGCGTTGGTTATTCATATTCAAACACCTCATCCGATCATCTAAATAATGGAGATAAAAGAACTGGTACTGCTTCAAAAATTATCTGAAGTAATCCTAATTTAGCTCCGACTTTGTTGACATTATTATGTGCTCTTCCTCATACTTCATCTCGCAGCTGAAGATTCACTGCAGTTTCTACTGAAGTGGTTTGAGCGTTTCCCTCAGTATAAAGGAAGGGACTTTTACATTACAGGGGAAAGTTATGCAGGTACGTTTGTGTGTGCTTAGTTTCAGTCTACATAAAGTTCTCTATTTATAAGTACATCTTGTCTATAGAATATCATATTAGTTTCCTGGCTTTATCTGACCTTTCCACCTTGTAAGTCTAACAATATGACATTATGACCTTACCATTGCAAATGTATAGTTTTCTGTTCTATTGGAATAACTTGAAACTGAGATCAATAATAGACATACATTCTAGTACTGCTAAAACTAGCTGAGACTCGAAGAAAGAAATATGTCGAAGGCAATGTAATGAAATTGGACAAAAAGCTAGATGAAATTGACTTAGTCTTGGTCCTTCAAATATAGAAACCGTTAAACGATTACAGCATAATTGAAATAAGAAAAGCAATAGTTTCATCATTTGGCAACTAAAGGAAACTAGTGAATACTATCATTTATTCTTCCTGTCCTTCACGTGATTTACCACTTTTTAGAAGAAAATTTGCATAATTGATTGATATATTATGTACAGGAAAAAAATTACTATATATTTCAAGTACCATGTTGTCGTATCACTGAAAAATTTCTTTGACTGTTGAATCTTTTTTGAAAATTCTAAACTTTTAATGGCAAGTTGAGATATATTATATGCGGATATTGGTCCTGTAACACATCAGTAATGGTCATGTAGCAGCAGAAACAGTAAATGAAACAGAATCATAAATCTGTGGTATTTATTATTTAGATTTATTGTGATTGATCGTGTACATCTCTCAAAGTATATATAATGTATAGTTTATATCATAAGGCTGCGCACACTTACAATTGCCAATCATTTTTACCCTTTTCATCAGGCCATTATGTTCCGCAACTGAGTCAAGCTATAGTAAAGAATAACTTGGAGAAAAAAGCCAAGTCAATCAATTTAAAGGGTTACATGGTATGAATTTTTCTGACACACTGGCATGTGCATTTTTCAGCAGCATCAATATTAACATGTTTCCCATGCAGGTGGGAAATGCTTTAACCGATGATTTTCATGATCGCTTGGGACTTTTCCAATATATGTGGTCAGCAGGTTTGATTTCTGATCAAAGCTACAAGAAGCTGAACCTTTATTGCGACTTCCAATCATTTGTTCACACATCGGAGCAGTGTGAGAAGGTTTTGGATATTGCTGAGAAAGAATTTGGAAATATCGATCCTTACAGCATCTTCACTCCTTCTTGCACCGGTAATTTTAGTAAATCAAACGAGAAATTGCAAAGACGGCATGTGAGTACTTTAACCATAAAATTTTGTATTGATTTGATGCTTTTCTTTAGTTTATATTACATTTTCCTCTGTAAAGGAAGACACCTTCCACGGTTGTCTGTTGTACACAATATCTTGGCTCATATAATAATTTACTATCTGCTTATGGTCCATCATATTTCCAATTTAAGTTGGTACATTTTTCCCCTTACAATTAACCTACCTTTTATGACTTCAAAAATCGAAAAAATGCTACACCATAGGATTAAGTTATCTAAGTGTGTGCTGAGACTTCTTATCTCTTGAATGGTTTTAGAACAAGCATATGAAATGAATCTTACAATGTGAGTTCTATGGTGAAGCCAAGGGGGGTAACAAGACCAGAACTCTCTAACAAGCTAAAAATCATAAATTTTACAATTGTTCAGCTCCTATTATCAACTATTATAGGTTACTTATTAAGTTAATAGAATATCGGCTTAGGGGACATGAATTAAGATTCTCCAGACGCGATTGCTAATTGAACTTGCAACATTTTGTTTGTAAGACGAACTGCAGATGTGAAATTGATGTTTAAAATGCTTTTTATTCAGACAATTAATAAAATTCTATCTCCTCTTTTAGAAGTTTGGTCACATTGGCCAGAAGTACGATCCTTGCACTGAAAAGCACTCTACTGTATATTTCAATCTACCTGAGGTTCAGAAAGCTCTTCATGTTCATCAAAGATCTGCCCCATTCAAATGGGAAACATGCAGGTATTTAATTCGATGGTCATAAAGCTTACAATGGCTTCTAGCCATCTTGCTGAATATCGTATTTTATAGTTAAAGACTATGGTTTCTTGCTAGTTGCTACCAATAATGATTCAGAGTTGATGTTATTCATTAAAATTTTGCTATTTGTTGATGTGTTTTGGTAGTTTTCTATTTTTTAGTGGATCCAATAGATAGTTTATTAAACAAAAGTATTAGATATTGCTAGTCTTTAGTCATACTCGTGTGTTCCTTTAAAAAATTATGTATTGGCAGCCATCCATCTGCTTTGGCGGTGAAAATTAATCATGGTTACAAAAAGTATATGCTGCAGCCTATAATTTTGAGACACGTATCTTTCCAGTTAATGTATTAATTATTTAATGTGTACTATTTATGACAAGTGTATCCTTTGCGAATGATTTAATAATTATTTTTTTATGCTTTATTGCACCGCAAGGTGGAGTCCTTGACTGGTATCTTACGGCACATAGATGTGCATTCCGTGACATTCGGACTTTTTCATGTTTTGCAGTGATGAGGTGAATCTTCACTGGAAGGATTCTCCCAAGTCGATGCTGGATGTTTATCATGAGCTCATAAGTTCTGGACTGCGTATATGGGTTTTCAGGTTCTTGTTGATTTCCTGCTAGATTAAAGTTATTATTACTGCATATATTTCATTTTCAATTTGGCTTTTACGAACGTTTTTACATTAATACCACTCAAATGCATATTTTTTGACAAGCCAATTAAAATCTATTCCAAACAACATTATCCAAACAAAAAAGAGATGCAGAATATATTCTTTTTATCTGAGTTTTCTTCACTTTAAAATTAAAGCACCTCTAAAATTAAAGCAGATATCTCAAAAAACTGAGTCCAACAGCAGAATAAGACAGACACACTGAGCAACTATGACTCGCATAGTATTATCATTCAAATATCAAAGCAACGACTACCCTAAAGGCAAGTAACACAGCCATTACCCACCGGAAAATTCTCTGTTCCAACCACATTTCAAAAATCATCATCACCCATAACATGTTCTCCCTTCAATTTCACTTGTCCAACGCAAGATAAGTTTGACTAATAGACCCATAACATGATCTCCCTTCAATTTCACTTGTCCAACGCAAGATAAGTTTGACTAATAGAGGTGGAAGCACAACTTTCTTTGTTCCACGTTCTATCATCCTTGCATCAACCACCCCAAACTACTATCACTACAGCTACTAACGAGGCTTAAATGACCTGCTCAATCATCATCTTGTACTAGATTGTATTTACGAAGATACAATATATTTATGGAAGGCTGTCCTAATGTCATAAAATAGCAGAAATATTCCCTATAAAAGTATATACCACACTGTCAGTAATTAGGGGAATCATGCAACCAGCAAATTGATCGTGGAGTTCCGCCATACAGAGTATTGACTTAATTCTGCCCCTTGCCAAATGACAGCGGTGATACGGATGCTGTGATCCCAGTTACATCCACACGGTACACTATAAATGCTCTCAAACTTCCAACTGTGACTCCGTGGCATGCTTGGTATGATGATGAAGGACAGGTAATTCAATTCTTTCCTCCTCCCTCCCTTTGTTCATCTAACTATAAGCATTGTTACTTATCAGTTATCAATTGAAAAGTGCACTCTTATAAGCTACATGATATATGGCTCAAATTCATCTTACACAATTGGTTAGGACCTGTTTATACCCTATAGGCCTATATTATATATTAGACGACATAAATAATAGCTTAATTATGAGAACCCCGATGGCTAATAATCTCTATATAATCACTTTTCTGTAATACTATGCAGGTAGGAGGATGGACCCAAGTCTACGAAGGACTAAATTTTGTTACAGTAAGAGGGGCAGGACATGAAGTACCTCTACATAAGCCCAAATTAGCTCTCATGATCCTGAAGTCCTTTCTTTCAGGAACCTCAATGCCAAAGCTGAAGCTAGTTACTGATGCTTGAGACATTGCTTTCTTCGTTTTTGAGAATTGATGAGTTTGCTATTCACAACACAGAGACCAGAGACCACAGCTTAATCATCTGAAGTCAAAACGTGTTAGTAAACTTAAAATATATTCTTACTACTGGAGGGGAAAGATATCTGTTCCCTGCTTAGAATTCCAGTTGCTCATTCTTATGCCGTGTTTTGCATCTACGTATATACTGGAGAAGTCTCAATAATTTTATCTGGAGATGTAAAAGGATGGAAATACTCTGTTACTATTATAAAAGGTTGGAACATAATTTCATCATATAGAGTGCCTAAATTGCTACAATTCTGCGAGGAGGATCCCAAATATGAAATACTACATTAATTAATTATATATAAATATCCAGGATTATATTTTTCATAATGAATGGCAGACAATTTTTTGGGATTCAAGTTTAAATCTAAAATTTATTAACTACTACATTGGAAAGTTGAAATTAATATTTCATGCACTATCTTTAGCAAAAATATAACAAGAATAGATTATAAGAAATGTTACTCAATATAACCAAAAGTTGCTTCGTTTTAAAACTCTCAAAAAATTAAAATGTATCTAAAATCTGTTTCATTACAAGAAATTTAATATTTTTTTCATTGACAATATTGGCAGCCTAAAAAGAAAACAGGGTACAACAGTCCGTGTATAACGGTGAGTAATATACATACATTGCATGTATAGCAAACCATAATTTTCGACTCTTCATTTTCTTTTTGCACAAACATGATTCTTTTTTCTTCAGACACACCTTCTGCTTCAACGATTGCCTTTTTTTTGTTACCTTCTTTTCTTAACGACGAGATAGCTGTGTCAAACCTTTGCAACACTTTTTTTTCGTGGCAAGCCAATGCATGCATGCATTTTATTTAATTAACCCTGTTTTATTTTAAATTTGTTCCATTCACATTATGTGTGTGTGTGTGTGTGTTACTGGTTTGATTATGCATGTGTATGTGTGTCTTTGTGTATATGTATACATTTGTGGGTATATATTGATTGCTGTATTCAGTATTATCCTAATGATTTATAATTTGCAGGAACTCAGAAATGCCATTTTTGTTTATTTTTGTATTTTCTTAACGAAAAGGTTGTCTCTATTGAATAATATATGGTTTGTCAAGTTTTTAAGTTTAAAGTATGTCAAGCTTTTCCAACATATAAAATGCATGATTTTTTTGGGGGTTAAGAGTGTCTATATTTCTAGAATAAGGACGGGGGAGTGGGAAATTCAACTTTTAGTTTTAGATCATTCTATGACAGATACATTGATGTTAAAGGCACAAACATATTATTTTCACTGAAATACAAAAGCTAAAAAAACGACAAACTAAGAAAGGAGTTTTAGTTTTTCATTCTGATAATCAGGCTGAGCTGCTTGACAGTCCTTGATAAGTTTTTACTTGGTTCTCTGAGTAGATGATGTGCTTTGTTATGCACTATAGCACATATCGTACTATCTCTTACATTACATGACATTTCAATTTGTGGATCCAGGTTTCCATGATCAGATGGTTTGTTTCACCACAGCTGAACCGTAGAAAACATAACTTTTCAATTAGTTGACGATGAAGTTGTTACAAGACTTCTTTTTCCTGTGCATCTAGATTTCTAAAATGTTTGGTTATGGAAGGTAAAAATGGACAACAAATTCGGAACATTAATATTATTACTTGTTGAATCATTGTATTATCTCTATACAAGGCGCACAAAAAATTGAAAATTGATCCTTAAAGGGCAGTATATTGAACACATGTTAATTCAATTAGTTTTTTTTTGTTGACATTCTCCTATTATTTCAATCGTCCAGATATATTGTATTCTAGGTCAGTTTTGAGTATACTTGTGTCTCATTTTAGTGTGTGATGTCTCTTGCATTATAATAGGTTGGAGGACTTAGATTCCGGTACATCAGTTAATTCAGACAAAGGTGGAATGAAAAGACATGGATTTACTGGGGAGGGGCTGGCTAATACCGGTTTATCAAAGCATAGCGCTTCAAGGTCTATTAGGTTGGGTATGAAAAAAAAATCTGAAGGACTGATGACTTTCAGTAAATCACTGAGAACTGGAGTCACTAGAGCAGTTTTCCCTGAAGATCTTAAAGTGTCCAGGGACAAAATATTTGACCCTCAAGACAAATTCCTCCTTTTTTGGAATAAACTTTTCGTTATCTCTTCTATCATTTCAGTATATTTGGATCCTCTGTTCTTTTACCTTCCCGTATTCGAGAATGCAGAGATGTGCCTCCATATTGATAGAAGTTTAGCACATTTTATTGTAACAGTGCGAAGCATTGTTGACAGTTTCTACATTTTTCGCATAGCACTTCAATTTCGCACCGCTTATATTGCACCTTCATCTCGGGTTTTTGGACGAGGTGAACTTGTGATAGACCCTGCACAAATAGCAAACAGATATTTGCATCGTTATTTCATCATTGATCTACTTTCTATATTGCCTCTACCTCAGGTTTGAGATTGCTGCTGCTGTTTCTCTTTATTAATTTTACCCTCGTGCATGGATATATGGATACAAATTCAATGATTGTTGCCTTTGCATGTGCCTGTTGAGATATTCTATGGGCATACAAGTAGAGTCAAAAGTTCAGAGCTCAGTGTAGTACGCTGAAATGAACTACTAACTGGAGTACTTAGAGTACCATATATGTTTAGCAAAATGTTGTGCTTACTGAATATTGCAGAACATATAGTACTCCGTTAAGAGTCCTACACTGAACTTACAAGTATGCGCGCGCGCACACACTACGATCAGGATAGGTAGGAGTTACAAGGTAATTTAGCATAAATGATGTCTTTTGTAATCCTATCTTCGTCTCCATGTTTAGAATCCATAGAATCCTAGATTTTTATAGGCAAATTAGATGCACCTTCCATGCCAATATCCCTAGCGCTGAGATAATAAAAAATCATTATATCTACTCGTTTCTTTCTAAACTAGAGTAATCAGCTTGACCTGTGATTGGCCCCATGACTGGGTACTTCTTTTGATACTTTGCGTATTATGTGCACGCTCTCGTATTGCTTCCATCTAAATCTTTATGAACATGACATAGTAAAACTTTTATGTAGATATACAATTCATCATCTTTATCCACTAAGGCATACATAGGAGAATCATGTTGAAAATGTAACAAGACCATCAGAGAACAGCAAGATTATGTTAATGAGCATTACAAATGATAAAAGAATCCCTTCCTGTAAGGGATTCATACACACGGATGTATATAGAGTTAGGATTATCTTCATCATTGATGGATTGTCGATGCGCCATTTACATTTTGAAGCATATGCTGCATACATATCTTTATAGCTGTTGTTTACTCTTAATATGTTGTATCCTACAGCTTGCCGTGTGGAGGGTTCTCCAGGAAGCAAGTGATGCAGATGTTTTGGCTACAAAAAAGGCTTTGTTAATCCTTATTTTGCTTCAGTGGATTCCTAGATTTTGGCGATTTTTACCACTAATCTCTGATATGAAAAAGACTGTTGGTGTAGTTACTGAATCAGCTTGGGCTGGTGCTGCATACTATCTGTTGTGGTTTGTGCTTGCTAGTCATGTAAGTAACTTCTGTGGTGGGTATTAGCTTGTTAGATATACTCTGTTTGGAGGGCCCTAGTTTTTTATGTTTGTATATTTCAACTTGAACATCGAATTCTTGGCTTCATAGTCTTTGTACACACTATAATGTAAAAAAGTTCAGAAACAGTGACCATCGAAATTATAGAATTGAAAGGTCAACAACATCATTTATAGAGAGGCCTTGTTATTGTCATTCTCTTTTTCGAATCTTTATCACTCGAGGATTCTAAGTTTATACAACTTGATTATTGTTATGTGAGTCCGTTTCTTTAATTCATTGAAGAAACAATGATATTTAAATTGTCACAGGTAGTTGGTTCTTTGTGGTACATATTAGCTGTGGAACGCAAAGATGCTTGTTGGGAGAAAGCTTGTAGTACTAGCAATAAGTGTCACACAGATTTTCTGTACTGTGGGCAACCAGCAACAAAAGAACACACAGAATGGATAACTGATAATCGACTTGCAATTGAAAAGAACTGTTCCGCAAGTCTTGATAATCTAGAATTCGATTATGGGATCTATGCACGTGCTATATCATCTGGTGTCACTGAATCCGAGGATCTTGTCTCCAAGTACTTGTTCTGTCTGTGGTTCGGTCTACAAAACTTGAGGTGAACTACTATAATTTGATTCGACTCATGTGAAGCTTTTCTTTTATCTTTTTCCTATTTTCAATAGTGTGTAAGCTTGTTAATCTATATCAAACATGTTTCCTTCTCATTTCATTTAACTTCCTGTTGATACAGGAAAAAATAGAACTAACATGAATTAAGAGCTAAATGAGATTCCAAATATTTAGTTATTAGTGGAATCTACTTATAGTTAGGCATTTTCAATTCTCTTATAAGCTATATATCTCTCCACATCGGCATTCACTACAAGATTAGTACGTGTCACAATGCTTTCATTTGTAAGCTCCGAAAACCTCATTAGTTTCACCACTTTGTTACACTTTTCAGCACTCTTGGTCAGGGGCTTGAAACCAGTACATTTGCTTCAGAGATCATATTTTCCATATTAGTGGCCATTTTTGGGCTCATTCTATTTGCTCTTTTGATCGGTAATATGCAGGTATGTTCAAGACTTATATCTTGGAAGACTCCACAACCACTGCCTATGGAAATATTACTTATTCATGCATGTTAATGTAGCATGTCAGAAATAACATAATACTGGAGTGATTATCTGAAGTAGAATAATCTAGACGGCACCAAGATTCTGTCTCATTTTTTTACAATGCAATCCGTGCCATCCAAATTATTACGTGCAATATTGTCTTTTTACAAATACACACTTATGTGCTTCAAATAAAAATCATCTTGTCCTTTGAACTTTTGTAGAACTTAGTGTTAATAAGTTTTTGTGATTCATATATCAGCAAATACACCTATAAAACTCGAGCTTCCTGCATTCCATATATAATATTTATTCTCGTAATTTTGTATGAGAGAAGTCATAGAATGAAGCATGATCTGCTAGTGGAGGAGGAACCTATCACAATGAAAGGTTTGCACACAGATATTTGTTATTATGTGAAGTTAGGTCCAGTTCAATTCAAGGAGCATTTTCGAGAAAATGAAAGGAAAAGAAGAAAACTTTAATGCTCATAATCTTTTTATAAAGTTTGGAAAAGTCGATTGGTTTCCCCAGATATCAATTAAGTATAGCAATGTAGTTAGAAAATTCAGCAACATGCTCTGGGACAAATTTCTGATGGCGGTCTCCTTTTAACTCTCATTCATTACACTCTAGTCCTTTAATTGTCCAGCCTTACGGTTCAAATGAAACAATAAATAAGTTCATTAGAATCTGTACCAAAGTTTTTTGTTGGAATCTTATGCACAAGATGTTTCCATTATCAGAATTAATAAATTGGGAAAATAGGTACAGTCGAGCTAAATCATATCATGCCTGAACTGGAGATTTTTTTGTGATGATTACAGACCTATCTTCAGTCTCTCACGGTTCGATTGGAGGAGATGAGAATCAAAAGGCGTGACTCAGAGCAGTGGATGCATCACAGAGTACTTCCGCAAGAACTTAGGGAAAGAGTTCGGCGGTATGATCAGTACAAGTGGCTTGAAACAAAAGGAGTTGATGAAGAGAGCATAGTTGGGAGTCTTCCAAAAGATCTGAGGAGGGATATTAAGCGGCATCTTTGTTTGAATTTGGTGAAAAGGGTAAGCACTATAAAAAATATCTTTCTAATAATTCTCTCCCGATCAGCAATATGTTATGTCCTGTATAAATTCTTAATAAGTTAAAGTTAGAAGATATGATTGCACGAGGTCAAAACTGTGAGCAGAGCAACAATTAAGTTAAATTCCCTCATTAATTCATCATATGTTGCTAAGAATATGTTATACCTTTATGTGATTGAAGGTTCCGATGTTTGAAAACATGGACGAACGTTTGCTAGATGCTGTTTGTGAGAGACTGAAACCAAGTTTATACACACAGCATACATATATAGTCCGGGAAGGTGATCCTGTTAATGAAATGATGTTCATCATACGTGGACGCCTTGAAAGTGTAACAACAGATGGTGGGAGGACAGGTTTTTTCAACCGTGGATATTTGAAAGAAGGAGATTTTTGTGGCGAGGAACTCTTGACATGGGCATTGGATCCTAAGGCTGTCGCTAACTTACCATCGTCTACTCGAACTGTGAGGAGTTTGACAGAAGTAGAGTCATTTGCCTTGCCAGCTGATGAGTTGAAGTTCATCAGCTCTCAGTTTAGGAAACTTCACAGTAGACAAGTTCAGCACACTTTCCGTTTTTATTCAC
Source organism: Oenanthe sinensis (assembly GCA_028671895.1). NCBI lineage: Eukaryota > Viridiplantae > Streptophyta > Magnoliopsida > Apiales > Apiaceae > Oenanthe > Oenanthe sinensis. The sequence goes on from CM053804.1 coordinate 51,336,371, forward strand.
AGCAGTGGAGGACTTGGGCTGCCAGCTTTATTCAAGCTGCATGGAGACGATATGCACGGAGAAAATATTTGGAAATTCGTCGAAACGAAGAATTACAGGAAGAAGCTGATGAAATTGCAGAAGAAGAAAGAGCATTGCTTAGAAGTAGTTCAAGAGCTAAATTTCGTACAACCATGTTAGCATCAAGGTTCGCAGCTAATGCTCTTCGTGGAGTTCAAAGGCTCCGGTCAAGAGGTTCCTTAGCTGGAGGAGAACTGATGAAAGTACCCGCAAAACCTCGGGAACCAGATTATACTGATGAAGATTGATTTTGCTAATTTCAAAGTAGTTTTCACATTATATCAGAGCAGAGAGAAAATGTCAGTAGTTTTCATATTGCTAATTACCATCTTTCTTGAAATGCCAAATGTGCTTAATCAATAAAACATATATGACATATTGATGTATGTAATTTAGTTCTGTAACTTGTAAGATCGTCCTGGACACTATTATGTTTCAGCTTAAAAATGTTGGGTGTTGGCCCTATATGTCACTTTTTGGGGAGAAAATGCCCTAAATGGCACACTCCAGAAAAATGGCCCTAAATGTCACTCCAAAACGCTACATCGTGCAGCGTTTTGAAAAAAAAAAAAAAATTCTCAAAAACGCTACTTTAAGTTGCGTTTTTAACCCAGAACCCAAGATAAAGTAGCGTTTTTTCCCAAAAAAAATATTAAAAAAATAAAAAAAGTGCAAAACGCTACACGAAATAGCGTTTTCACCCCTTTTATAGCACGCCACACTATGTAGCGTTTTGAAGTGACATTTTGGGCCATTTTTATGAGTTGTGCCATTTTGGGCATTTTGACTCCAATTTGTGACATATAGGGCCATTTCTCAAAAATATATTCCATTACATTTTTTCTTTAAAAAATTAATTAATCAAGTTAAAAATAACAAAAACAAGATTTTGATTAAATTGAATATTTGAAACTTCATTAATCAACAAGACAGTTTGGCCGAGTGGTTTAAGGCGCCAGATCCAGGTTCTGGTCCGAAAGGGCGTGGGTTCAAATCCCACAGCTGTCATTCTTTTTTTCAACTTTACCACAAGGCCACAACATAAACCTTTTTTTTTTTCTTCAATAAATAGCCAAAACAGCAAAGTATATAAAGAGGCGAGAAGCAAGAACTACTCTTACTGGGTGGCATTCTTATTCCTCCACCACTCATTTCTCTTCTCAAAGGTACACTCATCTCTATTTTACTATTTTTTTCTTCAGACATTTAGCTAATTATGTTCATTTTATATCAACCCAATTGAATAAATTACAGCAAAAGTGATAATTTGATCACTGTAAGCAATGGCTGCTATAAAGTTTTCATCTTTAGTGGAATCAAATGATACCCACAAGCTTAATTTTAGTGGGTATGTACATACAAGTGCTGCCTTTATGATTATTCCCTTTAGCAAGATAAAGAACATTAGGGTTTCTAGGTTAGATAATCTTGAATTATCTGACCCAGTTCTTGAAAAAGCCTCAAAATTTACTAGTGAATTCAAAAAGGGTAAGAGGAATATTTGGATGAGGTTTCAGAGTTTAAGTAAGGTTAAAGATTTAAGAAGTTATGAAAGAAATGATGCGAAGGGCGAGAATGGGGAGGGGCCTGTGTTGTTATGTGATAAAGATTTGAATGATGGTGGAAATTTGTTAGATTTTTTTGGTGGTGATTTTGATCCTGAAATGAGTGTTGAGCGGTGTAATGTTATGTTGGAGAATCGTGAGAGAATTAGTGATGGGAAAGCAACGGAGTTTTTTAGGTGGATGAAAAGCAAGGGGAAGTTGAAGCGGAACGTTAATGCTTATAAGGTAGCTCTTCGTGTGCTAGGTAGGCGGCAAGATTGGGATGGAGCAGAAATTATGATTCGGGAGATGATTAATGAATCGGAGTGTAAGCTTAACTTTCATGTTTTTAATACTGTAATTTATGCTTGTAATAAGCAAGGGTTTGCTGAAATTGGTGGGAAGTGGTTCCGTATGATGTTGGACATGGGGGTTCGACCTAATGTTGCAACCATTGGTATGCTCATGAGTCTTTACCAAAAGGGATTGGTGGTTCGGGAAGCAGAGTTTACCTTTTCACAAATGAGGAGCTTTAAGATTATTTGTGAAAGTGCATACTCTGCTATGATTACTATATATACACGCTTACGCTTGCATGATAAGGCAGAAGAAGTTATCAGATTATTGAAAGAGGATAAGGTGATAATGAATACGGAGAACTGGTTGGTTCTGATTAATGCATATTGTCAGCAAGGGAAGTTGCAAAAAGCTGAGCAAGCATTGATTTCAATGCATGAGGCTGGATTCCCCCCACATATTGTTGCATACAACACAATGATCACAGGGTATGGGAAAATGTTCAACATGGATGCTGCCCAATCGCTATTCCAGAACCTTGAAAAGGTTGGATTGAAACCTGATGAAACCACCTACAGGTCTATGATTGAAGGTTGGGGTCGAATGGACAACTATAAAGAAGCAGAGCAGTATTATAAGGAACTTAAATGCTTGGGATTCAGTCCAAACTTATCAAACTTGTATACGATGATTAATTTGCAAGCTAAGCATAGGGATGAAGAGGGTGCAATTAAAACCCTTAACGAGATGATAGCAATAGACTGCCAGTATTCGTCTGTCCTTGGTATTCTCATACAGGCCTATGAGAGAGCTGAGAAGTTTGATAAAGTGCCTTCAGTAGTTACAGGTTCATTTTACGAACATGTTCTCGTTGATCAGACATCATGCTCCATCCTGGTAATGGCTTATGTGAAACACAGCTTAGTAACTGATGCAGTGAAAGTTCTGCAAGACAAGCGGTGGAAGGATCCCGTATTTGAGGACAATTTGTATCATTTATTGATTTGTTCTTGCAAAGAGTTTGGTCATCTTGAGGATGCTATTAAGATTTATGGTAGTATGCGAAACTCTTCGAAGCCTAATTTGCACATAATGTCCACAATGATCGACATTTACACTGTTATGAGTCAATTTAAGGAAGCTGAAAACCTTTACATGAAGTTGAAGTCATCGGGTGTTGCCTTGGATATGATAGCCTTTAGCATTGTTGTAAGAATGTATGTGAAGTCAGGATCTTTAAAAGATGCCTGCTCAATTCTTGAAATAATAGATAATAGACTGGACATTCTTCCAGATGTTTATCTGCTCCGTGATATGCTGCGTATTTATCAACGACTTGACATGCGTGATAACTTGTCAGACCTGTACTACAAAATTTTGAAGACTGGAATACCACTGGATCAAGAAATGTACAACTGCCTAATTAATTGCTGTGCTCGTGCATTACCAGTTGATGAACTCACCAGAATATTTGATGAGATGCTTCAGCGTGGCTTTGAACCTAACACCATTACATTCAATGTGATGCTCGATGTATATGGTAAGTGTAGACTTTTTAAAAAGGTTAGTAGAATTTATAGGCTGGCCAAGAGAAGAGGTTTGCTTGATGTATTATCTTACAATACAATTGTAGCTTCATATGGTAAAGGTAAAGACTTGAAGAGAATGTCGTCAACCATTCAAAAAATGCAATTTAATGGTTTTTCAGTTTCTCTTGAGGCGTATAATTGTATGTTGGATGCCTACGGAAAAGTAGGTGAAATGGAGAATTTTAAAGATGTATTGCAGCGAATAAAGGAATCATATTGTGCTCCAGATCACTATACTTATAATATTATCATCAATATCTATGGGGAGAAAGGGTGGATTGAAGAAGTTTCTGGCGTACTTTCTGAATTGAAAGAATCTGGACGAGGACCCGATTTGTGCAGTTATAATACATTGATAAAGGCATATGGAATTGCTGGAATGGTTGACGATGCAGTGTCGCTGGTTAAGGAAATGAGAGTAAACGGAATAGAACCTGATAAGGCGACATATGCCAACCTTGTCACTGCTCTTCGAAATAATGACATGTTTCTGGAGGCTGTTAAGTGGTCCTTGTGGATGAAGCAGATGGGTCTCTGAGGTAAAGATGGAATAAGTTCTTAAGCATATGGAGTTCAGATTTTTCGCCTCTTAAGTTTGGACATGGTCCTACTCTTGCACCTGTGTACGTTATCTTCTGTGGTAAATCCTTTAATTCATAGGACCTAACTTTTTCAATATATTGTTTTTTTTCGTAGTTTAATACAACGGTATCTCAGGTTGTAACTATGCAAGCCATGGAAGAAAAAGTTCACATGTTCAAAGTGTCAAGGTATGTTGTAGTAAGAGAGTTGGCTTCAGTTCTTACCACCCATCCTGTAGAACATGTAAATATGTCAACAATTTATACATAATTTGTTCCCAGTGTGTTTGTTGTTGCTGAGTTCAGTCGTCCTACACACCAAGAGAAACTATTCAACTTTACAAAATAAAGTTTATCATGGTGGGTGGTTGTTAATTTCCGATACAATGAGCATGTACTTTTTATCTGCCTGGTAAAATAAAAGAAATGTTTACTTCCCTCATTAGTACTAACTAAACAAATTTATAAAATTACACTTCTTGGGTATTTAGACTTCCTAGGTATTTGGATGTTAACCAAACAAGCACTAAAAGGCTTAAAGCTTATAAGTTTATAATGAAATATTTTAAGTGATGGAGGATCGAACCCGTCAAAGATTTAGACTATCGGGATTAAATTCTTCTAGTGAAATCCAAAGATTAAATTTGACTATTTCTTTCCATTAGAAAACTGCACATAAAATTTGACTGACTCTCAGTAAGATCTGACTATCTGTATTGCATTTGGATTGGCCGATAGAGGTGCGTACATTTGCACTTGCACTTGCACTTGCACCGTCACGCAGGACTCAAGAAGACAGTTCAAAAGACGGCCTCTTACACATGCAAATGCTAAAAATGACGTAAAGCTTGAGACACAATTGTACATAATTATAAAGTCTTCTTCACACGGCTTCACCATCTTTTCCAAGTTTAGTATTCTCCGCAAATATAAAAAGTGCTATATATATTCAATTATTCATAGTATGTGCGTAACAGATGTTAACCGACGCGTTAGACTGGAATTACTGACTTGCGAATCCAAATTTTTATGCATATATTATTCGTGTGGCTGTTTACAAACCACTCTACTAAAATTCAAAACACAACTTTAATATGTAAAATCTCTAGCTATATCTAAACTTACCCACCTTTTAGTCTTTACCAACCGCCAGTTCTTTGACAACAGTGTGGATATGTAGCCGCGGCAGGAATCAAATTAAGTCAAATGTCCCAGATGTCAAAAGTGTTCAAACCGTCTTCACATGCATGCCATTCTATACTTATATATACAAGTATGCATGCATTCTAACTTCATCAATATTCGCAAACAACACTCAAAACTATCACAAAAAAAGAAAAGAAACAGAGAACCCCTTTTGGAGAAATATAGATTCACAGAGACGAGAAATTACGAAACAAAAGAGAGATGAAAATGGCAAAAACATCGGCATCAATGAGCAGTCTTTGCTTGGTGTTGGTTTTGATGATTCTTTTGACGAATTCACACTTGAATGTTGTTGAATGTAGAGCAATTACATCAAATTTGGTAGTTGAAGGGGCTGCTACGGGGGTTGCAAAGTTCATCGTCTCTCCGAAAAACTCAAGTGGTGGTGTTAGTCCTGCAGTACAAAGCTTAATGTTCAAATTAGCTTCTGGACCTAGCAAAAGAGGGCGAGGTCATTAAGCAATAGCCATCTTTTTAAAATTCGGTGCAAAATTTGGTCACCGATTAAATCTCAAACTATAGCTACCTTTTTGAAATTAAATTTGATGTAAACTCTGGCTACTAAAATACAACTAGCTCTTGAGCGATACAGAACCGTTTTACAATTCTTTGTAATATATGTAGCTTAGTTAGCTCCTTAATTGTTCTGCTAATATTTCAAATATCCAATTGAGTTGGATTTAATTTGGCTGATCTATTTTTCTGATATATAATCATACATTTTTGGAGGACTTGAAAGCTACAAATGCAAGTGCAGAACATAATTCACTTTTCTTTATGTTTAGTCAAACGAAACACATTTTCTAAACGCTTTATGTCTTTTTATAGTTCATGTGGTGATGCCCCAAAATTCAAATAACCGATCCTAACTTAGATGCATAATTTTTCTGCACAACACATCATATTCTTGAGAAAATATAAAATTTGATCGACCCGGTTGAAATAACCCAAAATGGCAATTTTTTTTAACTTAATGCTCAAAATGACACTCGTGGACGGAATGTCCCAAAATGTCACTTCTAAACGAGACATAATACAGCGTTTTGATTTTCATACATACAAAACTAGGGTTTTCCACTTCACACACACACTCCACAACTCTCAATTCTACTTGATCTCAACCGTCGATTCAATGAACAAACCTTCAATTCTTGATCCGATCTGTGTGTAATGAATTCGCGAGGTAGATACCCGCCAGGAATTGGCGGCGGAAACACGAATCCAAACCCTAATTATCAGCAACGAAACCCTAACCCTAACCAGCAGTATGTTCAGAGGAACCTTATGCAGAATCAACAGCAGTTTGCACAACAGTCGCAGCAGAACACCCAGCTAGACATGGCCAAACCGGACTGGAACCGGCTAACCGGACCGGGTTAAAACCGGTCAAACCCTGAACCTGAACTGTTTGAACCGGAATCGACGGTTTATATCTGGTTAAGGTTTAGGTTTCGGTTCAAGATTTTCACGAACCGGAACCGGCGGTTCACGAACCGGAACCCGCGGTTCACAAACCGTGGTCATGTCTAGCCTCAACTGTTGCGGTGGAATAAACATTCAGCATATGAGGAAATATTTTGGATCCAAGGAGATCAAGATTGTCTCCCAAATCTTTAAAAACACAAGTATGTGTGAATGATTGGAAAAGAACAGAATTAAGAACACAATCTAACATCGCTTCTTCATCCTCATCCGACGAATATCGTGGAGATCCTACAATAATTCCCACCACCTCCGAATCGGGTGGATCGAGTTAGTATATGTTATAAATATTATTATAATAAATTATATGGTTTGTTGTATTCTTATAAGTTGTAAAACATGTAAAATTTATTGTAATATATTTACTTGTTTTTAATAAAAAATACGAATTAATTTAACGATATTTCTTATATAAATTATTTTTTTATTTATAAGGTTCGAACCTGAACCGGAACCGGATCTTGAACCGGGTCAAACCCTGAACCTGAACCGTTTGAACCGGAACCGGCGGTTTATATCTTATTAAAGTTCAGGTTCCGGTTCAAGATTTTCACGAACCGAAACAAGCGGTTCACGAAATGGAACCCGCGTTCACGAACCGTGGCCATGTTTACACCCAGCAACACTGGCTCAGAAGGAACCAAATTTGTATAGCGTTTTGTTTAAATTTTTTTTTAAAAAAAAAATTACTCAAACGCCGTTTTATCCTGCGTTTAAGGTTAAAATTGAACTTCATCTAGCGTTTTCAGAAAAAACGCGACACAATATTACGTTTTCATGAAAATCTAACTTCATATCACGTTTTGGGGTGACATTTTGGGTCATTCTTCCCGGTTGTGCTATTTTGGACATTTCTTGTTTATGAAAATTGGTGATAGGGAAAAAGGCGAAAACAACCATGATATTGTTTATAGATAATATTAAACTGATCTTTTGTTTATAGATTTCGCATAAACAGGTTGTAAAGGTTCTTGTACAGGGATTATTATCAACATATGCGATAACATCTAGGAATTGTAGGATAATGTTTACACAAAAGTGTCCTCGTAGATCTCTGTAATGAAATTAACTAATACTCTCTTTTGTTTGACTTGCTAGTCCTTTTGCTTTTTTGGTGTGTGCTTTATTTATGCTATCCAAAACCACAATAAAACTAGTTTAGAAATAATAGTTTGATACTATAGAACTCGATATGTAGCGCAATGTCATATTTTTATTTGATTTTCCATCGTGGTCTGAAAAAACTCTCAAAGCTGGTCGAGGACATTGGTCATTCTTTCATCTACTTTGCACATAGCTTCCAGTGGCTTGGCTTTAGGCATTGTAAGCCCTTTGCTTTCAGTCAAATCCACCAACTCCTCGCCAATTCTTTCCCACTCAAAGCATTGAATCAATCCGGCTAAACACAAACCTACCACTTTATTAGCAAGTGAAATTCCAGGGCACTGTCTCCTTCCCATCCCAAATGTTATCAACTTGTTTGCATCGCCTGATTTTGCTCCTTCGAATCTTTCTGGCATGAAACTCGTAGGATTTTCCCACACATTTGGGTCCCTATGAATTGCCCATGCATTCACTAACAACATTGTGCCACGGGGTACATCGTACCCTCCAACTGTGCACTCATCTGATGACTCATGTGGCACTAAAAGCGGAGCTGCTGGAAATAATCTATATGTCTCGTTAACAATGCTTTGGAGGAATTGAAGTTTTGGAAGATCTTTTTCCTCCACTAAACGCTTGTGTCTGACATGATTACCTAGTTCGTCTTTGGCCTTCTTTAGCGCCTCTGGATGGTTCAACAGAAGGGACATTGCCCACTCTATTGTAGCTGATGTCGTGTCCGTGCCTGCAAATAGCAATTGCTTTACACATTCCAAATACAGTTAGTTGGTGGTTTTAAAAAGGCCAAATTACGTAGTACATAATTATGTAGTTTTAATGAGGCCAGAGTGTGTAGTGCAGACATATATATATGTGTGTGCGCACAGCGCACGGTGTGTGTATTACACTATTAGCCTGATGACTTCATGCATGCATAGTATTTGTTTAACGTACCAAAATCATGCCTTTGAGAATTTCATCAGAGTAATACTCAGGTTCAGATTCCTGCAATGATAGCATAACATCAACAAGGGTCTTAGTTTTTCCTAGTCCACTTTTCTGCCCAGATTCGTCTATTACACCTTGTAAAAATGCATCATTTGTGTTGTGCACTCTCTTCATCCTCTTTTCCACACCTCCAAAATCAATCCATTGCAAAAACGAGAGAAAATCGCCTGGATTTGATGCTCCAGCAAGTTCAAAAGCCTCCTTAACCATTTCTGCTAGTTTCCTAGCTTCTTCTTGATTCTCCACTTCAACTCCGAAGTATCTCTTGCCACAAATCATTCTCATTATAATGTTAAACGATAGTTCCGATAATCTTGTTTGCAGTTCTACCTTCACAAAGTCTCCCCGCGATTTTTGACAAAGATTCTTGATTAGTGATCCAGTTTCTTCTCTTCGAACACTTAGAAAAATGTTGAGTCGATTTGTGGAGAAGATTTCTATCGCACTAAGACGACGAAGATTTCGCCAGTGTTGGCCATATGAAGCTGCAGCAATTGTAGTGTAGTTGTAATTAAGGTGTTTACCAACAAGTAGACGAGGCCTATTTGCAAAACTAATGTCATGCTTAGTAAAGCATTCTTCAACAGCAGAGGGTGATGACATGACAAGTATGGCACGATAACCGAACTTGAGTCTGAAAATCGGCCCATATTTGCACGAAAGATCCTGTAACATACGATGTAATGGATCTTTTATTAGATGAAGGTGGCCGATAATTGGAAGTGAAGGAGGAGATGGAGGGTGTTTCTTCGTGTTTCTAGATTGTTTCCGATGTTTTGCAAGGAAAAGGAGAAAAATATAAATAGATATAACTGAAACCAAGTAAAACCAGCTTTCCGATTCCATTTCAATTTTCTAAAAAATGTTTTGTAATGTGTAAATGATTATATTCTTGATAATTTGTGTACTTTCATTATGCTTTTATAGTAAGGATCCGAGGGACAGGACTAAACATATTTGTCAGCTAGTATTTGTATTGGCATCATCGATTCGGCTGCTCTTGTTTGTGCAATTGTGCTTGGGTGTTGATATTTACAACAAGTTGAAAACTAGTTGATCGACATAAGCAATGGTAAACAGAGAACCAATATCGTTGATACAGAAGTTAAGATGCTGCATATCGAAATTATAGACATAGTGATACAAAAATTGGAGAGACAATGATACCAAAGATATAGACCGGTTGCTAACTTGCTATGTATATAATAGAAAAGCCAATACTCATACTCATTCTGTGATTCCCTGTGCAAGCTCAATTTTCTGCTCTAGTTACACAGATTTCAACTACTCCATAGCTTACATTTTGCAAGACAATTAGGACAAATATTGAAAGGGGAGTTAAATTGTTGTAAGTTTGATGACAATTTATTGTAAACTAAAAGAAAGTTGGAAAAGCAAGACAATTGTATTGATTCTAAATTACATTCATAACTACCCAAGAACTAATACAAAAATTTTATTACCAACTCAAGTCAATTCAAAACTCCATACATGAGATCATGCAACTATGAACTTCTGTATGTTGAAATGCTCCTACAAGGTAACATAATATCCTGACCTGAATAAAGCCACTGTAATATTCACATTCTGTTTCAGCTGTTTCATAAAGCTAGACATATCAGAGTTTTAGCATTCATGCCATGCAATTCATTAAAATTGAAAATCATCAAAAATTCCCCTCATCAAGCATCTTGGTGATTCATTCCAACATTACTTGCATTAGTTTCAACCACAAGGATTGTCCAAGAATCACCAATATCACATTCATACAAGAAATCTGCCTTAACATTCTTTAATATCAGCAAAGAATGAAACTGGGATCTCTGGACTTGTTAGTTCTGACACATTTTTGAACTGTTCCAAGTAAGTGCAAGATTAATCAAACATCCATATTCATGTGTTATTCTATATAGAAACCAAAGATAAATATACCATATGTATACCTCATGTTGCGAATATTTCTCTCTTACTGCCTTTAAAGAGCTCGCTCTTTTCCCCAATTGTAAGTCTTGTATGATGAGTACACAATCCTTCAAGTCAGATGGTTTGTATCCAGAGTATAGCTGCAAAGCTGAACTCTGCAATATATGTAGAACAAGTAAAGATTAGTTCACATAGAAAAGTTTCATAATATTCAGTATAATTTGCAATTAATTACTTTCTTACTAGCTAGATAAATAAACCACATATTAAAGTATTAAAATACATAGTTAGATGTCATACCCAAGGATGCACTTTTGAATCAATAGTGAACCTTGCCAGAAATATTACAGATGCAGCTACCAAAGAAGGTAAAAACTTGATGCATTCATAATCCAGCAAACTTAATTCCGCCAGGTAATAACCCAAGAACTGCAACTTTAAACTGGGAATCTGCAGAGAAGAACAGTAAATGTAAGAACAAACAGGAAGATCTCATCTTCAACAAATACACATATGACACAAAGGAAAAAAGACCGACCTTTTGCGTTTCTTGGGCAACACTGTTATATCTCCTGCCAGAACACCAAAAAAAAAGAGGATTTTTTTTAATTAAAGTCAAATAAATAAAGTATGCTACAGCAACAATATATCAGTGACAGGAAGTAGAGATAATTTGCTGTATGTGCTGACCTAAGAAATGTTTTGACCGTCGGATTTCCCATTTCAAACTTGAGAGATTTGAGAACATCAGCCTCCATTTTCACAACCTCTTCTTTGGTGTACGTATTATCAGTAATATAACAGAAATCATCAACATGTGGAGGACTGATTTCTTCATATTTTCTATTCATAAAAACCAGAACATATATTCATAAGAACAAGTAACCATAGTATTATTAACAAATTAGGCTATATAAAGACAGATATAGATGCTTACGAAGCAATGAGCATTGCAGAGACACCAAGAAGCTGGAGCTTCTGCCTATTCAGGACACTGATCGATAAATATCTATCAACATGCAAAATTGTCAGATACAAAGTATCGGAAAGAAGCTTGTACTCCACCGCTACCTCGACTAACCAATCTACCAAAATTGCTCTCATGTTTACAGTCACATCTTTCTGCACTTTTTCAATGTAATTCGCCAGTGGCCTTATCTTTGTTTCCATCTAAACAATTAAATAACTAAACATTAACTAAAATCATGACCTTTAATGCACCAAAAAACAATCAACAATACAATAAATTCTATTTCTGAATCAAATTCAACTGCATCACTATCACATAACAAGATTTAGTCTTTATTCAACAAGATTAATCTTCTTTAGTGGACAAATGCATTTCACAACTTCATTAATCAGACCCAAAAACCCTAATTAAAATCTGCATTCATAAACCCTACCAGAAATCAAGAAAACTAAAACCCAAAAAACAAATCAACTAAACTCAAAAATGATCAAGAACCCACAAAATATCACGCAAAAATAAACAACCCCAAACTCACCTCCATATTACGAAGATACGCATATATATCAGAAGCATAAGCAGCACACATCTGCGGGTCATCCAAATCCCCATCAACGTCAAAACCCGACCCGGACTTCTCATCAATTTCGACCTTCTTCACAACTTTCCTCGCTCTCTTCTTCGGCCCACACTCCAATTTTTCCGGGTCAACCCTCGACTTCTTGTTCTTGTTTGCAACGACGCCGTTTACACAATTCAATGGAATCTCACCCAAAACAGTGCGTTTCTTGGTAATGGGTTGCTGCACTTGAGACTCAGCAGCACGTTTGGTTGCGAGTCGGGTCACTCGAACACAGTTTTCTTGACCCGACATTGTGAATTGGAAACTAGGGTTTAGAGAATAGAGAGATTGTGTGTGTTTGTGTGAGTGAGAGAGAACTGAAATGTTATGGGGAGGGGGGTAATAAAAACAGAGATCTGGCGCCATTTTGAAATGGGTTTGAAATTTTTACAAAACTTTCCGCTTAAAATTCGAGTTCTGGTTAAATATTCGAGTTTTGATGCGGTTAATTTCGGATGTGAAATGTTTAAAATTCAGAGTTTTGGACTTTTGGGATTAGTGTTTCCCACCAAATTGAACACAATTTCCATCTCAAATTATACAATTCCATATTTTAATCCACTCGTAAATCTCAAACCGTTAAATATGTACATTATATACGTGTGTAATACTTTTTCTTAATTTAATTATTATTATAGTTTATTTGGAAAGTTTTTTTCATTTGAAAATTTTAATTTGATTAAATAACATATCTAAATAATTATAAGAATTTAAATATAATTTTAGTTTTGATTTAAAAACATTCAAATATATGTGTTTAGGAATTTGAAATGACAGTTTAATTTATTTTGATTCTATCAAATAATATATTTGAATATATAAAAATTTAAGTAAATTACATATTCAGACCTGTAATTTAAATCATTTAACTAAATTAAATACAAAATACCCTAGAGATGGCTATCCTATCGTTTCAGGTCTCGTTAGCCAGCATCAACATATTAAAGATGGGGCCGAGATTCGACCCATTAAAATTAATATAATTTATATTTGTGTAAAAAATTGAGTAAATTCAAATTTTATTTTATAATTTGAATTAATATTGAGTAGGACTTTACCACTATAATATTCGAGATCATAATTATTTTGAATAGTTGGAATAATTTTAGAATACCCGAATACATATTTATTATATATAGTCAACTAGAATTTGTAAGTTATAAATATTATTATATACGGTATATAAAATTTATATTAAAATAATATTCTATAAAATGATCACATTTTAATTTTTAGTAAATAACTATTCGAATATTCTTAATTACATATGAATTCAAATTTCAATATATTAATTGGAATAATTATTAAATAATTATATTTATATGCTAGCCATAAAATTTATATGTTATTAGTTCATATTTAGTATTTAAATGATTCATGACAAAGTAGAAAATAACTATTATTTACGAGTTGTTATATCCTATAAACAATTTTCAAACAATTAAACATAATAATTCAATTAATATAGACATAAACAAAATCATCTTCAAGAGAAAATATTTTATAAAAAATAAACAAGTTAAATAATAGGGAATTGAAATAAATAAATAAGAGTTTTCACGTTTATATACTATTAAATATTTTAAATTAATTGACTTAAAATGAGTCTAAAATTGAATTTTGAAAGAGTATTTACATTAAATATTAAGGTTCATATGCGAGAAATTGATCAAAATACCGATTTTTGAAGATACTTGACCCAAAATACTGATTTGCGCGAAATTGGCCATTTTTACCAACTGTTCACGCATATTATGTTTTTTCCTATCTATTCCACTGGATACTCAAACACACGTACCACGACATCAAAAAACACTTACCAGAGATAGATGCAAAGAGACGATGGCGAGCACATGCAGCTGTAATCCTATCTTGCCCGCCATTATTTATCTGCAAGCTATAATCATATCTCTACACTGTAGGTAATCTCGATAACTCAACATATTTGATTTAAGTTTTGATTTAGCTAATGATTTCATTGATTTTAGGGTCTATAAGTTGTTCTTGATTCAGGGAAAATATAACTCAATATATTTGATTTAAGTTTTGATATAACTAATGATTTCATTGAATTTAGGATTTCTAAGTTGTTCATGATTTAGGGAAAATTTGAAAACTATTTACGATTTGGGGGAAATTTGAGATTGCTTATAATTTGGGGAAAAGTAGAAAATGCTTATAATTTAAGTTAGGGATTAGGATGATGTTTTGTATTGTTTTCTCTTTTTTAATTTTTTTTTAAAAAAATATTACCTTACTATTTTTATGCAAATCATTCATAATTCCAAATAAGAAATTTTAGATTACATGTATACGAGATAGACGGTTAACAAGTTGCGCCGCAAGTCCTCGTTGGATTACAAATTCTATCCGACAAAATATATATTTAGTTGACGAAATACATATTTAGCTGATGAATTAGCAGTCATAACATTTTTATTCATGATTTTTTGTGAAAAAACTTAACAGCATAAGAAGTCAAGAATCCAAAACTATCAAAAGCAAATGACACAAAACTGTGTTGCGTAAATGTTGGACTATCAAGTCCATTTAAAGAAGAGACTCTGGTAAGATCAACGCACATGTGTTTCCGAGCATTCCAACAGTAAATTAAGAAAATTAACTTTTTTAATTATTTTTTCCTTAAAATTGTTCTAAAAATATGTAAAGATATTGTATTTAATTTCTGAAAACTATATTTTTTAAATTACGAAACCAAATAGGCAATGAAAGTTTTTAAACATTTCAATAGGCGCGTATTTTTTAAATAGCCAAAATGCGTAATTTAGTAACTTTAAAAACTATAAGATTGTGTTTGAAAATTTAGATTTCATTTCAAATGGTGGATTTCAAATGACAAAATTTGAGTTGTCATTTCAAATTCTTATATTTGCACTAATATTTGAAATTTTGGAATTCAAATTATTATGATTACTAAACATATCATTTAATTAAATTCAGAATTTCAAATAAAATCTTTATTCATAGACAGCCCATAAGTGTAATTTGTCTAATCTAACAATATCACAGGAAATTTTCCAAAAAAAAAGAAAACAAAATCATGGAAATCGATAAATTAGTACAGATATTTTCATACCAGGGGTATCAGAGGCGAGCAAACCTCGGTTCAGTTCGGTCTTTAGATAAAATTGAAAGTGTTCGAATTTTAAAATTGAAACCGTTACGCAACCGAAGTATCAATTTCGATTTTAAAAATCCTGATTTTTATCGGACCGGTTTCGATCAAAAACCGTAGTAAATATTATATATTCACATAAATTTGACATGTAAGCAAAAATAAATTAAAATGCTCTTCTGCAGCGGCAACATCTGCAAAACAGTACTTGTTGCATTATGTTGGTAATAAAAATCCATCCATTCACAAAGATTAAACCTCAGGTTGCCCTTATCTTTCAAAAAGATTAAACCTCAGATTGCCCCTATATTTCAAATTTATAGTCAAGTAAACAGTAATGTAACTAACTTAGGTATGATGTGATTACAAGAAAACGATCCTACTTACAAGGCCGTTGCCTGTTGCTATTTTTAAATGGTCTCAAATGATGCGGAATAAACACAAATATACTTAAAAATGTTCACTACATACAATTTTCGGACTAATTTTTATTTATTTATTAATATTCAAAATTGATATAAATTATATATAATATATTTATTTATTTTAATAATCGGTTCGGTTTAATTTTTTCCGGATCGGTTTGAACCTAAAACCGAAACCAAAATTAATTAAGCGGTTCGATTTTTAATTTTAAAATCGATTTTTATCAGTTTCAGTTTTGGTTTTATTCAAAAAAAAAAATCTCAACCCTACCAGACATCACCCTAATCCGAGGTTAGCAGTCCCCAGTTTAACACAATCTCTAACAATATTCTTTTGATACGGACACACGAGGAAGAGCATGAGTTGTTAATTGAGCAGGTCTTGAAGAGAATAAAACAAATACAATTAGTCACATAAAAGAGTCCAAGTCCCATGCAACTTACCCATATCCATATGTACACAGTACACTATATTAAAACGATGCGCGTGTATAAATTACTACATCGGTCCCACCCAATTGTTAACGTTTTGGTGAGAATGTCTCGCACGCATTTTAATGTGCATATAAAGTATAGTTTCATAATTTATTTATTTTTCTGAATAAAAATTTAAACATTAAATTTTTATTCAGAATTTTTTTAAAAAAAATAAGTTATGTAATTATACTTTATATGCACCTTAAAATACGTGCCAGACCTTCTCTCCGAAACATTAACGATTGGGTGGGAATGGGGAGTAATACATACACATAACACAATCGTTCATGTATTGTTTTTCAATTTTCATAGCTGGTAGCTTTACTTTGAAGTTGAGTGCGGGGCTGTGAGCCTGTGACAGATTTCTAAAAATAAAAGTTGACAGACAGAGAATATCAATATCAATAACATAGACTCAGAACCGATGGCATAAATTGATAACTGTTCTCCTGCACTTGTCTTATTCGGCTCTGGTTAGAGATGCGGCATAGTCTCAATGTCAAATATATTCCTTCCTTAGATTATAGAATATTTTCGAGGATTAAAAAATGTCACAAGATAACAGATCCACTTGTAAAAAAATTAGCATTCCATTCTTTTTCTCATCACAATTTATACACTCACTCTACTTTATTTTGAGTACCGTCAAATTGATCAATCTTTATTTACAATTTAAATATAATATATAATTAAAAAAAATTAAAAATTTATATTTTTAACAAATATATAAAATTTACTTTAAAATGTATTTTTTAGCTTGTTAAAATTATAAACGAATAATTTTTACTTTCTAATCAAAAAATAATTAATATGATAAAAAAAATCAAAATAGATAAATATTTAGAAACGGAGGGAGTATAAAATTATGTTCGCCATTCAGAATAACATTTTTCAGAGTTTAAATTCTAAAATCTATCTGGTCTAGAACAGTTTGAGTGCACAATTATGTTAAATAAAAATAAAAATAGGAACACTAATGTAATTTTATTGGGATCCTTGTAGGATGACATAAAGAAAATATATGAGTAGCAATTAGGCAGACCAGTGCAACAATAAGACATGAAATAATTTTCACTTTTTAGGCTTTAGCTAAAATTGTGGCCAACAAATATGGTCTGTTTTGCAGCGTCTGAGATCATAATATACAACTTTAGCAATAGTGTGTAATGACAAAACAAGCACATTTAACATTTACAATACACACACAAATATAATTTCGAAATTTTGAATTTATCATAAATAAAATATAAAAAGATGTGTGTGAGTATATTAATTACAAAAATAAATAAATATCGCATCAAATACAATTTTTTATGTATTTATTTGTCCAATCACTCCTATTGGCTTTTCTCTTTCTGTTACAAAACCGCCAAAAAGTTGAGAATACTTATAAAACTATCTATCTGCTAATTGACAAATATACCCTCACTGAATCCCACGTGTCATTATCGAACGTAGACTCTACATCACTACCATAAGCCCCACCACACATAACAAAACCTCAGCTCAATCTATATATACACTCACCCTCAAATCTGACTTCATAAAACCCGCCGGCGATTCAAGACTTCCGGCAATTAAACATTTCCGGTACCGGAAAATTCAAAATGGCCTCACCTCTACCGCAAAACGACACCGCATCACCACCTCCGAAACACGAAGAATCTCACAGTCTACTATCCTCTAAATCGGCGCCGTCAATTCCAATCGCCGGCGACGATTACTCCGACGAAGTGGCATACGAATCCCAAGACAAAATCTTGATCTTCGATTTAGAATTAGAATCCCAAGACGATTTAAAAACCCCACCTTTCTCTTGGAAGAAGCTCTGGTTATTCACCGGGCCGGGTTTTTTAATGAGCATAGCCTTTTTGGATCCGGGTAATTTAGAAGGTGATTTACAAGCGGGTGCAATTGCGGGTTATTCATTATTATGGTTATTATTGTGGGCAACGGGTATGGGTTTGTTGATCCAGTTGTTGTCGGTTCGGGTCGGAGTTGCAACGGGTAAACATTTAGCTGAGCTTTGTAGAGAAGAGTATCCTTATTGGGCCGGGTTGTTATTGTGGGTTATGGCTGAATTGGCTTTGATTGGAGCTGATATACAAGAAGTCATTGGGAGTGCTATTGCTATTCAGATTCTTAGTCATGGGGTTTTGCCTCTTTGGGCTGGTGTTGTTATTACTGCTTCTGATTGGTAATTTTCATGTGTGTGTGTGTGTGTGTGGATCTTGTCGTGTTTTACACGAAACATTATAGCTGAATCCAGTTTCGGATTGTCACATAACTACTAAATATTATTGTTGCAGTATTATAAGTTGCTAGTCTAACATAACAAGTGTCGGTCATACAAATTACTAGTTTGTATTGAATTGATTGATTTTTTCTTTTCAATTAAAACCCCTAATCTTATTTTTTGCAAGGTTGATGAGAAATGTGGTAAAATAAAGATGCGAATTTATAGGATAAAGTAGGTAATTACTGATTAGAGTGGTTTGTATATATGAATTTTTTTTTTCTTTCAAATTTAAGTGGGAAGTTTATTGAATACGCAAATGCTTGTGCTAGTGAAATGGTGTTATATTTTTGTTCTCTTTATTTTTGAAATTTGTGTGTTACCCTTTTCTGGATCTTAGAATCGGATTGTCTTTCTGAATGTTATACCTGTTTGTAATATATTAGTTTTTTGGGTTGTGGTGGTGGATTAAGGATTCGAATTTTGAATTTATGACCCTTTCATAAGAGGATATATTACTGTTTTGCGTATGCAAGGTGGGGCCATGAGGGTAAGTAAGACTTTGAACCCGTAACCTTGTTGTGATGATATATATTAGATTTTAAAGGTTATGGAGAGTGGTTCTCATGAACTCATGGGATATGTATTAGGATTCTGAATATACAGGAAGAGATTAAGGATCTGAGCCCAGGGTTGGGGGAGAGAAGGATAGAATTTTTCCACTACCGCATCTCTGGATCCTTAATTTGAACTGTTTTATTAATTTTATTATTCTAGTGTAGCTGCCAATTTTCTGAGTAGGAGTTGTGGAGGTTTATGGAGTTAACTGATGGTGTTTATTGTTTAATAATACCTTTGGTTTTTTTGAACAGTTTCATGTTTTTACTACTTGAGAACTATGGAGTCAGGAAGCTGGAGGCTGTTTTTGCAGTTCTCATATCAACTATGGGACTCTCATTTGCATGGATGTTTGCTGACACTAAGCCTAGTGGGAAGGAGCTTCTGATAGGTATGAATTTTGATGCATCCTACTCTCAAGTGTTCCTTTTTGTGTTGGTTGTTTTTCCCACGTGGCCACATATGTGAGTGTAAGTATATTTGCAGGTCTTTTGGTGCCAAAACTTAGCTCGAGAACAATAAGACAGGCAGTGGGAGTTGTGGGGTGTGTTATTATGCCGCATAATGTATTTCTCCATTCGGCTTTAGTACAATCAAGAAATATTGACCCAAGCAAGAAAGGACGGGTTCAAGAGGCAGTCAATTATTATACAATTGAATCTTCTGCTGCCCTTTTTGTTTCTTTTATGATCAATCTGTTCGTTACAACAGTTTTTGCCAAGGGGTTCTATGGTACTAAACAGGCCAATAGCATTGGTCTAGTTAATGCAGGACAGTATCTTGAAGAAAAGTATGGTGGGGGATTGCTGCCTATTCTCTATATTTGGGGTATTGGTTTACTAGCAGCTGGTCAAAGTAGCACGATAACTGGTACATATGCCGGACAGTTCATCATGGGAGGCTTTCTTAACCTTCGGTTAAAAAAATGGACGAGAGCATTGATCACAAGAAGTTGTGCCATTGTGCCAACCATAATTGTTGCTCTTGTTTACAACAGATCTGAAGCTTCACTCGATGTCCTGAATGAATGGATTAATGTTCTTCAGTCTATACAGATTCCATTTGCGCTCATACCACTCCTCACTTTGGTTTCCAAGGAGCGAATCATGGGAGATTTTAAAATTGGACCTCTTTTACAGGTAAGATTTTATTACTGTTTTTTTTGTTAGAATTGTATAGGCGTCACAAGTGTGTTTAGCTAACCCATAATAGTATTAACTCTTAGGAAAACTTTAGTTTTCTAATGCTCATTGAATAGACAACTCTCTTTATGTTCTGAATTCTTATTATGGAAAGGATCCATATGTATAACTGCCCACTTTAGCTTCAAGAAGTTGGCATAAGGGAAAATCACTTGTAACAAAATATGGATAAAAACAATTTTGCAGAAGTTTATTAATATGTAGCATTGAGAAAAGGTGAATGACAGTCTCATTGATTCTCTAGTCCTTTAGAAACTGTTCCATCACTGACGTTCCTATGCTTTAGACTGATAGTACCCTACGTGTACAGACCAAGGTTTAAAGATTACAAACTATTTTGAAAACCAAACCAAATCTATGGAGCATGTCCTATTTCGGGAAGTAGTAGATATGCTGATATGCTGTTTCTGTGAAGACAAATGTTTATCTTATCCTAATCTGCTGAAAGTGATGACCAATACGAATTCCCTATAATAAAGCGAATACCACTGATTTTCCACCCCTATATTCCTGGGAACTTGTTCCAGCTATATTATTCTCCCTATATTATTCACTTGAGAACAATTTAAGTCCATCCTTAGAAAGTGCCAGGAAGAATAATCCGATTACAAAAGAATCAAGCTGAGTAAAAGTTTTTTTCCCAACTATTATCAATAGCAATTGTACTTTAGTTTAAAGACTACACATGGCCAAACATTTCCTCCCATACAATAAAAATAATAACATTAAGAAGTAGGAGTGTTAAAATATGAACTCTATCAGTTTCTTACCCAGCTTAACATTCTAAAGGTAAAAAAGAATTGTTGATAGTTGGGACTTGGAATGGAAAAAGGAAATGGAAAGTTTTAAGGAGATTTATCAAAAGGGGTGTGGTTTATAATGTTTTTTTTTTATCACAGCTGTAAGTTCAGTTTACTGCTAATTGCTAAAACACACTCGGTTAATCTTTTACTTGCACTCTTGCGTACAAAAAAAATTATAATATAAGAAGTATAAATTGTGTACATCTGTCACTCTTTTTGAGTGCAGCAACTACTACGTTATCATATGCTGATATGCATTTTATGTTTCTTAGACATAATGAGTTTCAATCTGTAGATTCAACTTAACCTAGATGGAGAGAAATCGAGTTTTTGCATGCCATAGCTTTATTGATTGTTATATCACACCATTTGACATTTATGCAAGAAGCCGACCAGGGATAATTCAACATATATGCTTGGTTAAGGCTTAAGATATTCTTTTACTTGAAAATTAAAGCTATACTTGTGGACTTCGTAGACTGTTAAACCACAATCTTTATTAGAAATTTCGAGATGCTAAAGATTTTTTTATAAATTACATCGGCAAATGGCAAATATTAAGGCTAAATTTTCCACTTAAGGGTGAACATATAGCTAAATTTTATAATTTAGTAATTTGAGCATAACTGTAACGATCCTATTCATTTGTCTAAGATCTTTAATGCTAATTATGTCTCTTTAAGCTGTTGATTAGTTTTGCATTTTGGTGGTATGTCTTATATTCTGTTGTACAATGATATGCATAATACATAAAGCTTCCAGGATACGTAAAACTAGTATATGAAATTATAGATTTTCATCTAATTACTAATATCTTTTGCTAAGTTTTATTTCAAGTATGATAGCTAAGATCAGGATGCATGTGTTAAATTTGAATACTAGGCTTCTTTGATTTTATGTATAATTTATATTCTTTTTGTCACAGAGAGCTGCATGGACTGTGGCTGCCCTGGTGATGGTGATCAATGGGTATCTCTTTCTGGATTTCTTTGTTTCCAAAGTTAATGGACTGTTGTTTGGATTTGTGGTCTGTACCGGAACTGCTGCATACGTGGTGTTTATATTTTATTTGATTGTACATAGTGAATGCCTTCCTGCCGCCTGGCTCAACCAAATGTTCTCCAAGGGTTACATTAATGTTGGGAAATGAGTAAGAATCATGTTGTTGGCTTGAGGAAATTCAAAGTATAAGGTTTTTGATTGTCAGACTGTTGCTGAACTATAGATGGCTGGTGACAGTATATTCTTTTGAAAAACCAAAATAACATGATTAATTCACTGACGCTTACAAATTGAAATATCTGAGATGTATGCATTTGGTTCTTTCTTGGTTACATGTTGGAGCAAGATAAAAGAAATTCTGGTAGTGGGAAAAGACAGGAACATATTGCAGATATGGATACAAGATTGAGAAAGACCAAAGGTAAGTTGCCAAAATTCAGCAGATCATTGTGCTGGTTAAGAAATGATCAAACAAGCGTCCTGGAAGATGCTATAGTTAACAATTGTAAAGTTGCTGACCCAATTTGTAGCACTTTAACTTGGGTAAATTTTAACTTTTAGCTTATTAAGATGTCATTAGAGGTGTGTTTGTTACTAGTTATATGCATCTAGATGTCCAGACTACAGGGTTATAGTGTTGTAAGATGTCAGGTTTGCATTGTAAATAAAATTTTCTGCTAGCAAAGACTCGAAGGAGCCAAGGAGGATGTTAACCATTTTGGCATATGAAAAGGTTTCAATATCTTGTTTCAAATAATATTTGGGACAATGTACACAAATTTATATATGATATTCTGTTTTGATTTTGCTTAAATACCTTGTCTCTGGTTAGTATGTATATATTAGACCAGACAAAAGTAGTAGAGTAGGAAGAATTTCACGACCTTGTAAATTTATTATTTTTCTTAATAGATACTCATTCCAATTTAAAATAATAACCAATATTTTCGCAAAATTAAAATAAAATCATAACCACTATATTAAGTGATATGCTATGTAACTGTAAAATAACCAAGGCCGTCCGAATTCATTGAACAAAAAAAACAAAAGATTAAGACTTGATTACCAATATTATATTCACAATTCTAGTGTTTTTCTGTTTTCTCTTGTTTTAGTAAGTTTTCAAATGGCTGGGTAACGTAATACGATTCAAGAAATGGAGGAGGAATTCGCCATGATTTCCATTGAAGATGAGGAACATATGAGGAGAATGTTGATTCATTAAGCGAAATAGATACACGTTCTCACAGATTCATCAATTGATTTCCAAGTCATGCAGCACAAAATGGCTTCATTATGGAGGCCGGGTAGAGGCATGTATGTCAAACAATTGGAAGCGAATCGTTTTCTATTTCAGTTCTACCATGAGATGAACATTAAAAGGGTTTGTGATGGGAGCCCCTGGACGTTCGGACGATTCCAACTTGTTTTTGAGAGATTGAGAGAAGGAGATAATCCACGGACCTTGCTTATCAATAACTTGGAAATCTGGGTGCAGCTCCATGATCTGGGCACGGGTTTTGTGTCACAAAGAAATATAGGAAACTACTTAGGCAAGTTTATAGAGTCTGATGCAAACAACTTTGTGGGAGTATGGAGGGAGTTTTTTCGAGTCAGAGTATCAATCCCATTGGACGTTCCATTAAAAAGAAGAATGAAGTTGAAAAAAAGTGAATCAAACCGGTGTTGGGTCAATTTTAAATATGAAGGCATCCCTACATCATCTGTGGGTTAGTAGGTCATAATGACAAGTTTTGTGAGAAATTGTTTGATACCCCGGTAGAGATGATAGAAAAACCATGAGAAATGACCAAAAATGACACATTTTTATAAAATAATGCACAAAATGTCATTTATGGGTAATATGACCCTATATGTCACCCAAGACCCAATATAGTGTAGAATTTTGCTCTTAATGTATTTTGAGTTCAAATTTTGAGGTTTTAAATGCATATTTTTTAATTAATATGTTTTAAAATTAAATATGTATCATAATTCAGCGATTTTTAATATTTTAGAGTTCAATAAATCATAATTTGGGTTTTAAAAATATTTTAAAAAAATTGCTCAAAACTCAACTTAAAGTAGCGTTTTGCCCTAAAACTCAACTTAAAGTAGCGTTTTAGCCGGCAAAACACAACTTTAAGTCGTGTTTTGACCAAAAAAATGAAAAAAAAATCAAACGCGACACGATCTTGCGTTTTCAATAAAACTCAACTTTATGTAGCGTTTTGGAGTGACATTTTGGACCATTCCACCCGGTTGTGCCATTTTGGACATTTAGTATTGTAATAGTGACACATAGGACCATTACCATATGGGACTTGGATGCGAGGAGAACCAAGAAGGCGTAATCATACGTTGGGCAGCAAGTGGCTGAGATCGGGAGGTGCAATTCCGGCAAGCAATGCAGGTGGGGACAGAGGTGTCAATTCTGTTTTTGTGAATAATGATGATGAGACAAGTCGTACCGTTAATTCAGGGATTGTCATGGAAATCAGCTCGCAAGCAAACACGACAACTCCAGGCGAAAATCCAGGAATGACAGCAGAAGCACTTAACAAATTCAAAAGTCAGGTACCTTTAAATCAAGTAATCAAATCAGCTGATAAATGAAATAATAATATGGGAGAGTTTAACGAGATAACCGTGTCTGACCCAAAAAGAAGACGAGTAGGCCTTCAGACCATAGCCCTATATTTGCAACAAGTTTATGTTTCGACTTCTTCCCACTGGCGAAACTATACAATTTGGAAGGCAGCCCTTTAGACCATAGCCCTATATTTCTTGAGCCTCTGAGCAAAAGTACGGGGCTGAGTAAGAAGCGTTTTCATTTTGAAAACGTGTGGTTAACAGAACCATTATGTATGCAAATTGTTAGAGATAATTGGGAAGCTGCTGATACCTCGGATATTCTGCAGAAAGTGAAATTCTGTGGGGATAATCTGAGCTTGGGGGGAAAGGAAATCACGGGTTGCTTTGGCAAAAGAATTAAAGAATGTAAGCTCAAATTAAGGCAACTACGACACAGGCGAGATAATCAGTCAGTGAATGCTTTTAAAGAAGCAAAACATCAGCTGTTTTTAATCCTCGATCAAAAAGAAATATTCTGGCGCCAGAGGTCTAAACAATCATGGCTTCAATCAGGTGATAAGAATACCAAATACTTTCATGCTGCTTGTAATACTCGCCAGCGTACAAATCACATATACAGTTGAAAAATGAAGTAAGGGAGTGGGTTGACTTGACTGGCAGAGTGGCATTCAGTCTCTTATAACTCATTATTACACAGACCTATTCGAGGCCACACTTACAAATCATGATGAGGTAATAAGCTCTGTTCCTCAAACAATTTCACAGACTCGGAATATTGATTTATTGCAAGAAGTAACGGAGGAAGTTAAATTTGCATTATTCCAGATGCACCTGATAAGGCATCGGGACCGGACGGTATGACACCGACATTCTTTCAAAAACATTGGGAGATAGTGGGAGAGGACATATTCAAGCTGACAAGACAATTTTTTAACACTGGTGAAGTAATACAAGGGCTGAACGATATAAATATTGTCTTAATTCCAAAGAAGAAGAACCCTACTATTGTAAGTGATCTACGTCCTATTACTTTATGCAATGTTTTGATGAAAGTAATTACCAAGGTCTTGGCCAACAGAATGAAAGGTTTGCTAGAGAAGGTGGTATCAGATACGCAAAGTGCATTCATTCCGGGGAGATTAATTTCTGACAACATT
Source organism: Oenanthe sinensis (assembly GCA_028671895.1). Taxonomy (NCBI): domain Eukaryota; kingdom Viridiplantae; phylum Streptophyta; class Magnoliopsida; order Apiales; family Apiaceae; genus Oenanthe; species Oenanthe sinensis. Next base: position 51,362,405 of record CM053804.1, read on the forward strand.
ATGATCTCTTACGAAGTCATGCACTATCTAAAGAGAAAGAAAATTGGTAAGGATGGGTATATGGCCTTAAAGTTCGATATGAGCAAGGCATATGACCGCATCGAATGGGATTTTTTGAAGGCAATTATGAGGAAAATGGGTTTCACAGAGTGGTGGGTTCACCTGGTGCTACACGGAGAGCATGATATGGGTCCTATACGTCCCAGTCGAAGTATTCGTCAAGTAGACTCATTGTCCCGTTATTTATTATATGTGCAGAAGGTCTCTCCTCGTTAATTCGAAAATACGAGGCTAAGCAATAGATACGTGGGATTAAAATCTGTAGAAAAGCGCCTATCATTTCTCACATGTTCTTTGCAGACGACAGCTACTTTTATTGTAAAGCAGGCACGGATGAGGCAACGAAAGTAATAGAGTTGCTTGATACTTACGAAAGAGTTAACAAAGGAAAGTCGTCGATCTTTTTCAGTGCAAATGTGATTCAGTACAACAGACAAATGATCTGTCAAGTGTTGCAAATGGTTGAGGCAGATGAACACAGCAAATTGGGACTACTCAATATGATTGGCAGAAATAAATCAGCCATTTTGGGTTACTTGAAAGAAATAGCACGAGAATTAGAAGCTGGGATGGTAAATATATTTCACGTGCAGGTAAGGAATTGCTGGTCAAATCGGTTGTCAGGCGTTGCCATCGTATGCTATGAGTGTTTTCTTGCTTCCGCTTGAGATTACCAGAGATATTGAAAGAAGTTTATCCAAATTCTAGTGGAACACAACCCAAACACATAATTCTCAACTAAGCTGGATATCCTGGGAGCGTATGGCTAAGCACAAGAATGCAGGTGGTTTGGGTTTTAGAAATTTCAGGGACTTCAATATCGCTATGCTAGGTAAGCAAAGCTGACGTTTTATTGTTAATCCAAACAGTTTTCGAAGAACAATTGAACAAAGAAAAAGTATAAAATTCTGTCAAAAAAAAAAAAAAAGAAAGAAAAAGTATAAAATACCCCTAGAATATAATTTCTATTGCTCTAAAGTTACCACTAAGAAAAAAAGTTAATACAACGTGTTGAGTTGTATGATTTTTTCCAAATATAGTGAAAAATAGAAAGGATCGTAGAAAATATGTTTAACCAGAATTAAGGATCATTTGGTTTGGGTTTCTGGAATAAGATATTAGTTTAAAATAAATAAAACACATACCTAATAAATAAATTCATGCCTCAAATACATAAGATATGAGTTTTTTATACCTATAGAAGAGGTGGGTATGATGGGAATGTATGAGTATCAACGTAATATTATTATTTTATTGATGATAATTAACATTATTAATAGTCAAAAAATAATAACATATACAATCAAACATTATTAACAATAAAAAATTATATATATATATATATTATATAATAAATTAAATTAATTTAACTATTAATTTAATAATACTTTAAACTAAATAATTTCATTACAGAATTAAATCAAATGATATCAATAGTAAATTTCCATCCTCATATCACTATAACCCGATTCCTGATACCAGACTCATACCACCTCCACCGATCCGTTAGTAATTTTATGGTTAGACTGCTAGGTTACGGCAACTTTCCTAATATTGCATGGCGGTTTGTTCTCGCTCTCGTACACACAATACATACATAATACATTTATTAGCTAGCTATGTGAAATTAAATATCAAATCAAAAATCTCACTTTCCTCTTCATCTTCCCCTTGATTATCGCTTTTTTTGGTAGTGTTCGTTTTCTTCATCCTAGCTAAGCTAATTCCCCTATATTTATAAATACATTATACATACACCAACAGATATTTTTTTAAATATATATATCTTGGAATTATTAATTCTCATCTATTTTACGGTATTTATACACAGTTATTAATTAATTATACGGAGTATAAAATTACAGTAACGGATATTATAAATTACTCCGTATAAATCAAATCAAATCAAATCACAACCACATTGGACTCTTTGACAATCCCCAACTCTGTTAAACCCTCATGTTACGCACACTTCATTATATATATATCTGTCTCCCCTCTCTCTAGTCTCTACTCTCTCCCTCTCTCTCTCTGCAGCTTCTCTCTTAATTCTTGGCCATGGCTAACGCTCAACAAAGTCAAAACATTGGCCCACACTTCTCCCCGGGATTACAATCCTCTGATCATCTTCCGGCGGCTGATCAGGCGTTAAACAACGCCTTTTCATCTCTCAGTCTCTCGCCGGCGCCGACTTTTTCTCCGATTATTGGTAACGGTTACTATCCATTTGTTGGTCGTGAAGGTACTAATAATCTTAACGATGTAAGTTTACAGAATTTAAGGTTTCAACTTGGCCAGATGGGCTCTGGTATAGGCCCACGAAATCCAATTGTGGGCCCGGATGTTTTTCCAATGTATTCACCGCCGGCGACCCTTTTTAACAACTATCTCAATTATCCATCTGGATTGTTGTATAATAATGATTTGAGTTCTCAGTATTCAAGAATGTTGTATGATATTAATAACTTGAATCGCAAGAAACAGATGGATTTGTATCGAATACGTAATGCTCAGATTGTGCAGCCTCCGGTTGTTCAAAATGGGGGTGGCGGTGGTAATGCGTTTCGCAGGGCGAATAATAGACTGGTTCAGCAGTTTGATTTTGTGAGTTTGAGTGATATGAAAGGTGGGATTGTTGGGTATGCTATGGATCAACATTGGTGTAGAGTGTTGCAGGCCAAGTTTGCTGATCCAACTCAAGAAGAGATTGAGATGGTTTTATCGGAAGTGATTGATTGTGTCGATGAGTTGATGAAAAATCCTTTTGGGAATTATCTTGTTCAGAGCCTCATTGTTGTTTGTAATGAGGAACAAAGGAATAGGATCATTTTGTCTGTCACCAAGAATACCTTTCAGTTTGTTAATATCTGTTGTAATCCTCATGGGTACGTGTTTGTTGAATTGAAGATTAATTTTGCCTTGGATTAGGGAGACTCGTGAATTGTGATCCTGTGACTATTCTTTTGTAGTTCGTTTGTAGGCTAAAAGGGGTTGTAATGGAACATGACTATATATATAGTTACTTATATAATTAGTCACTTTCGATTCTATATTTTTTATTGAGATGTTAATACTTTTGTTACAGGACTAGAGTTGTCCAAAAACTGATGGAGAACCTTAGTTCCCCTCGGCAAGTTTCAGTGTTGATGGCAGTTATAAGCTCTGGTGCAGCGATATTGGCCATTGACCAGAATGGACATCATGTCATCCAATATTGCTTAACTCATTTTTCTACGGAAGATAACTTGGTAATGCCTGAAACTTGTTCTATGTTCAAATTGTTTTGTTGAAAATATCTAGCCAGCTATGTCTAGAAGTGTAGAATCTTGATTGATGAGTGTTAGGTAAACAAAACAAGTATTGTGCAGCATAGCACATGCCTGGTATTTTTCACTTTTCCATTTGTATATGCACTTTCTCTTTGGTTTTTCATCAGACTTTAAAAGAAAATTTAGCTACTTAGGGTTTGTTTACTAGTGGGGGTGCCTTGCTCAGTAGGAGCAGTTTTTAATTTCTGTTGCACAATGCAGCATTTTTGTCTTTTGGTTTGCTTGGATTATTTGCGACTTGCGTGTTAAAATAATTGGGGGAACTTTGGTGATGTGATTTATGTCTACTACCCTGTACTTTTGGGACTGTTTAGCACTTAAAAGATAAAAAAGACCTGTCCGATTAAAAAGTTAAAAAGTTCAGCATTTAAATTGAATATGTATATTTATAAATATGATTTGATCAAACATCTGTTCCTAAGGTTGCCATCCAGTTTTAAGGTTGCTTTATTGCTATCTTAGTGTAGATTGAACTCTTTAATTTTGTAGAATGGAATGGAAGAGCTCAACTAGAGACCTTGGATAGCACCAATCATTATGTTATAATTGTTTACATTTAACACACAGCAAAACAATGCTGCTGCATCATAATTAGAAAGGTAACAAGATTGGGGATCATGTTTACTAATGTAACCATTTCTGATACTGTATTCTTGTCATTCAGAGCCTTAATGTAAAGCTTAATAATTTTACATTCTCTACCATTACTCAATTTTTTATGATACCAGTAACGTAGATTAGCACATGCCATTTTACCATAATACAGTTGGCGGTATCTACCATTACTCACAATCTAGTATCCAACTATGCATTTTCACATTTCCCCCCTGCTGTACAGCTGTGAGTTGTGTTCTCTGTAATAAATTGTACTCTTCCCGGGGTTTAGGATCAAGCATTATTATGACAGGATATGTCTCCATTAAATTGTCTAATTTTGAGTTGTCATTGACAGCTTCTTATCGACAACCTAGCTGATAACTGTTATAAGGTTGCCGTAGACAGAAGTGGCTGCTGTGTTCTGCAGATATGTGTGGAGAAATCCAAGGGGCAACCTAGACAACGTCTAGTTTCTGAGATATTAGCCAATGCAGCTCATCTCTCAAGGGATCCTTATGGGTTTGTACTCTATACTACTTGGGATGAGATTTTCTCTTCACACTATATCTGATGTTTTATACTAACATTTTTAATATGTATTTGTACATCTAGCAATTATGTGCTACAGCATATGCTTGGACTAAGGGAACCGGATATAACAGCAAATTTGATGAAACAACTTGAAGGGGAATTTATGCCAATCGCCTGCAATAAATATGGGAGTAATGTTGTTGAAAAATTTCTTGAGTCAGGGGAAGAGCATTCTACACGAATTATAATGGAGCTAGTTGGCGATTCGAACGCGCCCATGATCCTACTGGACCCCTTTGGCAACTATGTCATCCAGTCTGCATTAGCTGTTTCTAAGGTTAGTTCATTGCTCGAGTCCTCATGTTTCTTAGCTATTGTTATCCTTGAACTTTTGTTTCTCTATCAGTCACGTGTTATTACAAGTGAACTAACAAGGTGGACAACTTAGTAAGTAATGCCATGTCAAGATTTGCACCAAATATTTGTTGCACTTGCACCCGAATACCTGAATTTGCTATTCATTACTCAGCGTATTTAGTAAACACAAGGAAAATGTATCTAAAGAAAATGACAGTGAAATGTTATAGAGTTATGAGACACTTTAAGAGATTCTTCTTTTAGTGATTCTTATTGTTATCAATGGGTAACACACTAACACTTAACAGTCTAACTAATAATCTATAACAGTTGGTCTTCATGTGTTATACAATTCCACGTACACCCTCAGTGTTTTGTATGGGGTGGCAGACGTTTAATTTTTTTGCCCAAAATCTAAAATTCTACATTATAAATAAAAAAATGGTTTTATTATCTTTTTTCTGCATCTGTTTCATTTCTTTGTCCATTTTTTTACCATTCTGCTTCTATCTGTTCCCTACTAATATATACACTTTCTCTCTTTCTAAGAACTTATTAATGCTCTATAAGAGTTTTATACTCTTTTTATTAACATTAACATCTTATCTCCGATTACTTTATACACTTTCTTTGAATATCTATTAGTTCTCTTGGAATTTTTCACAAGCTTCATCTTTTAAAAAGTTTATGCATGGCTCGTAAAGTTCGTAAGATATTATTATTTCTAAAAGTTTTTTGAAATGGCTGCTTCTCAAATTTATACACTTTCAGTATAAAAAATAAATTATCTTTAGTCTAACTTAAATTGTCTCTAATATTTTGATGGTTTAAAATGTTCATTAAATCTGATCTCTCCCTTTCTCATTTGGCTTCCTTTCCTTTGCCTTCTTCTTTAGTTTCAAACTCAAATTTTGGACCTTATAAGATTAGCTTTTAAAATTTTAGACAAGATGAGAAACTATTATGGACGGGTAGTCTACTAACCAAGACATGGCTAGCTAGGTGAATTATTATTTATCGGATTGCCAATATGTATTAAAAGGTAAGCAGAATTTTCAGAATTTTCTTAGTGTGCATATGCATCATTTGGTCAATGTGAATTAAAAGGCAAGAAATGTGTACAAATTTCAACCTTTTGCTTGTTGATCTACTTTCAGTTAGATATCTTCTATCCCACCTAATAATAATATCCGTTATGACTTCTCATTGACGGTCAAACAAAAGCAGTATTTGCTGGTTCTGACCCAACCTTAGAGGCTTCTCTTTTAATTAAAGCTTAAGACTTTATTCAGGATTGATTTGTAGTGATAGCGAGTTTCTTTTTATTTGCAATGCACAGGGGGTTGCACGCAATGCACTGCTTCAGTTAATTCAAGAAAATGCTTCTTCTATGCGTAGCAATCTCTATGGAAGAAAGATAATTGCCTGTCTCGAGAAGAGAAAGAATCAGTCAATATAGATGTTGTAGGAGTTTCTAGTCAGTGTTTGCTATTGTGGTGTCTCAAATATCTGGAAATAACTATGTTGTTTTGTTGTTCTTACTTGGTCAGGGTAGCGAAACTTTCGTATGTGTAGGGTTGTTGAAATAGTTGAGGATGCATTGTATTAGTATTTTAAAGTGTCTGTAGTCTGTTCACAACATGGTTACTTGTACTTGAAAGACAGGAATTGGGAAATAGAAAATAAGCAGGCAAATGAGTCTTGAGATTTGATGTTTTTCTAGAAAGGAATGCCTATGCGGCCTGCGCAAAATGTCATTTAAAGGGGTTTTGAGTGCGGTGTTCTTGGGAGCAGGACAGGTTTAAATTAAACCCCACTTGTTAAAAAATAATAGTAACAGTGCTATTAAAAATTTGCAAGCTTGGAGTATCATGAGAAATTATTTATATTGTTCATAGTTATGTGTTTGATGTCGGGGTTGTTTTATGATTGGGGTTGTGTAAATCCGGTGCATGTGTAGATTGTAGAAGAAAGTATAAGATGGAGACGGTGCTAAGTGGATAAAACATAAAAGATTAAACAATTATGTTGGGCGTGATCAATTATCAGGAGTTCCCATGCGCACACTGCACTGCACACATGAATGCCTATCCAGAGTCAACTCGAGAGCGGGAGAGTGCTTCCATTTATGTATTTGATTATTTTTAAAATCATAAAATCTTAGAAATATACATTAATATATACTAATTTGTTTTGTAGCTCACTCCTTGAAATGGATAATAGTAATAATAAATATAGACCCAAGAAGGGGCGTTTTATTGTACAGTAACTTGTTAAAAATCGTGGTGTTTGTGCGTAGTGCAATCATTTAAAGCTTATTATTACGGGTAAGGATTCACGAGTTTTACTTTGTCTCGTCTCATTTTACAGTCCCCATCTATCTCGTTAACTCAAATTCTATTGGTTCACACTCTTCCCCCCACCCATTCATTTTTCCCTGTTATATATTCTTACCTTTTTTTTTTTTAATATTTAACAATATAACCTTATAAATTATTATCAGTTCTTTGAAATTTTCGGAATGAATCAAAATCGTGATCTATCACGGTGCCAGTGTTAGAGAAATTTTATGTACTTCATCCATCCGGTCATTCATAAATCCCTTAATTTTTTCTACTTAATGTTTAATTAATTAGAAAATGGAGTAATATATATATATATATATATGAACTAAATTGATAGAAATCGTGTCTAATTAAAATAAATATTTAATCTTAAATTTTGCTACTGATTTAGACTTTTTCCATTTATTTTGTCTAGTCAGATTTAACATTTATTTTCTTGATTCGTAGAAATACATAAAAGATATAATAATAATAAGATAAAAGAGAGCCACAATTTCATTTTTGCTGAACCAGCACAATTTATAAGCCTCACAAAAACATAACGTTAAATATAATTACTCACCTTTTACACTGAAAAATTGGAAATTAAAATGAGATATACTAGAAGTCCAGATCCAAAAATTAATCTAAAAAATTCTCAAGCGTCATAAATCGAATCGATATTTAATTTGTAAATCAGATTATGATAGGAAAAATCAAATCAATAAATACGAATATTATAATGATATTTAATACTCCCAATCAAAGACCAAATTCAAACATTACGTTATGTTTTTCCAAGGAGTAACGAACGCTTTTATCATACACACAACAAATACATATACGCACTAGTTTCTTGGAAAAAAACACACGCACACACATTTGCTCTCATATTTCCCACTGACAAAATGGAAAGAAAAACAGGGTTTTTCACGACACTTAAACAAGAAGTGAGCAGAGGCTTATCTCCGGCGAGGTCTCGTAGCCGGAGCAACTCCCCACATTCCGGCTTACCCCGTCGCCGGAAATCCAACCACCACCCCGACCATTTTGTATATAGATCGGGTAGTTTAAGACCAAGTGAAGCATTGTCACCGTTAAGAGAAGGCCCGGATCCCAATGAAGTAATATACGGTGGAGATTCAAAGAAATGGGGTCATTGGATGAAAGGCCAGCTTTGTCGTGCACCAACACCAGGGAATCATCATAGTAATAGTAATAATCAACGGTCGGATCTGAGTTTGATGCTTGGTGTTCTTGGTGCACCCTTAGCTCCTGTGCACGTTACTTGTACTGAACTCTTTGCCAACCTTAGCATTAAAGATACTCCCATTGTAATAACTCTCACTACCCTCTCCTTATTTTTATTTTCTTTTTTTATTCATAAAAATTCGATTTTTATATTTCTTGTTTTGTTTGGTTATCAATTAATGTTCTTTTATTTATTTTTTTGCTGAAAATGGTGAATTTTATAATTTGGTTTGGTGTGGGCTGTTTTAAGCATTATTGTTAATAGGAATAGGAATTTACTTCATATGCTGAGCTAAATGCCTCTCTATGTGTGTGTGTTTTAGAAAGTTTTGATTTTTGAATTTTTTTAATATTATTATGAACTATGGCATGATTTCTTGGTGTTATGCTCCTATATGAATTTAGAGACTTCATGTTTTTATTTGTAGTCTATGATATTTGTGTAAAGGTTTCTACTTTGTGTGTCAATATATGTATTAACTGATGTTTGTTTATGTTGGATTAAGGTTGCAGAGATGTTAATGTGTAATTTATATGCACGGTGTTACTAATTTAGCTGATGTCATTGTGAAAGATTTCGTTATGATGGAGATGGTTGAGTTTGGTTTGTTAATACTTTAAATTAATGGATGGAGAAGAGATGAAGTTGTCGTGATGTATCTTTTATTTATAAAAATTTGTGAGGGATGTTTCATCAGGTTTAAGATGTTACGAGTATGGATAATGTGTTAGTACGTTGATCCGGTTGGTGGATCATTGTTGCAGGAAACCTCGTCTGCTCAGTACATATTGCAACAATTCACTGCAGCGTCGGGAGGACAGAAGCTTCAAAACTCTATTCGAAATGCATATGCTATGGGGAAGGTGCGTATGCTGTCATTTGATATTGAAACTGCTACGAAAGTGATAAAGAGCAGAAATTCCTCAAAAGCAGCAGAGTCGGGAGGCTTTGTTCTCTGGCAGATGCATCCAGACATGTGGTATGTTGAGCTTGCTCTTGGCAGCAGCAAGGTTCATGCTGGTTGTAATGGTAACCTTGTGTGGCGGCACACACCTTGGCATGGTGCACATGCTGCAAAAGGGCCTGTTAGGCCCTTGCGACGTGCTCTTCAGGTATAGTTTTATGTGTGATCAATCAATTTGTTATTCTTTTACTTTTTAAAGTTTGGGTCATGGTGTTTAAATTGATCTGACGCATATTGCTGTTCAGGGTCTTGACCCGAGAACCACTGCAAGCATTTTTGTAGAAGCAAGATGTATTGGGGAAAAAAGGATCAGTGGAGAGGAATGTTTTATTCTCAAGCTTTGCGCTGATCCACATACATTAAAAGCCAGGAGTGAGGGGCCAGCAGAGATCATAAGACACGTTTTGTTTGGGTATTTCAGCCAAAGAACAGGACTTCTGGTGCACTTGGAGGACTCTCACCTGACGCGTATCCAGTCGAATGGCGGTGATGCTGTTTACTGGGAGACCACAATCAATTCATTTCTCGACGATTACAGGCCCGTTGAAGGCATCATGATTGCTCACTCGGGACGATCAGTAGCAACTCTTTTTAAGTTCGGCGAAACAGCAATGAGTCACACCAAGACAAGGATGGAAGAAGTATGGACAATCGAAGAAGTGGCATTCAATGTCCCAGGTCTGTCAGAAGACTGTTTCATTCCCCCTGCTGAACTAAGATATGGATCTATTAGTGAAGCACGTGAACACCCCAAGGAAGGGAAAACAAAGACTGATGTGGCTGCTGCAGCAGCATCAGCAACATCATATCAGACCAAAGTTGCAACACTGGAAAAATCACAAAGCAGTCGTGCCAGCAACAAATTTTACTTCGAAGATGAATACAAACAAAAGTGACACTGTTCGATGATCAAACTGAATATAAAGGCGGCATTTAGTTTATGTCGACCCACAAACATGATCTGAAATGGTAAATGTAGGATCTCTGTTGATTGAGGTGTATTGAAATTGATAGCCAAGTCTCCTACAATCTGTAAATATTATTGAAATGTAGTTGGAGTCTGGTGATTCAATCAACGCTCGATCAGGAGTTCCATGATAAATTCAGCATACATTCTCTCATTATTGCGCAGCAGTCATTGAGCTGTAATGCCTATAAACTTGTAAGCAAGTTATAATATTGTCTATAATAATTCTCATGGGAAGAAAAGTTTTCAGATTTAAATTTTTGGCAATTACACATACAATCTTTGCTCTATAAAAGGAAGATAGTTGTATCATTGTACGAGACTGAAAAATTAGGAACTAACTTTACCATTTGACTGCATTTTTGTGCATAATATGGGCAGTAACTTGTCGCGATGAACTCTATATAACTAACGGAAACATTCTCTCTGCTCCTTGTAAGGGCAAGATCATAAAATCTCCCTACTATCCGATTCGAATAAGGTTTGCGTAACCCTCTCAAGTATTCTTGGTATGGTACCGTACCAACTATGAAGTGTGAACTATATGTTTGGAATATGACCTATATGAGGAAAAGGTGTTGGCTTATCATGATGTCCCCAAAAGATTGTACCCACCATAATAAATCTTTGCTTCAATTGTTATCTTGTATCTAATATTAATCATCATAACTTTAGTAAAGGAAGGTAAGCATTCTGTGGTTGCAATATATATCAGCTTTTCTTGCTTATAAATTGCTGATTATGCTTTGTTTTTGTCAAAAAATAGATGGAGTTATTACCTACAAAATTATGACATGCGAATAAAAATGATTGTTAAGATATTGACTATTGCGAATAAGTTAATTAAGAAAGCATGCGCCTAAAGGCTGAAGCCCAGTTTGCACATTTTCTTGTTTTACACCTTTAGCTTCAAGCCCAACTTTCATATTCCAACTCTGGCTAAAATTTTCTTATGGCCTACAAATTTGGTCAACTCCCTCAAGCCCAAATATTGTAGAACACCTTTAAGTCCGGTCAGCCTAACGAGTCCGGTTAATAAAATTTGGAAATTTTGAATAATTAGATTTATAAATCTGTATCAGTGATCTAGAACTTCGAACGATAGAAATAAGTATTTTACTTTTGAAAAAATTAAAAATTTGAAAATAAAATAAAATTTTAAATTAAATTATAGTAAAATTAAGTTATTTAAAATTGAACCGAAAACAAATTAAATTTAAATCGTTTTAAATGATTCAATTCTAAACTTTCCCGGCTAAAAATGCGTTTTGACATGTGGTAATAATGTAATATGCTCTACTCGTGTGTTTTCTTTTCTTTATTTTTTGGCTGCACAATATATTATTTTATTTTGTAAAAAAATGACAATTTCAAAATTGTAAAAATATGATAGAAACAAAAGAACAAAAATAATTCCATAAACCCTAAACTAACAAAATGTATGTATAACTGACATATACACACAAACACACAGTAAAGCTATGGCGGAAGAGAATCAACTATGCGAGTTGGCTAAAAACGGCGCCGCAGCGAAAGTGCAAGCTCTAATTGCTTCTGGAGCTGACGTCACTTACTTCGATGCTGACGGCATGACTCCATTGATGCACGCCTCTAAGCAAGGTCACGCCGACGTTGTTAAGATCCTTCTAGAAGCCGGAGCTCCATGGAATGCTCTATCTCCTTCTAATCTCTCCGCCGGTGACTTCGCCATGGATTCCGGTCACCAGGAAGCTTTTGACCTCCTCCTTAACGCCGGTAAAATAACTAATTTTAATCATCAAGTTATTTAACTTCATCATTATATTGACTACACACACTCACACTCACACTCACACTCACACTCGTGTTAATGCACTTGATTACTTGTGTATTACATATGTGTGTTTTTATGATCATTTTTTTAGTTTCTAGTTGTGGAGGATGAGTTTGAGAACGGAACAAGTTAATGATTGAATAATGTAGTAGTCTGATTTAAAGAGTGATTGAGTTACAATAGGTAATGCACTTGATTCTTTACGTTACGAGCAGTTGAGGATAAAGTTCAAGATCGGAATTCAGGGCAAACTAGTTTAGTGATTGAATGTTGTTGTATTCTGATTTATGGAGTCATCGAGTTTTATCTACTTGAGTTTTCTGATTTTGTAGTGAAGGATAAAGTTTGTGAATGAGATCTAAAACAAGCTATTTTAGTGTAATTGAGTTTCAGGGGCTATACAAGTATGGAGAAAATGGATCGTAAATACCTAACTGTGTATCCGTAGGTATTATATTCACCTGTTTTTTGTCTCGGCAATAGGTAGCTGGAGTAATTTAGCAGATATGTCGAAGCTTAAAACACATTAATATGCAGAATGCCATTTATGACAAGGCATTAGGCCTTTGTTCTTAGTTAAAAGTTGTTAACATATTGGACCTACCCTCCTTTTGTTCACTGATCTTGGATAAATTTTGCTTTCCTACTTAATAAATATATATCTTTCCTATTCCAGAATCTTCACAAATTCACATGCAATTGTTTGATCATTGAAAAATGACAAAGTTGTGGTGGTGTATGTTCTGTGAATTAGCCTTTCTTTCTGGTTCATCTTTAGATATTATAATGACTTTGATTTACCAAGTTTTACTGTTTATATATATATATATATATACATTAGTGGTTCAAAATTTTTAATCGCTTATTATATTTTTAATCAACTTATACTTTACTTTAATAGGGATACAGGCTGAATTGATTCTTGGAACTATTGCGAGGAGAGCTTATGGTGATGGAGATTCCAACAAGGACTACTTGGAAGACAGAATCAGTTTTAGTGAGGATAAATTGATGGAATCTAATAGTAAAGCGATTATGATGGCTTGGGAGAAACCATTGATGGAAGCTCATGCAAAAGCAATTTGCTCAAGGGGTGGTCACGTACTGAACATTGGATTTGGTATGGGACTTGTGGATGCTGCTATACAGCAATATGAACCTGTTACACACACTATTGTTGAGGCTCACCCAGAAGTCTATAATCGTATGATTAGTTCTGGATGGGGTGATAAACAGAATGTCAGAATAATATGTGGTCGTTGGCAGGATGTGTTGTCTCAACTTGAATCTTATGATGGTAAGTTGGTAATCAATTTAGTAGCCTTTTCTACATTAACTTTATGCATTAAGGTATATGTGCACATCAAAAATTAAGTTGTTTCTCTTTCTAACTCACTTTTTCTTTCTCCACTGAAACTTTATAATCTATAAATTACTGAACTCCATCCAAGTGGATCCAAATTTTGAGTATGAAAGAGGCTCCCATTTCTTCCTTGGGCCTATAACAGCAAGGACAACAATATTGTCTTGTGGTCGTAAATGTAATCTAAAGCTGCTAATCCTGCTATGCTAGATGTACTTGTATAAACCCGAGCCAGTAATTATGTTTGAAGATGATCGCTTATTTTCTTGAAATAAACATTTAGAAATATGTAGATTATAGCAAACCTCAAATTGAACTGGAAATAATTATGGCCATCTTCTGCAGGAATATTTTTTGACACTTATGGCGAGTACTATGAAGACATGAGAGAGTTCCACCAGCATCTTCCTGTTTTATTAAAGCCCGAAGGACTCTACTCATTTTTCAATGGACTTTGTGGAGGTAATGCCTTTTTTCATGTTGTTTACTGCCAGATAGTTTCGCTAGAACTTCAAAGTTTGGGTTACTCTACACAATTGATACCCTTGCCTGTCAAGGATTGTTTGGGTGAAGAGGTTTGGGAGGGCGTGAAACACAAATATTGGCAGCTAGATACATATTACCTTCCTGTTTGTGAGGCTCTTCAGGATTCTGAATGATTTAAGCTTACAGTACTTTCTAAGCCAGCATTTTGTTATAGTAACGCTGAATGTGTTCGCATAAGCTTTCATCCTGCGGTTAACTTGTATTTGAATCACATCTTATTTTTGAAGTAGATCTGTTTGTTTTATTATACTTTTGTCAATGCTAATTGCATACCGTTTTCTTGGAACTTTACATATTGGTGAAGGGGAATATTACTGTGCCAAGTAAATGCTGAATAACAACTCATTATTAGACAATGAAAGATGCCTTGTGATCATCTCATGCAAATTTTCTGTGTCTACATCAACAAGTTTATGAATAAAGGTAATAGTAAATCTGAAACTTATGGCAATTACATAAATGATAATAAATAGATCCAGCACAAATAATTAACAATTAGACCCTCTAGTCGGGGAACAAGCTAGTTTGATTGAGTATTATACATAATTAATTTGCAAGGGGAATAAAAATCTGGCCCCGTTTGGTCATTTACATTTTTTTATTAGTAATGATATGCTTATTGCAATCATATCCAGCTGAATGCAATTGGACTACCAACAATATATTTTCCTCCCAACCATTCTAGACGTGCAAATTTAGTTGTGCCGGATGGCATAGAAGTTGCACTAAATGTCACAGTGTAGTTCTTCTTTTCATTTGGTTTGCTGAAAAGTAGTGCTTCCGGCTCCACCACTATTTTGACATTTTGTACTTCTGAAGACACTGAAACTTTGTAAGTGGAAGGCTTGCCCACATTAGTTAGAGTTCTTGTATACTTGACTATGGTTGGTTGACTATCATCATTATCTTTTTGTAATGCTGTCTGCAGAGTAACAGCAAAGGAGGGGTAATTAAGATCTCCCACGATATATTTCTTATCCGTCTGACATGTGTCATTTCTCTTTGTGATTGCCTTGATTTGAATCGAACTGTAATTTAAGGCACAAAGGAAACCAAAGTAGTCTTCCACCGTGGCATCGTAGACAAGCCCTGGATCAAGGGCTAAAATGGGATCAACATGTCCAGAACCAATATCAAACGGTGTTGATGGCTTTCCAGTAGCAGTATCTTGTATGGTTTCACCATTCTTGTATGTGTTGTAGGCTGTTGTCATAAGTGCTGATCTTATAGCTGCAGGGCTCCATTCAGGATGGACAGCTTTGACTAGTGCTGCTAATCCGCTTACATGTGGACATGACATGGATGTGCCAGATACTATATTGAAGTCCACATGCCGGGAATCATTTGCTAACCCACTCGGTCCAACTTTGCCTGTCCATCCAGCTATAATGTTTACACCTGGTGTGATTGGGTTCGGACCTCTTGAACTGAATGCTGCCACAAGTGGTGATGGTTGGATGCCAAGGTGGGTACCTCCAGATGCAATTGTGGCCATTGGGTTTGAATTTGAAGATATGTACTGCTTTATTGCATCACCGGCTATCTGACCCACAGCTACTGATGGTATAAGATGAGCATCAGCAACAATTTCTTCACCAAAAGAGTTAGTGTTTGCTAATATCATACCTACACCACCAGCATCTCTTACAACCACACCTTTTTGGACTCTAGAGCTCATCCCTCGATCACACACCACAATTTTTCCTGCAACTTCTTCGGGATGTAAATTACCAACTAGACACAGATTGCCACTTGTGTTACTGGTTTTAGTTTCGTACACCAGTGGAACTAGCACACCTGACAGAGACTTGCCACTATAAAGTGATGAACCATTAAAATTCTTCCCACTACCAATGCTAGCGTAGGCTGGAAAATCACGGTCCAACGTCCCGGCGCCAACAGTAGTTATCCATGGTGCCACGTTTGATAAGCTCTCAGAACTTGGACCACCATTTCCTGCTGAGCATGAAACAAAAATTCCATTCAACATTGCAGTGAATGCCCCAATTGCAATATAGTCTCTATAGTAATCAGAAACTGAACCCCCTAATGATAGTGATAGTACATCTACACCATCTGCAACTGCCTTCTCCATTCCAGCTAGTATGTCGCTGCTCAAACATCCACCAAGCCAACATACTTTGTACATAGCCACTCTGGCTTGTGCTGCCATTCCTTGTGCTGTCCCTGCAGCATAACCAAAGAGACTAGCTCCACTAACAGCTGAACCAACTGCTGTAGTTGAGGTGTGTGTTCCGTGGCCATCATCATCTCTTGGCGAGTTTGATTCCATAGTTTCATCAATTGGACCATAAGTTGCTTCATAACCTTTTGAGAAGGACCTTGCCCCAATGAGTTTACGGTTGCAGCTAGATGAGTTAAAGCCACTGGCGACCTCACACTCACCTTTCCAGCTGCTAGGGACTGGACCTAATCCACTGTCATCAAAATTTTGGCTTTCCGGCCAGACACCTGTGTCCAGCACTCCCACTATGACCTCACTAACTGCATTCAACTCAGGATACACTGCTCCACCCTTGTCGAGTCCTAGAAATTCCGGAGTCCGAGTTGTGTGAAGCTCATATCTCATTTCTTCTTGGACTAATAGGATACCTTGCTGCTCTCTGAGGGATTGAGCTTCCTCAGTTGTCAGTCTTGTGGAGAATCCGTGAATAATATCAGTGTATGTATAAATCATGTTAGCAGAGTGTGATACTGATTTGATGGACGAATCATACCACTGGAGGTGATCATTAAAACTCAATGGCATTGAGTACTTGTCCATATGAACTATGTAAGTCTTTTTTAGCTTGCCTTTGTCTGCTGTGGTAGCACATGCATAGCAGCATAATAGTAGTATAACCACCAGAACATGTATGAGCTTCATTATTGCAATCTTTATTTTGTAACCTTTTGGTTGTAGAATTTAGAATGTATTGACAAAGCTTATAGGTGGTGCCTAGGCAAGCAAAGCGAAAGAATAGAGAAGTGAGAATCTCCACTTGGAGTTGCTTTTGTAGAACTGTATTTAAGAAGACATATTGAGGGATTGGACCCACTGCCACTGCCTAAAGTAACATGGAGGTGAACCTTTTAACCATTTACCAATAAAAATTGTTTGCCCTAGGAAATAATTTCCATCTTTATTTCACCATAGCTTTTCTGATTAAGCACAAGTGTCGGGCAAATAAAATCTCCTCTGGTTGATCAGGTGGTGTCTGCCTATACGACAAGCAATGAGCTTCATTGTTTATTTTTCTATATGCTGAACAACTCTGTTTTGTTTAATCATTAGTGAGATGAATATATGAACGTTATTACCGAAAATGCTATGCTGATAAAGTATTTTCATAGAACTGTATATTATGTCATTTATTTCAGGTATATTCATATAAGTTATCGGTTGTTATTTTGAGCATAGTTAGAGTTCTAGGGTTTATGTTACATGTGTCACTAGAGTGGTATTGCCTTGATTATTTACTTTGCGAATCTATATTACTCGGATTCGGTTTAGAGGTGTCCAACATGAATACGTGTTTAAATATCGGACTTGGCAACATTTTGAAAAATATGTATGATTTTGGTTTTTGGCCTAAGATAAGTGTACAAGTCCGATTGTTCATGTCTGAGTGTCGAGTGTCCGACACATATACTCGAAGGTAAAATGAAGAGTTCGAGTAACATAGCTGCGAATAGGAACCCCTGAGAACCGATCTTTCGTATTCAGAGTTACAATAGTGTGCGAGAAAGTGGCCACGGAAACGTGTAATGATATCGAAATCACAAACTGATTTAGTGGTAGACAAGAATAGTAGATATGATGGACCTGAATACTAGAAACTTGTTTTAATGCTCCACCATCTGAAGATTTTTATTTCGACATGAAAAGAACGCACTACTTTACATAATAAGCCATTTATTTTGTACAGCGAAACCTGTAAAGTTGTACCAACATTTTATACTCATACCACCCTTTCTTCTTGGACTGCTTCGAGTAAGGTATCATTATTCACCCCCCTTTGTAATTTTATTTAAAAAAATAGAAAAAAAATGTAAATACATATGGTACTATGCACTACAGGTTGTGGCTTTTTTTTTGGGGGAATGATCGGAAATATAAGCCCGTTTGACCATCACTTATTTTGTGAAAATAAGTGTTTATTTTCATAAAAAAATAGGTATGAATGTACTTTTTCTGAAAATAAGTAATTTATTTTTTATTTTGAAAATAATATTTGGTTTTAAAATTATAAAATAAATATTTATCTTTAAAAAAATATAAAAATATGTAAAAAAAAAGACAAAATAAGTAACTTATTTTAAGTTAAAGTACCTTAAACAGTCACATAATTACTTTATCTCTTTTGCTTTTCTGGAAAAGCTAATAATTCATGGTATTACAACCCCACTAAGAAGGTACTTAGCTTTGAGTGAGGACCACCAATTGTAAGATACATCGTAGAGATTTACAAACAGTATGTGATGAAATTAGTAGGTCAACTAACCCTTGAAAATATTGGACCTGAGAACAATACTCCACACTTTTATGTTTTCAAATCTCTGTCCCCACACTTTTATGTTTTCAAATCTCTGTCCCTACACATTTTGTAAAGAATGGATTAGAAATACACTAAAACCTGTAAAGTCGATGGAGTTTGATCAAGTTTATCGAATCGGGTCGAGATATTGAAAAATAAATTGAACAAGTGATACACATAGTAATAATCGTAACGGCTGTTTAATTGGTCAGGTGAGATGACCCATACGGCCACGATTGATACTATTCCCTCTGGTCTTTTATATGACATTACACGCAACTCTAAATTTTAATAAATTGAGTTCTATTTAATATTTTTTAATTATTCTTTATTTGAATAAAAGTATTTTTAAAATTTTTTTATTCAAAAAAAAATTATTAAAAAATAATAAATAAAACTCTTTTTATTTAAACCTTAAGTTGCGTATAGCGCCCTAAAAGGATAGCAGGGAGTAATAATTATGGCTTACGGATTCAAAAAAAAAATTATTAAAAAATAATAAATAAAACTCTTTTTATTTAAACCTTAAGTTGCGTGTAGCGCCCTAAAAGGATAGCAGGGAGTAATAATTATGGCTTACGCGTATACTCATTACTTAACCCATTTCTGTGTATATTTAAAATTTTAAATAGAAGAACGAACTAAAAAACAAGTATGAATCTCATCACGCTATTTTAGCTGTTGTGTGTTGCGAGTTCTTGCGACTTGCGTACTAGTTACATATACTTACATGATACGATAAGTTCACACACAGAGATCATGGTAGGGATAAATCCCACCACATTTCTGAAAATTTTGACATAAGATACCACAATCGTAAATATTTATTACTACTCCAGGAATGTATCTTTAAAAGAATAATCGAGTGATCAACAATTTGTAGATATACACCTATATATCATATATGTATTATGTATAGAGTTTGATGAATCTCAATATGTGCATGTTTACATCAAGAAGCATCTACGAAGAAGATGAAGCAGGGAGATAGAAATGTTTTGTATATTTTGTTAGAATCAAGTACTCTGTACAAATTGAGATATACAGTCTGTTAGAGCAACTCCAACCTTAACTCCTCTTAGCTATAATACATGACATGGCAGCAAACAGTAATCAATTTGGCTAACAGACCTTATTTTCCCCAACTCCAACCGTGTCACTTGTTAGCTAAAATTTTAGAAAACCAAGTTAAGGGTCGACAGATTTGGAAGATGAAACTCACCTGTTAGCAAAAAAATTGTTAACCCAAATCATCTCATGTGCAATAACAATAATAAATATTAAAAATTTTAAAAATAAAATTATAATATTAAAATTTTAAAAATAAAATTATAATATTAAAACTTTAATTTTTTTGATAAACATAAATAAAATTATAATATTTAAAATAATAATAAAATACTGTTTTTAAAATATAGCTAACCATTATAACTAACACTATTGGAGCACAACACCTTACAGGTTCAGTAAATTTTACATAACCATTACTTTATATTATTTTAACTAACCATTTTAGCTATCTCCCTTGGAGATGCTCTTATGGACTTGCATACAATTTTTCTATCTAAATAACCGTTGACTATTATAATTGTCTTTGACTTATTTGTTTGATATGCTACCATCAACTTCTTTTGTATAGCATTCTTATAGCTCCACGTGGCATTAGCTGTAGCAGATATATCTTCAGTCCCCCCATTGACAGATATGCTCTTATTCCCTCCACAAATTGGAGACGCATTTGTAAATGTGAGTCACAATTTGGAAGCACAAGACCAATGTAGAATTTTGCCTAAGTCTTTAGTAAGAATGTCAGCGGCATTCTGCAAAGTGGGAATCTGATGAACTGCAATAAGGCCTATAAGAATTTTTTCTCAAATAAAATGACAATCAAGCTCGATATGTTTGGTGCGAGCATGATACACTAGATTTGCAATAAGATCAACAACAACCTTATTGTCACAAAACAAAGGAACTGGTTGTGTTGCTGCAACATTGAGTTCTTTTAACAGATTAAGAAACCAAATAACCTCACAAGAAGTATCTGCAAGTACCATGTACTCAGCCTCTGCAGAACTTCTTGAAGTTACCTGTTGTTTCTTAGATCTCCAGGAAATGGCCACATCACCAATTAGCAAATTATAAACACTAACTGATTTTCTATCATTAGCATCACCAATCCAGTCACTGTCACTATACATTTTGAGATCCAAATAATTTTGAACTAGGAAAAACAGACCATGTGAAGCAGTTCATTTAAGATATCGAAGAACCTGAGTAAAGTTACCTTGTGTTTGACTCTGAAGGCATGTAAGTATTAACTTAACATCTGAACTGAGTAATTGATATCTGGCCTGCAAGAATTCAAATATAACAACTTGTCAACCCATGCTCTATAAAGAGAGGGATTAGTGAGAACAAACCCAGATTTGGAATTATCAAACAACTTCAAATGTGGGTCTGTGGAAACATATAGAGGCTTGTAATCAGTCATAGCTACAGATGCCAGCAAATCATTAATGAACTTTTGTTGAATGACAAAGATGCCAGCTGGAGTTCTAGAAATCTCAAGTTCTAGAAATCTCAAGTCCTAGATAGTATTTGATGGAGCTCAAATCTTTGATATTAAACTTGACATCTATGAGATATTTAAAAGCATTAATAGTTGTTTGGTTATTACCTGATAGTAAAATGTCATCCACATAAATGACTACAACCACAAAAGTGCCATCATGGTCATATGTAAACATAGAATGATCAGTCTGAGATTGTGAGTACCCTGTTTTCATCAAACACTTAGCTAGCTTGGAAAACCAGCACCTGGATGCATGTCTTAGCCCATAGATGGACTTAAGTAATCTGCAGACCAAATCATTGACACCAGGTTTCTTAATATAGCCTAAAGGCAGACTCATGCAAACCTCTTCATCTAAATTTCCATGTAAAAAGGCATTGTTAACATCTAACTGTTCAATAACTCAACCCTTGATTGCAGCAACAGCTAATAATGTTCTAATAGTGACCATCTTTGCAACGGGAGCAAAGGTGACATGAAAGTCAACCCCTTCTGACTGTGTGAAACCTTTGGCCACTAACCTGGACTTATACCTCTCAACTACTCCATTCGGTTGATATTTCACTTTGTAAACCCATTTGCACCCCACTACTTTCTTCCCTGGTGGTAAATGAACAAGTTTCCAGGTATTGTTCTTTTCAAGTGTCTGTAACTCTTTTTGCATGGCTTCTATCCATTTAGGATTATTGACAGCTTAAAAGAATTATTGAGGTTCAATGGTTATATTTGGCGAGGATACAACTTGGGAAGAAAGAAGACTCACATTATGTGGTGTGGCAGAACTAGTGACATGGTAATCTGTCCACCATTTGGGTCTAGTAGTAGACATGTGTGAATTATCTAGTTGAATAGAGTTGTCAGATGAAGGTGATTTTTCAGGTGAAGGTGAATGAACAATTGAAGGTGAATGAGCAGGTGACATATTGTTATTGCCAAGTGAATGACCAGATGAATCACTGGAAGTTTGACTTGGACCAGTTGGTTCAAGAACAGATGAATCATTGTCAGCAGTGACATGAATAGATAGGAAAATGTATGTTCATGAAACACAACATGTCTGCTTGTGAAAACCGAGTAATTCTCAAGATTAAGCAATTTATATCCTTTTTTATTAGTTGGATAGTCAAGAAAAACTAATTTGAAGGCTCTGATACTATATAGAGTTAAACTATAAAGAAGATGAAGCACGAGAGATAAATGTTTTGTATATTCTATTAGAATCAATTAGTGCGTACAAAGTGAGATATATAGTCTCTTATAGACTATACATACAATTTTTCTATCTAACTAAATGTTGACTATTGTAACCGTCTATGACTTATTTGTTTGATATGCTACCATCAACTTCTTTTGTATAGCATTCTTATAACTCCACGTGGTATTAGCTATAGCATCAGATATATCTTCATTATGCGTTTTGAAAAAATAATTTTTACATGTAAATTTTATGTAGTACTTTGGAAATCTTTCCTACATAAAGTAAGTTTAAATTTTAATCATCACAATTTTATATTATACTTTTTCGTCTCTTTTTATTAATTTATTTTAAAATTTTTATTTATTTCATTTTTCCATCTCTTCAATCTTCATTTAACACAAGCTTTAAAAAATTTAATATTAACTTTTATATACATGTATATATTATATAATGGGGGTAAAAGAACAATAAAATTATAAGTTTAATTGC
Organism: Oenanthe sinensis; assembly: GCA_028671895.1. Taxonomy (NCBI): domain Eukaryota; kingdom Viridiplantae; phylum Streptophyta; class Magnoliopsida; order Apiales; family Apiaceae; genus Oenanthe; species Oenanthe sinensis. The sequence continues at coordinate 51,385,305 of CM053804.1, forward strand.
ATAAAAAGTTTAAAATAGAATAATAGAAAAGAACGGGGAGTATTTAAGTAATATTTTCTTTGAAGGGGAGGGTGTTGATTACGCTGCCACTCTTGAAAAATACTAGCGTGATGGAAGTTTAGAGCATAGGGTCAAGTGATAGCTATGTTTCCGCAAATTATTACTCCTTCCGTACTTTTGAATTGTTATCATTTTAAAATGGGGTGTCTGACACACATTTTAAAGTGAATTTTAAAGATAGTTCCATAATTTATTTTTGAAATTTTCTTTTTTTGTATAAATATAGAACAATCCTATTTTTATACAAAAAAAGAAATTTTTAAAAATAAGTTATGGAACTATTCTTAAAATCCACCTTAAAATGCGTATCAGAAAATGAAAAAAAAAAGTGATAAGAATTGGTTGGAACGGAGGGAGTACAATTTACAGTATACTTTATTATATATAGGTGAAAATAGTGGCAGGCCGCTGAATAATATAGGTTTAAAATTGACCAATGACTGTGATCAAGGTCCTCTTGTATATACTCAAATTATTTTGGTTTTTGTAATATAATTTTGTTAGTCTTTCGTCCCAAATTAAATGAACTCTTAATTTTTATCATGTATGTTAAGATACATTGACCACATAATTTATTAAAAAAATTGTAAATAAAAATTTAATACTTAATTTTTTATTTACAAAAAAAAAGTAAAAAAATAATTTACGGAACTTAACTGCTTTTGCGCCATCTGTGAATCCGGTCAATACATTTTAACATACGTGCCAAAAGTTAAGGAGTCATCTAATTTGAGATTGAGGGAGTATACTGCAAAATACATGATTTATTTACCTGGTCTAAAAAATGTATGTATTCACCTACAATTGACATTTTCACGCTTGAATTACACCAGATATATAGTTTTGAAATTGTTTTTCTATAGTTAGTATTAAAAGATATATATTTAGAAAAAATTCAAAACTTAGTATGTGAAATTATACTTTTTTATATATCTTAAAATGCATATGACAAAGAAATTGAGACATGGGATAGTTTTTCTAATATTAAATCAATTTTCAGTTCCATATAATTCAATTTTAACATAATTATAAATTATGCACCTCCTCATAGCTTCAAATTCAAAATTCCAGGTTCGAAAAAATTTAATCACATCCGATATAATATGAGATGGGATTATTTTAACATCCCTAATTTTATCCTTTTAAGTTTGTAGCTTTTCAGTTCAAACAAGCCCAAATTCAAGCGCGACAAGTTAAACTCTATTTGAATCAAGTCGAGCCTCGTCTTCGATTATAAAATTCGAGTTCAAATTGTTCGCGTTGTAGTTTTCCTATTGAGTTGAATTTAAAATTTTAGTGATAAAAAATTTGAACGAGTTTTCGAGTTCGTACTCCTCAAAATTTTCAAATAAATTTATTAATCCAATCAACCCCGATAAATTATATTACATAAAAAATATATTCTTGAACTCAAGTTCATATATAGTTCGAGCAAACAAGTCGAGCTTGTTAGAAAAACCGAAAAAATTAAATCGACTCAAATTTCTTACCAAAGTCCAAATATTTCTTCAACCTCCTCGAGTCGCGCTCATTTTATCGAAATTACCTTTTATTTGATTTAAAGCCCTAAGCAAGCTACTTCCATTCTTTAACACATAATAATAAAGTTGCATCAATTTCCTCCTTCCAAAAACAATTAAATCTCTGGGCATTCAATTCAATTACTACCAAATGTCACAGCAAGACATTTGTGCGTGTCATCACAACCTTTACGAACTCTTTGTCGAAGGCAAAACATGTGTGTGACCATGTTCAATTAACAAAAAAAATTGTCATTTGAAATAATAAGGTCCTACCTTTCAAGAAGATTTAATTGCATTGTGATGGGCTGAATTATAATGTTTTTGCAGAAAAATGATTCAATTATAAAATTTAATAGTTTGATAGTTAAATTATTTATTTTCTAGCACTTTATTGCATTCCGTCAAATTTTTTTAACGGATGTTAGTAAAATAATATTTAATCGCACTTTAATAACCTGAATTATAAATTTTTTTTGGCAGAAAAATAATTCAATTATAAAATTACCAATTTGTTGGTCAAAGTATTTATTTTTTAATAGTTAATGACATTCAATATTGTCCACTACCTTTGTATTATCATTATTATTATTTTCAATATGAATTCGATGAGTCTAAGCAATGTTTAATAAATACTCGAGATTAGGAAAAAATTTAACAAAACTTATAAATTAAAAAGAGCGTAACTGTAAATACATGATTATATTTCATTTTATAAAATATCACTCTTTTTAGAAGTAGATTTTCTTTTTCAATTTTAGAAAAATTACCGAATCAATCTCATAAATATTTTTATTTTATAAATTTATATTAATATGATTTAAAATTTAAAAAGTGTGATAATTAAAGTTATATAAACTATAAAATAATATGTTAATACAAAATTATAATATAATCAGTTATTAAAAAATACTCCCTCCGTCCCAACCAATTCTTTACACTTTCCTTTTTGGGACGTCCCATCCAATTCTTTACATTACTAAAAATAGTAACTTTTAACAATAAATATATTATTACATCCACTACTTCACTCCACTTTTTCAACACTTTACACTATTACACCCACTACTTCATTTATTTTAACAATAAAATCACTATTACACCCACTATCCTTGGTCTCCGTGCCCGGACCAAATGTAAACATTTGGCCGGGACGGAGGGAGTAATAAATAACAAGCTAACAAATTGGTAAAACATTATAATTGAGTCATTTTGTGCAAAAAATTATAATTCGGGCCATTAAAGTGCAATTGGGTATAATTTCACTAACTTCCGTTAAAAAAATTGACGAAATACAATGAAATGCTAAAAAATAAATTGTTTGGCCATCAAACCGGTAAATTTTATAATTGAGTCGTTTTTCTTAAACAATATTATAGTTTGTGCAATTAAATCCTTACAAGAATTCTACAGTAACAGTTAAAGAAAGAAAACAAGTTTCTCATACTTCGGTGTTCATCAAGTACATGTATATGCAGCTGCTACAGTATTGCATGGGTTCATGTGGTGGAGTGGCTGGAGGTGGAATCGGGTATGGTGGTCTCGTTAGTAAAAAGGGTGGAAGCTTCGGGAACAATGGTGGGTATGGAAGTGGTAGTGGATATGGGGGAGGTTATGGTAGTGGGTCTGGAGGAGGACATGGTAACTACGGGGGTGGAAGATATGGTGAAGCTCATGAGCAAACCCCCTTGATCATTCTACCAAGAGTAAAGTTTAGTAAGAAATGGCATTAGTTGATGTGAGTAGGACAATGATGGATAAAATTTATCTCTGTTGTGTACTACTCCGTATAATTTTATATGTATTTCCCAGCATTTCCTGGTTCTATGAATCAGTAAAACGCAACACTCCTAATAGTTGAACGCTTAAATCTACTACGTCGACTGCCAGATATTTCCAAATGTGAATCCTACTTCAGTTCTCCCAAAAAAAACATTAGAAAGGCCAAATTCTGCTATTATAAGAGAAATATTAACCAGATAGCTAATACACAAGAGGAACATTTTAATCTTATTGCTGTTTAGCCTTAGAAACTTTATACATGCATAAAACATACAAATCACCAGAATCAACAGTCCTGGAATTTGCAACATCAGGATCATAAAATAACGATAATGATCACAATGAGAAATATGTGATAATCATATGAACAGCACAAGCACACCCTATACACTTGGCAGCAAGAATTAGCCTTGATTTAGAAAAGCAAGTCCAGCAGAACGTCATCTGTCACATTTATGAACCAAATATAATAAGCATCAGCAGCAACATGCTGTTTACTTATCACTACTAAATAAGATTAATCCAGCGAGAGAGAAAAGAAACAGAAGCTGACATTCTGTTTTAGTTATAAGTGCAATATTTTAGGTAATGCAGAACGTGAATAAAAATCATAAAGATAATTATATGACTACAACTTTAACTTCAGAAACTACAAACAATTTAGATACTCTTAATACAATATTTGTAGGGGTACAGCAGTAAGATTATTACATTAAAATATTTTAGGTATTGCAGAACGTGAACAAAAATCATAAAGATAATTATATGACTACAACTTGAACTTCAGAAACTACAAACAATTTATATACTGGTTATACAATATTTTTAGGGGTACAGCAGTACGATTACAACATTAAATTACCATGCCGCGACCTGCTACTTGTACTGAAAAAATTCAGCTTGAAGTGCTGTTTAGACAAAAAGAATGAACTAATCAAGTCTAGGAGATTCTTTACGCTGATCCTGTGATGAGCTCGATTCATCAATTTAGAAACTTCTGCTAGATATACCAAACTAATAGCATCATACTCTGTTTACCTGTTTGTTGTTTTCTTACAATACTAGAATTTTATCTTTTGAGCGAGTACAATCTCAAAGGTTGTAAACTTGTAATACTTTTTTTTCAACTTCTAGATAAACTTCAACTTCCATATTAAGCCTGTAAAATAGATCCCATAACTGCAATTTTATTGCTATCGTTTGTAATACAAGGAAGGCTGAATTTGCTCAAGCCCAACGAGTCCAATACACTTATTGGCATTGCAAAAAGTACAGATTCGCCCACATTATCCTAATTTATGCATTAAATTGGTGAAAGTGTGGAAGTAGACCATATCAAGGGCCTCACCTATATACTAATACTGTCCCTATAGATATCCAAGAAGGCAAAAGAGCTTTACATGTTATCTGACTGCTCTTGACAAGTAAAACCTAATTTATGCTGTAATTTTTCATCCTCTACATGATACAGGTCCTAGCAAAATAACTATAGGGATCCATTTTCGCAGAAATGCAATGTGACTGGTGTTGATGTCTGACAGGACTGAATAACAGCTTTTGTGATCAATAACCATATGGAATACATCTGTGAATAGTTACACACTAAAGATGGACCGATATTTATGCCGAAAGGAGTATTTCTAATTACAGACACACACCAGTCAGTAAAGTCATCAAGAAAATAATTTGTCACTAAGATATACTGGTTCATTATTTAAGTAATGTAAAAACTAAGAAAATGTATGCATGTGGGATCTTTGAGTGACAATAAGATTGATGTTTCTCCAAACAACAAACTAAAAGCAAAAGAATGAAGTCTCTCATAATGTAGTGTTTTGATGAAACAGTAGCATATTAAAAGTGAAATTTCACTGTTGCATGGACAAGCTTCAAGAATATATATATATATATATATATAATATAAATAATAGATCAGGTCAATATTCAATTCTCCATTCAAAAGCATGTCCATCTCATTCCCTACATGCAGTTGTTTCCTGAATGTTCTATTAGAGGTCAAGTTCGGTTGGTCCATACATTTCCTAAATTTGAATTGAATGGAGTAGTGAACCAATAACATAATTTTTGTCAATTGGTTTATCTAAATCAGAACAGCATGTGCTCATACGAGTAAGTCAGATATTTTTAACTAGATTATAAAATAAATAAAGGGACCACAAGAGAAGCAAAATTGCCACTTATAGCATTGCAGCTGAAATCACTTTCCACCTACTAGAAAATAGTGTTTCATGGGAATATAGAAGTGAAAATAATATATATGTAACTCATACTCGGTGCGAATTACAAAACCTATTTCCCGGCATTACTACTTTCTTATTATCTAATTTGGTGAACATGTCTTTCCTTTATAAATCATTTCCAAGGAACACAATCCATTCTTAAAGATCAATGAAAGAAAATCAACCATTCATACAAGGTAAAAGAAGCAGATAAGCTAAATTGATCTGACATCAAAGATATGCAGAGGACTCTTTGCACAACTTCTGTAGAAGATGAAAAATGAATACCAACCACCCAAGAACAATAAAATTCATGCCTGCCAAAAACCCACAATAAGAAGAAAGGATACTGTAATATCAGTTATAAAAGTCATACCAAGGAATCTGAGCAGCCAGTCGGACTCCTTCCATAGTTATTGAACTTCAGTTGATGATTCTTGGAGAAAACAGAAATACAAATACGAATATTTCAGTAAGAATAAGGTGATTGAACATAAAATACATCTGTCATTTGAACTTTATAAATAAAGCGAAGCAAAGTAAATCCATTACTTACATTGACTTTGTTCGTCTATTGGTTCTGGCGTTCCAGGATTTGCAAATTTGAAAAGAACTGGTTTATCAACCTTGGAAAAATAAATAAATAATAAGTCAAAATCATAATTTTAGCATGACTCGCATCTCTATGACATGAACTAGTAAAGGATCAGCATGTTTTCTTGTAAAGCAATGTACTTACAGAAGTTTGACCCTCCATCCAACCAGGATCCTTATCAGAAAGAAGGCTGACATATTGCTCCATAGCCACCTCTGGACTCATGTTCCCCAGCCTTTGCCACGCATTCCTTGCACAACGTAATCAGTTTGCTCCATCACTCACACATAGCAGCTGTCAACCCTGTTATATAACTAGCAATCAAACTATACCCTGAAATTTGTTCAAGGGTAGGTCCTAATGTGCACTTCATGCTCATCTCACATATCCGATTATTTCCACTAGTTTTCTACTTAAAAATTGACTATTGCAGGTCCTTCCTAATGTGTTTAGTAGAAAAATCACATGTTATGTTATGTAGTTGATTGAGGAGCTGATTCTGCAACTATATTTGATGCTCCAAGAATGCATATTATATAAGATAACCTTTGCGTGTAGATATGAATATTGTAATGGAGAATCGCAGGAAATTGTAATGTCTCTGCGTGATTAAAAGCTTTACATCTATATAATGTACCTTTGTGTATCATTAATTTGTTCCCAATAAAGATGAGACTACATATTTTTTCACATCAGTTTCAGTTGGCTTCTTAGTTACTCTAATGTTTTTCCCATTCTCTACATAAAGCACTTTTTACTTACTCACAGATGACTTCAGACTATGAAACAAGTGGTCAACATTCAAAAAATTAGACGTGGATGCATAAAAAAATCAATACCATTTAGCTCGGGCAGAAATTTTGAGCGCCATAGGTTGACCCTCATAACAAGGTCCTTCCATGGCAATCTTATGAAGGGCATACAATTGCATCTGCTCATCATTCCCCAAATTCAACAACTTATCAGTTTTTCCCCCACTATCAACATAATTTGCAGCAGCAGCAAAAACCTTCTCCAAGTCACTCCTCTCAATCCCCTCCCAATCATCATCCTCGTCAGTCACCAGTCCTTCTCCTGCACTATTCCCTTTATCCATCTCCTTTATAACTCCAGTTCCTTGACTCACCTCAACAGCCCCTACTTCTTCACTTTGATCAATAACAACACCCCCACTAGCCAGGGTCACATTGGTATCATCACCGACCATTTCATTAATAACTACCTCATCATTGGCAGAATCCACTATATTTTCTTCCTTTATTACCCCGTCTCCAACCCTTTCTGCAGAAACTAAGTCCTTCAAAACTCTTACCTCCATAGTCTGATCATATCCCAAACCCACCCTTTTCTCAATATCAACCTCTTCATAAACATCATCATCACCGCCAGCTACTCCCACACATTTATCATCAACAACCTCTTCACAACTATTCTTCTTCTCAACACCTACATCACCCAAATCTTGATTTTCTAAATCCCTCTCATTCCCATTATCCTCAAAAACCATCTCTACAAATTCGCTCCCCTCACCACCAACATCATCATCATCATCATCATTTAACAACTTCACACTTTTTTCGACACCCGAATCAACAATTCCCCCCTCAATCTCACACCTTTCCTCAACACCCGATTCTTCCTCAACCCCAACAACATCACCACAACCCACTTCCCTCTGATCATCAAGACCTTCATCCTTCAACCCCACTTCCAAACCTCCACTAAAGTCACCAACTTTCCCTTCAAAACCACTAAAGTCACCAACTTTATCAACCCCATGATCACTACCATCATCAGCAAACCTAACCCTCTTTCTCTTACTCTTTGTGCCAGAAACTTTAAGCACTTTATTCAATTTCACAGTTTCTTGATCACCCTTTTGACCTTTCTTAACAAAATCACTACTAGTTGGGCTTAAAAAGAACTTGGTCAAGAAAAAAGAAAGAACAAGGGTGACAAAAGCTGTGAGAAACAGTTGTTGAAATAAAAGAAAGAGCTCCATAGCCTAGGTAAAATTATACTAGTACTATGTGATCAAGAACAGAGATAGATAGATATAAAGAAAAAAAGGATCAAGTAAATAGATGGATATACACGCATAGAATAAATTTATGTATATGTTGTAGGGGCATAAATGGGGATATTCGGTTATTGTGAATTGGTTTTTTCCCCTACAATTTGGCTGCTGCTGCCTGCTCTTTTCTTTTGGCGGTTGGACCCAACTGCTCTCTCTGCATTTTTATTCATTTATTATTATTATTATTATATTCTATTTTAATATAATTTAAATTTATATTATATGCGTACATATGTGCATCAGCCATTTTAACTCTTATCATTTGGAGACCGTACCATCCGCATTTTTTTCGTCTTTATAAAAAAATTATAAATTAAAAAGTACGTATATTTTTAAATTTGTAGATAATGTTTAACAGGTTTAAATGGGTCTACTATACGACCTTATCTTATAGGAATAGGAATAATGGAGTACTTTGATCATGATCATATAAGTGATTTATTTAGGTAATCATAAATTAATTTTTTGACAGTAGGTAATTATAAAATTAGAGTATTATCATGGGGGTTAAAAAGATGTCCAAGTCCAAGATTATAAGTGATTAATGACAAGAAAAGACAGCAGAAATCAAAGTGTTGATGGGCTGGCGGGCTGGTCAGCATAATACAAGGGTAAGGAGATTTTTTAGCTGAAGTGTCACACATATCCGTTTGGTACAATGTTTTTCCAAAAAAATAACACATGAAGAAGAAGTACGTAGCACGTGGTCGTCGTATTATACTCCATTAAAACATTGTTTTGAAATGTTGCACAAATTTACATTTAGGATCAGAAGCAGAATAAATGAGCGTGACTTTAATTTTTTATAATTAATTTTATTTGAATAATTTAATAAACACTTAATTATTTATAACTTTACAGACGCCTGTTGTCATTCCAGCGTTCCTTTACTTTCAAGTTTTAATTGCGATTTACAATTAATTAAAATTTTAAGTTTTAAATTAATATCCGTTTGAATATTTTATTAAGTTTATAATGTATGATTGTTGAAAATATAAAATAAAAATTTTGAACTGAACACGAGCATTAAATTTTATCAGATAAAATAATACTCCATTTTTAAAAAAAAACTCTTACCAATTTCCAACTTTAAATCAACTTTGATTTATTATACAATTACACATTACTTAAAATCTAAAATCACGCCCTAACTTAAAACCAAATCGATTGCTCCCAGAATATTAGAACCGTGAAAATTTTGTGAAATTTAATGGTTTATCAACGCCAAAAAGAGAATAATAATAATACAAAAACAACTACTTTTGAAGTTAATAGATGGTTTATGCAATTTAAGAATGTAATTACTTATAATTAGCAAAACAAAAACAGTGACAACTTATATGTTTTTTTGCTAATTATAAGTAATTACATTCTTATAACTGGTGAAAATGGCCGCAGTTCTTTGGGGGGTGTGGTTTGCTAGAAACCAACAAATTTTCCAAGGTAAGGCCATGAGTCCTGCTATAGCAGTAAATTGGAGCATGAAACAAATCGTAGAATGGAGTACAGTGCACAAGAAACGCAGCCAAGCAATTCAGAACTTGAGAGTGACTGTTCAACAACACGAAGGAAAGTGTTTGCCACCAGCATATGGGACTTTCAAAATTAATGTTGATGCTTCAGTATTTGAGGGCGCAGACTCTTTTTCAGTGGGTATGGTTCTTAGAGATCACCTGGGACACTATATGGGAGGCAAGACTATGAGAATTGCAGGCAACGTTCCAGTCCAGGAAGCAGAAATGGTGGGCATTCTTGAAGCAATTACTTGGTCAGAGGAGTTGCCAGCTTATGCAACTATTGGGATTGAGAGTGACTCACTCCTCAGTGTTAACGCAATTAATGGTAATGGTTGCAATTATCTGGAGCTTGGTGACTTGATCAAACAATGCAGAACCTTACTTTGTAATAAGAATGGAGTCTCGGTTAGTTATGTTAGAAAGGGGGCAAACAAGATAACTCATAGTTTAGTTAAAATCCCTTGTGAGCTTAATAGCTTCATTGTTATTCCGTCTCCTCCAATGTCGTTGTTGGAGACACTGTTGTCAGATTTTTCGATATGAATGGAAGATGCTTTATTCAAAACTTATATGATCTTTTAACGAGATAAAATATCAAAATATGTAATTTAATTAAAGAATAATTATAATGTTATATAAGTAAAAAAATGAAAAATAATAATTATATTTAGTCATATAGCATAACTTATTCTAGGATAGGAGTCGTGCATTTGTGAAGAGATAAGGCATAACTTAACTGTTTTCTTTTTCATAATGAAGTGGGGTTCAAGCATGTGATATATTCTTCACTTTCATAATTTTCTAAATTGTGCTTCGTAATCGGGGGCGGACCATAGCCTAAGTTAGGAGTGTTCAGCCCCCACTCAACTTTTTACAAAAATAAAATTATAAATAATTTTTAATAAAATTAATATTAAAATATAATATAAAGAATCCATTAATATTAGAAATTTAATAGATATAAGTCCAAAAATATTTTAAAAAATTAAAATTTTTAATATAAATAACTACATACAAATTAGTGTCTAAATTTTTATATAAATATAAAGTTAAATATTTATTAAAAAATCTTTATTTCATGGGAAATAAATACTCTTTTGTCCTATTTTGTATAATCATTATTCCTTTTTGTGACCCAAAAAGAATGAACATATTATACTTACTATTTTTTAACATTATTTTTCACTATTACACTCACTATTTCTTCATTTTATACTCTTTTTTATTAAATAAATATTATTACACTCAATACTTTCCTCCATTATCTCAAATATGTTATTGAATATTGATAGCTCTCACTACTTTACCTACTTTTCAATTAATTTTATTCCTTTTTTATTATTTTTTCTTAATCTCCGTGAAAGTCAAATAAGCTTATACAAAAAGGGAGGGAGAGTATAAAATATAAAAAAATATTTTCTTTTTATATAAATTTTATTTAAATATTTATATAAGGAACCCACTCAACTTTATTTTTAGGTCCACCGTTCTTCATAATTATATTTTTATTTAACAATACCCATTGCCCACCTTTGCCTTTGTCTTTACCCTACATTTCTTCGCGTCATTTATTATAAGCTTTTAAATTGTTGCTTTCTTAGACAAGGCTAAAAGAATCGGAATCTAAAACAGCCAACTTTGATTTTATGTTTGTCAAAAAAATAACTATGATTTTATTTTATTTTCATGCTAGCATATTTGTTTGTATTTTAATATATATTTTAGTCAGCAAAAATAATCATGTACTGTGCACGTTTTTTTCTTATTTTTCAATGGCTCAATCACGTCAAATTATCGAACGAATAATTAAGATTCCGTATGAATTGTTCTTTAAAATTGTAGTTCCGTGAAAAAAATGCCAATAAAAAAAAATTTATCAGGAAAATTAGATGATTGTTTAATAATTTTTTTATTTATATATATATTTTAAAATATAATATAAAAAATAATGTTTTCAGAATGATTCGATAATTGAACGTGTAGTTATTTTTTACAAAAATTGAAAAAAAAATCTTTTTCAAAAGTAAAAAGACTTACTTTCAATCAGTTTTTAGATTAAAAATATTTTTTTAGAGAATGTTTTTTATAATTTATTAAATTCATTTTTAACTGATTTTTTGAAAAAAAAATATAAAAAACACAACTTAACAATGGTTGAGACGCGCGACATACAAACGATACACATTTTATCTACGAAAAAATCGTCTACTTAATTACGCATGTATTGTAGTCGGTGAGCAAGCATCGCATGCAAAATGTTTTACCCCGGTGATTTGTATATTTAAAAAACAAAAAAGCAATGTTTATTCGGGGTTCAAATTCTCAACTATTTTTTTCTCAATGAACTTGTTCACATACCTTAGGAGTATATTTATATACTTAACTTGCTCTTTTTCCGAGAATTTTATGAGCCTCTGCGATGACTGTTTTATATGTAATTAGGTATATTATCTATGATATTTTGCAGTTTCTTGTACGGTTGTGTTTGCGACTTGCGAGTGCAGTGAAGGCGGTGCATTCGCGAACACTGTTAAGGGTATAACTCCCTATTGCGTCACAAAAACCGATTACTGTATTTTTTATTATAAATCTCATTTCATTTGTAATAGTCGTGTGTATACAATTATACCTTACTCTCGAGATTTAAGGAGAACGGAAACGAAAACAAGTGAAAGAGAAGTAAAGTGGTTTCATTTTCACTCATATTTATGCTCCCGAATTTTTAACAGGCAAGAAAGTAAATATAAATTAGACATGTTTTCGTCCCAAAATATCTTCGCACCTCTTCACTTGCTTAGCAGTGCGTTAATGTTGATGGTTTAGGTTTGGATTTAAATTATGGGGCTGTGAGCTATCGTTTTATTAAAATTATTTATATGCAAGATTCCCAATGTTTCTGGGCTTATAGCATTCAATTTTGCTGCATTTGACCGTGACATCTATGTTGTAATCTTAAAGAAACCACTACAATACAAATGACCATAAATTTGTGATTTATTGCAAGCAGGGGCCAACACACATAGAACTTATTAATTACTATGTCCCATACTCCTCTTCAAGACATAAGCTTCTGGCCATACTTCCTCTAATTGCCACATATATTGAAGGTATTGTTCCAGTGACTTTAGATTGTATATGCACATACTTGTTCAAGAATATTTCTCTATTTTTAATGTGTTTGTGGCCTTGTTAGGGTTTGAAGAGAGACTCCTTGTTCAATCAGTTATGAAGATATCTGGCATTATGAAGCCTCCTCGGTTCTGGGTTTTGTTGCTTATTGCTGGGGTAGCTTTGATATGCATTTCTTTTACTGCCAAAACATGTGCCCCCAAGTCTCCTGGTACAGTCTTGTATATGTTGGTACTTGTGCATCCATTTTCATAACAAATATGTTGGTACTTGCACTATTTTGAATCATAAGGACTACTAGATGCATCTTTCATGGTAATTTAAGACATATTGATATCTGGAACTTAAACATTATGACATGTTGTTCAATTGTTTGGAAGGCGTCAGGCTATGGTGCTCTAGTTAATACAGTATAGAACTAATTTCCCTTGTGGTATAAAAGTTTTACTCTACCATAACTCTCATGCAGGGCATGAGTTTAATTTCGAAATATATATTAGATCTCACTGGTCTAGTGTTCTTGGATCACTATTTGATTCAAGTTTACATTTTTCCACTTCCGATGAGAAGAGTTTGGTGTTTGTGCATACAGGCATGTTAGTCTTTTGAAAATTTTAAGAAGATGATTGCTATTGCTAAAACTGAAGTTAAATTGCGACATTGTTCCGGTACCTTTGAAATGTTTGTCATACGATATGCTGTATTTGAATTGATTAGGTTGCATTTTAGTGATTTTGTGGCTTCACAAGGATTTGATAGTTCTTTGAAGAATGTTTAAATGCTTATTCTATTGTAGATGCAACAAATTTGTAGGGTTTAAGTCTGTGAAACTTATTGAAAACTTAATTCACAGCGGTTGATTGTTCCAATATTGTCACTCGAGTGGAATTCTAATATATGAATAGAACTACCGGTTTACACCTAAAGCTCTTCATATAATAGAGGATTAGGATGTCCTGTCTTTATTTCTTTTTTTTACCTTGAGTTTGTGCACCATCCTGCAACATCTATTCTTTGGTAGTTAATGTGTCCACGACCTGGACATTGTAACCCCACATACTAAAAGAGCATTTAACAGTTATGTAATGCTAGCCACTTCTTCCCACCAGACAAGGCTCTTGGAGTCCATGTAATTTCCTCTAATAGATTGCTTAATTCATCCCAAGTAGTATAAGTCTGAATCTTATTCTTACAACTGATAACCTTGGTCATGGAATTGCTGTCCAATTTATGTATTTCTTATCATAATATAAATAGTAGAAGGTATCAGTTGTGTTATGTTTGGGGAAGGAGTGAAGGACTAATAGGATCTGATCATTTGTTGTGAAATAGTACGGCCACAAGCATATTTGTGTTTATATTTGAAGAGCATTAGCTACAACACCGGGCTGTGTTAATGTCATTTGCTCCACCCTTTTGGGTTTAGGTTCTTTTAGTAGATCAATAACTCTGTATATGGTTTGCATATGCAGTGTTTCATATTAAAAGAAATCATTAATACGCAATTTATTTAGAGTACACTACTCTTAAGTTAGCAATTCTCCTAAAACCTCAAGGTGTTAGGAAGCGGGACTTACAAGGATCATATTATTCAACATCCCCCTCACTCGAAAGCCCATTATGAGTCGAAGAATGGATCACTAGGTGGTTCATCCCTCCAATTTTTCAATTATTAGGTGGGAATTTCGTCCCTTTTTGGGCCTACCATAGTACAATATCAATATATTTTCAATAAATGAGAATATTGGGGTAAGAGGGTAAAAATCAAGCAAGGAAAATGAAAACCCCTTTTTATTCTTCATGTCCAGGATTACGCCCCGGGTCATTAGATAGGAATCCAAAAATAAATAGAGAAACAAAGAATATCACTACTGTGTAAACGAAAAGTTTGAGAGTAAGCATTACACAATCTCCAAGATCTTTTTGGAAAAAATGAGAAAAGAGAATAGATCCTCCATTTTTTTATACCAAATGTTTTGACACCAATAAATGAACCGAGTCCTCCTACAACCAGAAAACCTCAAGGTGTTAGGATACTAACTTACCTGGATCATATATTATATTATAACATTCTCTCTCACTCGAAAGCCCATTTATGGTCGAGAGTGGATCATGAGCGCCCATCTTTGGGGTAATAACAAGTTTTTCGTGTCCATAATTAATTATGAGAATATTGGGGGTGCCAGAGATTATGAGAATATTGGGGGTGGCAGAGGGTGAACCTGAGACTCCTGCCGACTGAGCTCAGATACCATGTTAAGTTATCAGTTCTCCTAAAACCTCAAGGTGTTAGGAAACGGGCTTACAAGGATCATATTATTCGTTGAAGACCTCAGTAATAAGTATTCAGTATGGATTTTTATCTCTCTTTTTTCTGGTAAGTAAACCATCCTGAGGTTAATCGTCAGTTGATCTCCTAATATTTAATACTCCACTATTACATTGGAATGAAAAAATCCAGTAGCAAAACATTGCTATAAATACTCCAGACTTGTTTATTTTTCATATATTTGGAAAACTGATAGATAGAAAATGGTCCACGAATGTTTCAAAAGTTAGTAATTAAAGTTTAAAGACCTCTACTAATCTCTGCATCTGCTTGATCTCAGATGTGGCTTTTACAGGATATGAGAAAGATAAGACTGTCGCTGTAACAAGCAGGAAACTAAAGGTACACCATTTATATGAATAGCTCAACTAGAAAGTTCTGATGATTGTTTTAATTTACCAAGCTGACCACTTCAAGATTTCCACAACTTCATTTTTTGTAATCTGGTGTTTTTACTCTTCCCTCGCAGTATCTTGACTACAGTCAAGCGGGTGGGAAGAGTAATGCAGGTTCCATCACTCTGCAAGATTACGGACCTGTAGATCCGGTTCCAAGTTCAAAGGCTTCCGTACAAGCTGGACCAATTCAGCATGACACTCCTCTTATGCCTTATATTCCACCTTCCCCCCCCTGCCCCGTCCAGCCCATAGCTTGTTAAATTTCTGTAACTCAGCCTTACTCTTAAAATAGGCGCTTGTCGTCTTCTTGAGCTATGTTTAGCATGTATGTAAATAGTTTTCTCTTTACACGTGTGACCGTGTGTTAACTCCGTTGCCTAACAATGCTCTAATGTTTAGCAATGAGTTTCTTTCCTATGTTCCCTGTATTAATCATAGAAATGTTCTTGTTTTAGTTAATTTGTAAAAATAATAAATAAAATGAACCTTGCATTAATATTAATCTAAGCTGTGTAAGAAAGGCCCAAATCTCCATTCTGCCATTTGCAACATTATTCTCAAATACACATGTCATATTTATTCCTAATAAAAACATGTCACGTTTATTCCTAAAAAAGTTAATGAACTTCATGTGCACTGATCGCATTCGTCATATTTCTAATAAATATTCCTAATAAGAATAATGAACCCCATGGCTACATAAAAAATCACTAATTAAACTTTATCAATTTATATTAAAAAGTCGTTTCAAAAAAATTTGGAATTTCATATTTCATTTTCGGCCTTTATTTTTGGAATTTCCTTGTATAAGGAATGTTTTTTAATGGCAGTTATCCTAATGGTAGTTAATATTCATATTTGTTTTTACTTTATTTTGGAAATTTTTTGCTGGAAATTATAGAAAAATAAATAAATTTTAACTTTATTTTTCAATTTTTTTGATTTTTTTTCGTAGCATTTGAGATACATTTTGCGAACTAAATCTCTTTCGTTTTCTTCGATTACTTATTTCCTTGTATAAGGATTTTTTTTCACATGATAGTTTTAATATTTCTAGCTCTGTGGCAGTTAATATTACTATTTCTTCCTTTTTTAAAATTATATTTTGGAATTTCTTTTTATAGGGATTTTTTTATGGTAGTTTCTATAACTTTATAGAATTATATATTGATTTGTAAGTATATTATTACTACGACGTTCGAGGATTTCATCTTTCCATAAATGCAGTTTAGTAAACGCTCATGGCAAAGAAACTTTTATATATATATATATATATATATATATATATATATATATATATATATATAGGGGAGCGCTCAAAATAAAACCTAAATTACAGAGAAAACTGAGGTACTCTTTTCAGCCGTTGATTTGTAACTAATCTAATGGTTGATATTTAAGAAATCTTCATTCAATTATCTACCTGACATAAATGATAAATGCATATGAGTATTTAATTTTATCATCATTAATTAAAATACACTTAACATATATAAATTACTTAAATCAAGTAAGTACAACATCTCATGTATATATAATATCACCTCTCTCATTTCTCATATCTATTAAGATCTTGATATTATTTTAAAATAAATAGTAAAATATTAAGTAGAACACTTAATAGAATCTTTTTTAAAAATAT
Source organism: Oenanthe sinensis (assembly GCA_028671895.1). Classification (NCBI taxonomy): domain Eukaryota; kingdom Viridiplantae; phylum Streptophyta; class Magnoliopsida; order Apiales; family Apiaceae; genus Oenanthe; species Oenanthe sinensis. The sequence goes on from CM053804.1 coordinate 51,402,594, forward strand.
TAGTTTGGTGACATATTTAGTAGAACACTTAATAAAATAGTTAGTAGAACCCTTAAAATATTTAGTAGAATCCTGTCAAAAACAAAAGTTAGTAGAACACTTAGTGAAATCTTTATTAAAAAAATATATTATATCTTAACTTGAAATATTTACTAAAATATTTAGTAGAATCTTAATATTATTTTAAAATAAATAGTGAAATATTTAGTAGAACACTTAATATAATATTTTTTTAAAACATTGGAGAGTTGACATATTTAATATAATATTTAAGAAAATAATTAGTAGAACACTTAGCGAAATCTTAATTTATGAAATATATTAAATTTTAACTTGAAATATTTAATCAAATATTTAGAATAATTTTAATATTTTCTTAAAATAAATAGGGATATATTTAGTAGAATACTTAATAGAATCGTTTTTTGCAAAAAAAAAAGAGAATCTTTTTTAAAAATATTGTTGATATGACATATTTAGTAGAACACTTAATAAAAAAGTTAGTAGAACACCCGGTGGAATCTTGATTTATGAAATATATTAAATCTTAATTTGAAATATTTAATAAAATATTTTTAAGATTAAAAAATCTCATATTTTTTAATCTTATTTACATTGTTAAATAATAAATAATATGTCAGTTAGTATTCTACGAGGTGATATAAAAAATATTTAATATTATATGGGTTCTACAAAATCTCATATATTTTAAATATTACCATAATTATCATCTAAATTAAATTTCAGTATATTATTTACTAATTTTGGTATGCTAGTTGTACATACTATACTTTCCATTTATAATTAGCATTTAATAGTAATATTAATTATTTAAATCAATGGCTGAGATTAGTACTCTAAGTTTTCTATCAAATATGGTTTTCTCTAGATCCCTACTCTATATATATATATCCAAGTGCTTCATATAATGAATGCTTGTATCATTCCATAAATGGAGAATTTTGTTAGAAAATGAAAAGTTTAAGACATATTTTATATATGTTTTTGATGTAATTTGCGGAAATTAACTATTATGAGGACTTAAACTTTCATATTTGGATATAAGACATTTTCTTAGTGTAATCCATAGATAAATTGAATAGAAGTTGCTAGCTTGAAATGGGTTAAAAGTGATTGTCCCACATAAAGAATGTAATATGGATGTGGGTGCTTTATATGCATATATGTGCAAGAGTAGTGTCAACTACTAAGATATGTGAGTGTGCATGGTGTACTAGTGTGCCCTCGCGCACACACCCTCCTCAAAGTTCCTGTCAGAGTATACTAGTTATTGTTAGTGTTTATAAAGTCACTGCCAGGGTATACAAAGTTATTGTCAAACTGTGACTTGAGCTGAGTTGAGTTAAACTCTGATGGTGTTTATAAAGTCATTGCCAGAGTATACAAAGTTACTGTCAAACTGTCAGTGTATACTTGTGACTTGAGCTGAGTTGAATCAGAGTTTATCAGTAAACTCTGATGGTGTTTATAAAGTCATTGTCAGAGTATACAAAGTTACTGTCAAACTGTCAGTGTATACTGTGACTTGAGCTGGGTCAGGGTTTATCAGTAAACTCTGATGGAAGAGGTTGGGTCAGAGTTTATAAATTCTGATGGACCACCTCATCAGAGTTTAACAGTAAACTCTAATGGAAGGTTGGATCAGAATTTGACAGTAAACTCCGATGGGCTATTTAGCTAAACTCTGATGACTGTTACTAATTCTGATATATATTCTATTAAATGGTTTTTAAGTCAGAATAATTATTTTAATTAATGTTTTATCTGCTGTTACGTTTTATTGTATTATATATACATAAAAACGTTGGAGATAGATAGGACGTATTTTGACATAAGTTTGAGAAAACCCCAACAGCCATACTCTGTATCTTCCACATTCATATTATACAGATTATACATAGGTTTTCTAGGTGAACTGAGGTGCAGGTCGTTGTTGAGTGCTACGTATCTATGGACGAAATACTCTGTGTTATTTTATCCTTAAAGCGATATTGCTGCAACCCAACACAGCGTAATGAGACAATAATCTCTTCAAGAACAATCAAGACTTGGCGACTCAGCAGTTCGTTTGGTTCTATCAGTGTATGCTTAAAGCTTCTGTTAGAGCTAAGTATTCTACCTTTTCTCTTATCTTTGCAGTTACTGATTTATATATCTTGTTTCTACTTTCGTGCCCTGTTTTGTTAATTGGTTTAATTTGTTTGTTCTTGTTAAATTATTTATATAACTGTTCCATTGTTATGTTTAGTTTTTAATTACTCCCAACAAATCCATCCCCATTTTTATTGATTATTAATAATATACAATAATTATATATAGACAGCAATTATAATATGGTCACCTCTAAGCTTCTAGCCATGTTGATGTTCAGCATGATTCTTATTCTCTCCAAGTCTTTTATTGCCGAATGTAAGTCCAATCTACAATTTTGTTCATTATTTTTATGTTTTTTTGGTATATACGTCATCGTAATTTATTTAATAAGCAGGCGACTTGATGAACAAGAGCTCTGGAAAGACGTGTCCCTAGTTTTTGTAGTAATATTTCAAGAGAGATTCTCACTTGCTGGTGCTGTGTTGGAAAACCTGAAGGTTGCGTAGAATCAAAAGCACTTTGTCATGATATTTGTAAATGATCAAACCCAATGAATTATATGCAAACCACTTTAAATAAAACCTCTTTCGCAAAGCAATTTGCACCATTTCATATGTTGGAAACTGTAAAATCTTCTATGTTATAACTATTCACTCCGTTTCGTATTAATAGTACACTTACAAAAAAAATTATTTTAAAATAATCATACACTTCAATTTTTAATAAAAAAAATATAATCTAATTTATATTTTCAAAATCAACTCTATTACACATACCTTCCATTTATATTTTCAAAATCAATTTCATACCATATATTATATTCAATTAATACAATAAATATGGGTACAATTTATAAATAATAAATTTTATTAATATGTGTTACTTTTTGAAAGTAAACTATTAATATGAAACATAGGAAATGGTACTCTTGTAATAATGTGATATCTATCTTCATTTACCTTTTTATAGAAATTAAATTAATTTTATATTTTAAAAAAAAATAAGACGAATTCTGTTCTCGGTCCAACTTTTTGGAATTGAATTTAACCTGATACTTGATATCATATCAAAATTTTAGGAGATAAAAATGAAATTTTGTTTTAAATTCAATTCTTCTATATCGATGGATCGAATTGGATTTAATGTATTTATCTTATCGAAATTTTATAGGATTATTTTCTAGAATCAATTTTTCGATAACAATAAATCAAATTGGATTTAATTTATTTAATATTAGATCAGAATATAAAAAAAAACAGAAAGAGGAAATGCAACAGAAAAAGCAATTAGAATTAATATTTTTAGTTTTGAATAAATAAATTGAATAGATCATCAAATGTGAATTATACTCCTATATGATACACAAAATACTAGAGAATTCTACAACCCATATAAAAAAAAGTCTCCTACAGACCAAAACAAAAAGTCAAACATTGACCAACTATGTATCTATTGTAATTTGATGGTAAATGAGAAGCGTGACTTTTTGGAAGGGTGAGGACTTTCCACCTCTTCCTCTCTAAACACACTCCACGTCTCCGGCATAGCCGGCACGTTCAGATCAAATCCACGGTGATGACTATTAGTGGACCCCACACCTTCCGAAGTGGTAACACCACTGCTACTCGTACCGTTGTTGTTTCCACCGTCGTAGTGGCGGCGCTTGTGTCCTCCCAAAGCTTGTCCGCTAGGGAAACACCTGTGGCAAATAGAGCACTCGTGTGTCCTTCCACTAGTGGTGGCGGCGGCGGAGGAGGTGGTGGTGGCGGAATTAGTGTCAGAAGTTGTTGCGTTGAGTTTGCGGTGACTGGCTTTGTGTCCGCCCAGAGCTTGGTAGGATGCAAAGGACTTGTTACAGACTGTGCAGCTGTAGAGCGTATTCGATTCGGGTGATGGAGTAAGTGATTTGCTGGGAGATATTGTTTTGTGATCACCGTCGTGAGCTAGCATAACGAGACAGAGAGCTAAGTACTCATCTTCTTGTGTGTAGGAGGAGTGATGATCGTGATCATGGTTGTTGCGAGGGCGTTTAGAGCGCTTGCCTTTAGTCCATGACTCGAAATTGCATACTTGATCCAAGTTTGCTGAACTAAAGATGCTTAGAGCTTCAACTGCCATTGTACGTTGAATGTGAATGTATACTATGAATTGTATATAGTGTGAGAAGAATGAGAATGAGAATATGAATATAATGATGTGTTGTGTTGTGTTGTGTTGTGTTGTGTGAATATATATGGAGGGAGGAAGGGGGTTGAAGAGTTAGGAAGGTGCGTGTGGGGCAAGTATAGTTAGAGTGGTCAAAGTTAAGTCCAGGGGATGAACTTGGTGTAAAACAAAAATGAAAGAAATAAACACGTGTGTTATACTCTAATAAATAAGGGGCGGAGGGGGTTAGTTGTATAGTAAAAGTCAGCGAACTGAAGCAAAGTAGGAGGAGCCGGCTAGAGTGGGTTGGGTGTTTGCCTGGTAATTTGATACATTACATGTGTGCACTATACGAAATGATAAGAAAAAAATGGGTATTAGTTTTGATTTAGGAAATTACACAAACACGAAATTACATAAAAAATTTAGTGTTGGATATGCGATTCATTTTGAGTACATAAAAAATACATGAAAGTACACAAAATATTAATATATAATTTTTATTTTTTATATATCATAATATATATTATATACGTAATATATATTTTTTAAACATAATATTATATATATACATAATATATAACAATTTACTCATTTTATGTATTCATTAGTATTTTGTTTATATTTCGTGTATTAAGATATAATCGTTTCGTGTTATTTCGGGTCGTTTCGTGTAAACAAAAAGTATAAAAAAAATTTGTGTATTTTTCATTTCGTTTCGTGTATTTTTCGTTTTGTTTCGTGTAGACATGAAATATTTTATTTCATGTTCGGATCGATTAAACAAGTACACGAAATGATTTTGAACCGTTTTCAATTTTAATTATGAGTACACGAAAACACTAAATTACACTGAATAAAAATATACAGCACGACACGATTGCTGCCTCCAGTTGGGTGGAGTTATTATTTGACTGGTTCTTTAGTCAAAGAGTGTGTTACTGTTACGCGGTTGGTGTGTGTGACTCGTTTTTGTTTATTGCTATTTAATACCGGTACACGTTGTTGCTACTTTCGTTGCGCTCGAAGCTTCGGATAATCGGGGGACGAATATTCTAATTTCCACCTTCCAAATGTGAAGAAGAGGACTATTCCAGGGAGACGACTAATATACGTTAAAAATCGAGAGAGAAATTATTCAAATACAGGAGGGATTAAAGTGTCAACCACGAGGTTAGAGATAGAGCGAATGGTTATGAATGGTCTAACATCATATTTTGATGTCAAAAATACTTTAGACATTGAATATTTTAAATTCGAATTAGCATGTCGAGAGATTAACAACTGGAAGAAAAGTTATCAATTATCATATAAATATAAATAATGAGAACGAACATAATGAACACAGTGATAAGGAGAACTAGCTGCTATTTAAAATCCGGTTGAGAGAAATGAATTTTTCTTTTTTTTTTTTTCCTGAAAACGAAGAATTATTTTATTGATAAATAATATCATATAATACATCAGAAACATAATAAAAATTTATCATCTAATCGAAAGGTATACTTAACCACATCATGGGTCGAACGACTCATGAGAAAGAGATTTTTCCTGAAATTTAGATAATAAAATCTTTATATCCAATAAAATTAGTCTAGTTAAAATCTCATAAGAGTAAAATACTATGGAAAAAAAATTCAAAAAGAAAAAAAAATACACTAAACAATCATAAAAATCAATATATATGGTGACTCCTAACACATGGACCGAAAATTCTTGAAAGTTTATGGATCCCCAATACTAAAAAACTATTACCCAATACTAAAAAAACTAATCTCATCTTGTTACTTCCGCCATTAAATTTAAGTTTTCGTCTCCGTCCACTTTCTATTTACCATTCTTCTCATCCGAGTAACAAAATCATGCGTCTATTCATGTTCCATCTACACGCAACAACCCATCCAATTAGATCTGAAAAATAAAAAATAAACCAACAAATACAAATAAGTTGATAAATGCGTAACAAAATATATAGTATAAAACTCTCAATTCATAATAAAAGTTATCTAATATGATATAAAATCATTATAAACAACATATAACTACCACAAATATGATCAAAAAACTATCATAAATGGTCATGTTCAATATAAGTATAAAAAATCATCACATCACGGTAAAATCGTTCAAAAAATTAGATCAACGGGCACGGGCTAGAGTCACATTAAAATTACCTTGGGGAAGGTCCGGGCGGTAAGAGAAGTGAATTTGAATATATAGTATACTATAGGCCAAAATTATATGGACCTTAAAGGTGGCAATAAATTTAAGATTTTAAAATATTAAATATGTAGCGAAATGTTTTGTAAAAAAATTAATAAATACAGTATATATATATATAAAAAATTATAAATTTTAGAGAGTGCATTCAATTTGATTTTTGAAGAATATTTTGAATTTTAGAAATCTAATATATCTAATTTGGATTTTAATAAGTCCGCTAAAATTTTGTGGTATGTAATAAGATTTTTAAAAAATTAAAATTTTGGTGTATTTAATTTTGATTTTAAAATATTTATTAAAATATGATATTATCTAAAACTTAATAGATTTATTTTGGATTTTATAATATGGTGGATTTCAAAATATTTTTTTATCTTTTTTAAAATCCATCAAAAATTTATATAATTTTGAAAGATTTTATCTTAAATTTATAAAACTCTATTTACAAAATTATGCATAAATTTCGTGAGAATCAGCATAAAATCAAGATCAATTACAATTTTTTAAAATATATAAATTAATATTAATTTACTAAAATCTGAACCGAATGCACCTTATAATTTTTATTAATTGCAAAATTCAAATATAAACAAATTAAATTAAAAACCTTGTGCATTCGGTGAAAACGCATTTTGTCCTTTTAAGTACCGAACAAATAACCCATAAAATGATAGCATATTCAATCTTTGTATTTCTATCAAATTCTTTTAAAAAAATATATTAACACATCAATTTTAAATAAAATGACCATTTGAAAAGAGAGAGAGAGGTTAGTACATTGAGTACAAATTAGTACTCGTGGTCAACTTACATTTGCTACTGGGCTTAGAGCACCCGCAATGGGGTGCCCATTTACTGCATGGGGACTCGGAAACTGGAAATGGGCAGGTAAAGCACATGAGTCTTGCATTGTAGGGAAATTAAAAAAGTGACCATGGCCAGGGTAGTGGGCAGCCATTTCTTCTTGCTTTATACAGTTTATTATTTTTTATTATTACTTTTTGCAATCAACAATCAACTTGAAAGCTACTTGAGAGCATCTCCAATGCTAGTGCCCAACCCACTTACGCGTGGGGTTATTTTTTTTCCAACTAAGCATTAAATGACCTTCTAAAAAAAAGTGGTCACTCCCCTCCAATGCACAAGCCCATTTCCCATTTATAACTGGGTCCCATTTAACTTTATTTTATTTTCTTTCACAATACTTCTTATATAATAATTGAATTTAAATAAATAAATAATACATTATAATTATATTTACAATAAACTAATAAATTATAATTCAATATTAATTTAATTTAATAATATTTAAATTTTAATAATTCAAATTAAAATGATTAATTTTTTTGAAATATTATTAAAATAAAAGATATTAACGTTACAATTATGTACGTTACAATACTACCGTTTTAATTTTTTAAAAAGCTGAGCACAGCTTTCAAGTAGCTTTCAAGTTGATTGTTGATTGCAAAAAGTAATAATAAAAAATAATAAACTGTATAAAGCAAGAAGAAATGGCTGCCCACTACCCTGGCCATGGTCACTTTTTTAATTTCCCTACAATGCAAGACTCATGTGCTTTACCTGCCCATTTCCAGTTTCCGAGTCCCCATGCAGTAAATGGGCACCCCATTGCGGGTGCTCTGAAAGCTGTGCTCAGCTTTTTAAAAAATTAAAACGGTAGTATTGTAACGTACATAATTGTAACGTTAATATCTTTTATTTTAATAATATTTCAAAAAAATTAATCATTTTAATTTGAATTATTAAAATTTAAATATTATTAAATTAAATTAACATTGAATTATAATTTATTAGTTTATTGTAAATATAATTATAATGTATTATTTATTTATTTAAATTCAATTATTATATAAGAAGTATTGTGAAAGAAAATAAAATAAAGTTAAATGGGACCCAGTTATAAATGGGAAATGGGCTTGTGCATTGGAGGGGAGTGGCCACTTTTTTTTAGAAGGTCATTTAATGCTTAGTTGGAAAAAAAATAACCCCACACGTAAGTGGGTTGGGCACTAGCATTGGAGATGCTCTTATAGTGGCGTCTACCCGGTCATTCACTTTAATCAATACCGACAAATTCAGCCGATTAGAACACCTTACTTAAATGATATCCTCATACGAAATATTTGTAAAATGTTAAAAAATCAAACTCAACGGTGTCCTAATGATTAATGATTGTCTAAATCACCGGAACATAACAGACTTTCATTATCTAATAGGTAATCACTAATTATTATTTATTTTATTTATTTGAATAAAAAATTATTTCTCTCCTCTTTTCTCTCTTACCTCCCTTTTTGAAAATAATTATATTCAAATTTATTATTATGATGATAATAGTTAATGAATATATAAATCATTGTTGGAATTCATATGTCCTACTTATCACATAAACTATTAGGACTCATTATTTTATACTCTCTCCGTTCCAATTCAAGTGGTTTATTTGATTTTTGATGGTCAATTTGACCAAAGTTTGATCGAAGATTAAATATTATTATTTTATAATTTTTAAAAATTAAAAGTTATATTTTAAAGTAGATATAATATATTTTCTAATGATATTATTTTTTAAATTTTTCTATAATTATATTATATATATAATTTACGGTCAAAACTTAATCAAATTGACTTCTAATAATCAAATAAGATACTTGAATTGGAACGGAAAGATTATTATGTACGGTTAATAAACTAGGATGTTGTTCCGGTCGCTATTATTAAATAAATAAATCCACTCCAAATTCACTTCACCAACACAATGACCACAGTCATTACCACTCGCCCTTATTTTAGTAGTAATCTCTCCAGGGGCATTTTCGTCAAACCAGATTTATTATCCCCCTCCTCTGTTCACACCCTCTCTCCCATCCTCCGTCTCGCCAGAAATCTAGCCACTTCTAACATGGCCGCCGCCGCCGCCGCAGCAATAACTCCGATCCAAAACGACGACGGTGATCGCATCGCTAAAATATCTTCTACTATTCGCGTTATTCCTGATTTTCCCAAACCAGGTACTCAATTATACTCTTTCACCTCTCATTCACTTATAGTAATGCGTACTTGTGTGTGTGTATGTATATATTGATGGATGAATGGATATTGATTGGAACGATGTCGTTTTGTAAGGAATTATGTTCCAGGATATAACTACTTTATTGCTTGATCCCGCGGCTTTTAAGGACACTATTGACTTGTTTGTTGAGAGATACAAACACATGAATATTTCTGTTGTTGCTGGTAATTTCATACTCATCTCTCTCTCTCTCTCTTTGCGTGTGTGTGAGTGTGTTCAATGCCATTATTGCTTCTACCCCTTTAGAAGTTGCAATAACAATTTTCAGACTCCAAATTGCGAATTTGAAAATATGTTTTATTAAATGCAAGTAAATTTGCTGTTTGTTTCCGTTCTTAGCCCAACTGAACTAGTTTAAGGCACCTTTTTTAGTTATTAATATTTTTCACGCCAGTGAACATAACTGGCCAGTCACCTCAAAAAAATTATAGGGGTATCATGTGTAGAACATATGCACAATCAGTTCAAAAATTTTATCTGTATTTGGCTTCTCATAAAAACGAGTATTTTGTGATATTAGCACTAATAATCAGTTGTGTTCTGATATTGATGCTGTGGGCAGGTGTTGAAGCAAGAGGTTTTATATTTGGTCCTCCGATTGCATTGGCTATTGGGGCTAAATTTGTTCCCCTCAGAAAACCCAAGAAATTGCCAGGTATATGTCCAAATGTCTCAAATTCATATCTTTTATTTGGTTATAGTTTTCAGTTTGCTTACATCTACAAGACATTTAGAAATCTAACTTAAGTGTATGTAGAATAGAGGTGAAACTCGTGCCAAGAAGTTTTCATTATATCTTCTTATTAAGAAATAACATGTCTTTTTTAATTTTATAGATTTGTCAGAATTATTGAAAGAGTTATACCCCCGTCCCATTTTGTATGACCCTTATTCCTTTTTGGGACGTCCCAAAAAGAATGAACCTACTATACTTGCCATTTTTGAACACTACTTTTCATTCTTACACCCACTACTTCTCCATTTTATACTCTTTTTTTATTAAATAAATACTATTACACCCACTACTTTCCTCCACTATCTCAAATCTATTATTAAATATTGATAGGTCCCACTACTTTACCCACTTTTCAACTAACTTTACTCCCTTTTTACTATCTTTTCTTAATCTCCGTGAAGGTCAAACAAGCTCATACATTTCGGGACGGAGGGAGTATAGGCTAACAGATGCTTATATCCATGGTCACCCCCTTTGTATACAATCATAATAGGTGTACTTATTGATTAGTTTAGTTTAAAAGAGAATCCTTAGCAGTACAACCTAAATCTTGCATACATCACTAGGTGCTACTGTGCCAGGAAAACTTTTTAAAATATATTCTCATCATACTTGTGTTAGTGTTAGTCTAGCTCTCATATCCTGCTAATAAGAAGTAACTCGAGGCATTGCAAAAACTTAGACTGTTATGACCTTTGTGTTTCGTGACATGGAATTAATCTTCAGGTTGGACTGTAGTTTAATTTTTGGAGTCTTATGTACTGTTTCCTTTAAAGTATGTTCACTGCATGGACCGTGATCATATCATTTAGCACACTTTATCAGGTACTGTTTAATACGATTACCTTCAAAACAAGTTGGTTATATTTCTATGGAAGTGACTCGGCAATTATGCAGTGTTTTTTCCCCCACATTTTCGGCCTTCATCTGCAATACTTTTTTTTCTTTGTTTTAGATGTTTACAAGGATAAATTTCTTAGAAATATTCCCTCTTATTTTCTGGTCTTATCATTCCTTCAGGGGAGGTTATTTCAGAAGAGTACTCCTTGGAATATGGAACAGACAAAATGGAGATGCACGTAGGAGCAGTACAAGCAGGGGATCGGGCTTTAGTGGTGGATGATCTCATTGCAACTGGTGGAACCTTATGTGCTGCAATGAAACTACTCGGTATTGAGCTTTTCTGATATGTTACTTGGCCTCATCATTTAGTTCTGGAAAGTGAATAGTACAATTTTTTGGCTTTCTTGATTTTTAAAGAAGAAAGCCACTATCTAAAACTATTTTTCCTTCTCCGGAAGTGTCTTATGTCAACAGAGTCCAGTTGAAATAATCAGAGCTCTTGAATAACTTAAAGTGCATTTATAGTCTCCAACAGTAAACCCAGCCCCATAAGATAGAAAGAATCAAGGGTCAGAAATATCATTGAAATAGTTAAGTATTAGGCCTACAAGCATAATTTGGAACTCTTGCCAACAACCATATCTTGATTGATAGAGCATTCGGCAGTGTATAATATTGGACCGGATCCAAGATTCTTATTATTAGCAGGCAAGATCTATATTTCATAACAGACATATTGGTTCTTTTAACAACTTAATTCATTTTACTATTTTAGTGGCTTGTAAGAGTCGCTGGTAGCAGACAATTGTATGGATCCATCAATATTATAATTTATGAAAGATGTCTCTGGATGATTTTCTGTGAAAAGCATTTCTAGTGTAATGTCTTGTTTATGTTCATCCTAATCTGCAAACTTACATTTAAGTTGTTTGTGGCAGAGCGTGTTGGGGCTCATGTGGTTGAGTGTGCTTGTGTTATTGAATTGGCCGAACTAAAGGTATATCACTATTTACCTATCAATGTCAGTATCTACATATCCTTACTCGTAAATTAACTCTATTAATAAGTTTCTACACTCCACTGCAATATTTATATATATTTAAGCCGCCAAATTAGATTTTCAAGGCCACGTGAATTTTGAAAGTTTCAGTTTACCTTAAAAGTTATTGATATTGGATTTCAATATTGTGGAGAGGTGGGATTGGGAATGTGCAATTTTAGGTCATGAATACTTCGTTATAAATGCTATAGAATTAAGTCGAACTATGTTCTTGCAAGTAGTCAGACTTTATTGGTTTATAAATTGTGATTCACAAAAATTGGTATTAAGCTTTAAACGTTCAGAAGTTTGGTCAATGATAGCTAGATTTATCAAGTATACGAGACCTGCATTGTAGTCTTGTAGAGCCAAATCAGCAGTTAAAAGCTTAGCTTTTTCTATATCTAATACTCAGGGTATGCAGAAAACAGTCTTAACATAGAGTTGGGAATATATAGCTTAACTTTTTCTATATCCGAGCTTAATTGTTGTGCCCGCAAATTACATGAATCACTAAAGCTATGTTGAGTTACATTTTCTTCCCTCTTAATGAACTCATATCATATGTTATCTTGTTCATATAAATGCAAGTCCATCCCTTTCAAGCTTCTTGTTTAAGACATTATATATATGCAAGTGAGTTGAAGCCTCGAACTGTAATTTTTTTTTTTTTTTTGCAGAGTCCTGACACATCCTTGTTTTTTGTTCCTCTGCTCTTATTTTATAGGGTCGGGATCGTTTAGGTGAGAAGCCATTGTTTGTGCTTGTAAGCTCAACTTGATATTGTGTCTCTACCAAAAAACGGCTTTTTCCAGATTTTTATTATGTGACAATTATCTCGAAAACTCATACGATAGATTAAACTGCATTGATTGAGGTTTCATTCTTGGAATTAATGTAAACAATGTATCTGACTCTTTACCATTGATGTATTTAAAAAACAACATTCTGTTTGGTCGGGACTCGGGAGGAAATAAACTAGACGAGAATGTAATAAAATTTGTATTATTTTGTGTGAAGATAATTTTTGTTATTCCATTTCATTCTATTCATGTTAACAAGTTCAATTTGACAATTCAGTTAATTTTGAATTTAATGCCCGTTTTTCCTTTTTGCTCTTAACTTTTTTTTCCTATTTAAATCAATTTCTTGCACTTTTTGGTTTGTTGGTCATTTTTAGCCCCGTTTGGTATTTGCTATTATAGACAGTTATAACAGTTTTTTGTTGAAAAACTATTGGAAAGATATTTGGTAAAATTCAAAAGCTACTGTATGGAAAAACGTTTTTGACTTAAAAGTTACTTTGGAGAAAACATGTCCCTCGTGCTTTTGAAAAAAACTATTTTCCAGCTTTTGCAGAAGTAATTGCAAGTTTTATCATTAAACTTCCTTAAAAACATTATTTTTATATATTATATCTCAAAATATGTACAAATAAAAAAAACACCAAACAGTTATTTGATTTTTCTAATAGTATTTTTTTCATCGGCGCTTTTTTCTCCTAGTATAACAATTCCAAACAAAACCTTCGTCTCATTTATTTGAGCCAAGATATGTGAAGTCAACAACGAGCAAGGGTTTTTAGGGGATTTTTTTTGGGGAGCAGATTGGATTGCACAAATCTTTGTTAAGGGCATCTTCAATGAGTGTACCTGCTAGCAATAATATCTAGGTGGCAATAAAATTTTTAAAAATATAGATAATATCTAAAAAAGGACCACTTCAAGAGCTAAATTTATTAAGCATATTTTTAGATAACACAAAATAAGCACGTTACATATATTGAGTAAATAGTCATCATCATCTATATTAGTCCACGTCATTTTTCTCTCGAATCAATTCTCCCGCTCAACTCTACAATTAGGGATTTGATTTTTAGAATTAATATATTATTATTTTAATTTTATATAATATTAAGTGCAAAAATATTTTATCAAAAAAGTATAAAATTTTATTTTATTGTTAACCAAATTTATTATTTAATTATATAATTATTTTAATATACATTATGTATTTATAAAAATACTAATAAACTAATAAAATAATATAATTATTATTATTTTTAGTTTATATGTTTTATAATATAAAATTAACTTGTATTGAATAAGAAAATAAATAAATTTATTTTAATTTATAGAATTGTCTTTTATATATGTATGTGTGTGTAATATATTTATTTAAGAATTTAGTGATAGTTAAAATGTGAAAATAATAAAAAAAACTATTTTTCAAATATAACTATTGATTATAGCTAATAACACAGGAGAAAAATACTTTACAGATCCAACAAATTTTACATCATTTTAGTTATCTCGTTAGATATGCTCTAAGAAAACAAAAATATAGTTATCTAGTTTAATAAATATAAGAGGGAATCGATCTCAACAATCGATTGTTTCTTGAGTGCGGATAGAGTTGTGATTATTGCAATTATATTAAAATTTTAGGTTTAATTTTAGAGGTCAGGATTCAAATAAGAAAAAAAATATAAAAAACTATACTCATGGAACAAAATTATTATTTTCGTAATAAATTATACGAGTACATACATAATATGCATATCATACTGAGATTGAAAATTTTCATTTTAACTTTCGTTCCGTGCATGTCGTCCTCTAAATCGGGACCGAGTCAAGCCAACCAAAAACTAAATTATTCTCATGTTCTTCTCATTCGTTTCATTAGTTGAACTATTTTGCGAATTAATTTATATTTATGTATGTTTATTGTTCTTCTGTAATTATACTTAGTTCATTTCTTGAAAAAATTGAAGTCTAACTTGATGTAGCCAGCCAAAATAAAATAAGAATTGACTTTGTACACGCTGACAATATTTTATGAAAATATTATAAATAAACTGTAACAGTGTTGACTAATAAATCAAGTCTCAGCATACTTCAAGAGATTAGTTTAAACAAAGTTATTATTCTTTCCGTTCCACAAAAAGTGGTTCTTTATAAAAAATACAAGTCAAACTTATTTAACTTTAATCACTAATTAATAATTACTAGGAGAAATAAAAATTATAAAAAATATATCATTGAAAAGTAGATGTAATTAACTATTAGGTTTGATCTTTATTTTTATAAAATAAGAAATCAATAATATTTAATTTACGATCAAAGTTGAATAAATTTGACTTTGAAATTTATAAAACGCCACTTTTTATGGAACGGAAGGAGTAATACCTAGTATTGCATAATCATATTTTAATTACAGTCGGGTAAGGCCCTAAGCATTCTAACGATGCTACTCCCTCCATCCCAATTTATTTGTTTAGTTGGGCTTTTTACAATCAAATTGACCCGATTTTGACTGAAAATTTCATATATTATATAATTGAGAAAAATTATAAAAAGTATATAGTTAAAATGTATATGTAATTTACTTTGAAATACAATTTTCAGTTTTCTTAAATTATAAACTAATAATTTTTAATTATCAGTCAAAATTTGGTTAATTTGACCATAAAGAGTCAAACATGACCGATAAATTGGGACGAGATGATTATATGAGAAAAACGATAACAGGACTGACAGGAAAAATATAAATATAATATTTTGTATAATAGACACGTAATTATTTTATTTTGGATAGTTTTTAGAAAATCGGCCCTCAGCGCATAGGCATTAGTCGGCGACAAAAATGTTTAATTTTTATAAAAATTGGGTATTAACATTTTGTGGAAAAATTGGACATTAATTAGTTAAAAATTAGATGAAACTAGTTGGTCACAAATTCAAAAAGGTTAAAATAAACAAGGGTTAAATAGAAAGTATAACTATTTATAAAGAGTAAAACTGCCCAAAAAAAATTAAAGAGAAAAACTAATATATAAAATGGGGATATTTGAATATTATATTTGGTAATAAAATGGAAATATTTACAGTATTACCTATACAATGTATGTTTAATATTAAATTTATTTTTTATAAAATAATGCATACATCTAATTAATATTCCAATTAACCGTCTTTCAAACATCGCTTTTAGATAGGGTGGCACATGTTAAATTGTTAGTCAATTATAATTATTTATTATATTAGAGTAGTTATCATATTAGAATGGTTGCTCGCAGAAACTTACCGACTCATAAAGGCAAATCGATTCATATGTGAAACAATTGTAGTTTTTTTTTTTGAGTAAGTATTAATTCAATAATAAAAAGTTATACGGCATCTACAAAAATAGTCACGTCGAACAAACATAAATCGGAAACAATGGCTGATTAATACATTCTTTTTAGAGATATAATCACGCCATTTGTTGAAGATGATATATTTACACGTACCCGCTTCACCATATCCAGTTGGAGCTAATCCAGTTTGAGCTATCGACCATATTTGCAATACCCTAAAAACTTTTATCACTAAATCAAAACTCATACTCTCACAAATAAAGGAGAGAAACACCAAAACTCTCACCAAGGAGAGATTACAACCAAATTGAAATTGCAAATTAAAACTAAAATTATAAAATAAAAGCAAGTTTTAGATCCAAAAAACAAAACCACAAAAACAAGAGACACCGGACCCCTCGAAACCGAAAAATCACCCGTTTGATCGGAGAAGACAGAAAATCCGGATGTTCCGATGGTTTTTGATCTAAGAAGTTTTATTGAATGATGAAAGAAAATTAAGAGATTGGGGCTTTCTACCGGAGGAAACCGGTAGAAGCCCCAACGACTATATTTGAGAAAGAAGAAGGGGCGGCGGCTCTAGAGAGAACAGAGAGAAATAGGGTTTTTTAGAAGTGTTTTTGAAACAATTGTAGTTAATTACTTAATTAACGCATTAGAGTAATTTACTCATAAAAATTGACTTATATATATTATAAATTTTATATAGCATTTTAGAACAGAAATTCCATCCCAAATTGCAGGTAATGCAAAGTTTACAACGGTTTAACACTTTACAAGGTAACTCTTTACTAACAAGTAACAACCAATTTATTGACTTTATTGTAGATATTATTTTAATGAATTATTAGAGGCATGATTTCTTAGCAAGGTAACACAAAATCACAAAGCATGTTCCATTTATTTAAATACAGCATTTCCCTATAATAATATTGTACCAATAATGGCGGTTATATTATATATCGAATCAATTAAGAAAATAATTAAAAAGCTAGACTCGTGGCTCAAATGTTAAATATATAATAATAGTACGTGTCTTGTGGTGGATGGCTAAGGCAGAATAATACAAAGTTTTTGTTTAGTTTGATTTTGATGAGACAAATATAGTTGTCATTTTTTGAAATGGTGCAAACTGAGATAGGAGAGCGAGACGGTTTTCTTGATTTTTAGTTTTTTTTAAAAAAAAAGGAATGGGAAATCACACTCATCGTGCAATGCCGGCCTAAAAGATAATTTTGTTTTAAGCCAACACAATCTCATTTTTTCAGGATTTCTCCATTCTCTAGTGTTGGCAACTAATCTTAACCAACTCGCAAGGGCAGTTTTGTACCCGACAATTTTGTATACGATACGAAAATATTACAACACAAAATTATTTGAAGTTTGACAATACGGGAGCAACACAAAATACGTGCAGAGCTATTTTGCACTCATTTTTTTACAAGAGTGCATAATTGTTCATACGATTTACATAGTTATTAGTTTAAATTTAAGAAGGATCCTTTCATATCTAATTTTACTCCATCTCGTTATAATATTATATGTGTGGTTACAAATTACAAAATGTTGGAAGCAGTGTATGTAGGACGCGTACGCGTAATTAAGAAAGGAACAAGCATGAGTAATGGCGGAATCTACGGGTATGATCTGGTAATTAAGAGTCCTAAGTCTAAGTTCAGGTAATCTCTAGATTGTCACTAACTGTCATATCCAAGCCTTAATAATGTCCTCCCTTTTAATCCTTAATCCACTTACTTGTTTTCTTTAGATATGCATAGCACATTGGTATTCTCTTTAGATATTATTCTTCACACTTCACAGGCATAAAATGTTACTCATTCATCCAATGTAAGACATGTTTGAATATTTTGTATTGTTATCTGATCGCAAGAGTTTTATGAAATAAACCAAACCAAATCAAACATATTCATTATTACGAATAGGATCCTCTCGGTTTAGATACACGTAGAAATCCTACTTTACTGTATTTCCCTGATAATCCCGGAATTCGAGTTCTTGTTTTATTTAATTAAAAATGATGTAAATGTTGCAGAGTTTTAAAATTTTCGAGAATTTGATAAATGATATGAGCTTAGTATATAACGTTAACAAGGGGACAAGAACCGAGTTGTGCGCTTACAATGTCAGGAGATTACTTGGTACTTAGAAAGCTGTCAGATTCATCTCCACGATTGTATTCACCAGAATCAACTTTCATTTAACAATTTTTTTAAAACTATTATAACTTTCCAGTTCCCACGTTCTCAACTCTCAAGATTCCACAAGTACCACTCCTAAGTACTTTTATTTTTCCAAATTTGCTCAGTTTTGTGCTTAATCATTTTAACTTCTTGTTAATCATGATTAACCCTCTTCCAATCATTAGGATTACGACAGTCTAACGCTATCGAATGAAATTAGCTACTCTAATGAAGTCTCTTTGAAAGGGTGGTGTTAATTTAATCCCCTAATGCATGTACTTGGTCTAACTATGAGCTGTAGAGTGGACTCCTGGAGTTTTACAAAACATATTTCTTTGTTTAATACATCGCTAGAAATGTCTGAATTTATTGCAATATAATAATCTAAGTCAATTCTTGTACTCGTTCTTTTGTAATTCTACACTATAAATAAGTTCTCACTTCTATTTTCAAGTCAAATTTAATTAAGCTTCTCTAATTACACTAAATATCTGCTTCTTTTTCCTTGTTAGTACAATGGAGTCTGTGGGAGTTTTCCAGAATGAAGATTGTGATTTCCTGAACAAAATATTATTGTTCGATGAAGAAGCTGATTCGGCATTGCAGTTCCTGCCTGGTTTTGGAATTCCTTCAGATCCCTGGCCTTGTACTGAAGCCAATGCTAATGCAAAATTTTCATTTTTTGAAGAAAGTTTTAATCCTAATTTCTGTCTTTCTGAAGAAAATACTAATATTAATACTTACAGTAGTAACTACAATGCGTGTTTTCCCAATCTAAGCCAAGAAAACCCACAGTTTAGTGATTCTAACCTCGTCATGAGTGACATTCCTGAGTCCATGCATTTTTGCGTAATGGACGGACCAAATAACACATTGCCGCAATTTTTTCCCACTGATTATGTCATGTATGATGTTGATAACCTAAAAGTAGAGATGGGAAATGCAGAATTGACTGATTTAGGCACTAAGAGGAAGTTTGAAGTGCCACAACAGCCTGAAGCTGTGGTAAACGTTGAGAATCCGAAGAAAAAATGTCGTGTTCCAAGAGATGTAAGTATCAACTTGACTGTTTATACAGTTTCAAGAAAATATAGTAGGAAGTGTGATCATGTTACAAATGACTTAATGATGTCTAATTACATGTTACTTTGAAAGTGCAGATACCAACATGCAAGAAGAATGTGCAGGCAAAGAGGAACAAGAGTGTCACTCAAATTGTCAACATTGATGAAGATAGCACTTGTAATGGTCCAGTTGCACAGAGTTCTACAAGCAATAGCTCAGAAGATGAGTCTAATACTTCCCAAGAGCTAAATGGTGGAGCAACCTCAGATTCTAAAGGATCTGTACCTCTCAATTCAAGCAAAAAAACGAGAGCTGGTAGAGGAGCTGCAACTGATCCCCAGAGCCTCTATGCTAGAGTAAGTAATTTGAGATATATGTTACTTATCCATATTTCAGAAAGAGACAAAATTTAGATCGGTAATTTTACCTTTATAAAAAAAAATGCAAGGCTGCTTAAATGGTGACCTTCTTGAGGCAATGAGGCCTACTAATGCGGGAACCATATGCACCAGGTGTGTACTACACTACTACCGTTTAACATTGTCTTCTCATTATGTTATATTGCAGAAAAGAAGAGAGAAAATAAATGAGAGATTGAGAATCCTGCAAAACCTTATCCCTAATGGAACAAAGGTTGACATAAGCACAATGCTTGAAGATGCTGTCCATTATGTGCAATTTTTGCAGCTTCAGATCAAGGTAAATTGAGAAAATGTGACTAATCCAACCTTCATGAATAACTTGCTACATATCGTGTTAATGCATATAAAGTAAAGATGCATATATATGATTGACTCATGTACAAATTATTTGTTTCGCAGTTACTGAGCTCCGATGAAATGTGGATGTATGCACCTATTGCTCACAAGGGAATGGATATGGGTCTCTACCACAACATTTCTCCAACTCTATGATCTCGCAGAGCAGAGTTTATTAATTGTAACTATTCATTAGAAAATGAAAAAATGTGTGGAAAAAAGAGAAAACAGTATACTCTATATACTACATACACATGTAATGGTCAAGGAACAATTTTCATGTTTCGAATAACAAATATCAATAACGATTCTTAAAGGCTTGTTTTTGTAGACCCTCTTGTAGTTTATTTTTTTCAATAACTCTACAAACTACATGAATTGATAGAAACCATTATAAACTAATTAATTACTTTCAATCAGCCTCAACACAATTACGCAGTACACAATTGCACATCTATCTATTCTATTCTATTATATAATACTGCAACACACTTTTGGGAAGTTAGTTTATTCAGTGTGCACTATTGTATCTTTATATACAATCTGTGATTTACGGTACTTGTACCTCTACAAACACCACCTAACCTGTGCACACGCTCGGTAGCAAGCTCCACATATACATCTATATACTTGCATATCTCCACTTAACGAGTTTAAGAACTAGTTCAACACTTTAACATAAGAAAACTTGTTGAAATTTCAGTGTTCAATACAACACGGAACAAGAGAGATGTAGGGTTTCTATTGAAACATTCTCCAAGTCAGCTACAATTACTTTGCTCGATTTCTGAAGACATTGCAATATCTCCATAATTGTTTTCAATTAAACCATTTTTAAACAAATTTTCAATCACATAAATATCAGTCACTCGTGCAAATTGCTAAACAACCTTTTACAAACTAAATATATCTGGTGAATACAGAGTAACATGCACTATAATCTTCCTTTCATTTAGAATGTATTTTAGGAGTTCCTTTCAATCCTTTATAAAGAAACTCTCCTGCGACAAATAAATTGTGACTTCACCTCCAGTGGCGGCTTTTGTTCCATACAAATAGATACTGGCTCAGCGAGCTAAGCTCTTCTCTGTGTACCCACACCAGAAACCAAACTCCAAATTACTTCGCAATTATTAACATAATGGAATATCAACAGTAAAGAATCTAAAATTTTTAATTAAGCCTTTTTGCTGCTACAGCTTCATGGATGAACATATTTATGTAATTTGAACACATAAATTTGTAGTGCAAACTTGCTATCAATACTAAATGAATAAATTAAGTCCCGCCTACATTAATTAATTATTGGTGTACAAAATGTTGTTGGCTCGATTGAGCAACTACGAGGATTTGACCCTCCGGGCTTCCAATGCTGTAATACATATATTGCACAGACTCTAGACATCAATCATCGCCCGTATCCCCTACTGCAAAATGGCCAGCATTCCGATCCTGCAAAAAGTAAAGTAAATAAATAATAGGCATCAAATGAGTTGCTACAACTCCAAAAAAAATTGTGATACAAGTTTAGAAATAGGTCTTGTAATACAGCTACATAAATATAATATTTAGGAAAAACTCCTCAAATTAAGCCTGGTTCCCAATGCATAGCTAGATGCACCGAAGAAAAAGAGAGAAGAAAATCAGTGGGAACAGCAGAAGCAAAAAGAACTACCTGAGACAACATCCGCTGCTTGTTTAGAAACTGAGTCCTCGACTTGTTGTGGACAGAGTTTGGTGACTTGTACATCCTCTGTAACAGAAAAAGCATTAAAAAAATGCTTAAAACGTAGAAAAAATGTACACATATAACAAACAACAGTAACACGCAAAAATATAGTAAATGCCAAATAAGAAGTATGAGGTCAATTCTCAGGGCCAAAAGGTTTGTCTGAAAGAGATAACTGCAATTTGGTATACCTCTTTTTCATTCAAAAATGGGCATATCGGAAACGAAATAGCCTAAAGTTTTCAATTAAGCCAACTAGCAAACTAATTTGCGGACAAATGTAAACAAAGATATGCCTTAGAAGGCTATCGGCAGTCCTTGTTCAAGTGTCTATGTGGATATTGGTACCCTCAAAAACAGTAACAGACACAACTATAATTATATTCATCATGCTACCCCACCCCCCCACCCCCCACCCCCACCCCAAAAAAAAAAGTACAATTCTGTGAAGACCCCATATTGTAGTCATATACTATCTACAGAATGTACCCCAATAAACATAATGTTCTACAAAGAAAGCATGACATAATTAATAACAAGTAAGAGCAACATAGTAAGTACTAACCTTCTCCGTGCCAGATAGCTTCTGCACGCCAGAAAGAAGATTTCTCTTTGGTGAGAAGCCAAAAATGTCATGAAGAACTTCATTATCCTGTTAAGACAGAAGTGGTTTTATGCAAGGACATATAAGCATTATATCTTTCATATACAAAAGCCAACAAAAAAGTCAAGGGAAAAATTAAATAAGAGAACCAACCTGCATTTGCTTGACAAATCCTCCCCCGAGAAAATGCTTCAGAAAGTTGAGCTATTCAGAAAAAGCAGAGATGAGACCCTAGAAAATAATTTTATAAACGTATAAGAAGCAAAAGAGAGACCTGTATCAATTGAGACCACGATGTTGTGCTTAGGGATTCTCCACCAATCTTCATCGATGTTTCAGGACTAAAACCATCCTAAATCATCAAAATACAGTCATTACATCCGCCTTTACTCACTTTAAAAAAGAGAGAAAGGGAAACAGGAATACCTCTAAAAATTCCAATATATCACGAAAAGTATTCCGCTGACTGTTGAGATCTTTCTTGGCAGAACCTTTACCGCCTGCCTCTACGGAGAGGCTTCTCACTTGATTGAGGATTTTGACCCTCAATCCTTGTATATGTGTGAATTCACGAGCATTGTTTCCTTCATGATTGGGGCTGTCACTTTGACCTGTGGCTGCAACAGAAAATTTCTCCAGATTCCCTATCTCAAAAATCAATGCAAGTCCTTCACCAGCCGCAATCCGAATAGATCTATCATCCTTGTCTAGCAAAGAAGAGAGATAAGAAATGGACCTGCATTGGTGTCAAAAATAAGTTAAAACTCTTAATATTTTGCACCCACGCGAATTGTGAATGATATTTTCTATAGAAAAGAATCATCCAGATCCATCACACCAAACATGTAAAAAGGAGGAAGAGAAAAATCGAGAGATGAAAAGGTCACTCACTCTTGCCAAGTTTTTGGATTACGTGTCCAACCATCCATTGTTGTAAGGAGAAACGACCAAGCAGAGACAGCTGAAGTTATAACAGCCGGTGAAGGTTTTATAGCAACTACCTGATAAGTGATATGCAAGCTTAAGTCTCTGTATAAGACTTCCTACATACTTTAAATTCTAGATGAATCATGATCAAAATCATTTACATATAAATAACAGAGTTACATTAATCCAAACAAACGAAGGCAAACGGAAAATATCAACACTAAAAAAAACATTGTGGTTCAAAGTGCTTGTAACAGTCCATTCATGTGTGGGACAATCAAATGATCATATAATATCATATAAAACAGTAAAAATACATACATTAGAACCAAGTTTTGGATGAACCACTTGCCACATGGCTTGCATTGACTTTTCTGTTTCCTCCGGCTCGTCTCCACCAATAAAAGTGATTATACTCAAACACTCCAACAACTAGAAACATGAATACAGTCATTTAAAAACTTTTCACAACAATTGATCATAGTCTGTATTTCGAGGTTATATTTTTGTCTTTGTACCGCTGATATCTTAGATGCGTCTGATTTTGATTTAAGAGCTTCTATAATAGGAGAGAATGATTCTTCCAATATTTCCTGGGCTCTCTCCCCAGGACCTGTTGTAAGTGCTAACAGACCTACAAATAGAGCAAAAAATGCTTAGAGACACCAATAACTTAAAATATCTAATCAGGTAATGAAATGATCACCAATAGCATGGGATGCTAATGCTATCTCCTTGGCAGACCCCTTTTTGATGGAGCTTAAACATTGATGCAGTAATGTCGCAAACCTGAAAATGGAAGTACAGGTCATAAGACAAAACATTCTAGTCCGCAACAATATAAATGTAAATAATCCAGTATCTTGTGTTTAAACAATAATTTTAAATTGAAGAAGCATGACAAGTTGACAACCAAAGCTTGGCATTAACAATTTAGCAAAATTTACATAAAGACTCTTCCTAGCCTAACCCAGCCCCACCCCCCACACTTAACATTTAACAAAGAGAAAATTAAATTTAATTTGCACTACTTAACTTAGATCACCCAACCCCCTAAAAAAGCTCACCAACAAAATATTAAATTTAATCCATACTACTTGAGGCGCGACAAAAAAAGACCTAATGCCGTTATGCCACTGTGCTCGAAATATAATAACAAAATATTGCTAACAATATGCCTCCTAAATCAAGCCTAATATGCTCCCTCCCTAAGGTAATTCTAGAATGAATTTAGATCTATAAACCAAATAAAATACCTCTACTCCAAGTAAAGAGGCTGTTTCCCCAAAGACCCTTAACTTTGTTATGTAACAAACAAGTAGAGGAATTAAGAGGTTGTTTCCGTAAATACCCTTATCTTTTGTTCTGTTACAAACAAATAGAGGAATTACTCATTACTCAATATCTGGAGGATTTCAATTCACTTATTTAAGCAAAGTAAAATTTTCTGTTGTACAGAGGCATCAAGAATTAATCATTGTTCAATATTTCTCTGGATAGTGAGATGTTAAACTGAAGTTAGACAAGATTGATCCATCTAGAGATATCGGGGGCTGTCACTTCTCAGCTCACAGGAAAAAAATGAAGAGAAGTCGGAAGTAACAGATAGCAAGTTAAAAAAATATTGTTCAGTTTAAAGAATGTTGATAGCACTGCTCAGTTATAGGGCACCACATAGTATAATAATGTAGTTTAGTGAACTTAAAAACCTAAATACCAAGGGAAGCTACTAATGGTAATGTACCCAGTATAACACCATCAAACTGAGGGTTACAACCACTCTATTTTCAAATGATAATAAAATACAAAAAAAAACTAATATTTTAACATGTTTTTTTTTTGCTTATTTGGAACAGAAACATCTGGTAGGGGCAAGTCAGTGTGCTCTTGAAACCGATATTTCTTTCATAATTCATGGTTATGTCAGTAGCATATAAGTATATAACTGAGCTTCATGGAGTACAAATAAAAACTCTATAGTCTATTGCAAGTCTACACATTTAACACCAATATTAATTTAAGAATAGAGATTTTTACTTCTTTTCGACAAATTCATGTTGTATTTTGCTATTGAAAGCGTCTATGATTGAGGCCAGTGCTTTTTCCCTTGTTGACGCCCTGTAGAAGTCAAGTGCAACACTAATGTACTTGAATTTCTTTGAAATAATACAAGAGACAAATTTACGTATAAAGTAGTACCAGCAGTGAGAATCACTGGGAATAAAATAAAATATCTAGGGAAAAAATTACCTTTTCTCGTATAAATCATCTAAAGCCTGATCAAGTATAGAATCTTTTTCAAGCTGCAAGTCCACAACACCAGACACCAGCAATTGTTCTGACGGCAAAGTAGAACTCGAACTCACACTATCAGTATCAGAATAATCTAAAGTTGCCGCCACATTCTTACGTTGAGAACTACCTATATATCCAAAATAACATCAAATCAGCATCTCAATTCAACTACATCCATAATTTCTATCCAAAATTAATATAATTACAAATATAACATGCTCAAACATCATAGTTAAAGTTAGCAACCAACCGAACTGGAAAAAACAAAAAATTATATCAAACAAAAAGTAACATTCATCTGAAATTATAATTAAACTTAGAAACATCATAATTGAACTTAAAAACACCAATTCAAAATTATATCCTTAATTTTCCATCCAAAATTAATAGAATTGCAAATATAACATGCACAAACATCGTAATTAAACTTAGCAACTAACCGAATCAAAGAAAACTACAAATTATATCAATCAAACAGTGACAAGCTTAAACATCATAATTAAACTTAGAAACGTCGTAATTGAACTTAAAAACACCTATTCAAAATCATATCCTTAATTTCCATCCAAAATTAATAGAATCAAATAAACAACATGCTCAAATTACAATTAGTTGAATCGAAACATGCTCAAACATCATAATTAAACTTTAAAACTAAGTAAAACGAAGAAAAGCAGCATTTTTAACAATCAAACAGTGCAGATAGATACAATTACGTGGATATATACTGATAATTGAAAGAATCAACTTACGTTTACCCATAGTGACAGCTCCTAGACGAAAATCGTTAGAAAAAGCGTTGACTACGAATCGGACGGTAAAAAGGGAGAAAAAACAAATTAAAACGCAAAGATCGAATCGAAGAGAGTAGTGAATTGATCGAATTTGAGACGCGAGACGATGTATCCATTAAAGTTTATGAGCGAATTGAATGAAACAGAGAGAGAGATATACGTACAAGGGATGTGTATGTATATGTTTATCTAGTCTAGGGTTTGTGAAAGCAGAAGCGAATCGTTCCAAGTAAGCGTTTTGGTATATTCGGTTAGGGGTGGAAAACTAGAGCCTCTTATTGTGTGATGACGTGGATTGATCTTGGCCGTTGATGGGAGATGGATTGGGTGGCGTGGCCCACATGGGAATTGTGAGTCGGTACAGCCTTATGCGGAGGGTAAGCCACGAAGGTTCGATAACGAGGCCAAGCCTCCGACTTAAATGATTAAATTCCTGAATTAAATAACTAATTCATTATTGAATGAATTATTAAATTTTAAAAAAAGGTAATGTTATGGATCTCAAAAAGTAATATTTTTTTCTTTCAAAAAAATTTATTTTTGCATTTTTGATGTGATAGAATTAAAAAATTAATTGGTGTGATTGATGTAAATGTAAAGAAAAGTTTATCTTATTTACTAATTTTATAATTAATTAAAAAAAATATTCTGTCATTTTAGCCCGCCACATTATTTCGTAAAATTTTTTGAGAATTTTTATGAAATTTATAATATTATTTTTTAAAAACACGATCAATTAATTATTAAACATGTAAAAATTTGTAAAATACTTATTAATATAAATATTTCATTTAATATGCCAATTTGTTTTATTATTATTTTTTTACATTCTTCTATACAATGATATTTATATATTAATATTCATAAAATTTAATGATAAGTCATAATTTTAAATAAATAAAAGAGTTTGAATGGTGATGAAACTGAGTTCAATGTGAGTAAATTATATTAAATAAAAATTATAAGATAAATATGATTGTTAAAATAGAAAATATAGAATATAATAATATCTGTGAGCAGTTGTATAAAAGGAAGACTATCGAGGATAGAATTGTATGTATAATATATTTTATTAAAATTAAATAATTACGATCGTTGCTATGGTTCACCTAAAATTGGACGGTTAGAATCTTCTCTAATGTTCACCTAAATGTTTCAAAAAAAAAGTTCCCCGTACATTGCACGGATCGAATTGTTTTAATATTTTCTATATATAATTTGAATATATTTTTATAATAATAATCTATATTTTATTTAATGTTACACGTATATATTGTATATAATTTAAATATTTTATTTAATATGATAATTTGTTTTATTATTTTTTTTACATTTTTCTAGGATTCTTAAAATAGAAAATAGAAAATATAATTTAATAATTTTTTTATACAATAATATTTATATATTAATATTCATAAAATTTAATTATAAGTCATAATTTTAAATAAACAAAAGAGTTTGAATGAGGATAAATTTGAGTTGAATGTGAGTAAATTATATTGTATTAAATAAAAATTATAGGATAAGTAGGATTCTTAAAATATCAAATATAGAATATAATTTAAATATAATATAATATTATCTGTGAACAATTGTATAAAATGATTGAAAGGAGAACTATCGGGGATATGATTGTATTTATGATATATATCATTTCTAAAATTAGATTTTATTAAAATTGAATGGTTATACAATGATATTTATATATTAATATTCATAAATTTTAATGATATATTAAATAAAAATTACAGGATAAGTAGGATTCTTAAAATAAAAAATATAGAATATAATTTAAATATAATATAATATGTGAGTAATGGTATAAAATGAGTAGTATCGGAGATAGAGTTATATATAATATATATTCTTACTAGAATTAGATTTTATTAAAATTGAATTGTTAAGATCATGTTCACCTAAAATTGAACGATTTTTTTTTTATGATTCACCCAGTATTTCAAAAAAAAATCTCTAATTTGATTAATATAATATAGTATACATATAATATAGATAGGACAGATTGATGATTTGTTTCATATATGGTTTTTTAAAATTTAATATTCAGACACATGAGTAATAATTATTATATATTAAAATTGTTAATTTTTTTATTATTAGCTAAAAAAATTTATGCCTTAATTAGGTATTAATATATTTATATTTAAATGATTTTAATGAATATAAGTTACATTTAATAAATATATAATTAATTATGTGTTATTTATTTAGGTATTTAATCAAAGGAATTTATTTTAGTTAAATTTTATTTTGTTATTTCATATGTTAGTTTTCAAAAAAATATTATGATGTATATTTTGAAATTTATTTTATATTATTTGCTTTTTTTGAAATACGATATTAATTTTTATTGGATTTCTGTTGCATGTATTATCTTTCTATATTTTAAAATTTTATTATCTAAATTTCTGAAATCTGCATATTTTTTAATTAGATGATAAAAAAATTATTTTATAAATATTATATTCTCTTATAAAAAAAATCTATACGCTATAAGATTATTCAAAACCCGAAACTCATGAATCTAATCAAATTATCATATTTCATCTTTTATATATATAATAGCATTACATAGTGGTAATTTTGAGTCATTTTATTTTTAAAATGTCTGAGTCGTTTTATTCAATTGAAATGACTATTATACTCATCAATCACATAAATATAAAAAAAGGATTTTATTATATTTATTGTATGAACGGAACACATGACATCCACAACTTAAGTGAATTAAATATATATATATATAAAACCATCGAACTACAAGTGTTTTATACTTTTATTTTATTTATAATCCATTATTAACATGCACTGCACTGTTAATTTTTATAATATTTTTTTTCAAATCTTGATTTCAATCCATTTATAATAAAATAATTATTTTGTTCATGTCTCACATATTATATAAATAATGAATATAATTATATTTTGTTTTCACCGAATAGGTTTTTATTTATGTATCAAGTTAATTATTAAAAGTTATAATGTTATGTGATAAAAAAAGTTATAATTTATTGTTTAAATTCTAATATACGATATCATTTGAACTTATATTTTGAAATAAACTGGATAATATTATAGTCATAAAATATTTTTACCTTATATATGCGAGTAAAGTTTATTCATCAGTTTTTTGTATTATATATGTTACCTAGATAATGAACTAGAAGGAGGTTGAATATAATAGTACCAAACAATCGATTATGAACACAAATATGTAGAAGAAGTATTGTTTTGTATTAACTTTGATTGACTTAATACAAAACTATTTGAAGAAAAACAAAATTCTTAAGAGCTGCTAGGTTATGAGAATAGTATAATTTGACGACTACAATGTAAACCTAATTATGTGTTTATATAGTACATAACTACTTATCCAATTACAACAAAAATAATGATCATTAAATGTAGAAATATTATTTTTATCATTATCTTCCTAAAAGATAGATTCTAGAAAGGTAATAGAATTGTATTAAAACACTTTCTTATTTATCCCAATCAATCCATGAATTATCTGTTTCCATATTTGTTAAACTCTAATAATCATAAACTCTGTTGATTGGTAAACTCTGATTGAGTAAATTCTGTCGATAACTTTTAAACTCTGATGACGTCAGCTTAAACTCTGATTGACTTCATTAAACTCTGTTTGAAGTAATCTCTAACAACATCAGTTCTTTATTTTTAACAATATTATTCATTATAATTAACATATTTATAATTCAAAAAGGGATAGTTGATCGATATAATGTTATATGATATATGATCGATTAATTGAAACTCGAAACATTTAAGATAGTTGAATTTTCAACAATTTATTTTATAAATAAAATTTGTATTATATATAAAAATTATTTGAATTTACATAAAAATGAAAATTCAAAATAAAATCCAATATAACGCATATATTAATTTATTATTTTAAAATACAGAAACTAGAGTTGATTTAGAAAAATATTCGATTTTGATAGACCATCTGACAAGTAGACAATTAAATTTTAAATTTAAAGATCATTTACACACACACACACATATATATATATTGTAAGTATTTGAAAGTTATTTATATACAAAATTGAGTCAATAATCTCTTAATCTTTGATCGGCTAATAGCGTAAACTCTAGGTTATTTAAAATACATAATTAAATTAAAAAATGATTTTTTTGAAAGATAGTTAAATTAATTTTTTTAAAAAAATTTGATTAAAAAATAATTTAAACTAGAGGCGCGTGTCTCGTACAGAATTTTATCCATTCAACTATATATATATATATACATATTTATAAATTTAGACGATACCGAGTATTAAACAATTATTATTATAAAATTAAGAGTATTTTTATGAATATAAAGGATTAATTCGTATTTAAAAATCTTTATATCCTTATATTTTTGTATTATAAATTCTTTTAGGTTTGAAAAAATAGCAACTTTTTAACATATAATAAATACAACATATTTATAATAAATTATTAAAACTAAAATATTATTATTTTTGATCGCACGATCAATAATATAAATAAAATCTAACAAGAAATAATATTTAAATTATTTATTAACATACTTAAATTAGGGTCCGTGCCTCGCACGGATTTTTATGCTAGTTATTTATAAGACTCCGACAAATAAACTGTAATTAAATCAAAATTTTGGATTGAAAATTAAACATTTTAAATATTATTTAAACTCGAGTTTAATTATTGGTGAAAATTTCTTAATTAAAAAAGTACAAAGGGTGTACAATCGCACGAGTTTTTATGCTAGTTATTTATAAGACTTCGACAAATAAACTGTAATTAAATCAAAATTTTGGATTGAAAATTAAACATTTTAAATATTATTTAAACTCGAGTTTAATTATCAGTGAAAGTTTCTTAATTAAAAAAAGTACAAAGGGTGTACAATAACGGGGAAACTACACTGACTAATATCTAGTGTAATCTATGCAAGAAAGAGGGCTGCAAGAACACCAAACAAACTGTAATAACTATCGATGTTATCTCTTAACACAAAACCTCTCTCCTCTCACTTCACCAACACTCCAATCTCAAAAACACCCACCATTTCACAACTCCACACTCAATTTCACCACCAAATCTTCTAAACCCATCTCAAATTCACCCTCCCCTACAGCGTGGATCGAGTCTCTTCGCTCTCTCACCCGTTCCAATCAATTTCAACAAGCTATACACACTTATAATGACATGATAATGGCCGGAATTGTGCCTAACAACTTCGCTTTTCCGGCGGTTTTGAAGGCTGTTACTGGGTTAAAGGACATGAAAGTGGGGAAACAGATTCAGGCTAGTGTTGTTAAACTTGGGTTTGATTCGTCTTCGGTGACGGTGGCTAATACGCTGTTGAATTTGTATTGGAAATGTGGGGATGCTGGTGATGTTTACAAGGTGTTTGAGAGAATGCCTGAGAGAGATCAAGTGTCGTGGAACTCGATGATAGCTGCATTGTGTCGTTTTGAGGAGTGGGTGGTTGCGTTGGATTTATTTAGGTTGATGCAGTTGGAGGGAGTGGAACCTAGCTCGTTTACGTTGGTTAGTATGGCGCTTGCGTGTTCTAATTTAGAGAAACTAGACGGGTTGTTACTTGGGAAGCAAGTTCATGGGTTTAGTTTAAGAACTGGGGATATGAAAACGTTTACGAATAATGCTTTGATGACTATGTATGCTAAGTTAGGACATGTTGATGATTCTAGATATATGTTTGAGTTGTTTCCGGATCGTGACATGGTTTCGTGGAACACTATGATAAGTACTTTATCACAAAGTGATCGATTTTCTGAGGCACTGGGGTACTTTCAGCTTATGCTGCGGGAAAAGATTAAGCCTGATGGAGTTACTATAGCAAGCATTCTTCCTGCATGCTCGCATTTGGAGTTATTAGAAGTTGGGAAAAGAATTCATGCTTTTGTGTTGAGAAACGGTGATTTGGTTAATAATTCTTATGCGGGGAGTGCTTTAGTTGACATGTATTGCAATTGCCGGCAAGTCGAGAGCGGGCGCAGAGTTTTTGATGGTATTATGGACAGAAAACTTGCCCTTTGGAATGCTATGCTTGCTGGTTATGCACAAAATGGGTTTTACAAGAATGCTTTAATACTATTTCAGGAAATGGGAGAGTTTTCAGAACTTTTTCCTAGTCCCACCTCAATGGTAAGTGTCTTGCCTTCTTGCGTGCACTATGAAGCATTTTCAGACAGGGAAGGAATGCATGGGTATGTGCTGAAGATGGGTTTTGGTAGGGACAGGTATGTCCAGAACGCTCTTATGGACCTGTACTCTAGGATTGGAAAGATAGATATTTCAAAGATATTATTTGACAGTATGGATGTTAGAGACATTGTTTCTTGGAATACGATGATCACTGGTTATGTAGTTTGCGGACTCCATGAAGCGGCGTTAATTTTACTTCATGAAATGCAACATGCAGAAGTAGAATATCAGAAACTTGATGGTTTTGTTGAAAGAAGATTATCATGTAAACCTAATTCTATTAAGGTTGCCGGACTCATCATAACGTAGAACTTGGAGAAATTGCAGCCAATAGTCTCCTTAAGTTGGAGCCAGATGTGGCTAGTCACTATGTTCTACTCTCTAATATTTATTCATCTGCCGGGCTCTGGGAGAAAGCAACAGAAGTGCGAAAGAAGATGACGAACATGGGAGTAAGAAAAGAACCTGGGTGCAGTTGGATTGAGTTTGAGGATGAGGTACATAAGTTTATTGCTGGGGATGGATCACATCCTCAAAGCAAGCAGCTCCATGAGTTTCTTGAGACCTTGTCGGAGAAATTGAAAAAAGGAGGTTATGTGCCTGATATATCTTGTGTTCTTCACAATGTTAACGAGGACGAAAAGGAGAACTTGTTATGCAGCCATAGTGAGAGACTAGAAATAGCCTTTGGTCTTCTCAATAGTCCTCCTGGTACCACCATTCGAGTTGCAAAGAAGCTGAGGGTTTGTAATGACTGCCATGCTGCTACTAAGATTATCTCAAAAGTAGTTGATCATTGTACGAGATGTTAGAAGATTTCACTATTTCAGAGATGGAACTTGTTCATGTGGGGATTATTGGTGAGAAAAGTTCCCAAATGCAGCCCTTGTCCACATATAGACAGTTGAGATCCATCTGTGGTGTATGTAAATCAGGTTTGTTTCCTGTAAAAGTAAAACAATACTACTACAGGTAAATTCTAAATTTAGAAATCTTCTTTTCGCTTAAATATACAGTATGTGGCATATCGCATTACATTTAGGGAGGGGGGGGGGGGTGCATCCAGCCCGCCTTACTTTTAATGGGGTACACAATGCTTTGTGGATTCTGGACACTGCCTGAATTTCTTTTGAAATATATATGTTTCGTTTAGTATATTAAGACCCCGTTTAGTATTGCCGTTACAAACAGCTACAACAGTTTTTTGTTGAAAAGCTGTCAGAATGATGTTTGATAAATTCTAGAAGCTGTTGTCTAGAAAAACGCTTTTAGTCTAAAAGTTGTTTTTAGCAAAAGCATGTCCCCCATGCTTTTGGAAAAAGTTGCTTTCAGCTTTTGTAGGAAGTAGCTATCAGTTTTATCATCAAACTTTTTCAAAAACATTATTTTTATATATTATATCTCAAAATATGCATAAAAAAAATACCAAACAGTCATTTGATTTTCTTGACAACACTTTTTCCACCAGCACTTTTTCTCACAGCAGTTTTCAACAGCACTCCCAAACGGAGTCTAAAGCAATTATATATCAGAACGATACTCGGTATACATAGCTGAAAGCCGCTCCTATGCAAGCCCAGGCGTCCAAGCTGTTAGCTGGCATTTTGACTTGCCTTTACGCCTTGACAAGTATACTTCAAATTGGAACTTAAGCAAGATTCGAAACAATTCCAGTCCACTTTTGTCCTATCCCCATTCTGTCTCGAAAATTCTTATTTGCATCCTGGTTTTTTAATAAGATATTTCTATCTCCGATTCCAAATACATAATCAAGATACAGTGAATTAAAATTTCTGAATGCAAAGCATGATTCGGTATCATGATAGTTGTAACTTTAACTTCTCTACATTTCTTTTACAACTATGTTCAATTATGATTGAGTTTTCTAGTGCTGTGTTTTTTTCCTGAGAACTCACTGTACCTCGGTTCACATCTTCAATATTTTACATTTACATTCCTTTACTTCTGTGTATGCTTAACATTAATATTTCCGCTTTTGGGTTGGTTTGTTTTGTTCAATATATTTATTGGTAATTTTACTACAAATGTCTAATACAAAAGTTGTTAGAAAAAGTATATGAAATTTAGAACGAAAGAAAATAAATTCAAGTAAACTTAATTTTAATTAAAATCTTGTAGAAAATTTAAGCAACCGAATTTCATTTTGAGGAAATGAGTGCAATTAAATATAATCTGTAGAGATCTCAAGTTAGAATCCTTCAATGGCTGACATTCATTTGTAGTAATTTTATTTCATTTTGTATGTGTGAATTTCATATCAGGAAACGAGTGCAAGTAAATATAGTATTGGGATTTTCAGATAGAACAAGATAATAACGCTTGTACGTTGAATACTTGAATGGGTGAGATGAACCCCCAAACACAAAATATAGAAAATTATTTTCCACAGAAATTTAGAAGAAAGTAAATAATAATACAACCAGCATAATTTAAAGAATATGCATAGTTCACAATTTGGTCAGGACCTTGGGGGAACAACTTCTAATCACAAAGTCAATAAGAACAATCTAACCTGTCGCTATGATGGCACAAGTTGCATTTGCATATCAAAAAAGAGTTTTAAGGTTCTGATTACAATAAAGAAGGTGAAACAAAAGAATATACAGATGGCACAATTTGTTTTCTCGCAAGGCAAGTTTATCCAATTTACTTGGGCACTTGTATTACGGTGCTTCTTTCCTAGGTGATATTGATGGCATATTTCCCACATCGAGGACATGTCTATACAAGAGTTGCCAGCTGAGTATTAATATGGACATGCTGCAACTGTTGAAAGTACTTACCTGGATGGGGTCAATGGGTGATCAGAAAGGCCCATGGCCTAGGTTAGCGACCTCCATTGCACTCTGGAGGGGCGCTCGCCTAAGGTCTACCCAAGTGGTGGAGCCTACATCATAATTTGTGACAGGGGTGGCCTGCGTTCGCGCGGCCCCCGCCAAACTACTTAAAAATTTGAGTACTATTTATTTGAACAAAAGCATAATTACGAGAAACGGAAGTGTGAAAGAAAGTTGTATTGTAAATATGTTGTCCAAAACCTTACTAGTTACTATTTACTTGAAAATATTGCAGGTAATTCCTTTAAATTATCCCTATGTTAAAAAGTGTTTAGATTAATTTTTTATTCATACATTACTAGAATAGTAACCTGACCTCCTGTTTGGTAAAAAATAATAATTTATGTTCTCATTAATTTTTATATCTGCTTGGTAAGTAGTTTTGAAAGATTTATTCGAGTCACCATGAAAGTTAATGGCAATTGTATTTTGTTTCAACATTTACGTTTCATACCACCTCGAGATAATGTTTTCTCTTGAGCAAAAAGCTTTAAAATTCTCGGCCTTTCGGCTAGGTTTGTTTATTGTCTCTGTCCCTATCGGTTTAATATTCTGATATGTTGTCCCCGCTTTTTTTTTCGAGTGTGATGGTCCTTCACCATAGCTTTCTATTGTGTACTTTACGTGACTCCAATGTGTGCACTACTACTTCATTGGCTTGGCGCACCCCACCCAAAATTGAGTTGCACAATTTTCAATATATCGTGTTAAGCTAGAAAACTCGTTGAGCGTTTAAATTCTGTTTTAGGATCCACTTTTCTTTTGGTATATATATGTAAAACAAGACATCTTGGCCTGGCGCTCCTCACCCAAGACCGAGTTAAAACTTATTGAGGAAAAACTAGGAACAGATGAGTGTTTAGTTCGACCATTTGCGTATGGAGCCCCTTTTGCGAATGTTTGCATATAAAAAAAGATTCAATTCCCTATGACAATTTGGCGCCAACAAGGTGAAAGGAGATTATCTGTAAGAAAAAAAAAGACGGTAGAAATTATCAAAAATACTACTTTTTAAGGTTTTTTTTTGCAATTTTACGATTTTCTGTTTTTTTTTGTAAAAATACGGTTTGTAATAAAAAAAACAGCCAGATGTAACTTATTTTCCTATTTTTCAAAAAAAATTAATCGAAGTTGATTTTGGTTGCGTTTAAGGTTGCTTGAAATTGATTTTGGTTGAAATTGCTTTTAGTTGTATTTACGGTTACATTTTAATTTTAATTGTGCAACTTGTTAAGCAACGCATTTATGCAACCAAAAAATAATTATTTTGACTAAATTTTAAAGTTACAATTGTGGTTGATTTCGGTTGCAAATATGGTAGCAAAATTGTGAAACCGTATTTTTGCAAATTTTTTTTTGAAAAATCGTATTTTTACAATTTTTGTAAAAAAAGCATATTTTTATATAAAAAAGTTTACCCTTAAGAATAAGTTACCCGTAGGTTATTATAAGTTCGGTTGGGATTAAGTTTGATTTATATATGTGTGCATGTATTTATCAGTGAAATGTAATACCAATTTCACATGGTAAATGCGACATGGGCATGATAATTTTTTGTGAGTGAGGTGAGTACACATATATGGTCACTTGTGATTGTGAATGTAGTGGTTGTGGTTAGGGTGGCGAGGGTACTTTTGGGGTGTATGAAGTAAGAACTTTACAACAATTGGACAAAGATTTAGGTAAAACCAAATTTTATATAGATACTTCATACTTGCATGGGATTCTAAGTTTTTTGTCTTGTAGAAAAAATCCATAAAATTGGTAAATTTTAAAGTGAACTTTTTTGAGTGAATGATTTGAGGAAGTGGAATGTGCACATTCATGTTACATATACACATTTGCTCTCCGTGGGTATTTATATTATTTCATGTTTATAATAACCTGTGATAACTTATTCAATAAATGAGTGATATTAAATTTATTGGAATAATTAATTTGATATTAACTACAAATTATACATGATAAATAAAATATATGCATATTGGATATAGTTAAAATCTTTATTACTTCCCAAGTTAAGTAAATTAAAAGAGTTCTCTCCCCGGTGTCTGGTTAAAAAAAAATATGTTTTACTAATTTTAGTTTCCACTTGTTTAATAGTTTGGAAGATTTATTTGAGTCACCCTAAAAATTAACGGCACCATTGTTTTGGCCGGGCGCACTCCACCCAAAATTGAGTACAATAATGTTCAGTATCGTAAAAACTGAAAGATGTTTAAAGGGTATTAATTTTCGTTATGTTTGATCTTCCCTTGCAAAAAACTTTGTATATTCGATGACATTTTTTAAAACATATTATGTAAAAACGACACTCCATTTGCGTATGGAGTCCCTATTTCAAATGCTTGAATATAAAGCAAGATTCAATACCCCGTGACATTTTGTTGCCAACCAAGGCAAGGTGTGCTGCATATCTCATATCTTCCAAGTGCATGTGATTTAAACAAGCAATGAAATGAATTAAAAAGACTAAAAAAAGAAGGGTCAGACAACTGCAAGACCAACCCAGCCAAGATTAACCTTGCCAAGAACGACCCTCTACAAGCACAAGACGGTAAATCGAACCATATCAGTCCTGTTTCATCCACAGGACCAGGCCACCTGTCTCCTTGGAATTCAAGGATGCAGAAGTGGATCATACAGAACAATTCCTGATGAGTATAATAATTTTAAAAGTGCATGTGATAGACGAGGTGTTAATAGAATATAAGTGCTATTAAAGAGTACTCTATGAAGGACATTTTTTGCCAGGCTTAGAACTCGTTTTACGTTGGTAATATTCAAAGCAGGATCTGAAGGTTGAGTGCATCGAGGTTGCTTTGAATTGGATTGTTTTACTAGTTTAGAAGAATCTTCTGCTCCATGAGATACTAATATATATTGTATATTCTTTATATTATCAGAGAAGGGATCCTTGTTTATGCACGAATTGAGGAATGGTCCAAATTTTTGTTATGAAAAAATTGCTGATAATATTGTAACCTATTATGTATTTAATTTTTTATCATTTTAATATTATATCCGCTATATTATAAGCGTAAGGATTTGATATTATTTGGTATTTTGAAAACATATTTAATTTAATTTTTTATAACTCTAAAAATGCTAACGTAGTTTAAGATTCATTAGTTATTTATATCATTAATTTTTTGAACATTAATAAAGATTTGACTTATGAATTGAATTAACAACACATTAGTTTTAAAGATACTAGGAAAGATAGATTGATTTCAAAACCAACTATAAAAAGTAATGCATTAATATTAGGTTAATAAAGACGTATAAAAGAATCCGTACTTTATTTTTGAATTTACACCTTAAAGTATGTAGTACTATCTTCTGCACAAACGAGTCTCTAATTAAGTAACACTGTTTTTCTACTCTAACAAGTTTTTAATTAAGTAGTTACATGACTTGTGTATGATGATAATGGTATTGACGTTGAAAAAGAGGAAATTATTTAGTGTGTTTGATGAATAATCTTTTAAAATAAATATATAATAATTACTTACAAAATTAGTTATATTAATAATAATTATTATAGATGAGAGTTTTGGAACAAAATATGAGGCCCCGGGCAAAAACATATGCCGACTCCCGTCACAGCCGCCTCAGTTCTCACATACTCGATTTGCTTGATTTATCTTTGATGAAAGTATGATGTTCAAAGCCTTTCTAATACGAAGTTTAAAGATTGATATAGTTGTAAAAGGTTGAAAATACACGCACTTTTGTTCTGGTAATGACCAAAACTAAGTTAATTCGACTCTGCCTTGCTTAATTTTTTGGTTTATATTATTTTTAACCATCACTAGTTTATAATATTATTGTATTCTTGACTAGGCCACCAAAGTTGTTGGAGAGAACCCACATAACGCATACGACCATTTTTGTCTTTTACCAAAGTTGCATGCGACCGTTTTTGGAGGGGACGTACTCTTGTAAGCTCTCCTCCTATAATTCTAGTTAAATTTTTGCAAGTATCTTCATACGAAAGTTATAATATAATGTCAACTAACTTGAAACTAAAATAGAAACGGTAATTTTACACAATATTGAAAATAATGTATATCGTAATGGTAGCAGTAAAATGTACAAATTTAGGTCGATAAATTTTTAAAAACAGTAATTGTGTAGGGAGTGCACCCTGTGCTGAGAAGTTTATCCCACTTACTTTATCAGTCGTAACGTTACCCTCTTCAAGTTCATGTTAGATATGATTTGTGCCAGGTTAGAGACCTCCAAGTGGTGGAGCCTATATCATAATTTGTGCCACAGGCCAACGTGTATTCAGTTGCAATTTTTTTTCGAAAATTGTTTATAGTCGTTTGGAGAATTATGAGATTGTCAGAAGATATTTTGTAGTAGAAGGTGGTAATTTGCAAGCGTGCTTTATAAAGGGATATAGCTGGCTAAATAACATGTTTGTCTAAGTTAGAAGTGAAAAATAAATAAGTTATTGGGAAAATCACTTGGAGCAAGTGAATAAACAGATAAAAAAGAACAAGGGTCTGTCAGACAACTGCAAGACCAACCAGACAAGATACATCTTGCCAAGAACGATCATCTACAAGCTCACAAGAACCATCAAGTGATTGTCAATCACGCTCTGATCTCACAGTCTCACTTCATCAACCAGACCAGGTCACCTGTCTCCTTGGAATTCAAGGATGCAGAAGTAGATCATACAGAACAAATCCTGATCAGTATGATCATGTCAAGTCCAGCTTGGAATATTATTAAATATCGAGCATGTTTTATATTATAAAATAATGTGGGAAATTTGTCTTGACTTGAGTGTCAATTATTTTCAGAAGTGTGTTAATCAAAAAACAATTAAAAAAAAAACTTATTATTGGATCTTTCACTTGGGAAAGCTTTTAAGTTGCTTTGTAAAAACAACTTTTATACTTTTACTGTTTATCTTATACTTCATTCATTTGTCCCAAGTTATCTATCTCTATTTATGTAATAAAAAATTAATCAAAATATATTTTTAATATTTAATCAAAATTTAATCATAAAAAATCAATAATTCACGAAAACCGTACAATGAAACAATCTAAAAGCCATCTTTTCCATCTTTTGGTAATTCATTTTCATTGTTTAGAGCACTCCAAGTCCCCAACCTGACTACTCGTATGATGAGGTAAATTATTATAAAAAAATTTGAACAATTAAATCAAATCCCAATAATTGAGGATAATTAGAGGGCAATGTTTTGATCTCCAGAGCAACTCCGCAGCATTTGCAGACCAAACATTGAAGGAATCCAAATCCAAATTCTAAGATTTGTATATGTTGGTTGATTAAAAAGAATGCTTTGGCAACAAAGAGCAATTCCTGTGTATACCTAAATCAAATATCAAATAACTCTATATTCATTTTTTAATGTTTTTATTCCTTTCAATAATTTTATTATTATTTTACCCAGTAATTCCTTGTTATTCATTTTATTTAATTCCTAACAAAAGAACACAAAACTAAAATAATTTTAACTTTAAATATCTGTTTTATTAATTATACACACGCATTTTTTAAATTCATACAATCCTATGGTTACAACGATCTTACTTCTATTCTATAGTTCAAATCATTTAGCATTGCATCGTTCCTGCTGGTCTCACAAGTCTCCCACATCGATACCACGTTTAGTAGACATTGCCACCTGAGTATTAATATTGGCATACTGCCAACCATTTAAAGTACTTACCTGGATGGGGTCAATGGGTGATCAAGATGGCCTATGGCCTAGGTTAGTGACCTCCATTGCACTCTGGAGGGTTGCTCGCCTAAGGTCTACCCAAGTGGTGGAGCCTACATCATAATTTGTGCCAGGGGAGGCCTGCGTTCGCGCGGCCCCCGCCAAGCTAGTTATAAATGTTCCATGTTAACATTGCTTGCTTCATTTGTTGAAGCGGATTCGAATATCCGGTTTTCTATTATTTCTCTACATGGCATAAGTTTGTCAATTGCTTTGAAACAAGAAAAGAAACAGGATATAAAAAATGACCTGTCATTCTGTTGAAGTAAATACGTTTCATCAACTCACGTATTAAACTAGTCATAGTACAATGTATTTTGATTCTCTAATATTAGAAAACCTGTATAGTTGGTTTTATTTTGTGAATGCAGCCGATCGTCTTACCTGGATTAGTTAGCTACCCAAAGTTATATTCATGACATCACAAACACAGTAATTACGTGCGTATATATCAGTTGCAATGTTAACTTTAAGCTATATTAGTGCTAAGTGGCAATTAACCTAACAGAAGTTGTCTTTTGAAAAATAAATAAGTTAATGGGAAAATCACTTGGAACAAGTGAATAAACAGATAAAAAAAAAAAAAACAAAGGTCTGTCAGACAATTGCAAGACCAACCACACAGGATACATCTTTTGCCAAGAACGATCATCTACAAGCTCGGGATGGGTAACATCCCCATCAGGTGCTTGACAATCACGCTATGATCTTGCAGTCATGCTTCATCCACCAGACCAGGTCGCCTGTCACCTTGGAAGTCAAGTATGCAGAAGTAGATCATACAGGACAAATCCAGATCAGTATGATCATGTCATGTGAAGCTTGGAATATTATTAAATATAGAGCATGCTTTTTATTTTAAAATAATGTGGTAAATCTTTCTTACTCGAGTTTCAAGAATTTTAAAGAGCGTGTTAATTAAAAAAACAATTTAAAAAAAAATTAACTGTTGGGTTCCTTCACTCCGGAAAGCTTTTAAGATGTCATTATTCTATTAATTGGGCTTAATCCATATAACAACACTTTTGAAAAAAGTTATATTCTTAAAATTATAGTTATTTTAAAATATTTAATTAATTTAATCATAAAAATCAAACAAAACACAATGACGACATTACAACACGAGTACATGGCTTGCGCTACTGACTTGGCCTGCGCACCCATCAAATCTAGTTGAAAATGTTATGATTAAAAATGCATTCAATAAGTTTTGTATGTGGTATTTGTTAGAAATTGGAGACAGTTAAGAATAAAGTCCCCTAATGTGTTTGTATGTATCCCCCTTGCATACGCTTGAATATAAAGATGCATTCAATTCCCCGTGACATTATGCACAATCAAGATGAAGTGTTAAAAGAATTTAAGTGCTATTTAAGAGTACACCATGAAGGTTTAAAAAAAAAAAAGAGTACTCCATGAAAGACATTTTTTGCCAGGCTTAAAACTCGTTTTACATTGACAATAATTCAAAGCAGGATCTGAAGGTTGAGTGCTTCGATGCTTTGAATTGGATTCTTTACCAGTTTAGAAGAATCTTCTCTTCCATGAGATGGTTGTGCTAAACATTCAAAGAATAACGTTTTTGGTTCCCACATCGACTAGTAATGTGTAATTTATATTCTTTATATTTCTAGACAACAAATGCTTACATTGTCCCTTCGGGGACATCCGATAAAATTGGAACGATACAGAGAAGATTAGCATGGCCCCTGCGCAAGGATGACACGCACAAATCGAGAAATGGTCCAAATTTTTTTGACAATAAAATAGCTGGTAACAGAGTAACCTAGTATATATTCAAGCTCTAATTTTTATTTTTTAGCATTTTAATTACGTAATGAAGCTACTTGATCACGTTTTCACTATGGGTTATAGTTTTGTAGTTTATATATCAATTAGAGGTTAAATAATTAATTTGCATGTGTTCTTGATAATATATTCATTTGATTGCCTGTTTAAATCATATGCACTTGGAAGGCATGAGAAATCTGCTGGTTTGAAATTGTCGAATATTGGGACTGTTTGGCAAACTGCAACTTATGGAAATAAGGGCTTATTTCCGGAAAAAAGTAGGGATATATGAGCCTGTTTGGCAACTGCCGACTTATGGAAATAAGGGCTTATTTCCGGAAAAAAGTAGAGATGTATGTACTTTTCAGAAATAAGCCCTTATTTCCAGAAAAAAGTAAGTTCATATTTGGTTTTAAAATTCTAAAACAAATATTTATCTTTAAAAAAAATATGAAAATATGTAATAAAAAAAAAAAAAAAGCTACTTATTTTAAGTTTATGGAACCCCAAACACCCACTATGTACTTTCCAGAAATAAGCCCTTATTTCCAGAAATAATTAAGTTCATATTTGGTTTTAAAATTTTAAAACAAATATTTATCTTTAAAAAAAATATGAAAATATGTAAAAAATAAATAAAAAATAAGTTACTTATTTTAAGTTTAAGGAACCCCAAACACCCCCATTATCAGTTATCACACTATCCATGAAGTTATTTTCAGAGCCACCAGAAAAGGCTTTTAAGATCACATTTTAGCTGCTTATCTCTTGGTTTATCAAAGAGATAAAAAGAGGAAGGGTCTGAAACTGAAGTTCTTGAGACAACAAAATTGTTTAATCAGCGCATATGATTTAAGACAAGCAATCAAATGAATATATATTATTATCAAGAACATATGCAAAAAAAAGAAATAAAAATAAGGCAATTGCAAGACCATTGTACAAGAAGGATCCTCTACAAACCCAAAATAGTCACACTAATCATCTCCTAGGAATTCAAAGGTGCAGAAGTAGATCATACAGAATAAATCCTGGTCAGTATTTGCAACTTGGAATATTAATACATGATAAACATGTTATTCTTTTCAAAATAATGTGGGAAATTTATTTTTACTCGAGTTTTAAGTATTTTTAGGAGCGTGTTAATCAAAAAATAATTATATATAAAAAAAACCTTATTGTTGAGTTCCTTAATTAAGGATAGCTTTTAAGATGTCATTATTTTATTTGTTGGGCTAATCATAACAAGACTTTTATATTATTGTTTATCTTGTAT
Organism: Oenanthe sinensis; assembly: GCA_028671895.1. Classification (NCBI taxonomy): domain Eukaryota; kingdom Viridiplantae; phylum Streptophyta; class Magnoliopsida; order Apiales; family Apiaceae; genus Oenanthe; species Oenanthe sinensis. The sequence goes on from CM053804.1 coordinate 51,447,238, forward strand.
TTCATCGGTTCGTCTCAAGTTATATATCTAATATTATATTTACTTGATTTATATCCCGTGCAAATTATAAGTTATTTTATATTTATTTCTTAATTTAATATATATATATATATATCTCATTTTTTTTAAATCTCCTTTATTACACACGATAATTTTTTATATGTAGTTCTCGAATATTAAATCCATTATTATTTTATTAAAAAATATATACCGTCTTTACTTTATCAGTATTTATATATTTAAATTTTACAATTATTCAATGGAAGGCTGACTATCTGAAAAAGATATCTACGAAGATGCTGACAAAGTGACAATGACAAAACATCCCATGCCTAATGGCTAATGCAAATGCGATGCTGTCCAGTTCTGCCAATTTGGATTATTCATTTTCATTGTATATAGAGCACTCCAAGTCCCCAACCTTAGTACTCGTATGATGGGGTAAATTATTATTAAAAAAATTGAACCACTAAATTCCAATAATTGAGATAAAATTGGCTTAAAAAGAAAAAGAAAAAGAATTATGTAAAATTACATTTTCCCCTCTCAAATTCCAATAATTGAGAAATTGGTTAGATCATACCAGACCAATATCCTTGCATCATCGTTATCCTTAAACTTGATTATAACATGTCATCGCAAATCAAATCACACTGACATAATGACCAAGATTAAATCATAATTTCAACCATGTTTGAGGTGCCTTAACTTTCAAGTTCAGATTTCTAGAAGTACAAGTTCGAAAGATCCTAGAAATAATCCGGAACTTTTTCAGAACTAATTTGTGATCATTTTAATTAATTTCATTCTCATTAATAATAATACACCTCATATATACTCGCAAGTAATATAATTAAACATGAGCAAATCACTAATTTTAATTTATTGGTTAACGGTGTTAAACCGTTAACCGATAAATTTCTTAATCATCTTGCTAATATAAGAACACTATTAAATATTCCACAAGTTTGACTAATTGTATTATATTCCCCATCAAATCAACTTGTTTGATTTCTTGATCCATAATTCCATCTGCAAGTTACTTCCAAGTGAATAACTTCAAACTATACCAAGCTTCTTTCATTCAGACACCAACACATGGGCAATAAGTTAGTTTTCCAAGTTTAACTATAGCTATATATCTTCAAAGCACACATACATAGTTTGAATGCGTTGCCCACATAAAAAATACTACTACTAAACAAAACAGTAAAAACAACACTCACACGGTCACACACCTAACAAAAAATCTTTATTACTCTTTGAAACAATATATACAAACATGTATGCCAAGAACAAAGGGAAGAAACCCCATAAAATTTACATTACAAACAACACAAGAAAACATAAAAGGGTACAAGAACTAAACATGAGGATGAAGCTGAGGTAAAAATGAGAACCACTTGAATCCACAACTCCATTTGTCAGGCATAGAAGGACACTTAGGTAACCAATGCCAAGTCCTTCTTGAAACCTTATAATACAAAACCTCAGGCCAAGAATAGCAACAAACACATATCATTTCTTGATGCCAAAACACATACAAATGCTCATAGTTATGAAAACACACCGACACCAATTTCCTACACATCATATCAGGAACACTTGCAATCTCAACCCAACTCTCACATCCTTGACTCAATCCCCAAATCTTTAAGTTTCTTGATATCCCATTACTCCCAATCCCACCAAACAGATACAATTTATCACTTCCATTACTAACCAACCGCCCGAAAATCAGCTCTCCCGGAGAAACTGCAATCAAATCCTCCCAATTCCCTGAATTAAATTCAAACCCCGTAACTCGAAAAGGATTTCTCGTCGAAAAATATAGCCGGGAATTAAAACAAACACCTTGCGTGCGATAATTTATATCAAACTGTGACCCATAATTCTCCCAACCCTGATGAATCGAGTCATAAACAAAAACAGAACACCTCGAATGTTGACAAATTACAAATAATTTGTACCCATCCGAGCCTAGCACCATACTAAAACACTCAAACTCAAAAGGGTGTTTGGGAAACTTAACAATTCTCCAAGATCTCGCGAGCAAATTACAAACTAAAAACGAATTCGAATCAGAAACAGAGAAACAAAGCATCCCTTTAACCGAAGCAATCAAAGTAGCAGACGGGGGCAAAAGCGAAGAAAGCGAAAGAAACTGAGCTCTCCATGAATTAAGATCGGTGTTGTAGAGAAAATACTGGTGAGTAAACTGTGGGTGAGAGAGTAACAGAAACGACGTCGTGGAGGGAGAAGAAGAGGAGTGTTTGGAGATGAAAGAAGGGGAGAGAGTGAGGGATTTGAAGTGCTTACAAGTAGGTTGTAAGTATAGAAAGGTTTTGAGGGGGAGACAAGAGAGGATGTGCTCTAAAAGCTCTACAGGGAGTTTGCTCCACAGCATGGGATCCATTAGTTTTGTTGGGGTGTGTGTGTTTGTGTTTGTGTTTGTGTTTGTGTGTATCACCATGCCTGCCTTGCTTTGCTTTCTTTCAAACAAAAGCCTGTTTTGCATTGCTGAAATATATAATAATTCTATTGTGATGGGTCCGCATATATGTAGAATCTTACAAATTTTGATTAATTTTTTAAAATCTTATCAAATTTAGATGATTTCAAAAATAATAATAAAATAAAAAATTTCGTCAAATAACAAACGAAAATCCTGTCGATCCAGATCGTTAATTAATCTTGAGAACCTAAAAATTTAGTCCCAACCGTTTCGACAGTCATATTTTCAGAGACATGATGTCATTTTAAACTATAAATAAGAGAGCCAAGAACGGTCCTAATAATTTATCATATACGACTATCAATTTTGATTGATATATATTAGGGTTCCGAATTGAAACCGAAACCGAACCGAAACCGGTTAAAACCGAACCGAAAAAACCGAAACCGAAATCAAACCGGCGGTTGCGGTTTTTGATTTTTAAAAACCGAGACTTTCGGTTCCGGTTATAGGTCAAAACCGAACCGAACCGATCATTAAAATAAATAAATTTATTATAATATATATATATAATTTAAGTATTAAATTTCCCAGAACATAGTTTTTTCAATTATATTTTATATTACAACATCAACTATACTAATATTGAATGTGGAAATATGACAACCCCTTTACAACATTTTATTCCTCTATTTTTCAATTAAAAAGCATATAATCAGGAGTAAACATCATTAGACATGATTATGTGCTTTTTAGATTGCATACTACGATAAAGTACATTCACATTTTGTTGATTCAACCTTAAAATTTGATTGTTAAAGTTTCTTACCTTTCTTTTGTAGTGTTATTATGCAGAATGTGATCAAATATTTGATTGTATAAAATTTGAATGTAAAAATATAATGATTTAAATTATATATTTTTTTCATTTTTATTTATCCGGTTTTTTAACCGAAACCGAACCGATAAAAACCTAACCGGTCTTTTTAAAACCGAAACCGAAACCGATGGTTCGGTTGCGGTTTTCAATTTTTAAAACCGAAGATATGCGGTTCCGGTTCCGGTTTCGGTCAAAAACCGAACCGAACCGAACCGCGCTCACCCCTAATATATATGGTGTGTGCGCAGACACGCCCAGTGACAAATCGGCTTATACTCTTAAACGGGGGCATTAAAAAAAATTAAGGACACAATTTTTTATAAAAAAGTGAAAAAAATAAAAGCAAATATGTAGAGGCAAAAAAAATTAGGAGCACAGTATTTTTATAAAAGAACATCAATTTTTTTTTAATATATAAGAACCAAATAATAATAATAATAATTAGGGGCAAAATAATTTCTTTTTTATTTTTGTTTATGTAAAGAATCATAATAAAATTAAAGATATGTAAATATTAGATATCAATCTCCATATTTTGTAAAAACTAACGCTTGCTCTTCTTATTATCATTGGCTTCCAAATACCTAATTACAGTGACATTTAGTTATGATGAAAAAAATAAAGAGATGATCCCAAGACGCGAAATGATGCTGGAGCATTGTTGGGAAAGAAGAGAATTCTAAGTTTTGAATTTTTATTTGGTATGATTGTTTGGCATGATATATTATTCTCTATAAATACTGTTAGTAAACTATTGCAGACAGAGAATATGGACATTGATATAGCAATTGGTCAATTACAAGGGCTGATGTCTTATTTTCAAAAGGCAAGGGGGATGGATTCGAAAAGGCTATGGAAGAAGCTAAAATAATTGCATATGAATTAGGGATTGAACATAATCCTAGTGCCTCACATTTTAAAAAAAAGAAGAAAAAGATAACACGATGAAAGATGAAGAAAGTGTCATTTTATCAGGTGAACAAAATCTCAGAGTTAACTATTTTATGCATTTACTTGATCATGTTGATTCATCACTTCGTTTTAGATTCGACCAATTTCAATTATATGAGAAAACCTTTGGTTTTTTATTTAGTGTGAAAAAGTTAAAGTTTGCAAGCGATGATAGTTTAAGAGTTTCATGCATTAATCTTAAAATTTTTCTGAAGTATGATGATGTCTCTGATATTGACGCAGAAATCTTGTTTATTGAGTTAAGAATTCTGAGAGAGTGTTTACCAATTGAAATTAACAAAACTATTGAGATGCTAAATTATTTGAAACTGGTGGGAGAATGTTATCCGAATGCCACTATTGCTTATAGGATTCTGTTAACTATGCCAGTTACAGTGGCTTACGCGGAAAGAAGTTTTTTGAAATTAAAGTTGATCAAGTCTTATCTTCGTTCCAGTATGTCACAAGAGAGATTGAATGGATTGTCCATGATATCCATTGAGAATGATATGTTTCCAAATCTTGATTATAAAAGACTTATGAATGATTTTGTTAGCAAAACTGCTAGAAGGATACTTTTTTAAAAATAATCTTGTTTGTAAGTAAAAAAAAAATTAGCGACTTGAGCACAAAATTTTGATTCGTTTGGGACTTTAAATTTGTCAGAGTCAAGCATTGTATGTGTTATGCTTGTTTGAATAATAAAACTATATAAGAGTTGAGTGACTGAGTCATGGTACGAGGAAAAAGGAAGATATGGGAAGACCAGCGAGGAAGATAGACATGGAGCACCCCGATAACGATGATATTTCTGCAGCTCAAATCATTACTTTTGGCCTGGCTTAAAAATAAGTCCTTTTGGACTTATTTTCGGGTAAAAATTTCATATTTTGATAAATGTTTTTTATACAAGTATTTAATGTATATTTGAGATTGTATAAGTTGCAAAAAAAAGTTAACTTTTTTCAGAAAAAAGTTAAAAATCTCTAACTTTGTCTTAAAATAAGTTGACTTATTCTGGAAAAAAGTTCCCCCAAACACCCCCTTTGTCATCCAACTACTCCAACTTAAATTATTCATACAAAACATCATAAAACATTTGCTTATGATATTTCTGCGATATCAACTATTGAAAACAAATATTTATGTCTTTACAAAGTAACAAAAAAATTATAAATAAATCTTTACTCTTTATCCAATATCATTTTATCGACTATTTTCGAATTTTGCTTTTATATCTTATATTTCCAACATTAGTTATTATTGATACACACTATATTTTTAAGTATTTTCAATCTTATAATTAATGTTTTAAGGTATATTCATTCTTAGGTAATGCATTTATAATGTATAAATATATTAGATTAATTTTTTGAAATATGTGTAAAATTTGTAAAAAAAATAATATTTTAAATCGGAGGGAGTTTTTTTATTTAAATTATTTCTATTAAGATATTAAGAATATCTGGGGCCATGCAGATAAGGATTCTTTGGGCTTTTTGGCACTTGTACACGCATTTGGGTATAAGCCATAGGCCCGTAGTTATGGGTGCATTGTACGATCTCTAATCTGGCCGCCTGGTGCTCGTAGTTGTCTTGAATTAATAAGAAAATATTTAAAATAACTTTAAAATCATTACAAATTTATAGTAAATATTAAGCTACTGGTAACATAAATAAATTATAGAACTAATATGAATATATTATATTATTTAACATCTCATGTTAAAATAAAATTAATAATATATATATATATATATATATATTTATTTATTATTTAACCCTAACCCAAATGATTTTAATTGGATTTAGTAATATAGATTTTATAATAAAAGATCATATATTATATTGTTTTAATACGACAAAATATTCAAGAAAGATTAAATTAATAATATTTTGAATTTAATAATACAAATATATCTAAAATTCATGTAAGATAGGAGGCTTCATATTGAAAAAGTAAATAATGATTAAGACTTGTTATACAAAAACAAAAACAAAAACAATATTTATTTATTGTACATTTTACATGATATTATAAGTTTCGATATACTTGATTACTTTTTGTGAATTGTTTTCACAATTTTTGCATATAAATCAACGATAGAAATGTTAGAGAAAAAATAAAATTAATTTCCATACAAGTTGTTTTGGAGAAGTCATATTATGGGGCTGTTTGGCAAACCATAAATTATGGAAATAAGGGCTCATTTTCGGAAAAAAGTAGGGATGTATGTACTTTTCAGAAATAAGCCCTTATTTCCAGAAATAATTAAGTTCATATTTGGTTTTAAAATTCTAAAACAAATATTTATCTTTAAAAAAAATATGAAAATATGTAAAAAAAAATAAAAAATAAACTACTTATTTTAAGTTTAAGGAACCCCAAACACCCCCTATATAAATCGAAGTAATTTTGGAGCAACAAATAAGGCCAGATGGCCCACATTCCAGAGTGCCAATTAGTCACTGACTGACACAGCAGTGTGCGCAATGGACAGGTGGGATTAATAATTTTGGAGCTAGCAGGTGTTCGGGCAACGCATGATAGGCGTAGGACACCGCTAGTGCTGGGTATGAGTAATACATGTGCTACTGAGGATATGTTATACGGACTATTATTTATGAATTTATTTATGATTTAATTGTAATAAATAAATAAGATCTAGTCGCATACAGGCCCCGTTTGTCTTAACTTATTTTTAAAAAAAGTAAGTATATATGTACTTCTTCTAGAAATAAGTAACTTATTTTCAATTTTGAAAATAACATTTGATCTTACATTTCTAGAATAAATATTTATTTAAAAAAATAAATAAAAGTACGTAATTATTTTTTGAAATAAGTAATTTATTTCTAATTTAAGTAACCCAAACGGGGCCATACTGTATTAGCTAGAGAGTAGGTAGGTAAAAGTAAAACAAGTAGGTTATCTTCGATTGGGAGAGTTGCGTAAAAAGACTGCTCACCAGCAGAGTGGGTTCTGAGACCAATTTCTTTATACTATTGAATGAGACATCAATATGGAGTAAAAAAATTATTTAGGAACAAAAAGAGTTTAAGGAGCACATATTAATTTTAAAAAATATTAAAATAAATAATTTAAGATATAAATAATACAAAAATTAAAAATGATTAAAAGCACATTTTATTATTATAAAAGAAGCATGTAAATATAAACCTTCAGAGAGAAAGACATAACAAGAAAGGCCGCTTCTCTCTGGTACTAGTTGCTTCATTTCAGAAAGAAAGACATAATAATAAGCAGTTGTCTGCTTGGGCGTAGGATAAATATAAAAAAATTTCATTGTTGTTGAGCATAATTTTTTCTTCATCTGAGGCTTTAAATATCTCAGGACAGGTTCAGCTCACTGGTCACTGCTCAGTGCTATGCTATAGCCTATAATCCAAAAGTTGCTCATGCATCTGCATCTGTCACTCCTACTGTGTGTCTGTGTGTGTATATTCACATATATTCTCCTACTGTTTGGCAATTGGCAATTCGTTGGTCCACACCTTTTCTCTTTTATAATTTCTACAAAACAATTATAACCCCACCTAGTCACCTACTTAGGGCCTGTTTGGCAAACTGCTACTTATGGAAATAAGGGCTTATTTCCGGAAAAAAGTAGGGATGTATGTACTTTTCAGAAATAAGCCCTTATTTCCAGAAAAAAGTAAGTTCATATTTGGTTTTAAAATTCTAAAACAAATATTTATCTTTAAAAAAAATATGAAAATATGTAAAAAAAAATAAAAAATAAACTACTTATTTTAAGTTTATGGAACCCCAAACACCCACTTAATCTTATTTATTTCACTTTTTACAATCTCTAAAATTTTAGCAGTATGATATAAGTCAGTAAATTTTGCATAAAATTTAGTAAATTTATACACACAACACTGTATCAAAATGAGGGTGATAGTTTGGACCATCTCTCAAATTCTGACATTATGGATTAAACTTTCACACTGAAAAATTAATTTGTCACAAATAGCACTACACCACAAATTAGCAAAAGTAAACTGCAAAATTTGACCTGTCCCAAAATTTTCTTTTTCATTAATTTAATACATATATTTTAAACAACTTAAATTATATAATTATAAATATTATTATTTTTATATTTTTGCCTTTTTAAATTAAAATATGAATTAAATATTTTATTTATAAAAAATTTAGGTATAAAATTTTATCGATGTGCTTTATTCATGGTATTTTTAGTGTGACTTAATTTATTTAATTAATTTTTTATTTTAATCGAATTCCGTCCTTAAAGAAAATTTAATACTTAATTAAATTCTAAATAATTTAAAATTCTGATACATAGAAGAATATAGGGGGTGTTTGGGGGAACTTTTTTCCAGAATAAGTCAACTTATTTTAAGACAAAGTTAGAGATTCCTAACTTTTTTCTGAAAAAAGTTAACTTTTTTTTGCAACTTATAGAATCTCAAATATACATTAAATACTTGTATAAAAAACATTTATCAAAATATGAAATTTTTACCCGAAAATAAGTCCAAAGGGACTTATTTTAAGGTAGGCCAAACAGGCCAATAGATACAGCATATACACACAAAAACACACACATGAAAGAACAGCTAAAACTACCTTGGCTTGCCCCCCAAAAGCTCTCTTTCCACTTTCAGTACTCCCTTGTTCTTCTTCTACATAAAAGTGTATGTATACAATAATAATCATAACCATAATAATGATGATGATGATAAGTGGGTCATTAAGCTCGGATCTCTAAACCCCTCCATTCAAATCAAATCTCATCCCCCCTATTTTAAATTCTAATCATCATTCATAATTTCAAGACCCCATTTCTACTTGCACCAATTCTTGGGTATGTTTCAAAACCTCATTCTTTTAGTTTCGTGGGCTCCTTTGTTTCTAAATATAAGTTGCTTAGCTTGACTTCTGTTGTTAATGTATCATCTATATGCTGCATTTTGTAGATCTTCATTAATGTTGACTATTCATGTTTGTATGTGTGTATAGCTGTATATACACATATAGTTGTCTTATTTTATTGTTTTTTAGTTTATGAAATTGTATACATGTTCAGCTAACATGGGTTGTTTTGTGAATTTGGTAACATTTAAATGTGCCTGTGTAATTTATTTAGGTATAGAATGAGATTGTGTTCTTGACAAGACTTTCTTTTTATATACATTGTTAGGGGTGTGTGTAATAGATATAGAAGGACTTGAGGTGTTTGTCGAAAGATTGGAGGAGGATTTGTGTTTCTTTTTGGAAGATGTTGTGTGCTTGCTCTGGTGAGCAATTTAAGTTTGAAGAAGCAGTTCCACAGTCGCCTGAGTCGTTAGCGACGAGGGATTTCTCAGCTAGTGGCCTTTCTTCGAGAACTGGGACTGTAGATTGGGAATTATCTAGGTTGGAAGATGCCCAAGTGGATGAAGCAGAGTCTACGCTAAAAGAGGCTCTCTCCTTGAATTATGAGGTCAGTTAGTGAGTTAATAGAATACAAGAATGGTTTGTTTAGTTTCTAATGGTAAGGTGATATTAGGTGTGAATCATATGACTGTAAGTGTATGAATGATCATTGTTTGTTTGATGATATACTTAATTTGAAGAGTTGTGTGTGCCATTTGGTCATTTACAGGAAGCTAGAGCTTTGCTGGGGAGACTTGAATACCAGAGAGGCAACTTTGATGCTGCACTTCAAGTGTTCAATGGAATTGATATTAAGACTTTGTCGTCCAGTATGACTAAAGCTATTGCAGAGAGAACTAGGCAACAACCCAAGTCACGGTCCAAAAGTGATAATGTACAGCCAAGTGTAATGTCGCTGCATTCCGTCAGTTTACTTCTTGAAGCGATTTTACTAAAGGCAAATTCATTAAAACAACTTGGGAAAGTTAAAGGTAGGCCAATATCACTCGTGTTGATATACTTTACATACCAATTTAGGTTGATTAGAGAAATAACCCTGTTGGTTAGTATCCAGGAATTAATGATATTAAGATATTCTTGAATAATTGTCACAATATTGTTAGATTTTAATTTTTTTTTTTTAAATCTTTACAAAATTGACCAGAGGCTGCTAGAGAGTGCAAAATAATCCTTGACATAGTTGATTCAGCCCTTCCTAATGGAATGCCTGAAGGCTTCAATGAAGATTGCAAGTTGCAGGAAATGCTTCACAAAGCACTCGAGTTGCTTCCGAAGCTCTGGATAGATGCAGGTTTTCTCGATGAAGCTATTATAGCATACAGACGAACTCTAGTTAAACCCTGGAACTTAGACCGACATATATTGGCAAATGTACAGAAGAACTTAGCTGCCATGCTACTCTATGGAGGCGTCGAAGCAAGCCTTCCTCAGTTAAAGATATGGAATCCAACCACCCCTTCAAATAACACGGAAGAAGCAATACTTTTGTTGTATATACTCATGAAGAAGTTGATGTATAGTGAAATCAAGTGGGATCCAGAAATTATCGATCATTTGAGTTTTGCACTGTCAATGTGTGGACAGTTCGAATCTTTGGCAGCACATTTCGAACAGGTCCTTCCTGGGACCTTTACCAGAGCTGAGAGGTGGTTCTTTCTTGCTCTTTGTTACAGTGCTGCAGGTCAGAATGAAGCTGCTATAAATCTTTCGAAGAAGATTGCAGGGTGTTCGGAGTCAAAACACAAAACTCATGTTCCTTCACTTCTGTTTGGAGCTAAGTTGTGCTCTCAAAATGCAGAACATGCTCTTGAAGGGATTAAATTGGCCCATAGAGTGATCAAATTGTCCAATCAGGAGAATGAGCACTTCAAGTATATAGCATATAGATTTCTTGGTGTTTGCTATGGAAATGCAGCAAGAACTTCAGTTTCAGATTCTGAGAGATTCTTTTACCACGGAGAATCAATAAGCTCTCTAAATCTTGCTGCTGCTTCTCATAGCGATGATCCGGAAGTTATGTTTACTCTTGGCTTGGAAAACGCTATGCAAAGAAACATTACTGCAGCTTTCGATAATGCAATGAAATATACTGATATGGTTGCTGGAAGCTCGGGAAAAGGTTGGAAACTTTTAGCTCTAGCAGTATCTGCAGAACAAAGATTCAGTGAAGCTGAAACCATTGCTGACCTTGCTTTTGATGAGACTGAAAGAATCCACCAGTTGGAACTTCTTAGGTTGAAAGCGATACTTCAAATTGCTCAAGAACAGCCCAAGCAAGCAATTGAGACCTATAGAATTTTGCTATCCCTGATTCGAGCACAAGGAGAGCACCAATGGAAGGACTTGAATTCTCAGGTTTATATATTGTATAACTGCTTTTAAAAACGTCTTCCATTTATTATTTTGGTATGTTTACCTGAAATTAGACAAATTTTGATAGCTGTTATGAATGAAAAATTGTTTACTTATTTCCAGGTTTCACCGGAAACAAGGTTAGAGACTGAAGCTTGGCTAGATCTAGCAAAGATTTATTCGGATCTTGACTCATGGCGCGATGCTGAAATTTGTATAGGCAAAGCCAAGTCCGTTGATTTTTACTTCCCGAGTTGTTGGCATGCAACAGGTACAATGTAACTACCATAAATCTAGTTTTCTAATATTAAAATCAATCTTCATAATTGTTTTTAATCCATGCAGGTGCTTTATTTGAAGCTCGATCACTATACAAGGAAGCACTTGTTGCCTTCTCGATTTCACTGTCTATAGAACCGGACTATGTCCCAAGTATTGTTTCAACAGCACAAGTGATGATAAGATTGGGTAGTCAAACACTTCCCATTGCAAGAAGCCTCCTAATGAATGCGTTAAGACTAGAACCTACTAACGATGAGGCATGGCTTCACCTGGGGTTGATTTGCAAGAAGGAAGGCTCACTGCAGCAAGCAGCAGACTGCTTTCAGGCTGCACATGAGCTGAAGCTGTCCGCACCTGTTCAAAGCTTTGTGTGACCAGCAGTTTCCATGTATTTCTGGAATATAGGCTGTTAGTTGAGCTTAGACTGTGTCTTACTATTATTATTTTTTAATTGTGCTGTAAATTTTTGTGGATTAAAGCACACCAAGTATTTAAAGCCTTCCACATCATGTTGATATTCATAGAATTGTAAATCATTGTTGAGTTGATTCGGAAGTAGGATTGTAGTAGTACTCTTGGCACATCACATTGTCATGTTCAGCCAGTTGCAAGAAATTTGTTGATAAAAGCTAGGAGCTTATTGCGATTTGCAACCCAAACAATGTGTTGGTCGGATTGTGTATTATCAAACACAAAGATGTCAACAATCTCGCTATTGAATATTAGCTATTTTTTACATTTTTTCTTCTTTTCCGGTTAGATGACAGCTAAGCAAAAGTTAGTTACAACAGCTAAGCAAAAGTTAGTTACAAGCACGTATCGAGACTAGCACTATAAGTAGCAACTCTGTACTCATTCTGAAAGTTAAGCAATCACAAGTTCTTGATCTTCAATGGCGATCACATGAATTAACATGGTATCAGAGCGTCTTTATGTGATCGATCCGTTTATACTCGTTGTATCTCTCGATTACAGGTGTTTCATTTCAATCTCTTACTCGAATCGCGTTATCTCGAATCTTGATCTTTTCTCTGTATGTATCTTAAAGATTACGTCTGAATATACTTACACAGAGTTGTATGTAATCATAATTGATGTTCGATACTGTTTTTCTTCATGATTCGTAGTAAAATTCACGATTGTTGATTCGATATTGTTGATTCGATATTGTTGATTGATTCTCTTCCGCATTGCGTTTCATTTTTTTTTATCTCTGTGTGAAATCTCTTTTGTGACATTTCTCTGTGAAATTTCTTTGTGCGATCTCTGTGAGAGCTTGTTGTGCAATATATTAGTTGATTTTCTATAGTTTCTGTGAAACAAAGTGTTATTACGATGGTTGATGGATTAGGTTCTGGATCTGGAAATGTTTGGAATAGGTCATTTCATCAAACAGGTCAGGATCCAACTAGTGTGTATTACATTCATCCATCGGATGCTAATACATCACAGCTGGCATCTTTCAAGTTTAATGGCAGTGGTTACAGCAATTGGAAAAGGTCTATTATGCTTAGTTTATCTGCAAAGAATAAACTAGGTTTTGTTGATGGTACTATAGTTAAACCTGATGTTAGTGCCACTGAATACAAAGTCTGGGAAAGGTGTAATGACTTGGTTTCCTCATGGTTGTTGAACAATTTAGATGATTCTATTGCCAAGAGTGTCTTATTTTTTAAAACTGCAAGAGAGATTTGGATTGACTTGGAGGATAGATTTGGTTATGCTTCTATGACTCAGGTGTTTTCACTTGAACAATAATTATCTGATCTTAATCAAGGAGCTAAGAGTGTCTCAGATTTTTTCACTGAAATTAAGAGTTTGTGGGATGCTATGGGTGATGTGAATCCTCTTCCCTACTGCACTTGCAACAAGTGTACTTGTAATGTCACACAGAAGATTTATCAAATGCAGCAGGATCAGAAGTTGTTGCAGTTTATGATGAAGCTTAATGAAAAGTTTGCCACTGTGAGGGGTAACATACTCATGCAACATCCTCTCCCTAGCTTATCTAATGCTTTCCGGGTATTTTCTCAGGAAGAAAGACATCAGGAATTGTCTCATATCACTAATCAGACTGAGTCTCTTGCTTTTATGGCTGATAACAAAAGGGATTTTGATAATAATTCACAGAGGAACTTCAAGTCTACCTATCCCAAACAAGGAGTTGGATTCAACAAAGGCAGCAATACATCTACCACTGGTTTTAAGAAAGGTGGAACCTATGTTTGTACTCATTGCAAAATGCCAGGCCATACTGTTGACAGGTGCTTCAAAATTCATGGATATCCTCCAAATTTCAAGAGCTTTAAGGACAGAAAATTAGCTGCAGCCTGCACTACAAGTACTGAACAGTCCGATGACAAATCTGATAGTACCAATTCAATCTCTGTGGCACAATATCAGCAACTCATGGCACTTCTTACTAAGCAGTCTCAAGACATTCCTGAACATGCTTTACTAGCTGGTAAGGTTTGTTTGTTAGCAAACAATGTTTCTAAGTCTAGTTGGTTGATTGACAGTGGTGCCACTGATCATATCTGTTCCGACTTGAGTCTTTTTCTTACTTACAAGCTTGTTTCTAGCCCTAATAATTACATAGTGGTACCTGATGGAAGGCAAATTCAAATTCTTCATATTGGGTCTGTTCAAGTACATCAGGACATGCTTCTCCATGATGTTTTACATATTCCAAACTTTCAGTATAACTTGATTTCAGTCCAGAGACTATGTAAAGACATGAAATGTTCAGTTTCTTTCAATGCTGATGAGTGTGTGTTGCAGGACCTTTTGCAGAAAAGGCCACCACTTCTTCTTGGTAGCTTACAAGGAGGGCTGTATAGGACTTCAAGGACAGATGCAGAGCAGTTTCTCAAGAAGACTCTCCTGGCAACTCAGGAAGATCTCAGTATTTGGCATCTAAGATTAACTCATCTTCCTTTTCCCAAATTAAGAATGATACCTGCATTGTCAGGGTTAAAGAATAACTCACATGAGTTAGTTTGTCAAATATGTCCTCTTGCTAAACAAACAAGAACTTCTTTTCCTCATAGTAGTATAAAGACCACTGGTCCCTTTGAGTTGATACATGTTGATGTATGAGGGCCATACAAGATTAAATCTCATAATGGCTATAATCAGTTTCTTACTATTGTGGATGATTTCAGTTGATTTACTTGGGTGCATCTACTTAACAGTAGAACTGAATGTGTTCAAATTATGTTGGATTTCTTTACACATGTTGAAACTCAATACAAAGCAAAGGTTCAGATAGTAAGGTCAGACAATGCTCCAGAACTAGGTCAAGGTTTGATGAAAGAGTTGTACTTACAAAGATGTATTATTCACCAAACTAGTTGCAGTCACACTCCACAACAGAATGGTGTTGTGGAGAGGAAGTATAGGCACTTACTTGAGTCTGCTAGATCTTTGTTTTTCCAGTCCAAATTACCTGATAAGTATTGGAGTAAATGCATACTTTGTGCTGCTTATTTGATTAACAGAACACCATTGCAAAGCATCCATCATCAGACTCCTCACTATAGATTAATGGGTTTTGATTCATCTTTAGACCATCTCAAGGTATTTGATTGTCTCTGCTATGCTTCTACCAGCCCTGTTCATAGAGGCAAATTTGATCCTAAAGCTGTTGCTTGTGCTTTCCTTGGTTATTCTGTCACCCAAAAAGGCTATAAGGTACTGGACTTTACTACTGGCATATTATTTGTTTCTCGCGATGTGGTTTTTCATGAGCATCACTTTCCATTTCACACACATTCTAGGCCTACTTTATTTCCTACTGCAGTGTATTTACCATCTGTTACTACTTCTTGTTTTGATGATGAGACTTTTTCTGCACCACCTGTGTTTGACTTATCTTCTGATTTTTTTCCCCAACCTGATGTTGGTTCTCCTACATTTTTTCCGAGTGTTAGTGATTCTACTCAATCTAGTGCCTCTCCTCAGTCCACTACTGATTCCAATTCACTTGTTCATGATATGAGCCACAACCCTATTGTTTCCACTAAATCTATCAGAAAATCAACTAGAGCACATAAAACTCCCACTTACTTATCTTCATATCATTGCAACAATGTTTCTTCACCTACTCACTGGTGTAATTTAGTTCAATCTCCACCAATTCCTATTTGTTCTATTAAAGAACCTGGTTCTTATCAAGAGGCAGCCTCTAATCCTCTCTGGATTGCAGCTATGAAATCTGAGATTCAAGCTTTACATGATAATCATACTTGGGATTTAGTTCCCTTGCCTGCAGGAAAGAAAGTCATTGGTTCTAAATGGGTTTATAAAGTTAAACTTAAGTCTGATGGCAGCCTAGAAAGGTGTAAAGCTCGGCTCGTTGCTAAAGGGTTCAACCAGAAGTATCTTATTGATTATGAGGAGACCTTTTCTCCGGTGGTAAAAATGAGTACAGTTAGAGTTTTGTTATCCTTGGCTGCTTCCAACCATTGGCATCTACATCAACTTGATGTCAATAATGCTTTTTTGCATGGCATTTTGAAAGAGGTGGTCTACATGAAAGTCCCTGATGGCATTGATAATCCATTGAATTTGGTTTGTTTACTTAGAAAGTCTCTTTATGGTCTTAAGCAAGCCTCTAGAGAATGGCATGCTAAACTAGTTGAGGAACTTCTTTATACGAGATATACTCAATCCAAAAATGATTACAGTCTCTTTCTTAAACGTCAGAATGGTAAAGTTTGTCTAGTAACTGTTTATGTAGACGATGTCATTTTGACTGGTGATGATAATCTAGCTATTCAGGAGCTTAAGTCACATCTGGATGCTAAGTTTGGTATTAAGGATCTAGGTTTACTTCATTATTTCCTAGGTCTTGAAGTTAGTCATACATCAAATGGGATTGTGCTTTGTCAGCAGAAATTTATTAAAGAAGTTTTACTAGACTGTGGACTTGATTTGTCTGTTCCAGCTTGCACTCCCCTTCCTTTACACCTGAAATTGTCTCAAGATGATGGTGAGTTGTTATCTACCCCAGAAGTTTACAGGTCCTTGGTTGGTAAATTGAATTATCTTACTAATACTAGGCCTGATCTTTCCTACACAGTCCAAACCTTGAGTCAATTTATGCATGCTCCTCGACGTCCTCATTTTGATGCTCTTCATCATACTCTTCGCTATTTAGCTGCTACTGTCACACAAGGGATTCTACTGCGTGCTTCCGACCAACTCCAGTTGCAGGCCTTTTCTGATGCTGACTGGGCTTCTTGCATTGATTCTCGCCGGTCTATTACTGGCTATATTTTGTTGTTGGGTAACTCCCCTATTACTTGGAAATCCAAGAAACAAAGCACTGTGTCTCGTTCTTCTGTCGAGGCCGAGTATAGAGCCATGGCGTCTGCTGCTGCAGAGGTTACTTGGGTAGTCCGTCTTCTGGAAGAGTTGGGTGTTTCTCACCTTAAGCCTATCACATTACATTGTGACAATCAATCTGCGTTGTATATTGCCAAGAACCCTGTCTTTCATGAGCGTACGAAACACATCGAGATTGATTGCCATTTCACTCGTGATAAAGTCATGGAGGGCCTTATTCAGCTCACTTATCTCCCTACTCGTTCTCAGCTTGCTGATGTTTTCACCAAAATTTCACCTTCTTCGCAATTTTCCGAGTTGTTGTCCAAGTTGGGCATGCTTACACTCCCAACTTGAGGGGGTATTGAATATTAGCTATTTTTTACATTTTTTCTTCTTTTCCAGTTAGATGACAGCTAAGCAAAAGTTAGTTACAAGTTCTTGATCGAGACTAGCACTATAAGTAGCAACTCTGTACTCATTCTGAAAGTTAAGCAATCACAAGTTCTTTATATTCAATGGCGATCACATGAATTAACACTCGCCAAATGTTTTAAACAAGACAAATCTCACCTAGAAATTACATACACGTAAATAGATTTATTTCTCCAATTGAGTGAGGTTACCGCGCAGGGTACAAAACAAAAGAAACTCTCACTGTCGTTAATAATGTCATGTGAGAGTACATTATTTGCTATGCTTTGATAATTATTAAAATAAAACTACCATTCTTATTTATATAATGTTATTTTAGATTCTACCACGCATGACAATTCTTAAGTTACACAGATGTGTATATAAATATACTATATAGCTACTTTTCAGTTTTCAGTAGGCCACTATAAGGAAAATATGCAAGTAGTATAAACTTTTTAGCCTGGCTAACTATCTTGCAAAACTTCTCACTCGAATCAAAACTCCTGCTCGAGCTGCTCATCTAACTCTGGTTCTTTATTGGGAGCGGTTAAACTCACTAAAGCAAGCTAATGTTTCATGTTGATTAAAATCCATAAATCACAGGCACTTGTATTCATAGTACATTACTCTGGTAGCAAACAAATTTTGCAATTCATAAACAGAGAGTAATACGTGAGGGGGACAAATAAACCAGTATCAATAAATTAAAAGCTTTACAGTACATGTGTTAACTATAAGGGATTGTTAACAACAAACAATGTAGGATATGTAACCTAAAATAAAACATTAAATTAAGCACAATATCCACAATTCAACTTTTATTACCATTTCCTTTACATTCGAAAAGCCTTCACAGCAGATAATATTATAATCCTAAGATTTCAGCTTTTTGTGGCGCTGACAAGATTGTTGATATGTACATCATGATTATTCCTCCCATATACACTGCACAAAAGACAACAAGATGGTGAGGCATCTCCCTTAAAGAGTCATGCCTACCTTTGATTGTTTGCATATGTAAAGAATCTACTAAGAGTGGATCCGGGCCTGAATACGGTGTTAAGATTAGAGTGAGTTTAAACCGCCAGCTCATAAAATCGGAAAATCAAAATAGACAAAAAAACACAAATTTTAAGGAGCTCAGTAATTAGTTACTAAAACTGCTCTACTATATTACTGTCACTCTTATGTTTACAACACACACACACACACATATTGCTTTCACCGCTGTATTTGATGATGTCAAAGGTGTGACACTTGATCATGGAACTCTATTCATCAACCTCTACCCTATTTTAACCCATGATTACTACCCCGATTTCAATCCATGTCATTTGAGTGACTATCCTTGTCATTACACAAGCCTGTATCTATTTGCAAACTCCAGATTTGAAGATCAGCCTTTACAACTGGCAATATATCTACTACACTAGATGCCTAGGTTTATGTAGGAATCCTAAACGATTGTCATAAGCCACACGACCATGTTGCATTACTACACAGTGGGTGATCTTTCATACAGTATGTTGTCTTGATACATAGCTGTGTAGAACTCCCACACGCTATCTACTCTATCCCTGTCCTTTGTCTACGTTTGTTACCTCTGCCTTAATACGATATTCTTTAATCTAATTTTTACATTCCTTTTGATTATCTATATTCACTGGCGAAAGTGCAGTTCTTTCAAACCATGGTTAAAAACACAACCCCCAAATTACAGTTTTTTCAAAATTAGATAATTGTGTGTGTGTGGGGTGGGGTGGGGGGGGATTAATATACACAAATATATTATGCATCAAAGTCACCAAAGTAAGATATTTGTGTTAACAAAAAAAAAATTGTTTACTACAATAAAATAGCACCATTGAAAACATTTTCCAGGGTTTTATTGAAAATATAGTCCAAATTGATAACTAATACAAAGAAAAGGAAGATCAATCTGATAACAACCACATATACTAAAGGTAAAGGTGACTAATAAGGCGAAATGCATACTTACATAGTCAAAAGAAAACTGGAAGTGCTCAACCTCATCCCATTTGCCACTGTGTGAACGAAAGAAGGATTTAATAAATAAAGAATCAAATTTTGTTGTCAAAATATTTAATATAAGTGCAGCAGCAGCCTACTAAGTATCTAAACAGTGAAATAATTGAAATTTAGCTCAAGTTCAGTTGAACAACAGTAGTTGTAGCATTTTAGCTACGAAAAGGGAATGCCCAACAATTATACCTTTAGAACCGGTTCGCCTCTGTTAGTGTTGGCTGATTGTTTAGCAATAGCAGCTTGTTGTGCACGCGCAGCTCTTCCTGCAGCGGACTTATCAAATTCCTCTTGCCTGCAATTGTTCCAATTGACTTCATTAGACTGCTCCGTAGGAAGCCAATACCAATTGTTCACAAACCGACAAATACTTGGATAACAAAAAGTGTCCAGCACAATGGGTATAGAGAGTAGCAATAGAAGCCCATTTAACTGTCAAATACAACTGAAATATGACATCTAAGTCATTGGAGGAAGGATACCAAAAGTCGCACTAGCATGCCTTTGGCCTTTCGGTAACCCTGTAGTGTTCGATTCTGCTAATTGATGATCACATACACAGAAAAATGAATTACATTAACAAGAATCTTGAACCTCTATACTCAACTGCCTGATTTTTGTATCTAAACTAGACAGAACTAATTTATCTTCCAAGCAAAATGTAGATAATGTATTTCTGATCCGAAAAAATGTATCCATAATGGAATTTATTCCTTCCGTCGTACAAGATTGGCCTGTGTTTGAAAGGCAGAGAGTTAGAAATAATGCAATTTGTTACTTGTCATAGGGTTTAGCACTTTAGCACAAGCTTCTTGAGAGGCTAAAATTCTTCGTTCCTTTGCTGCTGCTGCTTGCCACCATAAAAGTATCCCATATCTCTCGTCTTTCTCTCTCTAGACTCACCACTTTGCAAGAGACTCAATATTCTGGCCGGACTTTTTTGTGAGCTTAAAAACAAAAATTAACATAACAGGCTTCTAATTCCTTCTCGTTTCTACCAGTTAGCTAAATTCTTCTTCTATAATGTCGATTTCAAGCATACTTTTTCACATGTAAAACTGACACATATATAGGTAATCAAAACCCCTTGCACTAATTGGTCATGAACCTAGCTTGATGCCAACACACATATAAAAGAAAAACAGATAGAAAGTCAAATTGCAACAATGGAACCTTTACACCTATTCGCCTGATTAAAAATCGAACCTTTACACTAGTTTGCCTACTTTATGCATCTAGTTGACCTCATATTCATGTTTCAAGATATTCCCAGATATATAATACAATTTTCTTGCATAATTTCAAACCAAATAAATATAAAGAGACAGACTTCAAAAATCAAAACCCATGTCCTAAATTTCTCATCTTGAATACCAAATTCAAATTCCAGAAAATACCCTGATCAATTATATTATGAAAATTAAGGTGAAAAGAATGCCTTTTGTGGGCAGCTTCAGCGGCTTTAGCACGGGCTTCTTGGGAAGCTAAACGTTCCTCTTCTTTCCTTAGTTGCTGCTTCTTGCCTCCATCAAAGCACCCAAGGCATCCCATCTTCTTAGCTTTTAGTCTGCACAAGACTCGTTCTTCAACTCCAATATACTAACTAGTTCTACCTTAGCTTTCATGTGACAGCTCGCTCTATTCCAACATCTAGTTTTTAACGTTTTTCCACACCTGCTTCATACTTGTAAATAAAAAATACTTTTGTTAAAATAATAACAAAAGTTAGGGTACATCTTATTTTTATTTAAGATATAAATTACATAGGATTTTATAGATATTTTCATAAAATCAAAATTTTAATAAAATATTATTATTTTTATTAAAAATTATAAAATTACTCAATATATAATTTAGGTCTTGTTTTATAATAATAATAATAACAATAAGAAAATAATTGAATGGTACAAATGATAAGATGGGTGCATTGTAGACCTTACACAATTCGGGTCAAATCCCGAGTCTTTTTCGAAAATCGGGTCAAGTCCCGACTTCCGAATCGGAAATAAGTCAAAGTAAACTGACCCAAATACAACAACTTGGGTAATTCACAAGCCCACCACAGGCCCCAAAAAAATCATGATTTGTTGGTGCACTTAGTAGTAGTACTCTTGCTTATATTATACTGAACAAATTACCATAATATACTCGATGTGGGACTGGGGTGTTCCAAACTCCCCCACTTAAATTCCTGACGTCCTTGTCAGGCCGAACAGATAGCCCATAGGCCCAGATCGTACCTCTCTAGCCATTGTGGGATAATACCGGCTGACTTCGTGTCCCCACCTCCGGACCTCTGTCCATTGTGGAATAATACCACCAGCCTTCGTGTCCCCACCTCCGGCAACTTGACGAATCAAGATAAAGTCACAGATAAGCATTCAAAGTTTCATATTCATTGTATGCAGGGTATGCAAGAGGGGGTAGACGACAACCTGATGCGATTGTTCCGAGAGGTGTTCCAACACGTTGGTTTGTTGAGCCGCTAGTTCCGGACAGGCCCTCACAGATAGTTACTCATACTATATTCTCAGCACTTGGAGAGATAAGGTATTCTTAGTAATCTGGTCTAGTATCATTTCCTTACACCCATCCTGTAAGTTTTAATTGCATTGTTTTCTCACTTAGATTGATATTCTATATTGAACTTCCATACTTGTTATGTTGACATAATTTTTTCAACTTTCGTTGAACTTGTAGAATCATGTATCCTTTGATACATGTACTCCATTGAACTTTTGGATGTGTTTAATCTAGCAAATGATAACCTTGAAGGTTACGGGTCTTTCATAGAGGTAGATTGATATGAATATTGTCATGCCTCCACCGAGCCTCAAACCTCAACTCATTTACATGTTACTTTGTTGATAGATAAAAACTACAGTTAATTATTGATTGCCTTCTCACTTATGATAACGAGTAAATATTTCCATTTTTCCAGAAAGTTCTCAGAAATGCATTCTTATTAATATTTCTAATTTTTTCGGGCAAAATTATTAGCACAAAATGAAGTTAGCTTTATTTTATTTGTTTTTTTGCTAATTTTAATTAAATCAAAATTTTGGACCGGAAATTAAATATATTAAATATTATTCAAACTCGATTTTAATTATTTGTCCAATTTTTTTAATTAAAAAAGTACAAAGGGTGTACAAACATAACGGGGAAACTACTCCGAGGAATATCTAATGTAGTCATATAGTTGTGCAACTAGTTTAGTCTATCTATATTTATTTTATTTGTTTTGTTAATTAGTATAAAAATAAAAAGTATTATAAATCCTATGAATAGAATATTCCCTTATATCTTTATTGCTAATTGGAATAAGCTTTTCTAATTTTATTTTATTGCCGAGGAATATTCTCTCTATTACATTAGATAGCATATAATTGAATTTGTCTTTAATAATGTAGCCATGCTAATCAGAATCATCTGTCTATATTAATATTATTAAATATGCAAATAAATAATTTTTAGCAAAGAAAACAGATGCGAAAAAATATTTTATCTATATCAATATCATCATTAAGCATATAATTGCATTTTTTCTTACTAATTAATGGGTAATGTAACAAGTGAATAGTGAATAAATTATAATTTATTGCTTCATGACAATGCTTGCAACCATAAATTTAGTGTGTGAATATATCACAACCCATATCCCATCTTTGGTAAGTGACAACCATACTATCTGGCAACTGAAATTACATTCATTCGATGAAGATTGTAATATCGGCGAGCTTATATTATTATTATTATACTGAGTTGATTGTTTATACAATAAATTCCCAATTGCACATAATACCATTTCTTTTGTAGGACTCTTGATGTTAACGAGGACAATGATACATGTAAGGCTGAGGACGAAGATGATGGGTATACGGTGCCGGGATTACAATGTAAGATTATCGTCCGGTACAAAGAATACAGTGACTTCTGTAATGCTTTAAAGGTTCTAAGTGGCCGTTCTTTGCAAAAGGTAGTTACCTTTCATCATTTGATTTCAGTCTCTTTTAACTTTTGGTCGAGTGGGGGTTGTGGATGATGGTGACATGAGGGGGTGTGTATCCTTGTGGCCTTTGTATATGTTACTTTTCAGTTTTCACTGGTTTATGTACTGGACTGGATTTGAGGTGATTTACATGCTTGGAGCATTAACTTAGTTACTTATTTGACTTCAATGTCCCTTCCAGGAGATAACAGTTACCCTTTGTGTACATGCAATCCTTTGGACCAAATAACCAACCATATGTACAAAACCAATGCATGGATATATGTGTGTGGACATCAGATATACATATGTACTTGCCTCATACTTGTGTATTTATACATATCTGTTTTGCAAATTTAAACAAGCTCATCTGCAAATGCTGTCGTTTATAATTATGCATATTTGTATACTTGCTAGTACGTACCTTGTGTGAGGTAAAAATATGCACTCATTAGTTTGCAGCTTATGCATGTTGCATATTTTTATACTACTATACTAGCTAGTACGTACCTTGTGTGGGGTAAAAGCGTGTACTCTTAGTTTGCAGCTTACATGAACTTTTCTCTTTCGTCATGGCACGCCATTCGTTTCAAACAAATTATAAGCATTGTATTACTGTATGTGATGCACTTGACATGATTATGCAGGAAGGATCGCGTTTAAAGGCCGATTATGAGGTAACTTGGGATAAAGATGGATTCTACCGAAATTCAAGAAGCCAACCAGAAGAAGCCAATAGATCAATGCCATCCAGTAGATACAATAGGGAAGCAGGACATCAATCATGCAATTCTCGTTTTAGCTCTGAGAATGGACGTCTAAAGAGATTCAAGGGAGGAAGCCAAATAACAATACTTGAATATCCAGGTTATACATCTTATATGTTCTTTCACCTTGTGTTGCATTCGATTTCTGTTATTCGTCCCTGATGGTCTCTGCATGTTGCACTTGTTAATCAGTTAGTCTTGCCAATTCATTGACCATCGTTTGTTCTTCATGTTTAATTGTATAGTTTACCGTCTTGATATAAAATGCATTATAAAATGACATTTTTATTGTATAACAATTGGTGGCTACATTTAAATTTTATTTTAAAGGATTAGGAAACAATCACGGGTAAATAAACTTTAAGTTCTTTTTTTACACAGGAATGATATTGAAGCGAAAATATCTTTAATGATTGCGGGGTCAAAGCTTAGAAAACCAATTTTCAATGGCCGGGGAAGACTCAGCTCTAGGATTTAGCATTTTGTGTTGTATAACAAGTCTAGTTATTCTCCTTGTATGTTGCAAGTATTTCAGAAACTCACAATTTTTGCCAGTTTACTATAAATTTTACCTGTTTGTTATTTTTTTGGATGGTAATCAGACATTCGAAGGTTACAAATTTGTAGAAAATTATGTGGAATGTGAAAATTATAGTTTTCCTTTTCTCCAAATTTAATTTCCAATTTTTTCATAGTGTATTGATTCTATGGAAGAAGAGTGAGGAGTCCCATGATGTCAATTGTCAACAGCCCCCTAGAAAGTTCATCTGAATTTCAATACCGAGTGGAGTTCTTTAACAAAAGTAATACATGATGTCTAAGAAAATGTTCAAACGCCGTTTAGATGCCAATAGATGCCCAATGCTACGATACCAAACATGTTTGAGACATCAAACTTTCAGGCAAACAAATTTTCGAGCACTATGTATTTGTGTGCAAAGCTTTGCTAAGTCAATTGACGACAAATTTTCTCTCAAAAATCTTTTTTTTTGGGGGTCGATTTCTCTAAAAAAATCTTTAGTTGCCAAGATTTCAAGTATCAGCTACCAAAATATTGGTGAAAGTGAAGAACCTAGTTTGATGGATAATTTCCTGTTTACGGTTCATATACGGCATAATATTGGTCTCAATTGGCGACTCATGTAGTACTAAAAGAAAAGTAAGCTTCTAGAAACTTATGCCATGACTTATCAGGCTGTTCGGATTATATCTATCGTTTTCTAGAAATTTATTTTTTCAGATCGAACCACGACTGCGCTATCGTTTTTTCATATTCGCAAAATCTCGTTTGAGCAGAAGACATTACCGACACAACATTAAGACATAGAACAAGTCAAGAAGACAATAAATACACAGAACAACAAAGACTTGGGTTGAAAAGTCATTACATGTAATTAAGAAGATAAAGAACATATGACCCGGTATCGTAGACTTTGATTGTAAAGTCATTACATGGAAAAAAGGATATGTAACTTTCTGTACAACAATGAACTTAACTTTCTGCACAACAAGCGGTGATCATCATATCACTTGAACAACAAAACTAATTACAAAATCATTCAAGAACACAAGCGCTGCTTTTTCTTAAGATTATACAACCCATAATCGCTAATCTTCTAACTGATTATGTTACAATTATAAAAAAGAAAATAAACAAGACCTTAGATTGTCATGTAAAACTCCTTGGATGCAGAGGAGATCCATGTAGTGGAGGTGATTTGCTTCCGGTAAGAACACTTGTAGGAGAAGAAGGCGTTCTTCGATGATCATGAGTATTGAAATTTGATGTATTCTTCGTCTTGTTATTCCTGTGATCTTTCGTTTTAAACTTTCGTTTTGCACTATCTGAATTGATTGTGGGAATGACATACCATCCTATCGAAACACACAATATTGCGAAAGATTTTCCAAAAATAGCCAAGAACAATAGAATCAAGATTATGATGACAGGAACATAATAAGCAGGCCGCCTCATATACTCAATCTTGATGTTACTCACAAGGCTATTATACTTCAAATTTTTCGCGCTAGCCTTATTATGATTAACATGATTCGATTCTAATCTCGTTTGCTTTGAATCATGATGAGAACTTTCAACTTTATTCTGAACTTGTGAATCACTCTGTTCAGCTGTCTTGAATGCTGCTTTGATTGGTTTCTTGTCTCTCACTCTAACAACAATAGGCTTGCAATCTGAGGAGTTAGTGTAAGCAAATCCAAGAAGAGATATATCTTCAGAACCTTTTTGTGTGTAAATCTCTTGTCTCTTGGAATCAAGCTCAGCCAGAAGTGCAGTAAATTTGTCAAGCCCACGATCTGCATACGGGTTTTTCGATTCTTTACTTTTCAAGCCAAAGCTGTGTCTTCTCTTCAGATTTTTCGATGATTTTTTGTCAGATGAAGAACATGACCTCAAAAGCTCTGACAATTCATCATCTTCTTCATCTTGAAAATTTCCGCAAACTAGTGAACTCAACATGCTGTAATCTTGATAAATTTTCGAGATTTGTTTTCGTGAATATCAACTATGGTTTAAAGAGATTTTTGATGTGAAGCTAAAGGTAGAATGAAGTGTATATATTGTTTGATATTTGAGGAAAAAATGAATGCTAGAAGAAGTGGTGAAGAAGTGGAGATTTATATATATACGACTATTGGAGGGTAGAGTTAAGGGTTTAGTAATGTAATGTAACTTGGACCAGATCCAAGCACCATAATATTGTCAATAATCAAGTCGTAGAAATCCGAATCAATTTGTTTTTAAAAAAATAGAATTGTACAAGTTTTGGAATCTATTAATCATTATTTAATCATTTTCGAACATTATAATTGATACTGAATTATATATTTAAATATTAAATAATGATTGTTTGACTTTGTGCGAGAGAAGGGATTCCCACAGGATTGAAGCACAAGCAATGGATTAATTAAGCTAATACTAAATTGAATAAAATTAACGAGTACTCAGGATGAATTTGTCAAAAGTCTTGTAATGGACCAAATCAACTCAACTCACTCACATGTATGGTTTTGTAAAGTTGGATATCATGTCAACTCGTTTCCATTAATATCATCTAACCACTTACATAGTTACATTACTCAACCTGTCTCGTTTTATTTAATCTGTGCAATGCAGGTAGCTCAGCGGGGGCCGTGCATATAAAAGAGCTATTAAAAATGCTTAAAAAACAGATCAATTTCAATCTCTTATTTAGAAAAAATATTCAATTTCTCTCAAATTAACTGCCTGATTTTTTATAATTAAATTAATTAAATTGTAATAAAAAGTTACATACATATCATATAAATGAAAAAAATTAGATAAATTATATTATTATACTGATAATTAACTTGAAACAGAAAGAGAATTACAATTAATATATTCGAAATTATATGTTCATTATCATATATTCGATAACAAAAACTAACAAATTTAAAAATTTGTAGCTTTCGTAGAAATATTTAACCAGAACTTTCTATAACATTTCTTAGAGCATATATTTCAAATTTCACACTCATGAATAAAACGTAATAGAATCGATTAAGATTAACAGAAAACGGTATTAAGTTAATTAGGTGAGCAGCCGTTAGTTCGCCGTCATGACGGTGAGAGAGTTGACATGCATCACATGTTACATGCACCTTTTATACGAACTAGGGAATATGCCCGTGCTACGCACACGGGGAATAATTTAGCGAATTTTCTGTAATTTTTATAATTTGATTAAATATTTAAAATATTAGGAAAAGAAACACGATAATTTATGTTGCTATTATGTTTTTATATTATTAAATATTATATTAAGAAAATATAAGTGTTAGTTTTTTTCGTTGTTATTCTTAATTAATTTATTCTAAATTAATTTTTGATTAAAAGCTTGTTACTAAATTTATATTAAAATATTTTTAAATAGTTGGGAGAAAGTAAACATGTATATTTCTACATCGATATAATAATAAAAATATGCAGTAAACTTATATAAAACACAAAATAAACGGACAATTTTTTTTTTGAGCTTTGACTATGAGTGCATTTGCACACTTTACAAATTGATTGTGAAGCCTTTTTTTAACTATAATAAGTTAAATAATAATGTAAACTTAAGGATTAAATTATTACTCTATTATGTCATCTATTCAATAACAAAGATATTCATACTTAACTTCATTAAATGAAAGTATAAATTCTGAGAATTTTCATCAATAACTGATATTTACTCGCATTTGAACTACTTAATTGAATCTTGTTTTATATTGACATTGATTCAATAACATGATATTAAATGTGTTTTATTTAGTGATACATTTAGTTGTATAAATGCATATTATTCCGACCTTAGTCACAGTTGCTCTAAACAATGCGGTCAAGATCATTGATTCAATATATTGCATTTCAATTAAATACTCCTCCAGTCTCTTTCATTTGTTTTCGTTTTTTAGAAAGTGTCTGGCACGCATTTAAAGGTGCATATAAAATATAGTTTTATAACTTATTTTAAACTTTTTCTTTTTCTGAATAAATATTGAATGTTTAAATATTTATTCAGAAAAGAAAATTTTTAAAATAAGTTATAGAACTATACTTTATATGCACCTTAAAATTCATGTTGGACACTCTCTAAAAAATGTAAACAAATGAAAGGGACGGAGAGAGTACTAAATTTTAATATTGCAATTTGATGTGATAGTTGAGTTGCAATTTTAGACATTATGATTCGGTAGCAGGAGCAATACTTTAGAACTTAAAATATATAATTAATAAATAAATGTTATAGGTATTAAGTGTTAAATCTACCCTATAACACCTTGATAAATATTAGATAATTTTAAAAATAAATCAATACTTGTATAAAAGCATGATATCATTCTACATGGATATTATAAGAAAAATATAAAATAAACTTGATAAAATACAAAATAAATGTTTCTCGACATCGTCTCACGGCGCCGTCTCGCATTTTATTTTGTGAAAAATAATTATAATCCATGGATCTAACTTTAAATAATGTAGAAATTAATTCATTAAGAAGAAGGTTAAGATAAAAATAATTCGATCAAATTTTCATCAAGTATAAAATATTGAATTCTACAAAATAAGACATCCATTTTTCATGATCTTTATAAAACTATTTAAAATATAAAATTATTATTAATATTTATATAGGTTCTTAATTTGTTTATCAAAAAAAAATATAATAATACTCATTATTTATATCGATAACGTCTTATTAATTATATTGATTAAATCTTATGTATATATGTTTTATTTTCAATTTATATAATATTATAAATAGTATAGACAGATTAAATAGATCAGGAAAAATTGTGATCTAATTCACACTCTAACTTTTGTGTTGCTATTAGATTTTTTATATCATTAAAAATTATCATTGAACAATATAAGTGTTACTGTTTGGACTTTTCGTTATGTATATATGTTTTATTTTTCAATTTACATAATATTATAAAACGCATATAGAGATTAAATAGATCACGAAAAACTGTTATCTAACTCACATTCTAATTTTTCTCTGGCTATTAGATTTTTTATGTTATTAATTATTATCATAGAAAAATATAAGTGTTACTGTTTGGACTTTTTGTTATTGTTCTTAATTAACTTTTTCTAAACTTATTTCATAATTAAAAGTTTGTTAATAAATTATTATTAAAATATTTTTTAATAAATGGGAAAATATAAACGTGTATCATTATACATCGATATTATAAGAAAAAATGTAATAACTTATATAAAACAAATAATAAATGTTAATTGACGTCGCCTACCGGCGCCGTCTCGTATATTGTTATGTGAAATATTATTATTAGCAATATAGACAAATTTAAATAATGTAAATAAATTCATACTTAACTTCATCAAATAGAGGTGCAAATTCTGAGAATTTTCATCAATAATTGATATTTACTCGCACTTGAACTGCTTGATTAAATCTTGTTTTATGCCGTCATTGATTCAATAACATGATACTGCATGTGTTTTAATTATTGATACATTTAATTGCATAGATGCATATTATTCCGACTTCAATCACAATTGTTCTGAACAATGCATTATTAGTTTCATCACTACGCTCAAAATCACTGATTCAATAAATTGCATTTCAATTAAATACTAAATTTATATATTGCAGTTTAATGTATTAGTTGAGTTGTAATTTTAGACATTATGATTTGGTAGCAGAAGCAATGGTTTAGAACTTGAAATATATAGTTAATAGATAAATGTTATAAGTATTAAATGATAAATATACCGTATAACACAATAATAAATATTAAATAATTTTAAAAATAAATCAATACTTTTATAAAAGTATGATATATTCTATATTGATATTATAAGAAAAATATGAAATAAAATTGATAAAATACAAAATAAACGTTTCTTGACGTCGCCTCTTGGTGCCGCTTTTTATTATGTGAAAAATAATTATAATTTATACAGGCAAATTTAAATAATGTTGAAATTAATTTCAATATTATTTAAATTAATTCATTAATTTAAATAATGTTGAAATTAATTGAAGTTAATTGATGCCACGTATAAGGAAATAATTTTTAAAAAAGAAAAAACATTTTTTTAAGTATGTGTATATTCATTTATTAATGTACAATTCAAAATTTTGAAGATAGAATCAAATTATAGATATTTATTTTTGATTAATTTCACAACTAAGGTAAAATTAAATTACACATAATAAAATATAAATTACACGTGTATACATATATATGTATATTTAAAGTACGCCGTATTTGAAATTTGAAATTTGAAATTTCTGGTTAAATTGAATGAAAGATTTTGTTGACTATATAATATAATTAAGATAGCTAAAATCATGGAAAAAATTTGTCCACAATTTCAGTTTCTATAACAAATAATTAGAATTTGTGTAACCTACACCAAATTCCAAATACTTCTTGTATTGTATGCTCCATAAATGCAACAATTTTACATATGAACTAATTGAATCTTTTCTTTTCGTCTTTCCATCCATAACTGGTAATATATATAAGACAATTGTTTAACAAATTAAACAAATATAATATTTTATAATAATGATACTCCACAAAAATCAAATTAAAATATGCTAACAATCTTTAAATGAAAAAACCATATAAACATATTTAAATATCACGCGCACATACACATTCACGTATAGATACATAATTTATAGGGAAAAAAAATTATAGATTAAAAACAAATAATATACAAAAATTGGTAAAATAGATATACTTATTTTTGTACCAATAATACATAAGTTATGTTCATGTTCAAATCTATATACCTATTTGATATTTGATGATGAATTTACTGATTATATTCTTCGACACTTAATCTGTAAAAAAAAAAAAGTGAAACAACACATTACATATATAACATAATTAAAAAATAATATTAATTGAATAGTGAGAGATAGATATAACAATTAAAAAGGAAGAAAAAATAAAAATGGAGCGATATAAATATGTGAGATATAAATATGCTAACATTTTATTAATAGGTTTATGTGAGATATTTGCGATTCAAACTATAAATTGCAATGAGACACGTATATATACCGAAAATACCTATGATTGATTAATATGTCTGATGGTTTGTTGTTTCTGAATAACTGGTTTAAGATTAATCATCTGCACAAATCAAACAAATGTTAGTAAATAACAATCATGTTAAACAAATATCAAAATATACCGATACAATCAATATAAACATTAATAAAAGAACTATGGAGACAGAGAGACACATGTGACATAAAGAAAATAAATAAATATATTATACACATACACATACAAACATAAAAAGTCCATAAATATTGAGCAAAAGATAAAAAAAATGAAGAAAAAAAAGATGAGAGAGATTAATGAATAAATAAAAATAAATTATAGTAAGAGTATAAGATATAAATATAAGATGCAAATTATTTATGGAAATATATGTGTATTTTTAAATTTTGAATTAATGATGTCCTGATTTTAGAATTTGTGATTGTCCTAAACATAATTAACGCTAAAAATATAGTAATTTATCTTTCTAATTATAAATATATTAAATTATAATATTACAATAGCTATTAGAGGATGGAATATTAGTAATTAAGATGAGGGATAAATTATGAGGTGGGTAATTAAGATGAGGGATATATTGTTAGTTGATTGATCATATATGGAAAGTTTTGATTTGAAATTTAATTGTTAGCTGAAAAAAATATGAAAAGTAAGTAAAAAATTAAATTTTATTGGCCCGCATTTTGAGTTCTGACCAATAAGCTCATTAGCATAACCAAATAGAAGCTAAAGTCTTAAAGACAGGTGCTAAATTGAACTGAGATGACATACGAAAGAAAAATGTGCTTACAAAACAATAAATATACTTAACTACAAAAGAAAGAAGCATAAAAATATCAAGAAAATCAACATTTTTGAATTCTAACCAAATAAGCCATTGGCATTATAAATTACAAATTTAAAGAACAGAAGACAGGTGCCCATTGGCATTACATTTTTTATGCTTCAGAATTGGGATGAATTTATATTTGTGGACCAAGTGCATATTTCAGAAGTGATCCATCATACAACATACATTATAATCATGATTAATTGAAACCATTCAAGTAGTACCTACAAAAACATGCATGATGCCAAAGTAACCTATTTAAATCATACTGTATCAGTGTATCTGCAACAAAATTCCCAGAACCTTCAAACTCATCTTCGCTGTGATCATCAATATCATCATCCTCAGACACATATCTTCCAGCCTCCTAACTGCCACACATCCCCCATTTATCCTAATCATCATATATCCCCTTTCTAGATCCAACAAAGGTTAGTTTAATCACACAATCAAAAAATTAAAAAAAATAAACATTTTATACTATTGAAGCAAAAGAGACAACGATTTTATACACACAAACACATATATATGTCAAATTTTCTAATAATAAATTGAAGAGATTAAATATTTGTAAGAGATTTGTACCTTAAACAATCATGTAAGAATCCACTATCACTCATCTGATAAGAATCAAAGGTCAAACATTAATCCAAATAAACAAATCATAAACATATAAACACAAATACAGCTGCACATATTACCTGAGAGGCTGATACACAATGATGAAAGAAAGAACAAATAACATTACTTGCTTGCTTCGAAAAATCTGAATCCATGGCTCTGACTAATCGTGTGATGACATGCAGAATCAGATCCAAAACAAACACAAAACATACAATGAACATCAAACAATAAAAATAAGAAGTTACACATCATAACCAAACATGCATCGATCAATACAAAATAATGCAAGAAAAAAGCGATAAAAACGATAAAAATAATAAATATGCCAGCACCGACATCAAACAATAAAAATAGGATAGTGACGAAGCTACACCATACATAAACATATAGCGATCAATACAAAATAATGCAGAAAAAAATGATAAAAATAATGAATGTGCCAGGAACAAACACACACAAACTCACGTAAAAAAAATTAATTATTTAGATGGAGAGTGTTTCTGAAACTAAAGATCAAATTGATTTTGAAAATAATTGTGAGCTACCGACAAAGGATATTGTTAGTTGATTGATCCACAGATTAAGGAAAGATTTTATTTTGAATTTAATTGTTAGGTGCAAAAAATATGGAAAGTAGATAAAAATTTGAATTTCATGGGTAAATATTTTGACCCATGGGTAAATATTCAAATGTATGCGGGTCGTCTCAAAATGTATGGAAAGCTAGTATAAATTCCAACCCATGGGTAAAAATTTGAATATGTGGATAATCCAAGAAGAGTAAATTACTATAATACCCAAAAATTATAAGAAGAGTTTAAAATTAAGAAGGATAAAATAGAAATTCTTGAGGAAAAAGATTAGCAGCTATTAAGAATATATAGATACTAGTACATAACTACATACATAGTTTCGCACATATAAATAAAAGGACATTGTTCTCACCCATTAAATCACCACCTCGTACTCAATTATATTTCTCCCACTTTACAAATTTACATATATATTTTGAATTTGTAATAATTAATAAATACATAAAATTGTTATTTTTTTCATCCGATTCGCGCGATAACTGTTAATTTTTTACACATAAATATAAAATTTTAAAACAATAAAAAAGATTTATAAAGAGTAAAAGACCCAAAACCACAGACATTCTTAAAGTAAAAATAAAGTAGAAAAATTTGGACTTGAATAATCAGAAATAAAATTTGACCTTATCCTCGTAGATTTTTTAGATAAATACAAGTAAATTGATTGTTAACATTCATTGACCAGAACTATTCTTAAATTTGTATTTTAAAGATACTTAGTATGAATATATAAGCGTCATTACAACTACGAGGGAAGAAGTAATGGAACGGGAAACTGAATATAAAACTCTGCTTTATTATTATAATAATAATACAGCTTTCTATTTCACTGCTTACGTAGAAGATTTCAGATTTTATTAATGCCTAAACAAGATTCTATCAGTTTAGATTGTTGTAAATGTAAAAATGGGGCATTCCGAGAATCGAACTCGGGACCTCTCGCACCCAAAGCGAGAATCATACCACTAGACCAAATGCCCTTCTTGTTAGAGCATTGTTAATTAATTTAATTTAATAAACAACAACTCTATGTCACTGATTTGTTAAACACCATTATAACATGTTTATAACAAAGACGTAATTATATCAAAGCAATCCAAATTACAACCATGAGTCCATAGTCAGTCAAATTTATGATCATAAAAGAGCTAAACATCTAATGCCGTAATGTATAAAATTCGACATATTTTTGGGGTTTTTTTTATTATTGCAGTTTAGCCGCTATAAAATGGTAAAACATTTTAGTTTACTCTTTTTCACTTATTTAAAATTTCTCAACCACTTTACCATACTTCCAACATATTATAATGCAATTATGTAACGGATCTAGAAATGAATGATAGCATACATGAATGTCAGCTAGCATATGCTTGATGAAGAATGGCTGGCACCAAATGGCCCAGGGACCTCAATTCTTTTATTTCTTTTTTCCAAAAGGAAAAAGAAAAGACTCATTTACTAAAGATTCTTTACTTTACTCGACAAAGACTAATCAAATGCCCTCAATTGAGGTAACTTTGAGACATAGATGGAGAAACATCAATATGATCTCTCACAAGTATTATGTAACCTACTAGAATTTTATTCCACAGGAGTCTTGATGATTCGATTAATTTGAATTTGATCCGAAATTACATAATTATTAAAGTGAATAAAATTACTGAAATTATCTCACATGAATTACTCAAAATGCAGGTATTTTTTAGTACGGTTATTTTTTTAATTGTCAATGCTTACTACCACTTACTCATCAGACCAATTCGATCTCCTCTATTTCAACAAACCTTGTTGGATACGATAAGAATATAAAATTACAAGTACAAATGTGTAACAAACTGGTTCCCACAATGACCTGGAGAGGATGGTAGTAAAAATAACGATAAAAAAATGCTTGAGTTTTACATTACAGACAACATGATTGTGGGCCCACCCCCATTTCAATAATATATGACAATGCAAGCAATCCTTACATAAAAATCTATATCTTCACATCTATCTGTCCACACCCCTTAATTATCACCTCATTTTTAGTTTCTCCCCCTTCAAATTATTCACCTCTTTCATTTTTCTTGATTTTTTTGAGGAAGAATGGCATTTGCAGGAACAACTCAGAAATGCATGGCATGTGATAAAACTGTTTATCTTGTTGATAAGCTCACTGCTGATAATCGTATCTATCACAAAGCTTGCTTCAGATGCCATCACTGCAAGGGAACTCTCAAGGTTCATGCTAATTTATTTGGATCATCTCAATTTTCTGATATCTTTGTATTTATTAATGTTTGAGTTTTAATTTTGTTTCTATTTTCTTCACATATATAGTCTAGTTTATCTGTCCATGGTTTGGTGCTCTGTGCTTGTAGTTGTTACTAAGTTGATGAGGGATGGTAATATTTTTGTGATTTGCTAAACAGATGTGATTTAGTTATGTTGTTCTAGTAACATCTTAACGTTTTGGGAGAGTTGGTAGTGTTATTAAAACTCAGCTAGTATAGAAGATTTCGAGAGTAAAAAAAGGCTTTCCAGTGGGTTAAAAGTGTTCGGACAGTTGGTAACATAATCCCACTTTAGTAGACTACTTGTATTCAGTTGATATGATTTTCAAGATTTCTTAGTTTTGTATATCTACACTAATTAGATCTGCTGTGATGTTAGGAGTATTTGTGTACTTGTATCTTATAGTTTCTGTTCTGTTCAGGGACTGGGGAGGCAAAAGATATCATTTTTTTGTACCATGTATTTATGTTGAACATTTTTGAGGAAAATCTTTTTGGATCTGTCATATTTTAAAAAAATAATAATGTGAAAGAAAACAACTTATTTTGCAATCTGAATTTTTCTCGAAATCTAATATTCAACTATCCAACTTTTTTTGTTTTTTTTTGAGATTGGGAACGGCAGATCTAAAGGAATTATGCTATTACATATCTGCCTTAATGTTATTAGTTAAAACCAGTTTGTTGATAATTGAATTACAAATTTAATTTGCGGGATAAACTATTCTAATGAGCTATGCTATGATTTGCAGCTTGGCAACTACAATTCCTTTGAGGGTGTTCTGTATTGCAGGCCACACTTTGATCAACTCTTCAAAAGAACCGGCAGTCTTGACAAGAGTTTTGAAGGTATATAAAATGTAAGGGATTGGGATTTATTATTAATCTTTTTTTGAACGCTAGCTAATGTATCTGTTACGATTTTCTTTCAGGAACACCAAAGATTGTCAAACCAGACAAACCTATCGATAACGAGGTGAATATCTAAGAACCTAATTGTTATTTTAGATAATGCATTGAACTGCAGCCGTTGCTGCAGAATTATGAATTTTAAAGTGTATCTAGTTTTATACACAAAACCAATGAGACTGTTTCACTCAGTCACCTGCATTTGTAATATTAAAACAAAACATGTTCCCACTGAAAACCAGATGAGATATGTAAGGATGCTAAAATGTCACTTGAGAAAATACTTACGTTTAAATCAAAGTTTTTCACCGTAATGCTACTAATTTTATTGTTTGAGCAGAAAGCAAAAGTTTCAAGCATGTTTGTGGGGACAAAAGATAAATGTTTGGCGTGTACGAAAACTGTTTATCCAACTGAGAAGGTAATATGTTTCTACTCAATATTCTCTGACATGCAAAGTTCACTACATTGGATTGAATGTTATCAATATTGTAGATGTGTTTTTATTGACGAAAAATATGATCATACATAAAAAGGTAATGAGTAATGTATTAACAAAGATCAGTAATTGTTAAAGGTCTCTGTGAATGGAACTGCATACCACAAAAGCTGCTTCAAATGTACCCATGGAGGGTGTACAATTAGCCCATCCAACTACATTGCACACGAAGGGCGACTTTACTGCAGACACCACCACACTCAACTTATCAAAGAGAAAGGCAACTTAAGCCAGCTGGAGGGCGACCGGGTTGTTGCCGAGTCATAATTCACCTGCGAATTTGTTTGGTTCCTCATTCTGGCTCAGTTCTATTGTCTTTTGCCAGTGTAATAGCAATTCAGTTCCTTTTACTTATATACCTTTCTCCCTGCACTAAAATTGGTTGGTTTTTCGCTTTACAAGATAAAATGCTCTGAATTGTGTGGAGCTTCTCCTGTTATTCTTCGTTTTATTTAGTGAACTTGAGATGTTCTCTGAGAGTTGAATGCTTGATTGTTAAAATGGTGACTTATGAACCAGTTCATTTGTGGGTTTGCTGCAGTGTATATATATATATATATATATATAGAGAGAGAGAGAGAGAGAGAGAGAGAGATTTGAGTATTAATTCTTCAATATGTATCATGAAGGTTAACTGGGAGAGCTGTTCAACATTTCATTGAGTTGTCATTCTATGCTCCAATTCTACCCATTCTTAATTGGATTCGGCGTAAGCAATATACTGTGCAAATATAATTAAGAAGATTTGTGTTCTGAATGTGCTTTCAGAAAGTTAAATTTGGAAAAATACCAGGTTCTAAATAATCATATTTCAAGCAGCAAAAAGAACTTAAATCCCCTGTTAGTATGTCAAGTATAAAACATCGTGCCCATTTTTCCACAACAAAATTTCTGCAACAGAAATACATGTACAACTCCGGAAAATTAATTGAACTTATTATACAACCCCAAAATTTAATTGAACTTATTAATTATACAACCCCAAAATTAATTGAACTTACTTATTGTACAACTCCAAAATTTCCTACAAGTGAATGAATCTAGAGGAGACATGAAAATAGTAAAGATACAAAAACACAAACATTTATTATATTTGAACATGCAAAACAAATCTGTGCACGGATGTGGCAAGTCCCACAACCTTTTTGTACAACAACAATGTCCAACAGAAGGTAACAAACTAACAATCCTTACAACATTAACTTGTATCTAAGAGATTATCATTCCTAGTAATAAGCTTGAGGTCTACAATGTGATTATCACGAAGAAACCCAAAACCGAATGTTCCATTGCCATACTGCCAAATCCTTCCTTCCACCTGCCAAGGATTCACAGAAGTCTCTGCTAAATCCGGGATGACCAGATCATAACTTGAGTTGATGTACAGAATGCGTGACACTGCTTCATCTCCATGTATATAATCTGATGCTTTGGGCGGCCGAAGATGTGTGCGACTGTCATATATGTAACTTTCTTCTGGCGAAAAAGGAGACTCGATGAATGTGGTGTTTGATGTCCAAAACACTGGTGCATAGCCAGAAAAAGGTTTAGACGAATCCTCAACCCTCCGACAAGCAATACCACCAATGTCATCATAAGCCACCAAATAAAAATCTAGTTTCATGTCATCACAAATTCCCTGCAGCCACAAGCAGGGCTAATTATATAGGCTGCAAGTATTGACTTATCCTATTAAAGCCACTGTTGTTTCCTATCATATCTTACAATACTATTTACAGTTGCATAGCAAGGGAGAAAGAGCAATCGTGCATAGTTTGACCTGGCAAATGTTTTGGAAACAAGCTCCAGTATCTGCTTTCTGAAATAGCACTATAGACTACCAGAATAGTTGTGTAGTGCACACACTCTTTCAAGATAAGAGAGTTGAAAACACATACCAAGATATAGGATGATGAATATACCATCCTCAAAGCCACAACCTTACAAATTTATGAACTAATTAAACATTGAGGTACCATAGCCACTTGTAATAAACTATACACTTGTAACAAATAACCAGAACTATGTAATGGTACAAAACTCAATATAGCTAATACGAAATAGAAACTTGTCGAATTGGTTACTACAAGGACAGACCTACGCAAAGAAAAAAGAAATATTAAAGTTGGACAGTGAAGTTTCAAGCCAACAGGTGAGCAACTGAGCATTCACATTTGAGTTCTTTTCCTTTTCTTTTCATATAAATAAAGAATGCAATTAAGTCTAGCATCTACATCTTCATCAACCTAATACATTAGGTGTATGGAACAAGGAAAATTGTTCTCTGAAACAAAGTAAAATTACAAGTTATAAAAAACCGTCATGGCATCAACAATGACATAGATAGAACCTAGAACTTTAAAATCCTATTTTCCTACATTAATGATGAGTCATTTGTTGAATAAAAGCCAATGTAGTAATGAATTAGTGTTTGTGAACTAGATAAAATTCATATCCTAGTAGAATCTACAACCCAAGATCAGTAGACTACAAGTCTATCCTCATCCAGACATTACTTACAATGCCCAAAATTTTTAATAGCAATTCAATGAATCATTGAGCTCTTTCGTTTGACCAAGGTTACATCTTTTACCAACTGTAACAAGCTAGGCTTAATATTTATAGTACGTCTCTACAAGTTATTAGTAACACAAAGAGTCTTTATCTATCCTAGTGTAATTAGTGTAATTTTTTCAACACCTTAGCTTAGCTGAATATACCACAGAGTCATTGCTTAAAAAACAATGTCACAACCATGATCCAATCTAAAACCATCAATGATAAAACAATTACACTACGCCGGCTTCAAAAAGTATAAAAACATCACCTTCCAAAGACCCTGCAAAGGCCTTGCAGGCGTAGGGGAACAATTAACAATCTTAACATAATGCTCAGGCTCCCACTTCTTCCAACAATTCTTCACCTTGTCCCTCCTCCTCTGCCTCCTCGACCACCTCTCCCCACCGGCTCCCAGACTAGTCCTATTCGCAAAATACTGATACATATCCGACATAACCGGAGACCCAACCACATTTTCCACAGCCTCATCAAGCTCCTCTCCTCTCAAACTCCCCGGAGACCCAACTTTCACCACCCCACTCTTCCTGATCTCACCCGAATGACTCGTACTCAAATAATTCATATTCTCCTCCACAACAACATGACAATTCCCCATAAAATTAACATTAACCGGAATCAATTCATTCTCCACGATCCCCAAATCATCACATTTCACAACCAAATCATCGAAACCATCAACTTTACAATTAGGATCAAGAAAATTGACACACTCGCCTTCTGAATTCAAACAAATCCAAAAACAAGGCCTTTTGACAACATCATACCCACCATTCTTCGAAGGAGAAACACGAGACCCGGTAATAAAACAAGAACCCCACTGAAAATACACAAGGGCAGGCGTGTAATCAACATCCCCGTGGGACCCACTGTTCTTACTCTGCCCACTCCGGCGCCAAAACCCAATTAGCCCCTCCAACTCGCACAATGTTTTGTACAGGCGCTTGTATGTAATTTGACCCGAAACCCATTTCTTGATCCGGGTCTTTGACCCGAATTTACGGTCACAGAGAGAGAACCAGAGCTTGGAATCGTTGTTACAGAGAGAGTAAAAGCGTTTTGATGTGCAAGAAAATGAGGAGATTTCTGATTGGTTGAGGAACGAGAGGATTGTGAGTTGCACGTCTTCTGGGAAATCGGAGAATGGGATCGGAACGGCGTCGTGGGTTGTCATGATGGAATATTCCGGTGGGATTTGATATGGTAATGGTGGGATTGGAGATTAAGCAGGCATTACATAACATTTCTTAATTGTCATGCTTCTTTAACAGTTTAGAAGGTACTAGTGGATATTCTGTTGGGCTTGGTTTGGGCCTTAAGTATCAAAAGCCTTATTTGGTTTGGGCCTCAAGTATGAAAAGCCTTAAGTTATCATTGAATATACCATGCACATCAATTCAATGTTACTAGATACAGTACAAGACTGTTGTTGTTTCATTGTTCCTCTGTTCATTGTTACAACATAAATTTATGATTTTATGTGCATCAGGTATAACAAGTAAGTATGTATATATATTTTCATATATTGTAGTATACAATAGATAAACATCTTCTTGCAATGTTGTGGATTAATAATACTCTTCATTTAATTATATAACTAAATATCTATATTCAAGTAGAAGAAAATATGCGATTGAGCATGATTATGATGAATGAATACATAAGTGTATAACAGTAACATGAATAGAATTGGAGGGACAACAACATACAATTAGGACCATCTGAGCAGCACGTGGCAGTTAAAGCAATCACACGTGTGCTTCTTGAGCTGTCCTTGATCACGTTCATACATCTACAAGTGATAACGAAGCAAGTAGTAGGTCCCCAGCCATGTTCCACAGAGTCTTTCTTGAATTTTCATGTTTCGATACATCAATTAATTTATTTGAGAGAGTGAAAAGTGTGACAATCTTGTACATACACGCACAGTCAATTACTTGGTCGGGCCAAATTTTAGTGTGAAAAAACTGGTTGCATAGTTGATTCAAAAGTTAAAAGTCAATTGCATACTTCCAATGTTGAATGCCCAATGACGATAAGACCAGCCTCTTCCTCTTATCTCAGTCAAAAAAAATTCATTTGTTTGCATTGCAACTTTGCAACTAACCTGTCAACCTGGTCCAAACCGGACCTAAGATTGGACCATTTTCTTGGCACAACGTACAAAGTCAAGTTTCTATATCGCCTCTTCAAATCTCAACTATGCGACATGCGCAAAGATTATGTGTATCATCTAAATGTATTGACTAATCAAAGATTATGTGTATCATCTGAATGTATTGACTAATCCTTTCTAGCATTTTCAACGTATTTAATCATACACATTTTTATGTTCGATCTTTAGTTATATGTCGAGAGAATAAAATATCTAAAATTGAAAACTCGAAAAAAAATGTATACAAGAACAGAGGGGAAAAGGGAAATGTGAGGAATGGTAGGAGGAGAAAGAAAGACCGTACTTAAAAGATGATCGGGGGGCAAGGCATAACAGGTGGCACTGAGCTGGCTCTTACACCAATGTGGGATGTACTTGTATATTTTCCCGTAATCTCCTTTGTTTCCCTTTCCCCCGTTATCATCATTTCACAATTATTCATTTTATTTCTCTTTCCATGACCCCAAAAAAACTTTGAAAAAACAAAAAACCAACTGGCATTTCTGATTCATTCACAAATAGACATAATTTAATAAGACCAAAGCATATAGCATGGTGACAAACCAAGTCTAGGATTTCAGACTCATTCTTTTGTATTCTTTCATTTCATTTCTTTTATTTTTCCACTCCCCTCTACTACACACACAATATAAACACACATTCACTTGTAAATCAACAAAGAAAGAGATTAGAGATATACTCACAAGTTAAGGAACATGAATAATAATAGTAATAATAATATGTCAACTTCTGAATGTAGTAGTGGATGTGAATCTGGATGGACTACTTACTTGGATCATTCCTCAGCTTCTGCTTATCAATATGATAAGACACATTGGAGGAGCATGGGCCTTGATGTGGATCAACAATATCAAGAAACTGAGGATTTGTCTATGGTCTCTGATGCATCATCTGGACCTAGATATATGTATGATGAAGATAACTCTTCTGCTTATTTTTCGGCTTCTGCTTCGGGATTGGTTTTAGAGCAGCAGCAGGGAACAAAGAAGCACAAAAATAAGATGAAAGGAATGAAAAATGAAGATGCTTATCTTGATGATACTGCTAGCTCCCCTGTTTTTAAGGTATTTTTTTCTCTTTAATGAATCAGAGGTCTCATTGCTTTTCTTTTTCTTTTATATTTTATTTTAGATAGTAAACTGATGCATGTATGTTTCAAGAACAACTTGAGTCATTCCATCAACCAAGCTTCAATGGTGCAAGAAACAAATCAGGATTTCTCTGCAAGTCAGCATAAGGTATGCATTTATCGTATAAGTTTCGCCATATTTTTTTTGTCAAGAGTACTTACAAGAAGTAGAAATACTCAAGCCTACGATAAAGGTGAACCCTCGAAATCTTGTGACCAAATAGAAAAGAGATAACTGCTAGGCTATAATTCGATTGTGTTACTTTAATTTTATTTTCATTTCTTCTAATTTTGAGTTAACTTCTTTTTCAGGGAAATTCTGCATTGAAGAAAGGTTTTGGTTTTCTGAAATCTTCTATTTCAGGGAAAGGAGCTTCACAGAAGTCAGGTGGGTAGCTTCTTGTAAATACATAGATGTGCGTGTATAAATACATTGCCATAGTTACAATAATTAGATAACATGAGGCCTGATTTTATTTGGGGTTTCACAGGTGGTTTGCAGGGAAGGAAATGGCAATAAGGGATTGCATTGATGGTGTGTCTTCTTCTGTCTCTGCTGCAGCTACTCAAGAAAGAGAAAAAATGCAGTAGATTTTGAAGATCTTGTTTTTTTAACTATCTTTATTTATTTGTTCCTATTTGTTATTGTTCTTGTCTGTGCAAAGGGAAACAA
This sequence comes from Oenanthe sinensis, assembly GCA_028671895.1. Taxonomy (NCBI): domain Eukaryota; kingdom Viridiplantae; phylum Streptophyta; class Magnoliopsida; order Apiales; family Apiaceae; genus Oenanthe; species Oenanthe sinensis. The sequence goes on from CM053804.1 coordinate 51,491,497, forward strand.
CCTGAGCTCATATATATTAAAAAGAAAGAAAGAAAAAAAAGGTTAATATGATCCTTCTTTCTGTTCTTTTCTCATTATATGAAACTTTAATTGTCCTGCTACATAAACCATGATTTCATTCCAGTTGTATTCCACAATACTCTTCACACATTCATAACCATAAATTTCCTACCAGTGCACAAGGCTATGTGCAGAAGAAGGTCTCGATGCACGCAGTCTTAAATTTATTCCGTCGCTGAAATAAATATCTATATTCAGATGATCAGACTGTTCAGTATAAATATTCATAACAAAATGCATGTATAGTTCATTTGAATTTTCAGGCAATAATTGGTGTTTAGTGAAAAAGCATAGACAAAAACACCAACTGAACAATAAAATAAAATAGTGGTCCTGAGAGAAGAGAAGAAAATGTATCTACTCTAAAAAATAAAAAAGAGGAACAAGTAATGCAGTGCTGTGGACTTGTGGGCACTTATAGATAAAAGAAATGAATTCAAATAAGAAAGAGAGGATACCATATCATTATCATTATATGAAAGATGGGAAGGAGAGGCCAATAATAAGTGCCACATCCTTCTACTACTTGGAGAAGTGCCAGCTTAACTAGAAGCTGAATGAGTGGTTACAATGGTAAAATATATTTCATTTAAAACTCAAACAAGACAATATTTATGATGGAACTTTGATAAAATTGGTCTCCTTTTCTTGAAAAGGGACCGAAAGCACCATCCCCACCACCTTATGACAGCTACACAAAATATTTGATCCATGTAATAGCAACACCAACTGATTCAATAATTGAATTTTGTTTTCATGGGTGTCTCTTCAAAATCTTTAATCCATCCTTAGACTTGGAGCATATGGAGCATATTTCTTGGGAGAAGCCACACATTTTAGGATATTGACAATCCAAATTAACTGTTTTATTTAATTTTTTTGTGATCAAATTGACTCAAGTTTGACTGAAAATTACATGTAGTGTGTAATTGAAAAAAGTTATAAAAACTATATCATTAGAAAATATATTTAATCTACTTTAAAATGTATTTTTTAGTTTTTTAAAATCATAAAAGAATAATTTTAAATTCTCAGCCAAAGTTGAGTCAAATTGAATACAAAAAAATCAAATAAGACAGTTAATTTGGTACGGAGGGAGTATATATTACCACAAAATTATATATAGTAAAAATGACATAAATATTCTGCATAATGCAGAAAGTGTATACGGAGGATCAGAGAACAACCTTGCAGTAAAAGCGAATCGTAAATGTGTGACTCTGCTTATCAAATAAACCAGGTTCGATTCTCATATCCCTTGTGCTAAAGTCAAAAAATAATATGAAAACCAAAGTCACTTTCTGCAAAGATGTGTAGTGGTACATGTGTGTAATTATGCAAGAACCTTGTTTATTGATTTCTAAGACAATGAATTTATAAAGTAATATGCTTTATGCGGATTACCACTGCAGGTTAATAATATGCATTGCAAGTCAATTATGTTGTCTGATCCCAGCACATAAAAGTTTGTCCACACCCCTAAACTATTAGACAATGTTTTAACTTTTAATCACTTGTTGTGCACGCGTGCATAATCAGATCAACAAGTCATACTGTACATCACTGTAAGAATATGCATACACATACATACAAACAAACATGTTCATTCATATCTAGAGTTTAATACTATAATTAGCATAAACAGAACATGTGCACTAAACAATTAAGAGATAAGGATCAAACCCTGAAACTGCTCTTGTGCTCCTTGTAATTCAAAACTAAACAAGTAGGTGCCTTTTTAGCCGTATTTTAAGGCGCGTTTGGAGATCCAGTGCAAGAGAATCTTACAACTAGATTTTTCTAATACAATGTAGTAATATGACACTAATATAAACCATGCTCTCAATCAGTTATGTAAAAGGTTGTAATGGGCTTGTCATTGATATGCAAATACAAACAACATCATTAGAGACTTAACATAACCAAACAGACATCTGTGCGAGGATGAAATGGACTTGTCATCCTTTGGTTTTGTTAAAAAAACATGGCTGCCCAACACGGTAATGAAATAACAGGATACTTTGATATGCAATTACAAGGTAGTAATGGGCCTGTCATTGATATGCAGCAGATACAAACAACAACATTAGAGACATAATACCAAACAAATATCTGTGTAAACGATGAAATGGACTTGTCATCTTTTAGTTCTGATAAAAGTTAAGGCCGCCTAACACCGTTATGAATTAACAGGATAGATTGATTTACTCTTACGGTCGTCTTACCTAACTGCGGTTCCTGCATGGTTGAACCCTGTGGGAGTCTATGTTAACATGTTCCAGTAAAGCCAACATAATTTCGGTATATGATCAAAGCTTAATATTTGAAAAGTAATTATGTTTTCCGTTGGCATTTGCCGCCATTTGTTAATCATATCAGATCAAAAACTTGACAGCAAAAAAAGACCATCGTCTAACTGCCTAATTATCATACTTCGGACCCATTTATTAATGATATCAGATCGAAAACTTGACAGCCAAAGACCATTGTGTAACTGCCTAACGATCATACATCAGTCCCACTTGAAAGTAGGGTCCGAGGAGGATTAGACATCGAGTGGGTTCGAGGAGGATTAAGTATCGAGTTTGTCAGAGGAGGGTTAGATGGAAGCGGATCTTATCCCTTGCTTCCAGGAGTAGAGAGACTGTTTAAGTAGAGGTCTACAGGCCAATATATGATGCAAGTCATCAGGACACCATGGTAAGCATTTCCATCACTTCTAAGGTACATGACAATAATGTTTATCATGATTAAAAGGTAATTACCTAGAATAAGTTTTGTAATATAAGTCTTGATCAGATATGAGTATTCTATGCATATGTAGTCGTGTCTAAGGGTAAGGATTCGAGTCGCATCTAATATTAGATATTGTTATACTTTTGCCTTTCATTAGAAGACGAACATCATACTTAGCAGCTTATAATCATTCTGCTTTTTAGCTTCGTATATATAATCCCGGCCCTCCCCACCTACCGTTCTGCAAATGATTGTATTATGAAAGCAAAAGCAGCTTAATACTCAACAAGACAAATTTTATAATGAGGATTGGATACTAGAGTATCAGTTTTTTCAGAATGGATCCAAAATAAGTGCCCCCACTACCAGCTTGGCAGCTGCAGACCAAGGAATGATTGATTTATTACAACTTCACAAATATCCGATTATTGGGTTCCTATCGATTGGATAATTAAAGATATTAAGTCGCCCTAATAACTTTTCAGCTACTGACAAAACATGCATTACATGTTACTGCCTTCCATCAACACCCTGGAGAAGATACCTTACTTTAATAATCACTACAATACAGTTTCATAAGATAATCTATGATAGGTAGGCTGTGGCCGGCTACTCAAGGAAGAATATCACAACAGCTGAAATATCTCATGTAATACATGAAGAGAGGTAAAATTTTTGTAGCTGCATTTCCAATAGTACTGTAATGTTTATGTACATGAAGCATATAAATAAGAACTACGTAAATATCTTCCCTACTAGTGGTTCTTAAATATTCTGCAAAAGAAACCCCACGGGCACAAAAGTCTGAGAATGTACAGAAGATGAACTCTCTAGCCTCCTCTATTACCATCAAATAAATGAATGCTTATTGATTCTAGATTAACACATAGAACTTATAGTTTTAGACTTTTAGCCAAAAACTCTGCAAATTCTAACAAAACTTTATAACGAAGGTACCTCTATATAACACTAGCAAGGCTTTATTGCATTAGGTACGTTCTCTCAGAGGCACCCAAAGAATTCCTCTCATAATCCTGCTTGCCCTCTGCCACACTACCTCAGCTGCATTTGGATCAGTCAACTACCAATATTTTTAATTGAGCATATTTCCCTGATAAGGATTCTATCATTCGTTTTGTAACGAAACAGTAGATATATATATTTATTTATTTTCCTGCTAAATAACTGAACAATTTATCAAGGTATGTACCTAAACAGAATTGAAAAACTAAAATAGACATTTATAAACATAATTGATCATTTCAGTCTTGCGCTATTTCAGAAACAGCTCTCATTATGCTCATTTATAAACAGAATTGATCATTTATAGCTCAATAGTAGACATTGTTTATATGCTCAATGTTTATGTGCTCAATAGTAGACAGTGTTTATAGAGGTTTGTGCGACATCCATCTTTCAAACATAGCATAACATTCGGCAGGCTTGTATTCTGGAGCTGTATGACCTCCTCCCTGAAATAAAAGAATAGGAAATATACACATATTATGTAGTATTTTGATTATAATAATGACCAAAACAGTAACATAAATAATTTCTCAACTGGGAAGAATATGTAGTATGTTGAGTAAATGGACAAAACCAGATAAATTCTTACTTTAACAGTAGCAAATGTCATTTTGTTGGAGTAAGCCCTTGTGTAACTGTAGGGCCACAAAAAAGATAACAAAATAATTTTTTCTTGATTTTAGTCTACTCAGTATTCAGAGATAATATGAACAGGCAACGGATATTGTGAGCTCACCCAGCATATTGTCCTTTCACAATCCAGGGTCGCCACTCATCGATAATAGAGTAGTTTAGCTCTCTTATCCAAGCTTGAGTGGATTTAAATGGTATGAGAAAATCATGGTCACCACTGTTGATCATCAACAAACATCAAGCAGATATGTGAGAAGGAGTTTGAGTGTGTGCACGCTCATGATTGTTAATCAGTTCCTTTGACTGAAGAGATTAACTTTCAACTTCCAAGAGTTTTTTGCTTAATTTTTTTATTATATCAAATTTCCAGAACTGTGTTTATTTAAAGAGTCTGCACAAAAACTCTAATAAGTACATATAAGACCAGTTAAGGATTAGATTTCCAAAAGCAATTCATTTCTGCACTAAAATTACTACTATTATTCAAAATACTGGACTTCATAATCAGGATTATTCCAGGTCTGCAGGAGAATCAGTCAAGTCTGACATTTTTGTTATGTAGAAAAAGTAGCATATAAACTGACCTGTATACAAGAGATCTATAACCCTTTGTGCTGAGATTCGCATGATATGGCCTAACGTCCCGAATCACAATTTCAAAAGGCAGACTATCTATGTTGCATCTTACCCATGTCCCTATGGTCCCCTGTATGAAGTTTATGGTCCCCTGTATGAAGGTTTCTTTTTAGGATAATCTTCTTTGAATTAAAAATACTAGGGGGAGTACCTTTCTGATATGCAGCGCTTTCTGAACACTTTCATCATTTAACCAGTAAGCAGAAAGCCAATGTCCGTCAACCTGCATTTTCCTTGTTTATACACAATCCTGATATCTTCATTTTGTGATCAATGGTAAATGGAAGCAATTGTTTTTTCCCATCAATTTGTGAGTAAAATTTGAGATAGCTCTAGAGTAATTAAAATACTATAACGTAAATAGATATAAATTTACGGTCTCATCACAGTGGTTGTTATTTTGATGGCAATAGTCTTGATCTGCAACCAGTTGATGATTACATGCCACAAGAACAAAAGGATGGCCTAAGTTTTTATATAGAAAAATGCATCTTTTCATTGTGCATATCTGGAAAATAATAAGGGAATAGGAGCGAATGAAATGAAGTTGCAGCTTTTACAATTTTAGTTCACTACTCTTTACTGGTTTATTTCTATTCAACTCTCCGATATATTAATATTTATTGAATTATTGTAAGTGGGAGTATACAAGTCGAGGAGGAAGCCATACACGACACTCAAACTCTGAAAGTGATGTCTCTCCAAATCCAACTATATCAGCCCTTTTTCCATCTGACAGTGATCTACGCAGCTGTGGTGAATCTTCACCGCAATTATTCTCCAAAATTTGTTGCTGATTAAGACCAACAGTGAGCTGCAAAGGTAAATACATATTGAATTTAAACCAAATTATAAACATAAACCATCAAAAGATTTACCAGATGAGGATTAGTACTAGCTAACCTTCTCGAAAATCTCTAAACCATGTGAACATTCTACACTGGCAGGATCCGCTTTCTGAGCATTCAACCCACAACTTCTCCTCAATGACTGATATGTTAATCAGTAAAGTTGTTATTATGTCATTGACAATTATTATACATTCATCCAAGAATCTGGAGTTATGATGAATATAAGACCTCATAAAGTTCATCCGATATAAGTCCCATGCCATGGGAAAAGGAAATTGAAAAGTTCGTCTCAGCAGGAAATGTTAAGGGGTTTCCAGCGAGGTAACCCTGAAATTGCATGTCAGAAGCACACGTTAGGTCTTGAAACAGAGTAATATATCACAATATTGACAAACCTTAAGATTAATAGATGGTTCAACGCCTGCTTCATTTCCTACATTAAGATAGCATTTAGATTATTGTACAAAAAACATTCGTAAATTCTTAGGTGTGCTTTATGAGAGTAAAATTCAGGCTTACCATTTGAGATCATTTGAGTGATAATTGGAACAAATATTCCAGCATAAGAGTCTCCCGCAACATAGAATGGATTTGAAAGGAATTCACTGTGACCAACTAACCACTGTGAAACATTTCAATTCGAGAAATAAAACTTTATAGTGATGTGATAAATGAAATTCAGAACTCCATCTAAAACAAGAGAGGAATCAAGCTTTTCATGAACAAACTTCTTACCTTCCTTAAGAACTCAACAGCTTGAGCACATGCTTGGCTGTCAGTAGAGCCAGAAGCAACGGATGTCCTTCCGTAAGAAAAGCCAGTACCAACTGGCAAGTCCAAAAATATAATATTCGCTATCTACAAACAATGTGCATTGCCGTTGTCATTAGTAAAAATGCATATATATGGTAATAGCTATAAGAGTTCAGTGGCCTGTATCTGTAAAATTAATCACAATATGATCAAATGCGAGCTGAGAAAAAAGGGAATCAATCACAATAGCATCAAATGTGATTTTAAATATAAGTCTGATTGACCTTCCAACCTAAAAGTGAGGACTAGCCCGCTGCGTTGTCCACTGGTGGTAACTACAGTTTAGAACCTCTGTATTCAAATGTTTTTATAAAGTTTCAATCCACCATTTTTCAATCACAATAGTCAGAAATCCAAAAAAAAAAAGATAAAGAAAACACAAACATGTTGGTGACAAGACTGTACGAATTTAGAAAAGTAAAAGAAAACACAAACAACTGGTCAACAAGATTGCAGGATTGAACTTGTTACATAGCGGATAACTAGTACACACTCGAGCAGCGCACTAAATGCTCCCTTCGAAGTTCGAAGGATTAATCAGCCAGAAAAGAACTATCAAACAACATAATTTTTTAAAAAAAATTGGAATTTAAATTATTAAAAACATTGTTGGAAATCGAATGTTCAAACCTTAATTTCACGTAGCATATATTATAACACGTTAGGAGATATATCTATTACTAAATATTTAAAGCCAACCAAGGGCAGTTTGAACCCAAAAAGCAGCACACCTTTGTCCATGCATTGGGATTTAAGACCAGAGTAGGCAAAGTCCCATTGTATTTTACTTGCTCAAAATTTAATGGACCTGCAGAAAAAAAGAATTTTACATCGAACGTGACTTGTGTTAGAAAATGGAAAGTTTAAGACATATTTTATATATGTTCTTAATGTAATTTCCGGAAACTAACTATCGAAAGTTGTTCCTTGCTATGAGGACTTAAACTTTCATGTTTGGATCTAAAATATCTTCTTAGTGTAATCCATAGATAAATTGAGTATGAGTATTAAACTTGAAATGAGTTTTATTACATGATTAATTAATTTAATTACGACTTTAAATATTATTTTAATATTAATATTGAATCAAAGTTACTGTCAGAGTATACTAGTTACTGTTAGTGTATATAAAGTCAATGTCAGAGTATACAAAGTTACTGTCAGTATATACTGTGACTTGAGCTGGGTCAGAGTTTATCAGTAAACTCTGATAGACTAGTTCATTGATAAACTCTGATGGAAAGAGGCTAGGTCAGAGTTTATAAACTCTGATAACCACCTCATCAGAGTTTAACAGTAAATTCTGATGGAAAGCTGGATCAGAGTTTGACAGTAAACTCTGATGGAAGACTGGATCAGAGTTTGACAGTAAACTCTGATGGACTGGCAGAGTTTATAAACTCTGATGGGCTATTTAGCTAAACTATGATAACTGTTACTGATTCTTATATATATTCTATTAAAGGCAGTTAAAGTCAGAATAATTATTTTAACTAATATTTTATATGCCGTTGCGTTTTATTGTATTATATATACAAATAAAAAAGTTATAGATAAAAAAATACAGTGACAAGTTACAATTTTGAGAAAACTCTAGCAACCATACTCTGTATCTTCCACATTCATATTATACATATTATACATAGGTTTTCTGGGCGAACTGAGGTGCAGGTCGTTGTTGAGTGCTACGTATCTGTGGACGAAGTACTATGTGCTGTTTTATCCTGGAAGTGATGTTGCTGCAACCCAACACAGCGTAGTAGAGCAATAATCTCTTCAAGAACAATCAAGATTTCTTGCAAGGCTTGGCGACTCAGCAGTTCTTTTGGTTCTATCAGTGTATGCTTAAAGCTTCTATTAGAGCTAAGTATTCTATCTTTTCTCTTGTCTTTGCAGTTACTGATTGATATATCTTGTTTCTACCTTCGTGCTTTGTTTTGTTAATTGGTTTAATCTGTCTATTCTTGTTAAATTATTTATATAACTGCCTCATTATTGTATTTAATTTTTAATTACTCCCAACAATCTTGAAGAGATTATCTGTGTTATATATTGAAATTAACAAGATGGTTAACGAAACTGAAACTCATGTTATTGGTGTTACTAGTTCTGGGTCTGGGGTTACTGCTAATGCCATTGATTGAGCTACGTACTGTGACGCCCTCAAAACCCGGGGCCCAGATTCGGGGGTCACGTGCGAATCACAACAACCAATATATCAAACCATCCATAATATAATATAAATCACCGCCCCTCACCTTAATCAATGACCGTGAACAGGCTAGGGTAATGAAACAAGATACTCAAATCCAAACTATAACATTATTACAGACCAACTTTATTATAATAAAAGTTCGGGTTATCTCACATTATCTAGTACATTTTATTCCATTACTAAACTATACTCGCCCGAAACTGTAAACTAAAATACATGAGGCTCGCGGGGAACTATTGCCTGGTGCTCACCTCGAACCCTCATCCTAGCGGTATGACGATACGGATACATGATATCACCTGTCTGAAATGTGTATGATGAAAAGCAAGAGTGAGCCAAAAATATGCCCAGCAAGTATATAGTAAACTCTTAGATAAAAGTAGATAGAGCTGAACAAGATATGTAATCAATAAACAATAACCAAAATATTTCGTAAAACATTATCAATAGCATATCAAAAGCTGATTGATAAACAAATCTCGTAATAGCCAAACGGGCAGACGGATTGAACGAAGAACTCACACCAATATTGCCCCCTGATCAGGTTCAAAAGCAATAGGACCGTATTATGCCTAATCGCATAAGTCGTGATTTCAAATGGTACCGTATCGTAGACAAACTCTAGTCTACCAGAAGCTGGAATAGTTACCATGACTTTCAAATCACGCTGGACCTCATACCTGGCCACTTACGCTAACGGTTCAATCCATAATAGAGCATCCAGAATAGTTGGCATGCTTACATTTCTAAAATAATATCATATTCCAATATTATTTATTATTATAATATTGAATATGATATGTTTATTATAAACAACTTCCAATATAAAAAATAATGATATTGGACAGCTCTGTTGTACAATAATAAAAATATTTAAGATTCACAAATAGCTCTGAACAATAACTATCTGTCATTATATGAATAAATGAAACAATAAAATAAAAGTGTTTAAGATTATCAAGGTGGAGATACTTGCCTGATAAGTACAAAAGCTTACTCTTGCTTGACTGAGTATGTGGCTCACACTTTGCTCGTATCTATAAATAAAATATATTATTTTAGATACATGGGTCAACTCAAGGTGTCAGACAAACCTTACTTTATCTCTAGTGTCTACCCATGCGGTCTATCGATATAAAACAAGTAATATAATATATTTAGGACAAATAAGCATGTAAGTCAAGTAGCATGTAAGTCAAGTAGCACATAAGTCAAACAATTAAAAGACTCGTCTAATTATTTCTAAAATATTTTTAACACATTCTCGGATTGACATGGGTCACTACTATCCTCTCCGGATTATTTTTAGGGATATAAGGCTTTTCGTTTTATTTAAAAAGGATAACCGGTTTATTTAATATCTAATTAATAAGAATAAATCAATTAATATTTAATTTAATTGATTATTCAAATTAATTATTAAATAATTATAAATAAATAAATTATTTTTAATTCTCAAAATAATTAAATCCGATTATTTTTAATTATATTTAAATAATAATTAATTAATTTAATTAATCGATTAGAATAAATAAATCAATTAATTCAAATTAATTAAATTATTATCTAAATAAATATAAATAATTAAATAAAATTAATTTCGAAACTAAAATAATTTATTTTGATTTCTAAAAAAATAAATTTCTAATTTTAAAAATAATTTTGGAATTAAAAAATAATAATAATAATTTCTAAATCATTTTTTTTTTCAAATTATAAATTAATATTTGAATTTAAAATAATTAATAATTGAAATTAGGGCTCATAAACATTTTTGAAAAATAGCTTTAGGGTTTTGTGGATCAAAGGGCGGCTGCTCAAGAACACCGGCCGGATTCAAAAACAGGTCACCGGATTTGAAATTCCCGACGACCGCTCCGGCAACGTGACCAACTCTGGCCACCCCGTTTGACCACCAAACGACCTCAACTTGACATGGTTTCGGCACCATGTCAATCCAAACCAACCCAGTAGTCACCAGATGGTACCAGGTTAGAGAAGCGCGGCCAGAAACTCGCAGTCTGACGAGTTCAGTCGGGGACTGCCGGAATATATTTTCCGGTGACAGCAACACCGTCTCCAAAGTCAGAACAAATGATACCTACATGTTCCCAGCCTCTCCAGCAGTACAACCTCCGCCACCAGGTCACCAGATCCAACCTGCAACCCGAACTCCGGCGAAGTCGGAGAAAATCTGGCGACCCGTTTCTCCGATGACAAAACCAGACCTGAAGCTCCACAATAATTACCCCAACGTGAAGCTACAGGCCCCAGAAACGTGTATATGCACGTTATACAGATCAACAACTCGCGTAGGGCCCGGAAAATCAAGAAAATCAGAGAGACCCAACCGGAAAAATATTTTCCGATGACCTTATAATCGGATTCAAATCATACAAAAAAAAAATACCAACATGCTCCTCGTTCAACGATCTACACAGTCATGGGTTCAAATCAACCAAATAATCACAGAATAATAAATCCGAAATTAAGATTAAACCCGAAAATAGCAAAATATAAATCTAGTAATTTCTAACACAAAATGAGCACGTAGTCATGTTATGAAACTCGTGGGATTCATTTCGGTTACTCATATTAAGAAAACTAAGTTCAGAATCGCCTTCAAAAGATGTTTTGATCTTCAAGAACGCGAAGAACACCTTCTTCCCCAATTTCCAGAATTTTTACTATTTTTAGTAAATTTTTATGATTTTTAATAATTAATCTAGCTATTTATATTTTTATAAAAATTAAAGCCCCAAAGTTGATTTAGGGTAAAAATCCCCCATAATTTATTTTAAAAGCCTTAAAAATAATAATCATGGGATATAATTGTAAAATTTTTATTTTTAAATAAATAAAGTAAATATATCAAAATTTCTTAAAAATTATAAATATTCCAAAAATACTAAAATATATAAATTTGGGTGAATATATAAATTTACAAAAATAATTGGATCAAAAACAGGGGTTCCGAAATCCCAATAGGGTCCAGATCCGATAATTTTTTAATCGAAATTTCAATTTTTAAAATATACTACCATTTTTAATAAACACTATAAAATGTAATAAGGTACACAGAAGTCATAGATCACATAACAGATAATTATCATATTTAATAAATATATTATTAACTAAAAAATGCATTAAAATTGATATAAAAAAACAGTTAATCATATTTAACACATAACTAAATATTTTTATTTATTCTTAAATTTCTCGGTCGTTACACGTACCGTTTTCCACAACCTATTGATCTGTCTGATATGCCTGATAAGTTCAGCGGTGCAGTTGGCTTTTCTCGTTAGCAGAAAAAAATGAAGTTGTGGTTAACGATTAATGGTCTATGGTCGGTGGTGCAGTATGATCCTCCTGTTGTGAATCAAGAGCAAGTTGACTCCGTTAAGGTTTATGCTTTGTGGGCTGAAAAGGATAGAGGTTGATGGACCACCTCATCAGAGTTTAGCAGTAAATTCTGATGGAACGTTGGATCAGAGTTTGACAGTAAACTCTGATGGAAGACTGAATCAGAGTTTGACAGTAAACTCTGATGGACTGACAGAGTTTATAAACTCTGATGGGCTATTTAGCTAAACTCTGATGACTGTTACTGATTATGATATATATTCTATTAAAGTCAGTTAAAGTCAGAATAATTATTTTAATTAATTTTTTATCTGCTGTTACGTTTTATTGTATTATATATACAGATAAAAACGTTGGAGATAAAAAAATACAGTAACGAGTTACAATTTTGAGAAAATCCTAGCAGTCATACTCTGTATCTTCCACATTCATATTATACAGATTATATACATGGGTTTTCTGGGCGAACTGAGGTGCAAGTCGTTGTTGAGTGTTACGTATCTGTGGACGAAGTACTCTATGCTGTTTTATCCTAGAAGTGATATTGCCGCAACCCAACACTGCGTAATGGGGCAATAATCTCTTCAAGAATAGTTAAGACTTCTTGCAAGGCTTGATGACTCAACAGTTCTTTTGGTTCTATCAGTGTATGCTTAAAGCTTCTGTTAGAGTAAAATATTCCATCTTTTTTATTGTCTTTGTAGTTACTGATTGATATATCTTGTTTATACCTTCGTGCTTTGTTTTGTTAATTGGTTTAATCTACCTGTTCTTGTTAAATTATTTATATAACTGTCTCATTGTTGTGTTTATTTTTTAATTACTCCCAACAACTTGTACATATTGCTACTCTCAAATTTTTGGAATTGAGTTGCTAGTGCGTGATAAGCGAGCTTATTAATACATGCAACAAACTTCACGCATGACATATATGTACATAACCCAACTGCATGTCATATAGTAGTAAGTAAAGTTTATAAAAAAAACATACGTACCTAATTCATAAGCAAGGGCAGTGAAGGAAGAACAGCCAGGACCTCCAGTCAACCAAATAATAAGAGGATCCTGTTTAGAATTTCTCTGAGACTTGACAAAATAATAGAACAGCTGCACATCCTCTGATTCATCCACCCCAACATACCTTACATGTTACAATACTATACACATCAGCATGCAAGGCATAAAAACACACGCACACACACAGTAGCTCTGTTACCCGGTCTCGAGTTGAAAAGGGAGAGGTCCTCTGAAACCAGGGAGGAACTTGACTGCTGAATGAGAGTCTGCAATCACCTGGTTGGACATGTTATATAATAGTAGGATTCCAATAAAAACAACCACAAAATTCATTTTTAAAGAGTTGCTATTGTTTTTCAATCTTGACAAGTCTGCTGCTGTATTTCAATTTTATCTGGAGCTTATGAACTTGATAGTCTATCTATACTCACCAACCTATTAAATTTGCCACGTGATCATTATTTCAAAGGGGGCGTTTTTTAACCTTTTCTTTAATCATTAGTAATATGATAGGGATGCCTGTCGAATTAGATGGATGAGATTCAGATGGATAGTTGACTTTTAGGTGATTCTGCCTGTCTCTTTAAATATATAGTTAAACTTTGTAGAAATAATATGGATAATTTTAAAAAAAAATATTTAAATTTATATTTAAAAATAATAAATCTATCTATACTATTATATAATAAGAAAATATGAGATATTATCCAAAATTTCTAATTTTTTGTTATATGGGGAACCATAAACACCTCAAATTTTCTCTTAATATATCATAACTATTAGATCTTTTAAACTTTTAGTTAATCATAAAGAGCGTCGAATATTCTCTTTAAATATATTTGTTAATATTATATTACATCTAAATATTTATTTTTTACTCTAAGTTTTACTTCAAACTGGTTTCTTTTAAATTTAGGGCCCTATAGTCAATACTAAAATGAATTTATTTTTTTATATCTCAATTATATTCTTTTATATTTTAACAAAAAATTACTTTTCAAAAGGTTGAAAAATATGTCTTTTTACTAGTTAAAAAAATCATTTTAGTGTAATTGAAGTTGATTAAATATGTAATGTAATTTTTAAAACAAAATAGTATAAAAGTTTATGAGGGAAAAGAAATGATGAAAATAAGACGAACGAGTGATATATTGGTAGACATGAATACAAAATAAATATAAAAATTTTAAAATAAAAAGTGAGATGAACGCTAAAGAAGCCATTATTAAGATTATTTTATACTCACTTCGTTTCAAATTACTTATCATTTTAATTTTTATACTATTTTAATGTATATAAAAAGAACATTTCATAATTTTTTTTAATAAAAAATTAATTTTAAATACATGAAAAAAGTTAAAATCGGACGAGGGCTAAATCTCATGATTGTTATTTCTGAAACTCACCTACCTAAATTATTCACTTGCAACCCGGAAGAGTCAAGAAAGGAGGCTACTATAATTATTATGGCGGTGTAAGAAAATCGAAGACTCAAGTTACAAAGAATGACACAAATAACCTTTGTTAGCACGCAACTAGAAATGAATAACATAACGGAGAGAGTAACAGGGACTCGAACACTTGCACAGGGAAAAAAATTGCAAGACCATTGGAACGACTTGAATTTTAGGTTGAAAACTTGACACTATTAGGTTAAGTTCAAAATTTCAGGGAGGTCCCAGTCATCGACTATATTTCAGTTGTTTTATTAGAATATAGCACAATTGGTAGAATAGACACAATTATTTTCTCAGAGGCTGATTTCATATGGGAAAATTGAATTTGCTCACAGATTGAAAACCCTTTTATGATTATTTAAAGATTGAAATATGCATGTAACTCAATCAACATGACATCTATTACCATAAAATAGCTAGTTTTATGGTACACATGCACAATGTAACAACATTGACACAAATTGACAACCCACACAACAAAATAAAACTAATATCAAAAGTATTTACCTTAAAATTATAATTTGATTAAATACCTCTAAAATATTCTCAACATAATGAGAATGATTCAACACAACCCATGTGAATTTCTAGTAATTTTATGCTAAATATCACATCTACCTCTCCTAAACTTTTCATATCAAAGCAAGAAGTTAGGAAAACATTGCTTGTGTTAACAACATTTATATTAATACCTAATATTAACATATCATTCGCATATAAACATATGATCACACAACCAAATTGATCAAATTTGGAGTAAACACAAACATTATAATCATATACCTGAAAGCCATTAGAGGTAATGGTTTATGAAATTTTTCATACCGTTCTTTAGGTGCTAGCCTAAAACCATGTAATGATTTCATAAACTCATTTAAGTTTTGGGATCTTTATCAAGAATGAAAGCATTTATCTCTCCTCTCACCTAAAAATTATTTCTCATTTAAAAATTAGTAGTAAAATCAGGTCCAAAACTTGTCTTAATCCTAGCCTTTTTGCTCATTCTAGGCTCAGGAGTGTCACAAGATTTAGACAAAAAAGTTGCATGAGGCAAATATGAAAGTCACTTTTATAGAAAATATATGCTCAAAAATTAAACATCTCTTGATTTTTTATATGAAAAAAATCATATGCAACTTTAAAAATAAGTCTATATGGAGTATCATTAAAGTCAACAAAAATACAATCTGTCGTCTTGGGTCTGATCCTATTTCTTTGAAAATTTGAGAGCCCTATTTTTCCTAAACACTCTCACACTTTGAGATAACTCAAGTTAGGCTTGAAATATTTTCATAAAACATAAAGGGTTTTATCTAACCTTTTATGTGTTACACGATTAAACACATAATAAGCATAAATAATAGCTTCACATGTACTCCAATAAAGAGATATATATGATCAGTTGCACCGGTATCTACCACTCATTCAGAGTTGCATACGAAAAGTTAACCAACAATTACACATATATTAAGAATGGTTCTCGAAATATATCATATCTCACTCGAGCATATTATCAAACAGGTTTCACACACATCTGGCAATATTTAAATTCTTACATAAATATCACATGCATCATCATAAGTAAATTAAAAATAATCATTTCCTCTCAATCTCCGTACATAGATATAAATTTGTCTAATACACAAAATTCAACTTTAGAATATTAGAGATATGTATATAGTCACAAGGGGTAGATAAAATATTGAGCAGAGTATATGATATCTGATATGATGAAAATAATAATAGGAACAAATCAAAATTTATCACATGAAAATCAAGACAACTTATCTGAATAAAAGTCTTGGCGTGAACTTAATCGATGCGCTAAAGTTGAATTTGCTTTGCTACATACACACGGACTCATGACAATCAACCTTCAGCGTTACACGACATATGTCTCACTAGTGTAGTACATGGAAACAAATTGAAAACCCTTTTTGATCATTACCCATAAACTTGTTTATATATGTGAGAAAATAATTTTTGAATTGTGTAATCAAAACCATGGAGACCCATTTTTCCCATGTCCATCAAACTTACCAAAATCTCTGACCGTAGAGAGTCATCTGTCACCAAAAAATAATATAACTAAAGAAATCCAAAAAATAAAAGGTCTCCTTTTAAAATCTTAAAACGAAAAAGTCATACACGTAAAATAATATATATAATCTTTCTTTTGAAACAAACTATAAAATTGGAATAATATTTTATTTATTTGAAATAATAAAATATATAAATTCCAACAATGGTCACCGCTGTGGATTGCCAAAATAAAAAAGTTAAGTTTATTTGCGAGAAAAGGGTTTGTCTGCATGCTCACGGGTGCAGAAATAAATCAAATCGGTTGCTTTTAAATATGTCAACACCATCATATATTTTAAATATTTGAAAGATTTGTTTACTTGAAGAATCTTAGTTGCAAGTCTGCGCAAAAACTCTGATAATTACAATATATCAGTCGATAGATCAAATCATGCTACTTTAGGAGTAATATCAGTACTGGACTTCAAAATATGGAATACTTCAGGTCTACATTCCCACAAGACTGGAATTTCAAATCAATCAGAAATGAATATTCTCACAAGTTATAATGAGTTGATTTATTGATTTCAGAATAGGTTCTGTACATAATCTCACTCGAATTATTTAAGGATGGGTAACAAACTGACCTGTATATGAGATCTATAATCCTTTCTGCTGAGATTTGCATGATATGGTCTAACATCCCAGATTAGAGTTTCAAAATGCAAGCTATTCCTGTTGCATCTCACCCACGTCCCTATGGTCCCCTGTACGAAAGTTTCTTTTTACGCTAATTTCTTTCATATAAGAAGAAAAAAAAATCAGGGGATGTACCTTTCTGATATGCAGGGCTTTTTGAACTTTCTCATCATTAAGCCAGTAACCAAAAAGCCATCGTGCGTCAACCTGCAATATATTTGTTTATGCAAAATCTTGATGTCTTCTAAATGGAGTGCAAACTCTAAAAATGGTCTATGATAGTTAAAACGTACACTATATGTGTAGTAATAGTGTTTTCATTTCATCTTAATGGTTGTATATTTAAATGGCAATAGTGTTGAACTTAAAGCAGTTGATGATTACTTGCAGAAGAACAGTTTGTATATACAAAAGACTGCAGTTTCACATATCTGCAAGAAATAATTATGGAAGAAGGGCAAATGAAAAGAAGTTACAGCTGCCCATGATTAGGCTTTGTAATTTAATCTGACTCGGCTGAGTATTCGTTCTTCACACATTAAATTAGATGATGATTGAGAGGAAAATACAAGTCAAAGGAGGAAGTCATACAGGACAGTTAAACACAGAGAGTGCAGAAAGTGATGTCTCCACAAATCCATCTATAAAAGCTCATTTTCCATCAGACAATGATCTGCGCACAGTGTTACATGGTTCGTGGGTCAGCCTATGGAACCGCAATCCAGTTCCCTCGTTCCGGAACACGATTCCTTTTCGACCCGGATCACTCGGATCACGCTCCAGTTCGCCAACTCCGACGATCCCCTTTTTAACTCCGAAAATCATTATGTAAAAAGGAGAAGAATAAAAAATAGGAAGATAACCTCGATTACTTGAACATATTTGAATCTCCTTAATATTATGTGTAGTAACTTTAAAATTTTACATTTCCCGATTAATTTACTTATATATTTTAGTTATAAAATAGTAACTGAAACATAGATACAATAACAAATATACATAATATTTTCTAAAGAAATAACTATAAAAAGGATCCTCGTATCGACCCGCATATCCGATTTGCGGGTCACTGTATCCGATTCATAAAAACTAACGTTTCACGTACCCGACCCCGTACCACGTACCCGAACGACTCTTGAACCGTGCAACACTGTCTGCGCAGCTGAGATGCATCTTTGGGACAATTTTTCTCCAAAATTTGGTACTTATTTAGCCCATTAGTACACTGCAAAGAATATATATTAAATTTAAACCAAGTAATAAACATCAACCATGGCAAGATTCACCCAACATAAGCATGAGTAGCTAATCTGCTCAAAAGCATCTAAACTGTGTGAACATTCTGCACTGTCAGGATCTGATTTCAGATAATCGAACCCACAACTTCTCCTCAGTGACTGATATTAGTAATCAGCAAAGTTGTATTAAGCTATTGACATTTATTTTCATAAAAGAATCTGGAATTATGATCAAATATCCTTTATGCTAACCTCATATAGTTCATCTGATATAAGTCCCATTCCATGAGAAAAAAGGATTGAAAAGTTTGACTCAGCAGGATATGTTTTAGGATTTCCAGCTAAGTAACCCTGAAATTGCATGTCAGAAGCAAACAGTAGGAACTTCGTGGATGGTTTTCCGCACAAATTACAAAATTCAGGCTAAATTTTCAGCATTTAATTTTTCCACCATGTTTGAGGAATTTTACTGACTAACGTTTTCAAAAGATCGACTTAACTGTATAATTTAGTTGACGAATGGGATCAGCTTTAAATGTAAGGTCAAAGCCACAAA
Organism: Oenanthe sinensis; assembly: GCA_028671895.1. Lineage (NCBI taxonomy): Eukaryota > Viridiplantae > Streptophyta > Magnoliopsida > Apiales > Apiaceae > Oenanthe > Oenanthe sinensis. The sequence continues at coordinate 51,510,822 of CM053804.1, forward strand.
TTTTCAGTTATTAACCAGAGTTGATATTGTCATCTTTACTATTTCAATGATTTTTAATCCTGATGGTTCCTCAAGTCTAGGTCTTGAAACAGAGTAATATCATTATATATCACAAAATTGACAAACCTTGAGATTAATTGACTGTTCAATGCCTGCTTCATTTCCTACATTAACATAACGATTAGAAAATGCCTGTTTCATTTCCTATGTTAACATAACAAGTAATAATTGTAATCACTTTTTCTTAAAAAATTTACACGTCTTTTTGTCAGAGTATAATGCAGGCTTACCATTTGCGATCATTTGAGTGATAATTGGTACAAATATTCCAGCGTAAGAGTCTCCAGAAACATAGAAGGGATTCGAAAGGAATTCAGGATGACTAACTAACCACTGTGAAATACTTCTATTAGAAAATAGAAATCATACTTTGTAAAATTGCATAACATTTTTCATCTTTAACAGGAGCAGAATCAAGCTTTCATCAACAAATTTCTTGCCTTCCTTGGAAACTGGACGGCTTGAGCACATGCTTGGCTGTCATTAGAGCCAGAAGCAATGGATGTCCTGCCATAAGAGAAACCAGTCCCGACTGGCAAGTCCAAAAAGATTAGGGTTTTATATCAAACTGGTCACCCGTCTCACAAAAAAATATCAAGTAGCTACCTAATCTCTACGACGACTCATTTAAGCCACTAAAGTGTCAAAATATATCACTTCATTATTTTTTTTAAAAAAAAATAACGATTAAGGTTAAAATTGTGATGAAGTGTCAAGTATTTATATCAAACTTGTATTATACTTGAATATTAGGGTTCATCCTTATATTTTTTAAGGATTAATTGTTAATGTTTTTTTTAAAAAAGTTAGTGAAATGATATATCTTAACAATTTAGTAGCTTAAATGAGTACCTGTAGAGATGAGGTAACTACTTGATATTTTTTTGTGAGATGGGTGAATTTCCATTCTCATGTCAATTCCTCAAAATCGTAAAATGCAATCTAAAAACCATAAGGCTGCTTGACTTTTTTGGAGTTTGGTGCATAAGACTCTTTCCAGGATTTGAATTTGAACCCGTAATCTAGCCTTAATGTACCTTTCTCATATTTATCAGTCCTATGATAAGTGAGGATATATTTAGTACATAAGCAACACACCTTTGTCCACGTATTGGGGTTTAAGACCAAGGTAGGCAAAGTCCCATCGTACATCACCAGCTCAAAATATATTAGACCTGCACTTATGCATGATCAGCGTCATAGCCAAAGATGCCAAGCCCTAAGCAAGCAGAATTAGCTATACATTATAACATTACAGCAGCTTTGATGCATAAGGAATTGGGAGTCTGCTGGTTGCTGATTTTTTGACACATTATAAAGTAGATGTAAAGTAAGCTTCGAGCCTCCGACACATTATAACATTTAAACAGATATAAATTAGCATTACTTTTGTAGTGTTTTGTTTTGCATTCTAAGTTTTAGGATCATATCATGCATATATATATATATATATCATAGCTCCAATTTTTTAGTTCATCAATCATTCAATATATGTATATAATAAGTATGGGTATTTGCAGAAAGAACCTCTCTACACCAAAGGAGAAGGTAAGCGTACACCTAATTACCCTTCCCACACCCTACTTCCGAGTGGGAAAAATTAGGTAGGTTTAAATGGATATCATCTATCTAGTGACTTTTCTGATACATATAATAATGGACACGTAACTACTTCACTAGCAAGAGCAGAGAAGGAAGAACGTCCAGGGACTCCGGTCATCCAAAGGAGAAGAGGATCCTTTTCAGGATTTCTCTCAGACTCGACAAAATAATAGAACAGCTGCACATCCTCTGATTCATCTACCCCCACATACCTTACAATACAAACATCAACATTATCATATGAAAATTTTCCAGTATTAGAAATATATACATCAGCATGCAAGGCATAAACACACACAGTAGCTGACCCTGTTTGTGGTTTAAAGGAAGGGGTCCTCCTTCGAGTCCAGGGAGGAACTTGACAGCTGAATGAGTATCTGCAACCACCTGGTGGAACATATATTGTAGAATTCCCATAACAAGAACCAGAAAATAGAATAGATATACAGTACTGGCCATTTCTAAAGATGTAATTTTTTCAATGTTTTATACTTGTATTAAGATGCTGCTTCATTTCATTTGAAGCTTACTGAAATTAGCCTTGTAATCACAGATCAGAACACAGTATTTTATTTTACTCATCTCTTGTTACAATCACTCGAGAATAAATATGATTTAAGTCCGGCAGTATCCTCTTTTTCTTGATCATTAGTGTATATAATATTTGGCACTCACCTAAATGAGTTGAAATAAAAATTTCTTTCTTGACTTATCTTCTCTTGGCTTACAGTTTACTTATAGTTTGGTCTTGTTTGTTTGGAAAAATAACACTCCTACTATATACATTAATCAAAAGAAGTTAACTATATGGATTTATCTAAAGTAGATGATCGAATCAAAATTCGTAGTTTTGTCTAAATTGAGTTCTTCATACAAACAAGCAACTAAATCAAATTTCCCATGCCAACTTCAAGAATAAGCCAAAAACTTACTCTGTAGGACAATAATTCAAGTTACTCTAGTACTTGATACTCTTCTCCCTCAGTCTAAAATTCATTTCCTTGAGAACAGCAATCTCCCTTGTCACTGAGTAACATACATGATCAAACCAGGCAAATATGAACAAAATTAAAGAACAAAGAATATATAATTTAACTAATCAACGTATACAGATTAATTATCAAAATTCGAAACACACCAAGAGTATTTATTCTCCTAAAAAGCATAGCTCTTACTTCTTAAACACAATCTCTTATCTTTCTTGACACTATTGCTAGTCCTAAGCTCTTCCACCTCTTCTTCTTCTTCATCAATTCTTCCCATTGCAGTGCTATAACTCTTATACACCCCTCTTCTTAACGATTTTGATTTACTAAAATTGTTGCGTTCCATCAACTCTTTAAGCTTCTTCATTTGTTCCTCCTTTATAAGTTGTTCCAAATAGAAGTCTATATCCAACCCCATTTTACTAGTAGAATAAATTCTAATAAAATCTCTTAGGTCTTCAATTTCGTAACTAGAAGATATTGAAGTGGTGACACTTGCACTTAAGCTCTTCGACAAGCCTCGATCGGAGACTGCTTGTCCCTTATTAACTGGCCTCATCATGTTGCTACTTCCATACCTAGGCTTTTGAGCAACATCCGTCATGCTTCTTACATACATGTCTTTGCCTTTGTTTAAAACTCTAATAGGCATTGCAATGATCTTTATCAACCTCTTCTTCCTGCTTGTTGTTTTCATTTTCTCGAACTATTTTTACAAATGTGATGGAAGATGAAGTATAAAAGAATTAATATATACTTGTTTAATTTGTTTCCCTTCAAATTTCAGCAAGTTAATATACAATTCGAGAGAAGGGAAGCTTTTGCTTTGAATTTGGATAAAAAAACGAAGATGAGTACGTTTATATAGCATGTATAAAGGAAGGATAAGAGAACTCATGTCATTATTACTTCATTAAAGTTTAACGAATAATATGTAATTGATTAATCAAATAGTAACACGTTTTTCAAATGTTCAGTCAGTTGCAAATTCTTGTTTATTGTCAAACCTCAGTGATCGAATACATTTCTGGATTCATAAAATCAAATTAAAGCTAGCATGCATGAATAAATTAAAAAGTAGAATGAAATTCTCACAAGTTAAGAAAATCAAAATACAAGAGAAGTATTTCTATTTCCAACTCCAACTCCAACAGCAACAGCATGGCTTCTACTTGTCAACATCACTACTTGAGGCACCTTGTTGTTCAAACTTGTTCTTCTTCTTCATCGAATTCACAAGCTTTACCTTCATCAATTCTCCCCAATCCAACACTATAACTCCTCGGAACACCTTTCGCTCCTATTTTCGAATGAATATTATTATCATCATTATAAAGCTTCCGCCTGCTCATCTTTTCTTCTTCAACAAGTTGTTTCACGTACCCTTCCACGTCCAAATTCATGCTACTGTTCTTGTAATTATTAGTTGAGTTTGCGCGAATTAGTTCGCGCAAATCATCGTTCCCTTGATAAATGGTGGATCTAGTTGAGGTGACACTCGTACTAAAACTCTTTGGCAAACCGGCTGCTTGTCCCATCCCCTTGCTGCTGCTGCTGCTTCTGCTGCTGTAACGGGCCTTTTGAGCATAATTCTTCATGCTTTGTACATACATATCTCGGCCTTTCTTTAAAACCCTAACGGGTACCGTTATGATCTTCATCAACTTGTTCTGATGATTGCTTTTAGTCCTCATCTTGAGCTCTATATACAAATAAACAAATTGTTTTCGTAAGTAAATACCAGAGAGAGAAATGATCAATCAAATTTGGAGAAATATATTCGATCGACAAGTTTTATAACAAGTTGGAACGATGGAGATTGAATTTATCGGGTATGGGGGCAAGGAGTGTAATTAAATTACTTTATATTAGCTCACCAAATAGAAAAAACCAATATTATATGTATATTTTTTTAAAGTCTCAAATCTCAATAATTGAGATAAGAATTAAGTGGGAGCGGGAGCATGTTTTAGTAGTGTTTTTATTTCGAGTGACGCGTACAGAGCGGGCCAAATTAAGTTTGGAAAATAAGAAACTCGATCATATTGTGTAATCGATATAAATATAATAAAAAAATTTGTGTTTGTGTTATATATGTAAATTATTTAGCAGATATGCATGTAAGGTTGAAAAGCGTTGGAGTATATGATATTGTTGATCATGCTGGACTTCCGGTTACATTTTATGTTTCAAGTTTGGTGTACTACAATCATTAATCTCCTTTCTTTAAACTAATATATACAAATAAGTTTTTATTATATAAATAAATTGCTTGTGAGTAATTTTAATGTTGCACATTATTAAATTAAAAATCATATATATATATATATATATTACAAAACTATTGAAAGCCGGCTTACAGATATATTGTGTTGTTTGGGAAAGTGATATGAACCTGATCACCCCTTATTCAGAAGATTGATAACTGCATCACTCTCTGAATTAGAGAGAGCGAGAGCGTGTGTGTATGTATGTATGTCTATAAGTAGAGGGCCACTGGGGCGGCTGCCTGCACAAACATCCAAACTCTTGACAAAAAATTGAGCAACGTTGTCTGCCTTGATTAGCTAATAATAATGTCTTCTAGAAGCACATTTCTGAGGTGGATTTAGAGTCGCTTGCAGAAATAAATAATGGCCCGGCCCTCTTTTTTACTTTATTCGATCACTATCTCTTGCAGCTCTAAAGTACTCCATGATCACTTGAGAAGAAAACGAACAAACTGGATTGATTCCAGCAGTTGCAGCTAGCAACAAATAAACACAGACAAACAAGTTAGATAGCAGCTACTGTATTATTTGTTTCAGCTTTTCTCATGTAACGTGACACAATAATTGTCCATTATTATTTTGCTTGTGTCAAAAACAAATCCTCTGTTATTTGCCCTCTTCCTAATCTCACTCTCCTCAATCACCTCTATTAGATTCTGGCTGTTTTATTTTCTTAACTACTTCGTTATGCTTAATGTTTAGCTTCTGCTTTGAAGAGGATTATTGATTGCATCGCTTGATCTGCTTAACGTTTTTTAGATCGTTGTCTGAATATTATTGATTGAGTACTCTAGATTGACAGTAGTTTTAAAGAATGATGATTGAAAATTTTAGACTTGTTTTCATTATTTATGTCGAGCCATTGTTTCTTATACACTCTTATGATTTGGATGCATATGATTACAGGCCATATTAGTGTGCAACTCTTTGTTGTTTATAGGCACATTGCATCATACCTGGTGATCTTAATGGAATCACCTAACAACTCAAATATGTAGATGACCAAAACATATTTTGGTTCTTTTAAAGAATTTCGATATGGCTTTGTAACACTTACTGCACCCTGGCCTCAGGACTGGCATGGTCTAAGAAATGCTCACATTTGCAGCATGGTATTCACTAGTAAGAGCAGAGCAGAGCAGAGCAAAGGATTTCTTAGAGCAATTTTTGGCTACTGTCATCACCTAATTTATATGGTTGTCCTAAACCAATTGGAATCGCACCAGTCGCTACGTATTCAGCTTAATTTTCGGTCGATGTCAGGCTCTGAAAAGCCATTGTTCCTTATGACACATGCCATGAAGTTGAACCCGAAGTGATTGTTGCGTGTATTTTTCGGAGTGGATTAAAAGCTGCAGAAGCATTGTTTTATGCTTCAAGTTGCCTTAACAAACAGCCAGAGAATTTGTATGGAGAATTGGAGATGACATGACAATGGTACTGTAAAAAATAATAGTAACCTTTTTTTTTACTAATTTGGTTTATAAACTTAGAAGGACGGAGGAAACCTCCGCGGGCTATCCAATCGTGTTCAATAATAGCACTTTTAAGTGTATGGGCCAATAAATATGATAGGGAACGTCTCAGATAGAAAACTGGGAAAGGTTGCTGATTTGTTTTCGAACAAAGTAAAAGGTTGATAGTTGCTAGGACTTAAAAGCAGTGCCCCAAACTCAAAAGGCCCAAGCTTTATCGTTTTCCTGGCCCAGTGCCCAGCTGTCACTCTGGCTCTATATTATTTATTCATTTCTTTAGTGAGCCCAGCTTACCATCAACCCAAATAAATACCAAGACTTTCCCAACAGCCCGTTTGTGTAATTTTATTTTTCAGAAATAAATATTTATTTTTTAAAAAAAAATATGTGAATGCGTATCTTTTATCGGAAATAAAAACTTATTTTGGGAAAATAAAAAAATCCAAACATCCCACTATTACAGTAACACTATTATTTTCCTTGTATAAATATTTTAGTTTCACATATTTAATATTTATTTCTTAAATTAGCCGTAAATACTTACCAATCTACTTGCAGAAAAAACTTTATAATATATCTAATCTTCTATTATCATTCATCCACTCGTATAATCTAATTTATTTAAATAATAATATTTTTACAGTATTTTTCAGAAAGGAAAATATTTTTACAGTAAGTCTAAAACATTCGCTGCGTCAGTAAAAGTCATCAAATTAAATTAATATAAGATCTTAAATAAAATAATCAAGGTTTCGTACAACAATCATAGAATCAAAAGCAATCACAATTTTTTAATAAAAAAAACATTGATATTTTTGCGATACAAACTTTTTGTTTTACCTGATCTGACGATCATTTGAACACTAGCAAAGTTCAAAATCAAAATTTTAATTTAATTCCAATTCGTTCATTTATTCTTTCTCTCTCCTCCACCGCCATGTCATGGTTGGCTCGTTCGATCGCCACCTCTCTCCGTCTCGACGCCGACGACGACGATGATAACAGCCACCGCACCACCGATGTCGCCGACACAACCGCCTCCGGCGATGACGTTTCCGACGATTCCGATCAAAGCGATGACGAGCAACGTGGAGGAGGAATGAAAGAAGACTTTTCCGAGTTGAAACAAACCCTAACTCGTCAAATTTGGGGCGTCGCTTCGTTTCTTGCACCTCCGCCGCCTCCGCCTCTACCGAATCGCCACCAAAGAACGGATCTTTCCGCCGGCGATCGAAATTTATCGATCTCCGATGAAGAAAATGAGGTAGCTTCGGCGAAATGTAGGAGTGGAGGATATAGAGATTTGGCGCAGATGTTACCGTATAGATTGGAAGATCAAATTGGAGGTGCTGTTGGAATTACCGAAGAATCATTGGCTTTCGCTAGTAATATTGCTCATCATCCCGAGACTTGGCTTGATTTTCCGTTATCCGAAGAAGATGACATTGATGGTAATAATATCTGCACCTATTTGGCTAGCCAATATATTTATATATGTAACTGCGTTATCACTTTGATTTGTTCGATTAATTGGCAATTATTTTGTTTGGCTGTGTTTTGTATTGACGAATTGATTGGAAAGTGCTTGTTTTTTAGTAATACTGTTGTGCATTATAGTCTGCTGTGAGATATATAGAATGTAATATCAATTGTCGATTCAAGTGGAAAAGGTTTAATCACTCTGTTGTTAGATATGGGATAAGAAATGCCTGTATTATTTTGAAATTTATGTAGTATTGAATCTTGCTACATAAAATCTGAGCTTCTTTTGTTTATGTTTTGTTTTGTACTATGTGAAAACGTTAATAGGATTGGGTACATTGTTTAGGTGAATCAGCTGTGATTTACAAGCTGTTCATTCTTTGACTCGCAGAAGTGTGTATCTGAGAAAGTATATATAATTACTAAATAATTTTATGAAAGTACGAACAATCAAGAAATTTATAGTTGTGTCTTACTTGATAAGAAACTTTACCTACTAGGAATGAATTGTGCAATCCTGAATATTGTGTGTTTAGGTGAAGGTATTGGGGTGTTGTAATTGTTTAGTAAGTTCATACGTTGTTCAAAGCCAAGGGGAAACTTAATGTTCCGACTGTTTAAGGTTTTGGATGGGATTTTAATTTGCCTTTTATAGGTTGTACATGTCTTAGGGTTTATGCACCCTACTCTTCTTAGGCTAGAACATGCTGGTTTTTTTTACCAATGTAATTGAATGTATGAGTAATGTGGAACTTAAAAGGTGTTGTAGGACAAGGGGATAAAGAAGAAAAAGTTTATATCTGGCTCCGATGTCTTTCTGGTTCTTGAAAATATGGTCTTTGTCGAATTTAGATAGCTTCCTACATTATGATTTCTTCAGTTGCCTTGATACAAATTTCAAATATCAAGACGTGTTTGTTTGGCTGAGCACACTTTATCAAAAAAAAAAAAGAAGCTGCCTGAGTTATTGGATACATAGTAGGAAATTTTTAGGGGATTTTAGTTACATAATAATAGGATTGTATTTTTGTATCAAATATGTTCTTCCGAAAATTTTAGAGATTCATAATTTTTCATGAAGGCAAATATGGAGACGAATCAGAACAAGTGAAAATAAACAAGTGCACATAATAGTTGCTAACAGGTCTGGTACAATAATTACAGGTAAATGTGTTAACATGGTACATGGTATAGAATAAAAAAACGAGGGTATTGAAGAGATGTTGACAATGCAGAAGACAAGATGTCATTATTTTTTTGGATTTACTTTGCATAATCATACAGGTATTACTGTAGAAGAGAAGATTACAATATCAAAGGATTAAGTGAAGCAGCACTAGACTTGAACTTACTTGGGTTAAATTAAATACAAATTCTTTTGTTGATGTATTCTACTATTCCAGCTGTAAGATAATCGTTTGAAGTTAAATTTTATAACTTATCCTAGGCCTTGCAATCTTCTATATCAGTATGCATGTTGGTAATCTATGTCTGTGTTTTTTGTTTTTGTCCTTATATCCCATTGTATATATCCGTTTAGTGTCTATAATTGTTATTGATATGCATGCATCATGTATTAGTGTGTTGTAATGAAATAGTCAATTCTTCAGTGTTCATGCATAGCCTACTCGCGAAGGTTTTGAATCCTCATCCCCCCACCCCCAATATATATATATATATATATATATAGGATCCTAGTCCCTGACAATCGCTTGATGCATCCATCTATCCGTGGGTTTTTTATAGCGGATAGTATTAAAACTAGGCTTTTTATGTGAATACAGGGGGCTACGTCACCTTATCCGCGGTTCTGGGCTAGCTCCTAGGGTTTTTTGCTATAAAAAAGTGTGGATAGACGGTTGCTAGTTGCTAACAATCGTTGGTCAGGGACTAGTTGCCATATATATATATATATATATATAGGGATAAGTTACATGGAGACCGTCTTTTTGTTGGAGATGTCAGAGACTTGCAGAACATTGCAATATATATTGTTCTGCAAAATATGTTCCGCAAGCAGTACATATATGGTCTTTGACGTCTCCAACAAAAAGCGGTCTCCATATAACTTTTTCATATATATATATATGTATATATGTATGTATGTATGTATATACTTCAAGAACTACACAAATCACCAAAGGATTATGTGAAAAAATAGTCAATTGTTCATATCATTCCTCAATGTACTTTATACTCTATATATCTTATACTTCAACTTATACACCTTGTTTTTCCTTGTTTCAGATTTTGATATGTCTGATGCACAATATGAACATGCTGCAGCTGTTGAGCGTCTAGTCCCCAGATTAGCTGCTCTCAGATTTGAGCTTTGTCCTGTTCACATGAGCAAGGGTTATTTTTGGAAGGTCTATTTTGTTCTTCTGTACTCACGGCTCAACAGACATGATGCTGAAATGTTGTCTACCCAGCAGGTAACTTCTATATGGCATCACAATTTTGTTCTGCCTACACCTGGCATGAGTCAATGCCTCAATGGTTTCTTAAATGCAGATTCACAGCCTCTGTTCAGATTTTCTTCCTGCCTGTTGCATGAAATTTATAAAACAGTCTCGTTTTTCGGATCCTTATAATCAAAGCTTATATTTTGGTGGGGGAAGGGGGGGGTGTTCAAGGCGCTAAAAAAATCAGTCCCCCATAATTTAAAAAGGGTTTGCTGTTGACAACTTTCAATGCTGCTTTTCACAATTGATATTATCCCTTTAAGTTAGCTCGTTTTATATTTTAATCTATGACTTGCTGAATTTTGTTAATTTGGCAGTTCAAATTTCTAAGAATGCAATATAAGAAAATAAGAAACGCCATATTTTTTTTCTTTTTCAGCCATTACCAGCACTCCAGTGATTTGCTTGTAGGGGTTTTAGTTGTTATCTACTTTACTAGAAGAATATCGACTATATTTAAAGTTTGCCTTTCGTATAATGAATGCTGGTGGCGGCTATCAACAACTCAATTAGACATGTAGGATTGATGTCTTGGATATCGTGATACCTTTTGCTTAAAGTTATTGTTTAATGATAAATGAATAATTGCTTATTTTATTTAGTATAGTATGCTATGTACTAAATCAGAGATACATTTTCTTTACTATTGGCCACAGTGTTAGAGTTACATACAAAATTTAGACTATTATATAGCATAAAATTCCTAACATTAGTTGTTCTAATTTGGTTAATTACTATGACAGTGAATACATTACCTGTTTGTAAATAGTGGTGGAACTAGGCTGAGGTTGACCCATGCCAGCCCCAGCTGACCTCTAGAAAGAGCTCAAACTTGACTCATATTAGCCATTGCAGAATTTTACTGTATAAATTAGTTTCTTAAACCCCGGTTAAAATTTCAGTAACAGTTCAGCACTATTTAAGCCCTGGATCATATGAATTTCTGGTTCTGCCACTGTCTGTAAATATAATAATAGTTTATTTAAAGGCTGCGGTCTTAAAACTTAAAAGTCCTCTTTTATAATGGTATGTCTCCTTTTGTATTTGGAATGGAACCTTTCTACTACTGCGCTGAGGATACTTATTGTTTTGAACTACCAAACTATTTGTAGGTTGCGGCAGCGAGATCTTTGTGGATGCAAGAGTTGCAAAAGCGTTTGAAGCCAGAATCATTTCAGTTTAGAAGTAGTACTTTGTATGAAAAAGAGAGCTCTTGCTCGCATGCTGATGATTTTGATCCCTCTTCGCCTCGTTTTCAAAAATACACAGACAGCTTGACGTCTGCTGTTGATCCTGCAACTTGTGCAGCTACGGAATCGGAGGTTGAGAAGTATCATGTTGTCAGTTCCCACAGTCCCACAGTTGACAAGTCTGTTATTCGAGAAGAGTCAGTGACCCAAACCAGGGAAAAGGAAGCTGTAGCAGGTCCATCATATAAAGGATCAGTTCAGCAATTTGATGACAATGATGACGGGGATGACTGGTTGGAGCAACAGTCAGTTGATGGGTACTGTGGACCTACCATTTTTTTTGGAACCGATGACGATGTGTCATTCAGTGATCTTGAGGATGATTGTACAATGCCAATGAAATCAAAATCTCCATTAAATAAATCAGACGTGTCACCAAAAGCCTCATGATATTCGCTTCATCCCTGTTGAAGCTATTAATTTTTGGAAGTGTCCAACACACAGTTCTGAACAACAAGAACAGGACCAAGCGGAAACACAGGCGAAACCTGGTGCTCAGTGTATGAACACAGTAATATAATGAGCATTCTTGCATGATGGTAACTAACTAGTCAAGTTCTCACTGAAAATGCTCTCTTCAATCTTTGGCAGGGACAAGGCGCAAGCTTGTCTTGGCGGTGTGCAGGTTAATCTTCATTGTTCTTGATGACAGGTCGATAAGATTTTAAATATTTTTTATAAAAGTTTGGAATAGTTGGCGAAATTTTGGTTGTCCCCCAAAGTCAGTTTATCTATTTATTGTGTTTTGATAGTTACAGCATAAGCAAGTGTAAAGCACAAATTCAACGTGGATTTGCGGACCAATTGGTGCCTGAAATGTGTCTTTTTCCCCTGTTTATATGTACAGAACAGTTGATGAATTGAAAGAAAAAAAAGAGTTTCTTCACTCTTTCCTCGTATTTCCTTGATTGGAATTGTGAATGAATTTACAGAAATCGTCGATGATTTTGATGGGGAGTAGGCTGCAGATAATTATACAACGCAGTAGCATAAATTTCTTCGAGCCGCCCATATTTGACAAGTAATTGACCTTTTGGCAACTCATAAAATTCAAAATCGGACAACTATAAAGTAATAGACGATAAAAAATACAGTATTAAAATAACTTTTTATTATTTTGAGGGAAAAACAACTCTAAATAAATAATATATTATGGAAATATTTTCCGCTCAATTTCTCTACTCTTCCTATAATTATTTTTCTTTTATATCGTATTTTACTCGTTATCTCAATTTTATCAAATAAAATTAAATTTAACTATAAAAAATAAATAAAATTAAAAGTATATATAGAAAGGAATCTATACACGACACACCTATATACACACAATTAAAACTGTCAACTACCATAAAATCATCAACTTGCAATAATAAAATATCTCTCAGCTCTGCCGATTTGTCATCACTTCTCATTACTCAGGTTATCTACTCTCTGTATCTATACATCTGTATCTGTCTATACACACACATATATACAATCAAGATTATATAGCTATAGATTTTATTTTAAATTTTCTCTGAAACCTATTTATTTCAAATCGTTAATTGCTCGATATTCCCAAACTGATCATTTTATACCCCCAATTTCTTGCTCAATTTCGAATTTTTAGCTTAGAACCCTAGGGTTTATAATTTTAGCTCTAGGGTTCTGTTTTTTATATGAATGGATCTTCAATTGGTGGATAAAAGTTTGAATTTTTCGCGTAAATATAAAAAGGGGTTGATTCTTTTAGCTGCTTTTGGGGTTTCGGGTTATGGTGTTTATAAAGTTTATAACTTGGAGTATGTGGCTAGGAAAAGACAGAGGCTTGTTAGGCTTTTAGGTGCTTTGTTTAGGATTATTGAGTTGGTTTCGGATTCTGCGGAGATGATTGGAGTTGTGTCTAGGGATTTGAAGGAGTTTTTGGAATCTGATTCGGATGAGATTCCGAATAGTTTGAAACAGTTGTCGAAAATTGCTAGGTGTGATGAGTTTTTGGAGTCCTTGAGTAGGGTTTCCGAGGCGGTTGCTTTGGGGGTTTTGAGGGGTTATAGGGTGGAGTCCGGGAATGTTGGAAATGGGAGTGTTGAGGAGGGGAAATCGGGGTTTGTTGATGGGGTTTTCGATAAGTTGACTTCGAAAGCTGGGACTGGTTTTGTTTCGGTGGTGGTTGGTAGTTTTGCGAAGAATTTAGTTTTGGCTTTTCGAGCAAGTAGTCAAGGTAGTGAAGGGTTGAATGGGAGTCGGAAATCTGGTATGGCTTATGTTGGATCGAACTCATCTAAGTGGGTGGATTTGTTGTGTGATGAAAGGTGTAAGGTAGTTATGGCTGATAGTATTCAGACATTTGTGAGCACTGCAGTTGCTGTTTATCTTGATAGAACTGCGAGTGTTAATATTTATGATGATGTGTTTTCAGCGTTAACTAATCCCAGGTATCAAACCCAAATGAGGGATGTTTTGGTTTCCGTTTGTAATGGTGCAGTTGAAACACTCGTGAAAACGTCTCATCAAGTGTTGACTAGCTCAGGACAAAATTCAAACTTTTCTTGTGATGTTGAGCATTCAGGTGCTCGAAGCAAAACAGGGGATGAGCTTTTTGACCAAACTGGATATTCAACAAAGCTGCAGGAGAAAAACTCGTTCTTTGATATTCAGAATAACCCGTGGGTGACAAACGTTTCATCTACGCTTGCAGTACCAAGCAATAGAAAGTTTGTGCTTGATATGACTGGGAGGGTGACTTTTGAAACTATGAGATCTCTTGTGGAATTTGTCTTGCGAAAAATCATGGACGGCTTGAGAAGAAGTTTTAATGTAATTCACCAGGAAGTCCTTGGCAGAGGACTAGAAGTTGTCCAGTATGTTGGTGCTAAGTCATCTGTTATTGTTACTATATGTCTTGCCTTGTATTTACATATCCTAGGTGGAACTAGGGCATTCTTGACTGCATAATTAGTCAACTTATCTCTACCTATTCAAACTGTTCATGTATTGTTCATAAAGGAAACTTCATTGACATGGCTTGTATGTTTTTTTCTGTGTTCTTAGTCTAGTAGCATTGCAACTTCTTTCCCTTCACCTATGCAATCTGTAATATCTTTTTAATTGTGCATAGAACTTTTTATTAGCATACCTATTTGATGTATGTTTTTTATGAATGTGCTCATCTGCCACCATTGTATTTATGAAGCATATGTTCGATTTCTTAAAACCACCCGGACCATGTTCCAGATTCACTCTACTATAAAACGTATTAGGCAGTTGGTTAAGTACAGTTTGACTCTTTGAGATAATTGCAGTTTGCCTTAGTATCATTTTAAAGCACATTGGCAACCTTAAATTATGCATTTCTTTGTATCATGGAGTGCGAACAGTCAACTCACTTTATATATTGGTTCACCAGTGTAATTAATCTACAGAGCTTGAGATTCATTTATTTTTTAGTTAACCAAAGATAAATACTATATGATATTTTAACATATATGCGTCTATGTGACTTGTGTGTACATTTGTTATTCTGCTTTTTACTTTATACAAGTACTAGAATTATGCACCACAATAACTGCAAGTTTGCATCCTTGCCAAATATACAAGTCTTTCTGTAATGTGTTTGTGCACAGACACACGCAATGTGGCTCATGAAGGCTGTTTTGGTTGTTATTAATGGGAGCTCGGGAAGGCTGTTTTGGTCATTGATAATGGGAGCTCATGTTTCCCAGTGGCCACTCTTCTGCCTCCTGTGTTCTGTTTGTTCTTTCCTTCTCTGACCTTAGGCACAATCATCCAAAGCAGTAATTTGTTTCCGCATTTGCTTGTTGGGGGCAAAAATGATCAAGTTTTTGTTTACCTTTTAACGGTTGTTGGCTCTGGTGAGAGGAGTTAAAATGGAGAAAACTGTAGTTTTTAACTTTTTATGTATCGTAACTCTTCTTATTTCCGGTTTGTTGATTGTACAATTTTCTGCAGGATCAGTTTCCTCTCCAGTTTTACTGATTTATTTCTATCTTTCTTCATTGATTAAGCCTATGTTGTTGTACACCTAATTTTCAAAACATTACAGAACTCACGTATTTAAATGCTTTGGTTTTGGATCTGCTCTGTACAGATACAAAGAGTTGAGCATTGCTACTCCAGTACTTGAACTGATTTCTGACTTACAGAATTTTTATTCCTCTATGAATTGCTTTAGACTGCACGTATCGAGTGTTTGTATCATGTTTACAAACGTTTTCATGCCGTCCTGTCTGGACACAAGAACCGTGTTACAAGCATTTTGTTGTACAACATCAGTATAATAAATTGGCAGCTGCTCAAGGAGGAAGAAAATTGTGATGTAGCACACTACTTAGTTTCCTTGTTTGTTACTAACATTCACTCCTGCTTGTGTTTTCGTAGAAGCTACTCCTTTTATATAAAACTCTATTCAACCAAAAATAGGGGGTGAAGGCCTGTACATATAAAACTGTATTTGAACGAAAAATAGGGCGAAGTCCTCGTGCAGTTTATTTTCTTATCTCAACGAAATTTAAAAAGAAAAGGGTCCGGATCCTGGTAGGCTCGTAAACATAAAAGTACCGTATGTGCTTCATCAATTCATGGAAAAATGAATCGGGAAAAGACCGCTTAGCGACCTACCAAATTTATTGTATACATTTTTGGGCTTAATGGTTGACCTATTCACCCTTCTTATAGTTGTTTTAGGTTTTTTTTTTACTATCCATGACAATTTGTAACGGATAAATGATTCTTAACCATCAAGGATCAGGTTCCAAAAGGAAAATGTGTCTTCTTTTCCCAAAAAAATGAATCTCAAAGAAATTACAAAATAAAGCAAAAAACTATCACATACGTATCATGCAGATGTATATCTCGAGTCGTTATGACTTCCATGAACATTGCAACGAAGCCGAAGGAGAGAAATAACAGAGGGTGTGGGTCCTATATGTCACAATTTAAGGAGAAAATGTCCTAAATGGCACACATCAAAAAAATGGCCCTAAATAACACTCCAAAACGCTACATCGTGTAGCGTTTTGAAAAAAAAAATCTCCCCAAAACGCTACTTTAAGTTGCGTTTTGAGCCCAGAATCCAGGATAAAATAGCGTTTTCCCTAAAAAAAAATTAAAAGAATTAAAAAAAGTGCAAAACGCTACACGAAATAGCGTTTTCACCCCTTTTCCAGTACGCCACACTATGTAGCGTTTTGGAGTGCTATTTAGAGCCATTGTTACGGGTTGTGCCATTTAGGGCATTTTCTCCCCAAATTGTGACATATAGGGTCTTTTCTCAATAACAGAGCAGAAGTAGCTGATATCTCACACTTATCCTCAAATATTTTCTAATTTATTTGTAATTTATTTTCCTACGTACATTAAATAATTATAATTATAATTTTATAATTTTTTTAATATGCATATTTTTTTTTTAAATGACATGTAAAATGTAACAAAAAAAATAATTATTATAATTATATTTTATATACATTCAAGTAAGGCTCAAACGGGAACCACTATTACATAAGAATTCGAAGAATCATCTAATAATTAATATTTTTTGTAATGTAAATATGTTATATACTATTTCTATACTATATTATTAATATATGTTTAACTCTCTCTATTATAAAATAATAGTCATTTTAACTTTTGACACATATATTGAGATGTGAAAAAAACATAGTTAGATTCATTATTAAATTTAAAATTTTATATCAAATAAAATATGAATTTTGAACTTTTATTTAATATAAAAATTTAAATTTTATAATAAATCTAGCTATTTTTTACCCCTTAACTTACATACCAAAAGTCAAAATGACTATATTATTTTGGAATGGAGGGAATATAATTTATATTTTATTATATCCTTAAACATATATTTTATCTTTTCTATAATATTCTATTATAATTTTAGAAAACATATTTCAAATATTTTTATAAAATTATTAATATGCAATAACATTCAATTAAATATCTAATTTAAATAATGGAACCTTAATAATTAATTAAAACCGATGAAATTGTGAAAATTAGATATTTTTTGAATAGGAAAAAATTAAAAAAAAAAAAAAAAAAAGAGGGAGCCGTGTATTGCCAACGAATACTACGTAATCAGATCACATTTACAGACTGGTGTTGTTTGTGATCGATCTATTCAAGACTCACGATTTCCAAAAAGGAGCCTAAATCGACTCATCGAACTCACTGAGTGACCCACTAACTCGGTGATTCCCCAAGTATAATCATAATCGTCATCTATAAACAAACACACTACTTGACCCAGTTTGGAAACTCCACCCTCCTCCACAAGTAGAGTAATTGTAAGCATCAGAGTTGCTTAATCATGCTTCGTGATGTTGTTGATACCCCTTCCCGGTTTGTATTTTAACCCTTTTTTAATTGTGCATCTATTACTTGTAGTATTGCAGCTTCAGAGCTATACCAGTATAATTAGCCTATTTGTATGGGCACTCCTTCTAATTATCAAATAACTCTAGTTGTTGCGTTACCTGATGATGACCGGTTGAGTCTCTAATGAAAATTTGTTATTACAAGCACCAATACATGCTTTGTGATTATATTTGTTTCATTTTGTTTTAAAACTAGGACCGGTTCTTTTTTAATTATTCTTACGTTGCTTGTTACGCAGTTATGAATTGTTGAGTATGGTGAGGAAGCACTCCGAATTACTTAAACAAATCGTAGCTGGTGATCAGGAGCCTTCTGATGTTGAAAAGGATTTTGTATTTTGGAAGGATGTTATGGATTTGTATTTCGTTCGTGGTAAGGATTCCAGGAAACGACAAGATGATGATCTCCTTTTCTTTGTCCGAATGAAGGTATTTATAGTTCCTATATTTTGAATTGTAAATGC
This sequence comes from Oenanthe sinensis, assembly GCA_028671895.1. Lineage (NCBI taxonomy): Eukaryota > Viridiplantae > Streptophyta > Magnoliopsida > Apiales > Apiaceae > Oenanthe > Oenanthe sinensis. The sequence goes on from CM053804.1 coordinate 51,529,268, forward strand.
TTACATTTGTGTCCTTACGATATAAATCTTTGTTGCAGAGCTTGCATGGGTATGGTTTTAATGACAATATTGAGGGCAATTCCCCTTACTTTGTACGCAGGTGGGCACCAAAGGTAAAATTAACCAGAGTACCTGTTTAATCTTCTTTGTGTCTGTACATTAAATGAAATGCCTATTATAGGCATTAGGTGAAATGCCTATTTTCACCTGTTTTCTCAAATTTAAATTTTGCAAATGCCAATATAGCCTATCATCTTGCGAATAACTTTAAGTAGATGGGGGAGCTACAAGATGCTTGCTCTTTGATAGAATTTCAGGTTACAATCCCACATATGACTATTTATCATTTGTTACGATAATTTTTTTTAAAATATAGCTGATAAGTTGATCTCTATCCCTCTAATGAGAAGTTATTTTTATAGATTTTAAATTGGTAAAAGGTTTGTCATATTTGAAGTTGTACTTAAGCATGTAAGTGGAGTAAATTTGGTTGTCTTACTTCAAGTGAAAAACGACCATATGGATATTTTGTAATCAGTTGTAATCTCTTACTCTTATTGTTTTCGTCATTGTTTCATATTCATTTGTGTTAAGAATGGGATTGTGAGTTGCATTTGAATTTGTAATTTTACATGATCAATGGAAAGGTCTGTCCATGCTTGATATGTGTTAAAAGTTTCTCTTGCAACTTTTCCACTTGACATTTCTTACTGAGCATCCATGAGTTTATTCTATACAAGCATGACTTATATATTATGTATTGATCACTAGTTGAACAGCTCACAAGCTTTCCTACTTGGCAGTGAGGTTACTAACTGAAACCTCCATGGGTTTATACTATATGAAAATGACATCTATTTTTTATGTATTGATAACCAGTTGAACAACTTAGTAGATGAAAATACAGTAGGTGTTGATTGGAGATGCTCATATTACTTGAACTTAATTGCCCACACATCGTTCAGTGTTACAGTGGCAATCTGCAGGTACCGCATTCTATTCATATCTATGTTGGATCAATTTTTTATTTGTATATTGAGACTTTCCACTTGCTTTTTTGGCTGGTCTTCTCTCGTTAAATATACCTCTTCCTATTTCTAAAATATTCCTAGAGATATATTTTTTTTATCAGGTTCATTAAATTGATCTATACTTCTGGGTTACAGATGACGCAAATACAATATAATGCTGATGTTTAATACAGTTCAGTTAGCGAACATTATTAAAAAAGGTCTCTATCACCACCATACACCTGGACTGGTTTCATTTTAGGTTTTTTGCCCAAGGGAGTGGATGGGAAATAGCATTGGTGGCAGAAGTAGTTTATTCTGACTATACTTTGTATAATAGGTGATATGTAATAAATAAGTGAACCGCATGGTTTCAGAAATCCTAATGTTGGTATATATACTGGCAAGTATAATTACATTTGGATGGCTATAAGCCCCTGGAAAGTCTTTCACATATGATTCTATCCAACATAGTGTCTTTTCATTAACCCCGTCGTATGATTTTTGCATCAGTACAGTACTATATATTGTGTGTTAAGATTAATTTTACTGTTGTATTATTAACTCAAATAACTTCTCATAGCTTTTTATTAGAAGAGAATAGATGAAACAATGTTTGGGTATATAGTGAACTCATATTCTGCAAATAAATTTAATGCAGAGAATCAGACTGTCTGTAGCAAACTATGCCATATTACCCTTGATATAAATCGAGTATAATGGCCAAAATTCAGATACAGCTATTTGCTGTAATTACATTTGGAGTGTTGATGAGTAGTTTATCAAATGTAACAAAATTTATTACTTTTTTTAACTATAACTTGCAACATATGATTTACAGTTTTATTTCAATGTTTCCCATGAAGAAAGGTGTCAATTACTTATGTGCAAGTTCTTATTAATTATCTGGAAGTTTTGATATTCATTTCTTTTGCTTTTAAATCACCGGATATTGTTTGATTTCAGTCGTCAGGCCCTTCAGCAGCATCAAAGCAATGAACAAACACCATTGTCTCCTATATATAAGGTAACTTGTAAATTTGTAACTAAATTGAACATCTTTACCAATGTAAGGTGCTTATTTGATGAGCATATTATCGGTTTCCAGTTTTATAGTTGCAGAATGAGTTTTCTTTTATTGCTTTAATTGCTCTAGGAACATATGTATAAATTATATCCATTATGTCTAGAGGACTGCTCTTTTCTGAAGGCATATTTATTTTCATTATGTCTAGAGGGCAGCGACTCTTTTCACAATTAGCTCATTATCACTTTTCCAGCCTGTGTAAGAAACAGAACTGAAAAACAATAATATGCTCGAACAAGAATAGGGTACACAGGGTGCAAACCTGAAAGGGAGTTGCCATACTTTAGTTTCAATCAGACAGTTTTTGCAACTTGAACTTTCAACCCTCAAAGTTAATTGAGTTTCAAATTTACTGTTGGTGTTAAGCGTCTGCTTAAACATGCTTGACGTTTTTGTAGAAACTGATACAATCGATCCTTAATAAGTTATCATTTACCAACGTTTTCTATAGTTTGGCATTATTTTTCGTGCAATTTTCGCAGCAGCTATTTCTACTTGATTCGTGTCCTACGTCACTCTTGTTATATGACATTTTAGGTGAGTTTTGATTGTTTGACTTTGAAGGTTTGATGCCTGTCATACATATATTTAGTGTGTTTTGATACAAAGACTCCTCTAAGCATTTGGCATGCAATATTCTTTGGGCGCTTATTTCCACGTACAGATGATTGACATTTGGCTTTCTTTACAGGTTGTAAAAACTGTCTACGCATCTCCAAGCCGTGTTAACTTCCATTTGGATGCAAGAAAGGCTAGTAATTTCTTTTTTGGCTAATGCATATTGCTTCGAAATTTGTACTTTGCTAAGTTGGAATACTTGTTACTGTTTCTTCAGGAAGTAGAAACAACACCTGCCTATCCAGATATATGCTTTGCAGTTGATGACTTTGATTCAACTTTTGATGAAGTGGTAATTCCGACTAATAAATTTTTTTATGGCTTGTGTTTTGGCTTTCGTAACTGTTTCCTCATCCATGCATGAACTGAAGTGTGGGTTTTGCTGAAGTGCACATGGCTTAATTAATTTTAGTGCTATATTAATCAATGTTGCATATCTTATCACACTCTTTCTTGCTGAGTTACACAATAGTTAAAGTCATGTTTATCCAAGGCCAGTTCCAAACTTCACAAACAACAGGGTAAATAGATAAAAGAGAGGTATTAATTTTAGACTTGATCAGGTACATTCTTTTCTTTGAAATTTGAATAAGCATGTTTTTTTAGCATATATCCTCCTCCATTTTCCAATTTTTGTTTGTAAACTTTTTATATAAAATCTTATCCTTTTCTTTCCAAACTTAGTCACCTGTAAACGATCTTTGATATTCTTTCCAAAGTTCTTCGGAAATTTTGTGGAAAATGATTGCAGAGAAGAATATTATTCTATACTAGATTGTTTTTTCATGTGAAGCACAGGGTCTTACTGTTAGTTCTTGTAAAGATTTTACAAGATCATAATATATTATTTTAAAGTTTTTTTTCTTAACCATTTTATTAGCTTATTCATTTGTGATTTTTTAATAATATATATTGTAAATTACTGTTTGTAGAATAGTTGAACTTCCACTTATTAAAAAAAGTTGGTTAAATTCTTTCCCTTTGTTTAAGTTGTTAGTTGTAGCCTTGTAGGAGTGGAATGAGGGGAAATAAAAGGGCATTTGAACTAGATTTCAGACATGTATGTGTGAATTCTCGTTTCTTCCTCCATTCCACACGTTTGTGATCAGTTATTCCATTTTACCTACGAATGCTCATTCCTTCCTCTCACTCATTTTTTTTCCAAAAATCTTAAAATATGAATTATGCACCCCATCATTTTCTTTACTCTCATTTCCTTCATCCTTCCTTTTCACCTCTAAGTTTCGTTTTCTTCCTTCCATTTCCCTCATCCAGTTATATTTTTTTCCAGTTAATGTCTTTATAATCTTTAATGAAAAAAACTAATTCAATTGCATCCAATAAATCAATGTAACATTGAGAAATTATTTTGTAGCACAGTTATATATTGTTAAAATCGGCAATTAAGTATGATGACACAATACATCAATTAGAATTGGTATATATGGGAAATTAAACGTTTTGAACAAATAGTTCGTACTCAAATTTATCTGAATATTGTAAAGCGTTTCAATTTTGATGATTCTGGTTAAGAATATTATTTTAAGTAATTTAATTATTTTTCTTTGTGTTCTTGATCAATAGTTTATTTATTTCAAATGATAAATTTATTTGTAACTGTTTCCCTCACCGATTTATTTCACATGCTATTATCTGTCCACTTGTGTATCATAGTGTATGGCAGATATAAACGGCAAATAAACAATATGTAGTCCAGGGGAGTTGGCAATAATTTGGTGTAATCATCCTCGTCTCATTTCTTAGAGATAAAAAGTAAATTGTATTCAATGATGAGACACACAAAAAATAATTAAAAAAATTGACCCTCTTTTATGACAAGAAAGAAAATAAAAAAGTATATAATCAGCTCATACCATTTTTTCTCTAGCTCTTGTCAGTCTGCATTAATTTGTAACTACCCTGTTAATTTGGATTCTACTTTTCAGGTTCTGACTGACACAGACCATTGTTACTGTGTACTTCTAAATGCAAATGGTGGAGCAGCATTTCCTAGTGAGAAGGCACCAGAAGATTGTGGTTCTAGTGACAGTTCTTCGTTGAACAGTAAATCAGATACTAGAAAGTCAAACAAGACAAAGGTTTAATCTGCTTATTTAATATCTATAGGCCTATGCTAGATTTAGATGCCTAACACTCCATCTTAAAGAGTCCAAGTTGAACGATTAAATTGATACCTTTGGTATGTTCAACCCCAAGAGTCCAAGTTGAACGATTAAATTGATACCTACTTACACAGTTACATGAAAAGTACTTGTTCAAAACCCGTAAATCATATTTACATAACCTTCGCATGGAACGATATGATTACTTTTGAAAATGATCTTTAGCCAATAATAATCCTGCATAGACTTTAACATCCTTGTTTAATAAAGATTGTAAACTATTTGATATTATATAATTCAGTTCGTGTGGAGCAGTCATTTTATGTCAACCTTGAGTCTGTATAATGTTTTATGGGATTAGTCACTAATGTCATGTCACATAAAGTAGGTTTTAGTATTACTGGCTATCACTTCTTAAAGATAGTTTCCAAGTCCGAAACTCAATTATTTTATGTCGACCTTGAGTCTGTACAATATTTTGAAATGCCAGCATATTGACATATCTGTTGATTTGTCATTGCAGCTTACTCTTTTTTCAGGATTTGTCAGCTATCAAATGGTACGGGAAGCTTACGAAGGTATGATATTAACTCTTTGTTTCTATCAAAGACAGTATTTACATCAAAAGGCTGGTCATCCATTTATAAGATAAGTTATTATACATCAAGGTGAGAATCTCAACTAAATAGTAGAGAGAATAAGCAGTGTAAAAGGCTAAAAGAAGGAAGTCTTTGACCTGCAAACATATATATAAAACAACAGGAACTCATTTGAGAAGTTATGTGAATTTCAATTTTTAGGAAAAGCTTAAAATTTTGGCTTGGAAATTAATATAGCCACGATCGTCACGTCAGTAAGTCGAGGCGAGTCGATGGAGGTCCAGGCCGTCGACTAGTCGATAAATTAATAATAATAAATTAAATAATATTTACATATATTTATCTTATCTCTGTGGTTTCTCACAACAGGGGTCCATTTTGGAAATTAAATATATTAATTATGAACTGATGTACAGATATATATATATATATATTCAGTTTAATCAATCTATACATACATTAACACACACACATATCAGATTCAATTTAGTGGATAGAAGAAGAAGAAAAAGTATACATTGTTGCTGTTGATTAAGATTTTAGATCCCCCCCCCCCCACCCACCCATTTCATTCAATTATTTTGAACCAGGTTATGACCATATTTCACACCAGTCGGCTGACTAGTCGACACTCTCTAGACAACAATGAATATAGCTTGGTTACTTATCTTTAGTTTTCCAATTTTTCTGAATCCATTCTCTTAATATGTTTAATTGTCACTCTGCTGTATTATGGCCAACACAAGATCTGCATTAATCCTTTGTTAATTCAACATCTCCATCTCCCCTGATGTACAGAAGGAAAATCTGGATTCGGGAGCCTTCTATCTCTTGGTAATTCTACTGGTAAAACAGATAGGATATACATGAAAGGTCCTGGAGGACGTGGGCAAGTTGAAGTAGCCGTTTCTGGTGTTTTAGGTGATTACCTCTTCTTTTTCTTAAGTCCAGTTTTGTGGCAAAAGCTTGGTGAAATGTCGTTTCAAATTGTGTTCTCCAACGTATCTTTTCATTCTCCAAATCATCATTGTGGTTGATTGGTGTTTGTTGAGTGTTGGTGACAACGTTTAATCGATGACAAAAATATGCAATCATCTTAGGGAAAATATCATGATTTAGATTATTATTCCACATCAACGCTGAGGCATTTCTATTTATAGATCTCTGATTGCAAGTCCACATTTTTTCCGTGATGGAAAATAGAATGGCTTAAATTTTAACTTTTAACGTTTTATGATTCCATGTGCTATATAGATTGCTCTTATACAGTATACTGAACTCGGTTAGTGTCCAAAGTCCTATCATAGTTTTTAAATTCATTCTACATATATATTGTGCACTGCTCTGCAACTTTAACTTTCTGTTACTTATAGAAAGTTTTTTGTTTTCTAATAACAACAAATTATATTTTGAGAATATTTCTTTCCATGCTTGGGATTGATAGTGTATATATCTGGCAGAGTTAACATAGATTGACTCTACTTGTCAATTTTGTTTCTAAATTGAGTAATAAATTAACCAGAAATGTCCTTTTCCTTTGATTCTGCTGAATGAATCTGTTAACTTTGTCCATTAGAATCTATATATTAGCTCCTTTGCAAGTTTCAGACTATCAAGAGTCTTCTGGTTCCTTAAGTTAGTACTACTTCAGAACCTGTTTCCAGTTCTTATGGAACATATATATCCATAATATAAGATGCATGATTACTTAAAATGCCTATATAACTGTTGTAAAATATTATATATGATTAGTTCTATGAATATTCTGTCTAGCACAACTGCTTTCGTTCTATGAATTATGGACTTGTGATGATACCAAATCAGATCAAAGCATGCAGGTATTGTCGCCTCACCCACCAGGCCAATCTTCCAACAGAAGGTTCCATTTTGGTGAAATTGTTCGTAGAGCTGCAAATGTTGCATCGGTAGCTGCAAAGCATGCCTATGCAGCTACTGGTGCAAGTCATGGTGCCGATTTCGAAATGCTTCCCCTTAAATGCTGCTTGATGTCCATATCATTGCCTTGGGACCATATCGCTTATGACCTTCTGTTTAAGGTAAGATATGAATCCTAAAAGTTGCTAGTAGTTTGGATCTCTTTTTTTACTGTCACGCTCACTTGTAACAGGCTTCATTTCTATTAAAATCAATGAAAGGGCTAACTTCTGTATTTTGATTGCGTAGAAAAGTCCGCCCGTTGACTTGTAAAGAAAGATATGCAAGATACAAGGTAGCCAAGATTGAAATCAGCTTTTTTTCTATAAAGTAATTGAGTTCACATATTCGTGAACAGAAACAAACAAGGGGCTAGTCTCGGCATATATGATGAAGAGAAGCAAAGAAAAAGGTGTATATAATTTTATATTTGGATCATTGTCGCGAGTGAAGCCCTCGGGCCTCAGTAATTATGTGCTGGAAGTTATATTAAAATAACTATAAGAATTTGTCAATGCACTCTGGTATCTCACCAGTTAATCTGATTTTATTGATTCATTTTTTACTCCATAGTTAGCAAGTTCAAATATATTTGCCATATCTCTTCAAGATTTCAGACTGTATTATTGATTCATTTTTTACTCCATAGTTAGCAAGTTCAAATATATTTGCCATATCTCTTCAAGATTTCAGACTGTATTTTCTTGACTCCGTGTGAAAGTATCTTCTTTCAATATTGAATGCAGGCCGATCTTGTCTATTTTATACCCTCTAGCAAATGCTTATATACAGTAAGATTGCTTAGGTTGGATCCATATGAGATTGCAACGAAATGAAGAATAAACTAGTCTAACCACATAGATATAAGAATAAGATAAATATATTAGTCGTTGTTTTTCATGTTAGTCACTCATTTTACGATTCTTAAGACCAAAGTGTCGTTACAAAGACAAAGCTTTCGTTTCTGGTTCTCCTGCATCCAAGTTATTTACAACCGCAAAGTTTCGGTTTGTATTTTGTTATTTTTCAGTATGTCACAGAATATTTTTGGTTCTCCTGCGTACCCATCCTTGACGACCGCAAAGTTTCAATTTGTATTTGTATTTGTATTTCTTCATTATGTCACAATGGGAATGGAAAATTTCGAATAGTATTAGCACAGTAGCACCGCCATAAAACATCGTCACGAAATCTCACAAAGAAAAAAGTTGTGAAATCCTATTTTCATTTGATGTCTTTACGTCTTGTTAGTATGATAACATACATGCGAGTATTTAAATTTTCGTAATTACTGTAACTTGTATTTTTAAACAAAGGCACATGTTCCTCTTTTCTTGAGCAACTTTTCTGCTACACAAATAAAAGGTATTTATGGTATAAAGACAGTAATGTAATTTAAATGCGGCATCACAAAACAAACAAGATAAAAGACAGAAGCTAAAAGGAAAGAAAAAAGCATCAAAATTTCTTGTTGTAAATAAGTAAACGCACATGGAACCTACCACCATAGCAATGGGAATAGTAATGAAAACGAAAGCAGCAACAAATATGATACAGAGTTTGTAATTGTAATCGCATGCATGTTAGCTCCACCAACATGTCAAAACTGAAACTAACTGCCAAACAAGAAAACACACCTGAAGCAAACACTTATCTCTATTCTATTCTCTCTACTTAATCGAATCAATTCCCTTATCTACTATATTAGTTTATGCTTTTTCACCTTTTATACACCTGCCGTTCTTTTTTCAATTTCTTATACACCTGCCGTTCTTTTTTTAAACTCTATTTTGTCTGGTGCTGAACATATCTCATTATTACTGGCTAGCATAATAGATTCCTAATAAGGAAGATATTTGTTATTTTCTTTAGCGATTGATGTTAATGGCAGAACCAACATAATTACTAATCTCGAAACAGATATTAGATTAATTTATCGAACTCTACCATATTTTTTGACTAGTTAACTAGGAATTAATTTGCTAAGTATTATCATGTGGTATTAGTTAATAGGAATTCATGAAGAAAGAGCCAGATTATACTTTATGGGGGGAGCAGCGTAAGCCACGAGAGATTGGCAGACTCTCCTGTGATGTAAATTGTTATTTTTGTTTGATTCTTAGTGATTAAGCTACTAATTAATTGTAGTTTGGACCCCTCCTTAAAGCAGATCAAGACGACTCCTGACCCCACTTAATCCAACATCAATGTAGCGTTTCTCATATAAAACTATATAATTATTTCATATTTTGTATTTTCAAGTAATGCAGCATATATATTTAGTACTGGTATCTCAGAAAGTGAATCTAACAGAACTGTTAATATAATGAAAATTAGTACATGTAGCATTTCTTGTCCCCGAGTTTTGCAAAACAATGAAAGATTAATTAAACTAATTAATACAGTAACAGACTAACAGTATTATTAGTAGTATAAACTTAAAAGTTCTGATCTACGAGTCTCTAAGCCCAAATAACAAGCTTTCTTATCAAAAATTAAGGATAAGAATCGCGGACTGTTAATTAATTTCATGGTCTTGTTAATGCGGGAGACTTGTGCACACATTTCTTTATATACAGTAAAAGGGTGAAAATACGAATGTTCCATGTACATATATGCAGTAGTGAATTCAGTCGTCTATTAATTTTTGGTTTCTAGGAAAATACTAGTAGAAAGTTGTATGATATGATGTCGATCAACCTAAAAGTATGTAGAGGAACTAAAGGGCACATCGATCAGCTTTGGAAAAAAGTAATTTGTGGGTGGTATGTAAAGCAATAGATATTTCCCCTACTCACCTGCCGACTAGTAGTATCTTGCAGATCGATGAGTACTATGATATGATATGATACGATACGATAGGATACATGCATGCATGCAAAAAATTATCGATGATTGAACAAGTGCGAGAAATAATTTAATCTTACGAGATAAGGTATTAAAATTCGAATTATATCTAGCAACACCAATTGAAATATTGCAACTGACTTCCGGTGTTAGGACTTTCGATATTCAAGAAAATCGCAAAATGAGTGTACTACCCCCTGTAGTTGTTTAAAAATACGCAAATATTTAAATTTCTGATCGACTTTTTCAGAAAATCTTGAAGAAAAAAAGAGAGGATAAAGTCTCCATGATGAAATAAAGGACAAAGGCCTCCCACCAAAAATAGAAAATAAAAGCAAGATAAAACCAAAAATACCCTCGTCTGATTATTATTTTTTGGTTATAAATAGAGCGATGCTTGACCTCTACACTTCCCTTTGCTCCACCGCTCTTACTAAATCTTTTTTGTTACAGTAATAATTTGAGTCTCTAAACATGATTATGTCCACTGAACCGGTTCAGCTCCACTTCTCTCCCGATGAAATCAATGATCTCTTGTCCTTCATTGATTACTACCCTACTACCACTTTATCTTCGTCTAATTCTGACACGAACCGGTCGGTTTATTCATCGGAAGAGCGAAAGCATAGACGGATGTTATCGAACCGGGAGTCAGCGAGACGGTCTAGGCAGCGAAAGAAGCGGCATTTGGAGAAGCTAGTGAGGGAGATGAACCGGTTGGTTTGTGAGAACCGGGAGTTGAGGCAGCAGTTGTGTTTGACTACATATGAGTCTCATGTTGTTATGGTCGAGACCGAGTTGCTCCGGTCTGAATATTATAATCTTCAAACTAGACTTGCCCGTTTATACACAATCAGCTTGATGTCCATGCAGTTGTGATAATTAAATAAATACTCGTATTATATATGTTATGTAACTTTGCTAGTGTAAATCTATAAGCCATAGATATTGTTAAAGCAGTAAATATATTGCTTGTTCATGTTGTGTGGAAATGATAAAAGCAGATATATAACTTCTAATTTAAATATGAGTGTGTGCGTGTGTGTGTCATAATTTGCAGGCATGCATGTTGGTTTGAGAGGTAAACATCTTGCTAGCGGAGCTACAAATTTTACGTCAAGAAGATATGTGTATTTGAGAGATCGAAATCATCAAATTTTATTATAAATCATGTTAATAATTCAGCAAAATATAATTACCTAACTTTATATATGTAAAACCTATTTTCGAAACGTGAAGCAGTTAAGAATTGTTATTAAATTTGAAATATGAATTTTTGATAATATTTGCACCATTTGATTGGTTTTGGATTTAATCTTTAAATTAAATTTATATTTTTAAACAAAATATACAATTTTATCTCCATTGTAAATACAAACTGTGATATTATATATCTAAGAATATTTATATGCATATATTAAATAAAATTATATTTATAATTAGCAAAATAAAGATAAATTTAAAGTTAAATTTAAGTAATATCGTGTGACTAAAATAGCAGTATCAAACTCGTACTATTATTCTGTTAACCGTGATAATAAGAAACGTTGTATGGTAAAAGAAGCCTATTTCTTTTTTTAAGCTAAATTAACAGAAGCCTAATTTGAAGATTCAAGAACACACACCCTCAGACCTAAATATTGTTAAAGGCCACAGAACTGTGCTTAGTGGCTGAAAATCTGAAATTATATATTTTAATAGTAATTAAGAAGTGGCCGGTACTATATATATATATATATATATATATATATATATAAAAGATGTGCATCGCACTGGCAACACTCCTGGGCGTGCTTGGCGACCGGTTACTTATGAAAATAAACCCTTATTTTCGGGAAAAAGTAGGGATGTATGTACTTTTCGGAAATAAGCCCTTATTTCCGGAAATAATTAAGTTCATATTTGATTTTAAAATTCTAAAACAAATATTTATTTTTAAAAAAAATATGAAAATATGTAAAAAATAAAATAAATTACTTATTTTAAGTTTAAGGAACCCCAAACATCCATTAGGAAGGAGACTATTGCTAACCTAATACTGCATGTAGCAGATGTGATCTAATCTTAATATCACCGACATATATATATGGTTGTTGAAATATATGTATCTAGTGCCCCTTTTTTAAATTAAGGATTGCAAAGTACATTTTCTTTTTCATGTTAATATGTGTCAGATTTCTGTCGATCAACATTGCTTTATTTCAAAAAAAAAACATTGCTTTATTTAAAGATTCCAAGTTTTAATTGCTTGCATCAATTATTTAACATTACCATCAACTATAGTAAATTGAACATAAAACCCAGCTCATTGGCTAATATATATTGAAAAATGGTATATACACCAAAATTTATTTCAAAAATTATCTCAAATGATGTTGAGTTATCACGTGTATAATTAATAATTTTTATATAATAATACGAGACTCGCATGCATATATGCGCCACGAATTAAAACAAGTATATGTCATGTCACGTCATTTTAAAAAAAAAATTGAGATAAATTTTGAAATACGTAACATTACTCATATATATTATATGATTTAAATTAAATTACTCCTGTGTTCCTTTTGGTCGTGTGTATTAAAATGGAATGAAATAATGGATTAGAATGGAGACTCGTAAACAAGATTAAAGTAAAAAAGATGGGAGTAAGAAAAAGTAACAGAATGCATTTATGCTGATGAAATCTGGGAAAAAATAATAATTAGTTAGTTAAAGATAAATTTTCTATTCCTTTCAATTTTATTTACACAGCCTTGTAAAATGTATAAAATGATGGTAATATACAAATTTATAATATAGCGAGCGAGGGCATTACAGTAAAACCAACACAAATTCAAAAATTAATCTGAAACCCGAATTGACCCGCCCAACTCGTCTTTCAAAAATTCCAAACCCACTGCACCATTACACACATATAAATTTGTACGTATTTCACACACTACTGTGTGCCCACATTCAAAATGGAGAAGATAAGCGTAGCAGTGAGATTAAGACCATCCAAAAACGACGACGTATCGAACGGAAGCTTCTGGAAGGTTGAAGACAATCAAATCTCACTTTGCAGATCTGTACACACTCCTGTTGTCTCCCCTTCGCTTTCGTTCGCTTTCGGTACTTTAATTTGTGTATCTATTTTTGTATATTTTGTGGTTTTTGGTTAACTGTGTGTTTTTAGTGCGTGTTTTGATGTGTGAATTGTTCAGATCAGGTGTTCAATCAGGAGAGTACGAATGCTAGGGTTTATGAGCTGCTTACTAAGGATATCATTACTGCTGCTGTTCAAGGGTTTAATGGTAATTTCACTCTTTCTTTTCTGTTTTTAGCTAGTGATTTGATGTGTATGTTGTGATTAAAGTTGTTATGTATGTATTTGCAATGGTTTTTGAGGTCGAAACTCGAATGGGGAAATTTTAAATTTTTTTCGTAGTTCTCGGTGTTGGTAAAAATACTTGTACTTTAATTCGTTTCGAAATTGAAGTGACCATTGATATTGATTGATGAATGTTTTTGATGAAAAAAGTATATAAAATTTGGCAGTGTGGAAATAAATATTAAATTCAGAACTATGTAAATGAAAAAAAAACTAAATCTATATTATGCATAAATTACGTTTTCTGGATTTTAATGGTTTTGTTTAGTTAGCAGTAAGTTTATTGTAAACATATGTTGATTAGAATGATTGATGCATTATCTTGCTTGAACAGATAATTATGTCAGAAAGAGCATTACTTTAGACTTTGTACGATATCTTGTTACATGGATTCTCCGTTTCATTTGCTGATGATTATTATATATGTAGGAACTGCATTTGCATATGGTCAAACTAGCAGTGGTAAGACATTTACCATGAATGGTTCTGAAAAGGATCCAGGAATTATTCACCAGGCTGTGAATGATGTATTTAGAAACATCCAGATGGTATGATCATAATTTTTTGTCGTTACTGCTGTTATGTTATTTTTCTCTATTATGAAAATAACTGGGTTTTTTATTTGCAGATAAGTGATCGGGAGTTTCTGATTCGAGTTTCATACATGGAGATATATAATGAAGAGATAAATGATCTTTTCTCAGTTGAAAAGAACAAACTGCAAATCCATGAGAGTTTGGAGGTGAACAATAAACTGATTTGATGCTTCTTCTTTTGTTCCATGTTTATATAAAAGACTAAATGTCTTTCTTGTCCAGCGTGGAATATTTGTTGCAGGTCTTCGGGAAGAAATTGTTAACAGTGCAGAACAAGTATTTGAGCTAATTCAATTAGGAGAAGGTCTGTCCTCAAACAAGAATGATCTTAGTCTTGTGATCTGTGTGTATCAATAACATTTCTTATTTCAGTTAATAGACATTTTGGTGAGACAAACATGAATGTCCGTAGTAGCAGATCTCACACTATATTCAGGATGGTATTCATTTCAATTTTGTGTATATGTTTTTTGTTATTTAATTTTCCCTCTGTGCTAATGCTTCCTGGCTAACAAATTAAATGCCTTTGAATTTTTTTTTAAATGTATACTAGGTTATTGAGAGCAAGGGAAATGACTCATCTTCAAACTTTGATGAAGCCATTCGTGTTTCTGTTCTGGTTTGTAACTCGTGTATCCTTCTTGCTTTAATATTTTTAGATAGTGGATAATAAAATAAAATTTCAAAATTTGTTAAAAAAATATAAAATCTTTGTCTAAGCTATACATATTTTTAATCTGAATTAGAATTTAGTAGACTTGGCTGGATCTGAGAGGATTGCTAAAACTGGAGCTGGTGGAGTCCGGTTGAAGGAAGGAAAATACATAAACAAGAGTTTAATGGTTCTTGGCAATGTGATTAATAAATTGAGTGATAGTGCAAATCAAAGGTATGTATCATTACTTGTTAGTTAGTATATGGTTCAACAATGTGCTGATGGATCACATACCTTTGCAGGGGACACATTCCTTATCGAGACAGTAAGCTCACTCGCATTCTTCAGCCGTCTCTTGGCGGTAATGCCAAAACTTCAATTATCTGCACTGTGGCACCAGAAGAGGTGATGTTTTGTACATTTTCGTACACACACGTAGTTTGTTTGTAATTAAATATAATACGCTATGATTTAACATATAATTGATACATTCAGGTCCATATAGAAGAAACTAAGGGAACCCTTCAATTTGCTAGTAGAGCTAAGCGCATCACTAATCGTGTTCAAGTGAATGAGGTTTGTCTAACATCCATTCTGTAGTTGTCCACCTTGTGACAATTTCTGAACAGTTTACATCTTTTAATGATGTTACTGTGCCTTGCATAGTTGCTTCATAATATGTATTTATCACGCATAAGAGGAATGAATTATATATTATATATGTATAAGGTTTTGCATCACACCTTTAACATATGTTTGCAGTGTTAGTTGTGATCTCTGAGAGCATATTTAAAAAAACTATGAACATTGTAGTTAGTATCTATTTAGTTTCTAAAGAGGCTGTCCAAAAAATTTAATTCAAGTTCTCATAATTGTAAAAATGCATTTGCACCATTAAAGGCATCAGAATGTCAATGGGATGAAGCCTAATAATATTATTTACAATATCCTTCTTCAGATTCTGACAGATGCTGCTCTATTAAAGCGTCAAAAGCTAGAAATCGAAGAATTGCGAAATAAACTTCAGGTGATAATTTTAGTTTATATCATGTTGACTTCACACAGAAAGTTCCAGGATCAATTAAAGATGAATACCTCTTGTTTAGGGATCTCATGCTGAAGTGTTGGAACAAGAAGTTCTAAAACTGAGAAATGACATGCTTAAGGTAAAATGTGTACTTGTTTTGGTCAACTGGTTTTTATGTGGAGGATGTGTGTGTGCGCGCGTGCGTGTACAATACTTGTACTACTTTTTTCGATAATCGATCTTGCATATGCATATTTTTTCCTTCGGTTGTTTTGTTAAGAAATATATTTTCTGTTGGTTAGTATGAACTAGAACGTGAGAAGCTTGCCATGGAACTGGAGGAGGAGAGGAAATCACACAGAGAACGAGACCAATGTATCAAGGAGCAAGAGGTGATCTCTCTATTTTTATATTTTTTTATAGTTTGTGACAGATAACCCCCCCCCCCCCCCCCCCCCCGGGTAATACTAGAACTTTCTGCATAAGAAATTACTATTGTTTTCTTGATTACGTCTGTCATTTGTACGGCTTTGTTTTTAATGCCTAAATGTAGTCGCACCAAGGATCTTGATCAGTATTCATTCTTCACTTCGAACTGATTACTGTTAAACTATAATTTGCCTAACACACTGCATGTGTTTTCAAGACTTTCTACATTTCTACGTGCTTATATGTTCCCCCTAACTATTTTTCTTCGAATGAAGTGCACCAGTATGGTTTGATAAAATTAAGCTGTTGGTAGAATGATTTTACCTTTTTTGCTTGAAAAAATGAATAATCAAAATGTGTTGGCAATCCATCACTTAATACCATGGCCTTTTGTTTTCCTCAAGTCTAGTATTAATTGTATATTGGGTCATCAAACAACTGATCGGATATATTCTGGCCATTTGCATCTCCTTGCAGTACCTCAGTAGTCAGTACCAAATTTTGTTTGCAAGATTGCTTTTCTTTATTGTGATAATCAAGTACTACATATTGGTGCCCAGGTATCTGTTACGCAAAAGTTAACGGAAGAAAGCAGTGTCAATCACACAATGGGCAAGGGGGATGTTTTTAGTACCCCTGTACTAAAGGCAGTTCCCAGTGCATTTGTTGTCAAGCGATCACATCAGTCGAGGCGATCTGAGTACAGCCCTCTTCCTAACACACTTGGTGATATTGCTGATGAGGACACATGGTTGCAAATGAACAAGGGCTTCGTTGCAGACCTTGACTCCCTTCACATTACTCCAGCTAGAAAAGATCCATCTTTTCCATCCAGTGATGTAGCTTCTGTGAGTTTATAATCCTCCGATGGTCATTCAATGGGTTATGTTTATAGTTTATAAAATTTTCGGTTGCTAAAAGTCACAGTAGAGTAATTTTATTTTGAAGTAATCTGAATTCTGAAGCAATATGCATCTATGCAACAGAGTTTGAAACTTCTTATATAGTGAAATCAATAAAGAAAAGGTACTTTGAAGAGTTCACATAAAGTAAACACTACTTTGATATACCGTGATTGCTAATACATTTATTGTCACATTATATATTTTCTCTTTACATTTTTCTTGTTAAAAGTCATCCAAGTCGACGAATTATTTTCTGCCAACACATGGACTTCTTGACACACAAGACCAAATAGATAATCAAGCTTTCTGTTCTATTCCTCATGCTTGCAGCTATAACATATGCGTCATACCACTTTTTTTTCATTCTAGTTTAATTTGACAATAAATTACAGACATGCGTATTTGTAATCATACTTCCTATCCGTAAGAAAAAACTAAATATAAATAAATAAATCTTTTAACATCTTGAAATACACCTGATTGCAATATTCTGGCTGACACCTTTTAAATATGTATGTTGTCTAATTTGTTAGTATGTCAAGAAATTCAGTTTCATGTGATAAAAATAATTGATATATTGTCAGAACTGGTCAAACAATATATACGAAGAACAAATACAGAGTCTTCAGAGACAATTGAAGTTTGCCACTGAAGAGAGAGATGAACTCAAGGTCAGTTATGATGTACTCTGTAATTATGTTTTCTTGTTATAGCTCTTGATCATAGATTAAAAGATAAAGTTATTATCGTTTTATATATGAGATTAATGTTCCTGAGGTTACCTTACATGACTTTCATGAGTTTAAAAAAATTACAGGGGATTATATACAATTACAAAAATACCATTACTAATTGATACTAAAAAACACTTGCACCTTAGGTAATTTCCCTGAGGGAACTTTATTCTCTGTAGTTATGTTTTCTTGTTATAGGTTTTGATCAGAGTTCAAAAGATAAAGTTATTATTGTTATATATATTAGGTTCAATAGACAATAGGTATAATATAGATATATTAAAATTACATATAGTTGCATCTCCTTTTTCCCTTACTATCAAGGTCATAGTAATATTACTTGAGACATGATATTAAGTTATTGTTGGGAGGATCTTTAACGGATTAGCATAATCATTACCCTTTACTCTTAAGATTATCACATTTAATGAAATATTTCTAAATACATTATGAACTTGATTCTTATGATAACTAATGTACACGTCATACATAGAAACGGTTTAACCATCTCCGGCTTATAGCTGAATTAGAATAAAGAAGAGGACAAATATCAAGTACGAACAAATTTATAATTTTTTACAGTAAAACCTCAATATATTAATTAATTGAGGTTCTACTGTAGATATTATAATATTAAATTTGAAGTACTCAAAATGACAATAAAATTTGTAAATGTCCCTGTATATAGAAGAATATATTGTGCCATGTATAAACCTTTATCAGTCAGTACTCAGTAGGCATAGATCCAGCTAACTTGGTAAAATATGTTTTACCTGAGTTGTAAAATTTCAAACAACAAAGCTTGTGTCAAAAACATTCCAAGAAAAGGAAGGGATAAGAACATTTGTATTGTACAATGTTAAAGAAAGAAAATTAGTTCCATTGTTCATCAAATGGCTAATTCACTACAAATATTGCAGTGTTTTTAAGACAGCAGTTGAATGTCATAATATACTATAGTTCCTTGCCAAACAAAATGTTGTTGCACTATTTTTGTGTAGTTATTGTTGGAAAATTCATTCTTTGCTCTTATTGTTCTTTCTTTTGCTCCTGCATTTTATGTCTTTCATAACACACTATAAGGAACATGGAGCAATATTAATTTCTTTGGGAACTACTCCTTCTGCACGTCCATCACATCCTTTATGATTTTTAATATCTACAGAGACGGCAGAAGGAACAAATGCTACTGAACAATCGCTTGATGCAAGAGGTATCTGAACTTCAACAAGAGGCAGTGCTTATTAAGGAAATCCCTAGAAGGTTGCAAGAGTCTGTAACAAATTGCAAATCTATTTTTCAGGTGAATATATTTATGCTCGCCTCTTAGACTCTTTATCTTGCTGATACTAATTATTGAAATAAAATATTTTTGTGATTTGATAAGAATTTTGTAGCTGATGGTCTTGTATGTGATTTACTTAGAATTCAGTTGCTGATGAGAGCTCTCCAACTGCAAAACTACTTTCCAGCACATGTGAGATTGGCTCAATTCTTCTGTCAACCTTAGAAGCCCACTTTTCAGTTGCTACTGATAGCCATGATATCTCCTTAGGAAGCAATCTCTCAGTTCAAGAACAATGCAACATGCTTCGCAACACGCTAGTTAATACAGTTACATCTTTGGGGTCATCGGAAGCTCCAACCGTCAAAGATGAATGTACAAAGAATCACCATGGCTGCATTAGTAAGGTAGCTGTCTTGTCACAGTTATTAAGATATCTTGTGCCACTTTCTATGTTACTTGTTGTGTTATTCACTTTCTTTCTCTCTGTTAAAGTAGTATGATAATATGATTGTTTATATAGCCTTTTTTTTTAAAGTTATTGTGTGAACGACTTGTTCAATTATTGAACTAATGAATAGAGCAGTTTTCTTATCTTTTCCCTAATAAATGTTAATGGTTTAGTGTTTAAATAAATCATTGAAACTAGGAACTTTGCATGTCTAATGTACCTATAGCGATCTTGAGTTGAAATGTCAGAAAGCTGAGTCTTTTTCCATTTCATTTTTATGTTTACCTTTTCATTATTGATCAAGGAATTTTCCTTGGGAGGAGTTACTTCATGGAAGGAGAAACTGAATAATGAAGTCACCTCAATCAAGGAAAACTACCACAGTTTAGAAAAGAAGTTGGAAATCAGTAATCAACTTCTTGATGAGACCAAGGAAAGACATCGTACTTTGGAAAATGAATTCTATCTATTGACAGAAGAAAGAGATTCTCTTTTTCAAACTGCTTTCAGTTCATCTCAAAGACTTGCAGTGGTCACTGATCAGAAAGATAAGATATTGCAGGATTTGAAATATGAAATAAAACGGAGGAAACATCTGGAAGAAGTGATCAAAGAGTTTAGCATAGATTTCTTATGCGAACACAGGTCACGCCTATCTTTTCACACTGAATTCAAATCCAGAGTCGAGAATTTGAAGGCACAGAAATCAATACCCAAATCTCTTGGCTGTTGATAGTTTGGAATAATTTAGATATTAATATTATCTTGGGTGTGCTCATTTCAACTTCTGTACTCTGTCTATCTAATCTGAAGATCATACATTAATTATGTCTTCAATATTCAAAGATTAGAATCGTTGATGCTGTTAGAATATGAAGTTCTTTTCTAAGTTGGTTTCTTTGATTCAGATCATCGTGCATTAAATGAAAGGTCAACAATTTGTTTGTATACAAGAAATCGTAACAGTGTGTGCTCTTGCATCATCATTATGCAAAATGAACTTTGCATAATGATTTTGACCTCTAAGTTTGGTTTATGGGCATAACCAAGTCTTAAAGTTTACTAATGAAAGCAGTGGACTTAAGTAAAAACGTTTTCAGAGGTAATGAAGATTCAATCTATGCTCACTTTTCATCATGTATTTCTGACCCATATCACAATGTAAAAAGTTTTCTTGTTGGTGACGGTTCATACCATGCATTGTGTATATAATTGAGTATTTGCTAGTTACATGCAACTTTTTGTACAGAGAAAGGATAAACAGATAGATGTTGCTCTAAATGTCATGAAAGCAATGGGGTGCCTGGATATTTAGAAATGGTTTAACACATGAAGATGATTAAAGTGACATTAAACAATGATGCGGATGTGAAGGTTACCTATAATCCACGCCTTGAGAGACATGGATGATGGATCTTCTTGTGGGATCCAATATTACTTCTAAATAAACACACACAAGAAACATTAATAAATATCTATGGAGGTTAGATTTACATACAGCGTATTAATCAATCTAGGGTCAGTGCCGGGCAGAACATGGATGCATATATTCTTTACTGTTCCCATCAATCGAACTGTAATCACATGATTCAAATAAGAATTAAGTTCTTGTATTTTCTATACAGCTCGATAAATTTAAAAATCATCATTAATACACGTGTGTGTGTGTGTGTGTGTGTATAAGATGAATATTTTTACTGTAGCAAGGCACCATATTTCATAAAGAATAAATGGCCAAAAAAGTGTGTAGAAATGGAGAGAGATGTCGTATATGTCAGCAGTTTGTTGAAATCACTAATTTGTCTTTACCTTCCTTCACCCAACTCTCCGGCCCTATTTAAGAAAACACAACAAAAATGTAATAAATCTACTCTTGTTCAGTCCCCAACTGACAGATATCCCAATAAATACAACACCTACAACAAACAACTATACCTTCCCATCTCTTCTTTTACTGACACCATAAAATCTTTGCTCTTCTCTTCATCACAACCTCCAATGGCTTTCACAGCCTCTGTCACAAAACAACTTGGAGACCTACTTCAAGAACAACAAGAGCCTTTTGTCCTAGAGCTTTATCTTATCGATAAAGGTTATCAAAAAAATATTTTGCTATCGAAAAGCACTTCAAACAAAATTTTCACGGGAACGAACAGGAGTGAAGTATTATGCAGGAGGAGAAAAATTATTTCAGTTTGTTCAAGTGCTGCAAAGGCTTTGTTTGATATTCTTAAAGTGAAGAGTAGAGGCAGTGGCGGCCACAAAACTGCAGAGGATACATTTATAGGAAAAGGGCAGCTCAAACATCGAAATCTACTTGGTGAAGAAGAGGTACAAGCATTTTTGGCTCTATTCCTATTTAGCAATATTTATATACTAAGAAAACCAACTGCAGGCTGATACGGATATAAAGATCAAGAAGAGTTCTGAAGACAGAACACAACTCAGTCCTGTTTCAGTTCTTGAAGCTACATTATCTAATGAAGATTCACCTGTTCACATCAGTAAGTCTCTTTACCAAGAAGCCTCTATTTTACTTTTAACCACGAACCCTTTCATATCTTGTTACCAAGATAAGACGATACTCACACGACACCACTAAGTCTTGAACCCTTCGATACCTTGTTCCTTAAACTTATAGAATTATTTATATATTGAATCAAATATTAACATTGTAATAAATGAAGCTTCATAAAATTTGAGCTTCAAACCAGCACACATGACATATCACATACTTGTTGATACTTCCTACTTGCTAGTTCTCCTATGCTACTTATTTTTAGATCAAACAATTCAAAATACGAAGACTGTGCGGGAAGAAGTCCCTAGTGACTCTATCTACTCAAATTCCTATGATTCACTAGAAACCTTGTTATCAGGGAAAACAACTCAAGTTAATAAGCCTGATTCTTATCCTCAACATACGAAAGTCAAGTTAGCGTTGCAGCAAACGAAGCAACTTCTGTTCGACTGTGTTAAGGAGATTGTAGAGACTCAAAGATTGAAGAACAAAAGGCAGCGACAGGTTAGAGAACCTATGGGAGCGGAGGCAATTGGCAAGATTTTGTGTGAGAATATATTAACATGGAGTACACAATCTGTGCATGTAAATTACTCAAACCAGCTTTTAGATATAGACGTACTGGATTCAGCAGAAGACTGGAATGCATTTGAACAGGGAAAAGGAATATGCATGGAGATTGCAGAATACATTTTAGAAGATATTAGCAGTGACATTGTAATGGACATGATCAGAATGTAACTATGAACCTCTTAAAAGCTACTTCAGATAATTCCTTAGTCACATTCATAGTCTCCATCAATCTTCATGTCACAATCATAGAAAGGCCACTGACAATGTCACAATTTAATTTCATGAACTCTATTGTTTATTCCAATTAGGTACGAGGCTGTGGTGGGAGCAGAGCTTTTGAAATACTAATTTGAGGTTGGGTTTTTTTTAACTTGTACGAAAGCTATTCGGATCGTTCCTGTATACTCGTGATTTTCACACTTTAATTTTTCAAAAAGATCACAAACATATTTAAAAACTTTGAAAACACTAACAAAATTTTAGGATTTGAATCAAATTAACAACATACTAAAATTTAATATTCATATTATTTGTTCCAAAAGTACTATAAATAATTACAATCTAATCCACACACAAAATTTTAGTATTTAAATATTTATTATTTAGTTAGTAAATAGGTATTAAAAAAACCACATTATATAAGTTATACATGACATAGCTGCTCTGTTTTTCGAGTCATATCGAGTACCTATAAAAGGGACAAAATTGCATCCCTCTACCATCGCAATGTACCCTTGGGAAATTAAAAGTAATTTTATAATGAACGTGATTGGCAAGTACTAAGCAAAAAATTACTTTAAATAAGACATCCAAAAAGGTATATAACTTGCCACTTACAAACATAGCTGATTAAAGAAAAATAAATGTAAGAACCAACCTAGAGCATCTAATTAAGGCTCTACTGAATTTCCCCATCTTCGCCAAGTTCCCCATCTTCAAGTTCATCATGACCACCATTTCTACGAGAACCGTCACGGTGATCTCTCCTGTGTCTTTTGTGCCTGGTTTCACCATCTGACTCAGGTGTATAAGCATGCTGCCAACAAAATACATTAAAGGTAGGTCATTCAAGTCCATAACCAATTCGCATGTAATAATACATTTAAATCACAAAAAATAAACACCTTTCTAGATTTTTTCCGACCACTGCTATGACGGCGGGATTTTTTAGTGTCTTCTATCTCATCCTCACTGCCATGACGACAGGACTTTTTTCCGTCGTCATTCTCATCATCACTTCCATGTCGACGGGTCTTCTTTGAGTACTCTTTCTCATCCTCACTGCCATGTCGACGAGACTTCTTATAAGAATCCTCTTTATCATCCTCGTCGGAAATCACATCACTGTGGTGTCGCTTCCGATGTTTTCTTTCTCTGTCTTTTTCTCTTTTCTTGTCCTCTTTGTGGACATAATTGTCAGTGGCATCTAAATTCTCACCCTCAACATTGTCCTTGTTAGACCGATCTACGCTTGTCTCGTTATCTTTTTCATTTTCTCTCTCTTTATCTTTCTCTCGTCTTTCTTTCTCCTTCCTCTTCTCCTTCTCCTCTTTCTCCTTCTCTTTCTTGGCCTACAAATGCAAGGACACAATTAGAAACCTAACAGCTCTAAAAGAAAACAAGTTCACATTCTATTAAAAAAATTATATGGTTAAACAAAGGTAAATAGTAAAGGTGATGCATGCACCTAAAGAGACTAGGGATCCCCAAAGCAAATGATTACTGCACGTAAAGAAATGCCTTCTCGCTATATATATGGTACTAGCATTGTGATATTATACCTCAATGCACAAGTATGCTCATGAATTTATGATTGAAAGAGTAGGAGCAGCAAAGACTAAAGACACCATATCGGAACAAGCCATCCAACATATATACTATATTCACAGGGGCACATGCATCGGGTAAGGTATCATCCTCCAAGTCTAAGATAATTTGTAGATCAAGTTATAGACCTCCTACAATCAAATTATTCGATTATTCCTTTTGTATATCCCTAAATTTACACTTGTCACTTTCAGGAACAATTATGGCAAACTGCAGTCATGAATAACATGAACAAAATTGACAAAGACAGCCCAGATATTTCACCAGGAATTGAACTTCAACTAATGGAGATTCAAGTTTATGAAATGTCCTTTTGCATTGATAAAATACATTAGTGATGAACTATTTTAGTTGGCATTACTTCAGTGCATGGGTCTGAGTCTCTGAGATTCATTGCGTAACATGGAGCAAGTGATTTATAATATTTGTGTGCGTGAACCGCAAGGATGGGAAGAAAACACTACAGAGACTACCAAACTGGGAGGAGGAGAAAATAAACCTTCCCTAGTCACATCCAAATTATGAGATTCATAAGAGCATAAAAGAACAAGGATTTGTCACTCAATGTTGTTGAATAATTATGGCAGAGAGATATTTGAAGACCAAACAGAAAGACAAAGTACTACTGAGTAAAGTAAATTATTTGTACTTGTATTCTAGTAGATATAACACTTGCAATACTACATTTATAAAACTACCACTTGAAATATTGAACTTCACATTTTGTCTATTTTAGCTAAATTTGTAACATTTTTTTGTCCAATTCACATTTCAGCGACTATGCTTATATCATGTATGTTTGTTTCAGCTAAAAAATAATAATTGGATTAAAAATCCGATGAAAGAAATCTTTAAGAAGTTGTTGAAATAGCGGAAATGTGCATAAATATAATCAAATGTGAACTTTAGTATTGCAAATGGTGGTTTCCAAAGTGTGGTATTGCAAGTGGTATGCCAACCAAAGTGTAAGTACACGTAATGCACTTTAATCAATACTACTTAAATATCACTTAGCTTGAAAGTAACATTTGATCAGAAAACGATCTGAACTACAGTTGAAAAAAAATAGGATACCTTTTCCTCCTCTCGTTTCCGTTCCTTATCTCTTGCCTTCTCTTGTAAACGTGCAATGTGTTCCTCAAAAATCTGCCTAGCTGAGCTCTCTTCTCTGATTGCTCTAATGATTGCCATACATATATTTGTAGTTGATATATCAGACAGCAACTTCAAGTAATCACCTAATTAGACAGACAGGCTTGTTCATTAATAAGATTTTTGACAAAAAAATTACCGATACTCTGAGCTACCGTCAAAAAACTGCTTGCACTCATCCCACTCGGACGATGCAGTTATCTCCTACATGACACAAATCCTGAGTTAGCGCTAAGATGTTACAGTGAAATTTTTTACCGATTTTAGAAGAGAGTACTAAATTTGCACTTTCGAAACAGTAACAAACCTTGATGGCCCTCAATTTATCACTGAAATCTTCAGCAAGACGCTGTCGCTTTTTGGCTTCTTTCTCCTCCTTCTCTTTCACCCTCTCAAGTAGATCTTCAAATACAAGCTGCAGAGTAGAATTCAGTACAATATGCAAAAAGGAGTTCGGCAAATCAGTAATCAGTACAAACATTATTAGTAATGTAATTTTATATTGCTTTAAATAATAAGAATCGATCTAAAGGCACAACTGTACCACTTCTTTAGAAACTAAGACACTTCCAAGTAATACAATCCAGAGGCTTTAGGAATAACAGGTTACATTTACTGATTAGCAAAATCCTACAGGTAATTATTATACGCTTTTACCAAGAAAAGTGCAAGAGCGGTGATTGTAAAGGCATGATGTATATCTTTCTAAAATAGTCCAAAACAAAAAAATGCAACGCTTATTTTCCTGCCAGATGTCTATCCCTATGTGAAAGATTTAAGGTACTATAATACAACTATGAAGGACACTGCCAACAACAAACCAAAAATGTTTGTAGTTAAGAAAAAATGCGTAAATATTACCTGCTATTTAACAGTATACTAAACTTATTTGGATTAATCATATAATTTACAGCCTAAAAAAATACAGAGCAAATACTAGATATAACAGAAGAAAGACACTACTACACCTGTAAATTGATACTAGAAACTGAAAGGGAGTCTATGCTTTCAGCGATGGCAGTCTTGAAGTCTTCAAATGTCCAACTTGATTCAACACTGATCTGAAATAGATACGCATATTAAAATAATATAAAGAAGAAAGTATGATCATTCAACCCAACCTTAACAAAAATGTAATATGAAAAACAAATGAAGAATCTATAAGCATAGAGTCCTGCCTTGGCCGACTTGAGTGTATCTTTTATATTAGCTTTGTCTTCGTCGTACTGCAAGAGCATGCAAAGAAGATAGTTATAACGTCTGCATAAAAACATTTACCGAAAAAATAGAGAACACAAGGACAAAAAACAATGCATATTAGAGGGAGTCATCTATGCATGCTGCATTGCTGTGTATTAAAAATTGCAGGATATTTAGCTGTTGATCGCATTCATCCGTTCATAAATAACTTGTACCGTTCCGACCTACTGTTAAATACTTAAATGAGACTAAAATCTCCTACTCCAAGGTAAGGAATTTTATTTGTTTCTTACTTCGGAATCATATTTGATAGTAATGTATTGCATGTACTTTCAGCAGGATCTCACAGCCTCATTACATCATCTCAAACTGTTGTGCACCTTGAATTTTAGTGATTGCTTTACTCACATAGGATTTGACTTCTCATCGCAGGTTGTACTTGGTATTTATTTCTTCATGAAATTCCTGGGATGTAGGGTAACATATTCGTATAACAAAAATATGTGGTCCCTGGAAATTGCAAATTATCAAGAGAGAGGGTGGGAATTTTAACTGCCCAGGAAGTTCCAATTCCCATGCTTACAATAAAAAGTGTCAACCAAACAATCTCATCAATTGTCACTTCCCAGGTAGTTGAACGGTTGAAGTTTCAGATATATTTGCATGCCACCCAAAACAAGCACTCAATCTTAGGTATCAACTAGTTTCCATAAGATAGTGATATTCGTACTAGTTTTCAGGTCATAGTTTAGTTTTGAGGTGTGGTATTTCAATATTAACCAACTTCTATCCAGAAAGAAAGTTCAACCCCCTGGTGCTTGGTACTTAGATTCATTTATCCGAAGGGAGAAAACCTTTTCTTCCTTCATAGAAGCCTTCTGGTCCATATCATAAATGCATTGATTAAACAACAATGATGCGGACCAATTTTGAAATGATCATCCGTTACCAAATTAACTTTAGCTTTGTATCATCTACAATCATGACTCATGAGTTCATAGATATATCATATATGTGATAAGATAATTACAAAAATGCTTCATATATAGATAGTTTATTTGATACAGCTGAGGGATTATAATGTACTGCTATATGAAAATAAAAATTTAGGAAGAAACCATTTATGTTAGTATCTTAATCTGCCACAAATTCCTACTCGTACTGTACGATACTCGTGATTTTTCTCTTTATTGGCATTCATCAATCTAACCTTATTAGCCAAGAAAATAAATATTTCTAGGCCTTAAGGTGGAAGAACGGTGTTTTGAACTAGTACCTGTCTTTGTAAGTCTTCAGAAACATCCTCAAACAATTCTTTTGGTGTAGAACCAGATAGGTTTAATGCAACAGCATGATAAGGTGCAGAATCCTTAACCTAAAGCCAAAACCAAAGATCACACAAATAAATTTAAGATGTATACTGGGTAGCAGAATAATAATACGTTGCATAATAGGTCAATATGAACAGTACTTACCTTCTGACAATAATCAAACCACAAAGTTTTAGCTGTAAAAGTACCATAAGCAACATGTTCCTCCATCATCTTGCGGAAGTCATCACGGTTTTTACGCTCCACCCGTTTGACTTGTTCCTAGAAT
Organism: Oenanthe sinensis; assembly: GCA_028671895.1. Taxonomy (NCBI): domain Eukaryota; kingdom Viridiplantae; phylum Streptophyta; class Magnoliopsida; order Apiales; family Apiaceae; genus Oenanthe; species Oenanthe sinensis. The sequence continues at coordinate 51,557,814 of CM053804.1, forward strand.
TCAATAAAACATCGCAAAATTTACAAACATAAAATCAGAAAACACAGATAAAATCCGAGTATAAATCAAAGTCTACCTCAAATCTAAAAGCTAAATAAGCAATGCAACCAACTTGTGGTAATCCACAATCCCACCACACACCCCGAAAAGAGCATGAAATGTAAATAAGATCGTGATTATTAGAAAGCTAAATAAGAAAAGCAACCAACTTGGGTAATGCACTAGGTAGTTGGACTTGAGCTTATATTCTGAACATAGCACCCCACGTGTTTCAACGTGGAATGGGGATGTTACAAAATTTTACTATTAGAAAATACTATCTTTTAGCACCTTTTTAATCTTCCTTTGTTCATCTTCTTCCTTCTCCAAGTCACGAATATATTCCTGCTCATATTGCCAGGGTCAGAAAAAATATAGGTTTTAATCAAAATTTAAATCATGTACTTAATTCGATAAAATTGCCTGAAAAATTTCCAGCCGATCAATTTTTTCAAGGCGGGAACCGCTTTCACTTTCTTCCATCCGATCTTGAACTTTTCTCCATTGAGTGTCCACCTGCCATGACCCAAGAGAATAATCAAAAATAATAATATTGCATACATGGTTAACAAATATATAGTGTTGCAAGTAGAATAAGCCTCAAAAGATAAACCTTGACCAAACCACAGGTTTCGAGAAATTTCCTGTAATCAAGTCTATTTTGCCGATACTCCTCCTGAGCCTTCAATTTTTCCTGCAATTAGAAACCCATGTATCAATCAGAACAAGTGTACATTATATTACAGAACCTCCAGAACTATCAGCTGATGATGATCTAACTCAATAGAATATGAACAAATATTTTCTAAATTAATTTGAGATATATCTATCACCTAGGCCATGTCATTCAAAGATTCCCCCCCCCCCAATACACTTGTGGATGTCCTACATATGTTTACAGAACTATATTACTGTTCTTTAGGCATTATAACCCCCCCCCAAAAAAAATAAATATATATATATACATAAAAAAAGAAATTTCGGAGCTTTAAAACTAACCCAGAGAAAGTCAGATAAACATGAGCAACATACTGCTTGATATTTGCTTGCACTGGTCCTAGACGTTTACCTTTTTTTGTAGGTCCACCAAATAGTTTTTAAAGAGATCTTCACGATCCGCAGCTCGTTCAACGGCCTTAAGCCTCTCATCATTTTCAAATAGAGTTGCAGCTTTGCTGTACCCATAATGTAATTTCCACTTGGTCATATATCATATAACATTCATTGTATTATCAGTGAGACACTGTAGTAGGAAAAGATATTATTATGAAAGAAGTCTTATTACCTCCATCTCATGGATGACGTGAGTTCCCTAGACTCCTGCATGATCACAAACAGTGATCAGGAAACCAAAAAAGATATCTTCAACCTCCAAGGATTTAGGTATGGATTTTCTTCCATCAGAAAAGTGTACATGCTTGTATGAATTATATCACTATAAAGAGGCCTGTTATATATTAATTAAGTTGGGATCTGGTACTAGAAAATAGTGAAGGTCTGTCCCTTGCTCAAATTTGTAGGGGTATTTGTAGGTACTTTTTAAATCTAATTGGATAAAATACTTTAAACTATCTAGCTTTATAAGTAAAAGGGCTTCCAGGATCCTGTTATTTTATGCGTGCTCCTATTTTTTCAATGAACAACTCAACCACTCATATTCCAATAATTATCATTATCGCAGTAAGAATGCCTTTTATATGAGCAAGTGGTCAAAAGTGATTGCAAACATAATGTTAGGGGGGAAACATCATTATGATCGATCTGCTTCCTGCCGACTACCAGCACCACATTCTTTTGATGAAAATTTGTACAACTCTCATCAGGATGGTGAGAACAAGGAGAATGTGAAGAGTTATGAGTAGAGCACCCGGAAACAAAGTCCTGGATCTGGCACCTCAAATGTCCAATTCTCAATAGGGCGAATCAAGATCGGGTGGACAGAGTTAGAAACAGCTTACTTATTGGCATTTAAGTGTGCAAACAGGATATACAAGTAGTTACGATACACATTTAATTAAACCGTTCAAAGGTAATTGCAAACATAATGTTACAAAGAAAAGGGAACAAATGTAAGATGAGATCTGCATCCTACCCATTAAAGGCAACGCATTCTTTTAAATTTCTACAGATCTTATCAAATTGGAAGGAGTTGGGAGAATGCAAAGAGTTCGAAATAGTCCAATAGACATATAATGGCATTAAAGTTGGAGTATGGATTTGGGGCACATGAGTATTTAAAGGAAGAAATTGAAAGTAGGGAGACATTAAAATTAAATAAAGTAAGCAAACATTTGCTGAAAACCGTAACCAAGCTAACTGCACTAAATCCGAATTTAAGTAACTTACTTCCAACATCTTTGTAAATTCCTCTTTTGCTTTTCTCTGCCTTAAGCGCCGTTCTTCAGCTTCTAATTTTTTCCGTTGCATCAAGTACTTTAAGCAAAATCATTGAAAAAAATCAAGACATGTAAAAAAGATAGTTTTTCGGTACTAAACAGCGAGAAGTAAAAGTAGCTTTGAGTTCCAGCCACGTCTAAATATTTTCCCTGGAAAAGGTTGAGTAGCCATCATCAAGCTACTAGCAATGTTTCTATATATAATACCTCATTGAATGCTTGTTTCCGCTCACCAAGTGTTTTCAAGGCACCATATCTCTTGTCATTAATGATCACTCGCATAGCCTATCACATTATCTTACATAAATACATGTGAAACAAAATATAATAATCAATACTGTGAACACTATAGACACTGTACCTGCTCCCAGTTCCAGTCGGCCTCCACGTTTGCAGACTCCAATAGTGCTTTAAATGCATTTTTGGCCTCCTAATTAAACAATTAAAGTTTAAGTTGATTTAAAAATGTCACAGGAGTTAATTGTCTGTGTGTCGGTATCCGGGCTCAGTACCTGCTTATTGGCATATAACAGAGGTTCATCTTCAACAGTTTTTTCTTCCACTGGCGTCATATTAATCTTTCCAGCATCCGCCATTCCCTTTTTTGCTTCCTGCCGGTTTCACAATCAATATGTAAGATATTAATTAAAAGACTGAATGCATGCATCATGCAGGTAAGATATAATTAAAAAAATTGAATATTAAGATTGATCAGCTAGTATTACCTCAATATCTTGCACAGAAGCTCCCTCAGACAAATTCCCAGCATCCTGAGAAACCGGAGTTTCAGATCCAGCACTGTAATCACAAAATAGAACAAGTGAATATCATATTAAGTACAAAAGACCTCTTGATCTATTGGTATCTCTCTCGCTCACTTTATGGAAGGTCGAGAGTTAATAGAAGTATCTCAGTCGGCCCAAAAACATATACATTATAAACTAAGTACTAAAACCTAATTGAGAGTGACTTCAGTTTTTAATCCACCGGGTACTTTCTTCTTCATCATCACCTTTTCCTGTGTGTAATTGCACAGTGCACACATGTTTGATAATATTCCTGTGTGTATGTCTATGTTATATACTTAGTAATGTTCCGTTAACATTATTAAAATTACTTGGAGTTGGATTTGTAAGACTTGTAACGTGTAAGACTTGCACCTTGCTCCCAAGTTTTAAAAACTGAGGAAAGCAAGTGAAGGAGTAAAGTACTTTCATCCCAATTTTGGGATGAAAGTTTTGGAGTGAAAGCATGTCTAATTTACATTCATTTTCACTTGCTTCCTTCTTTTTTAAAAACTCGGGAGCACAAATAGGAGTGAAAGTGAAACTACTTTACATACCTTTCACTTGTTTTCCTCCCTTTTTAAAACTCGGGAGCAAGGTGTTACATACTTGTGCCTAATATGTTATGGATGGGTAATTGTATATATGATACATATATAATAACATATATATAAATTTTTAATATATATTTAGCAACAACAAAAAATTAATATATGCATATATGGAATGTCTTTTCGCTGTGGCGTCATGTAACAACACCATGTCACCATTGTGACACATAAACAATGGTTTAACTATCAAAAAAATATCATATTAACTTCAGAGTATAAAACTAAAGCAATTAGAAAATCATACATTGGAGTTGTGTTGACATTAACCGAGGCACTAGGAAGTCCGACACTTCCTGGAACAAATGTAGCTGTAGTGTCTGCAGCAATATTCACAACAGGAGTAGCCGATTCAGAAATGATCATAAGGGGGGCACTGACAGGTGTAACAGGAACAGGGCTTGAAGCTACCCCGACCGATGATGCAACATTTATTGTGGCCACTTCGTTTGACGAGAGTGTAGTAGGCACATCAACCGTTTCTTTTGGCGTTCCCGATGTAGGTATAACTGATTCCACCTGTGATCCGTCTATAGCTGCTTTCTCGGCTTGTTCACGCGCTAACTGGTGGCATTTATTCATAATGAGTGTTCAAAGTATGATGAAGAAAAGTATTTAGACAAAAGTAAAGTTTCTTTGTGGCGAACCTTTAACTCGTCAGGAATTGACCATTTCGACTGCTTTGTGATCTTGTTGTAGTAATACCTGCAGAATCCCACCATAAAATTGAAGCATTGACTACCACGTAACAGAAAAAATACTACTCGGCAACATTAATTGAAAGCATGAGCGATGCCACTTACTTTCTACCCTCGGCAGTTGTGAACTCTTTCCAAACAGTGGAAGCATCAGCTTTCTGTCAAAGAAAAACTTGTTATTAGCAAAAAATTCAAAAGCACAATCACATAGATAGCAAAAAAGGATGGTCATCGAGTCATTTATATATTTACCATCAACAAATATAGACATGCAGTGATATAGATTTATACAATTTAGAGAAATAAAAGGATTATATAGCCAAAGAGAAAATCCAATCGAATCAGAAAGAAAACTTGATCAATCAAGGGGGTACCCCACAAACTTACGCCATAATTTGAAACAATCTAAGGCTTAAAATAACTACGGGAATGAGGGGAAGGGTCAAGGATGTGAGAGTAAATATATAATCTAGCATTAGAGTACAAGTGAAGATCGAAAATTCATGAACTTACATTACCTCAAAAACTACCGAGACTAAATAAAATTAGTTCTTGCTCTTTACTGCGGAAGACCTTAGCAATCAATTTTCAAAATTCAAACATATTTAAGAGCAATCCCCTACCAAACCATATTTCAAACCTTCAACCAAAAAGAGCACAACTTGCACCTTAATAAATTTTACAGCCTAAATCGACCCAGCGACTGATCAGAATCATGAGTGTTATTGCCCGCAGTATTGTGAATTAATTAGTTAGCCTAGTAATAAGTAATGCAATCAAAAATCAGCAAATAGGATCAAAGACATTTTCTTTTCCTGCTTAGCAGCATAGGTACATGTATGTCAATGAAAGGACACGACCAAAGCTACATTAATTAGTATCATAATGTCATAATGTTTCACTTATCCATACAACTAATAGCATATCATATTATGACTAGCAACCTAGCTGCAAGTGAAAAAAATTACTTCAACAAAATATCATTTGATGGACAGGAAAAAGTTACAACTGCGTGCTTGTGGGTATCACTCCAAACCATCAAAAAATGTCCAACGCTAGGGGCGCAAATTATCTCAGATAATGGCTTATTACATTAAATGAGGACAACATCTATTACAAACAATGTTATCAGTAACGTCTTAACAGAAATGTCATGAGTCATGACATTTAAGTTGAGACCCGTAGCATTATCTACAAGAAAATTAATAAAACTATGAATGCAAATGTTCAAACATAAGTAGCAACTTGCAAGTCACGATATTTTCATAAACAAACTAGTACAGGCTGTTGTTAAAAGGTTGCACAAATTTAATGTTCACCGTGTATGAAAAAATATGTGCATAGATGAATTACTATAGGGCAAAAGAATTTTTTTTATATAAATGAACAGGACTGTGGCAATATGTTGCTACAAGACAATAATAGTTTCAAACAACCAATGTCACATGAACAATGCTCCTCCACATGGTAATTATATATAAATAACATATTGTTGCCTGCCTTGAGAAACTGAAACCTGCTTCACAGTGAGCATATACAGCAGTTGTTATTTTCCCCCGACTTTCCATGACATATACAAACCAGAGGAACATGCAAATAAAAGGAGAATTTACATAAAACAACTTTAATCATATCAACTACATCTTGAGCCATCAGCATCCATAAAGTAAACAGAGATTATTCAAGTTGAAATCATGTAGGCATATGCGTAGCAATGAATGGAGATGATGCTAACATATCGCAAACAGATTAAATCACGCAATGCCTCACCTCTAAAGGTGTCATCAATTCCAAAGGCTTCTCCCAACAAGATTGCTTCGTTATTTTGTTGTAATAATATCTGATGGTAAGAAAATTAAAAAAAGAAAGCGAAAACAAATCTCTAGGTTAACATGAGTACGCAAAAATATATAATCTCGAAAAAGTGAGTTCTGACAAGAGCTACACCCAAAGGATGATATACCTTCTCCCATCACTAGCTTCAAACTCTTGCCAATCAGATGAAGTATGCGGGGAATTAGCATCCTATACAACCAACAAGTAACAAATAAAAACAACAGTTCATCACATATCATGTAAGGATAACATAGAGTTAATTTTAAATAAACTAGAAGAAGACAGAATAATACAAGATAAGATAGAAGATGAAAATCCCTTTTTCGCATAAAAGAAACATCCGAGCAACACAGGGTGAACAAAAACTTCAATTATGTGCTAATTAACAACTATATAAGAACTAGCAACCATAACAATTATACTGGCCATTAAACAAGTTTGAGCAAAAAGGTCAATGGTGCCAGGTCATTAGCATATAGCTAAATGTTTGGCGGTCTGTAAGCAGTTGTTACTGACCAAGACTTCGAATTTGCTTCAGATAGCCAATCATGGTACTCACGAATCTACTAATTAAATTTAACCAAATTCTTCATATTCTTCCACCTTGATGTCAAAAACATCGCAGTTTCTTCTAAATAATTTGAAAGATGTTTAACTAATATACAGCTATTCAACTCGTAATGAATTTAATTAATTTTTGTATTCAGAATCTCAAACAAAATGGATGTATTAAAACTACCGGTGATTGTGATCATGACGTTATTTGTATTTTAACGATCTAACACGCATAACTGCACGTATTAAAACTACCAGGAGCTTCAATGGAGCATCACACAATGATTATAACTGGCCTTCTGTATCAATGGAGCTTCACACAACATAATGTGCGCCTTATGTTCAGATGTACAGATATCTCACACATTAGGATTTTGGAACACCAGATTATACTCTCATTTTTCTACACTAGGTTCCTCCACACAGATGGTAACTATCTTATAACTATCTTGGACACCCTTCTGCAACCAAATTTTTGTTCATTAAGAGTAGTTTTTCCATGATGATCGGAGTACATATATGATGCAACAAGCTGATCTGGAAGCTCATATTGTATGACCAATAACATATGTGAAACTAACAATTTAAAAACATAAATGTGATACCAAAAATTATGTAGGTTCATCAGCAGCAAGTTATTCATGATGAACAAGCACCTGAATGTGGTTACAGGAACTTAAGGGCATCTACTACGCTAAAATAGAAAATAAAGAAATCAATCCATTTAACTACTTATATATGAGATATAAAAAGAGCACGCACCGGAATAGGACCGGGAGAAGCTGCAGGCTGCTGTCCAGTTGGTTGCATAGGTGTAGGAACCGGTAAGCCTTGACTTCCAGATGGTAACCAAGGTTGTTGCCCAGCTACAGGAACAGCGGGCATTTGTATTTGTGATGTAGGTTGGAATTGGGAAGACATGTTCATGGTGTTTTGTGGCTGCCCATATGAAGCAGCGTACTGAATGCAGACAACAAAAATATAATGAACTCTAGAGGTATTCAGAGACACAGAAATCGATAAATTAAAATTTAGAAAAAGATCCCATACAGTGTATGATGAAGAAAGAGGCACTCCAGGACCACCAAAACCATGACCATTTGAAGAGGCAGCTTGTTGATACTGCTGTTGACCAGATGCGTAAGTCATGTTTTGCTGAAGGTAAGGCATTTGAGTAGCCTGTGATGAAGCTACAGGACCGGGCTGGAGCGGCCTTGATTGTAAATGCTGCATTGGTTGAGAATACTGTAGTGGCTGGCCTTGACCAGGATGCATGCCTTGTCCAGCATGGGGATATTGTTGTGGTGCTGAGGAAACCGGCATAGGATGTTGGCCTTGCAGTGCAGGAGCCATAGGTCGAAACTGTAACCAATTAAGTTAGTCCCAATTGCCAATACACATAATTATCATCTATAGTACAAAATAAACACATAAAAGTGGTAGTTATAATAAGATGTGGTTTACCTGCATGGGGTATGGTGCCCCAAAATTTTGGGAGCCCATGGGTCCAACTGAAGGCGGCCGAAGAGTCTATAACAAAAAAAATACATGAGATGTATGTAGCTTGGAGTTTTAAATGATATTCAGAATGAATGCATATAAGGAAGATATTTATTAACTAATTAACATCAAGAAGGATTGTGCCTGCAACAATCATATAAAGGATCAAGTCAGGCTGATTTCAAGCTTGAAGTGAGCTTAACCGTTTAATAGCCACATCCGCATATAAGACAAAACAATCAACACGGGAATAATTTCATGTATATGCAATCATTCATTACCACATACAGGCGAACATATTTTCCCAAATATGCAAATGTTAAAAAAGGAACATGCTACGAACACAATCAGCAAACTCAACAATAACATTCCCCTAAGTGGTTACCACACATATATGTTAACAACCCATCTGTACTCCATTTGAGATTCATAATAAGTAGTACGAGTGTATGACTTGTGCTGATTTCCAATTTAGTCAAAAAGTTTAAATTTCTCCAAACTAAATATTTTTTAAATTACCCGATAATATATTAAAAGATTATCTTATTTTCACACTTGCATTTCGTATACATTTTTCTGCATCAATCTAAGTAGTGGCGCCTCAGTTAAAGAGTTTATGTATTCTACAATCTACAGAACTATAATTACTCCATATTTCACAGCTGATATGTTTAACAGAAATTTCAAAAGGACGATACACCTTTACGGACATTGAGAAATGACATCACACTTGAATAAAACAGTCATGGGTCATCATTTATGTAATTGATTTATCCCATAGGCTATTTAATCTCTAAAAATCCCTACACGATGTATTATATAATCCTTCCCACTAACTTGTATCCTAGCCAATTTTCCGTTAACTAACAATTCCAGACAAACTACTCAAAACACACATACGACAAATTTAATCGCAAGTTTATCTGTAAAAGTAGATACTGATACGTCTGCAAAAGACAATCAGATAACTAATTACTAATTCCATGTGACTTTAGCAAGTAGACATACATTAATTCATATCTCAAGTACAACTGAATAATCGAAAAGCATATCGAATCGGTATACGAAATGAAACATATACTAATAAATAAGCGGAAACAAAATAGATCACCTGACCACCAGGAGCCTGCGGATTATTGGCCATTCGGAAGCACAAAACTCGAGGTTTTCTCAATTAAAATCACCGATTTATCTGTAGATGGATAGAAAAACAAATAAAAAAATGAGAAAATTAGGTTTACGGTGGAATTACAATCAAAATGTTATAGAAATTATAAATACATATACACGCACGCACACCTCTGTGGTGACACGAGAATCGGGAGTTCCTGCGGCAATGGTTCCGTAGTTAAGCTGGTGTGGTGTTGTGTAGGGCTCGACACTGATTTGGGATCGTTAAAGCCCTAGATGAATGGTTCTAGCCTTCTAGGTTGGGTGTATAGAATGTAATTGTGCTAGGCTTTTATTTGAAATATTTAATAATATATTTTTAAGTTTGGTGAATTTATTTAATTAAAATATTATAGTGTCTTTTTTAAATTTTTATAAGATATGAACTATCATCATTTTTTTCTGTCAAAAAAAAAAAGAACTATCATCATTTTTACTCAATAATAATTTATAAATTTATATATATATATGTGTATTGAAAATATAATATTGATTTATTAATTATTTTTTAAATAGTAAAAATTTATCCTCTTTTTTATTTTTTCTCCAAATTAATTGAAAATAATATTATTTATTAGCTAATGAGTTGTGTTTTTATGAAAAAATAGTTTTATAAAAATTATATGAATTTAAAATTTCTTCTTCCTTTTATGTTAGGGATGGGGCAAGAGCCTCGACAATAAAAGTCAAGATACTCCAACTCTACCTAAGTTTTTACAAAAAATACGATTTAATTATAAAGTTAACCCGTGAATTAACTGTAATTTTGTAATTCGAACAACTCCTTCATTTGTTAATGAAGTTGTTGCTTTATTCTCTCTTTTTTTAGACTTATCAATTGCAAAAAAAAAAAAACTCCTGCTAAAATTTCGGTCTAATAAGATTGTGGATAGTGTTATCTTTGAAGAACAAACTAGTTTCATCCCAAGAAAGACACCTTAGAAGCTATATTAATCACTCGGAGGCCTGCGACAAAGGGACTGCTATCCCGCTTAACATCCTAGGCCCAGAATTGAACTACAAACAGTAAAAAATAATAACCTGTATGAAGGAATCGGGATACGCAAGGAAGGTTTGGAATGCATACATCTGCAGTTTGTTTGCTGATGACGATATTTTAATCCTAGAGGATACAAACTCTCTTAGTGGGTCTACGAGAAGCATACACTTAACCGAGATGGACCATGGCTAGAGTTCTGTGTTGTTGTGTTCAGTCGATTTCACTTGTATCCGTGTAAAAAATGGGTTATTATTAGTATTTTATTAGTTAAAATATTCATTTTTTTATTAATAATTTGTCAAATATTACCTCGAATTATGTGGTTATCTCAAATTTCATTAGTAACATTATTAAGAAAAAAATTGTATTTTGACATATCTAAATTTAACATGTCAAATATTATATTAAATTAAATAATAAGAGTTGGTATGTGACAAAGTAATAATTTTCCTATCACACTTTGTCTGAATTGCAGACAAGATAACACAATCTCGTGTAAATATGAATGGATATTTTTACAAATAATTTATTATCTGATGTGAAAAGAATTCGATTTGTGTTTGGTTTAATTTATAAATGAGTGAAATGTGAAGATGTTTTTATAATTGGGTTTATGAATGGTTCAAATTTGAGCACAATATAATTTAACACAAAAATTTATGAAGTAATTCGATTATAACATTTATGAACAAGTTTTTTAATACAATTTGTGTATGTAATTCTTGAATTATTAATTTTATACCCTTTTAAAATTTAAATTAGAGATATAATAATTTTTGTGTTAATTATGTGACGCTCCCAGTCCTGGGAATATTTAAGAAACCCGATTTGGGGGCCCGTCATTTTCTAACTGCATTCTCAATATATATTTTAAGAAGTCTAAATTCAATTTAAACAATGTCTACAACTTTACGTCTCAACAAACCGTAAACACAGATGCAAATCTCAATCCGATATTTTACTACAAAATTCAACACATCTTCACCCGGAGTACTTATACCTGAGTCCATCAAATTGTTAACATTTCGCAATAATCATTCTCAATAATTCTATCATGTAAGATTTGATAAAGTAAGGGTGAGCTAGACAGTTCAGTAAGCATATAATATACGGTTCAACTGAAGTTTATCCAAAAATCAGAAATTTCCATTCACCAAAAATTTAACAAAACAATCATCAATAAGTTGTCAAAATCATCACAAATAATTAGTTCTTCAAAATCAAACACTAAATATTCAAACATGATAAGTTCATCAGTTCATCAATTCATCAGTTGGGAACCCGACCAGCTAAACAATAAGTTTATATTTACTTCCAACAAAGAAGTATCCAATCAGTTCAAACAGTTATCAATGTAAAATTATTCAGTTTTCATCAGCAAATCAAGAACACAAAATCAATGTATCAACAATGAATCTTCGTTATCTCAAGCGACACATATCCCTTTCAAACCTACTTGCAAGACATTTCAATCAAATCAATATATATACATACTTCTATATATAATAAATACAAAGTCGTGTAGTAACTAATTTATTACGTCTTAATCATATACATTAATATATCCTTTTATTTGTATATGTCATTAAACACTGTAATTACATTTCATTTTTGAATAATCCCAAAATCTAATACTCTCACATCAAATCATTCTGATCATACTTCAAATATTATTCTAAACATCTTGTAAAATTATCATACTATTTTATCATGCTTAAATATTTATCCTCGGAATGACTCATTTTCTACTATTTATTAAATACCTAAAAATAAATTAATTATTCAATGTTTCAAATCCAAAATATGATTTCACCATTAAAACCAGAAAATTATTCACTTAAACTTTTATATTTTGACACTTTTCCTAATTCCTTCATTTAATCCTCTAAATAAATTAAAACTAATCACAATATTCCAACCAATGAGGACGCGCCACGTCATCATCTTCTTCCTCAAGCTGATTTTTCTCTCTCATCGGGTCAACAGCTATGGTCAGACTTTGACCGACCATATCTCACTCATATCGGATCCGTTTTATACGATTTCAGAGTCCATTTCATATATTTTTTTGCAAGGAATCTAAACATGTAATTTGGTCTACGATCCGAGATCAAATATGCACCCAGCGAACTGATTTTTACAGAACAAAAACCAATATATAAACTCTAAGTAAAACAATATATGTGTGTATATATATAAGAAGCTACTTTAATGATAATCTCTTATAATGAAATTTAAGAATCTAACATAGAATCACTAAATTTAAATAAAAATCACTAAAATTTAAACATACATATATATTATAATTATATATTGTTGTACCACCTTCACCCTATCACTAACGCATCATTATCACCGTCTTCACCACACAACACCATCAACACTATGATCAACATCATCACCACACCATTAACGTTAACACCATTTCTACCACACCACACTACCACCACCGCACCACCTAAATAATTACCAAATTCAAACTCTTAAAATTTTAAATCAGTGCATCATCATCCTGATCACCATTTACAGAATCACCAAATTCAATCTCAAATTATAAAAAAATAAAGCTAAATCACCAAATTTCATTCGCGAATCACCAAATTTTTTGAAATTTTTTTCTCAAAATTTTTTAGATCTATCACTAATTCTAATGAATCTAATAGTAGATCGCTTCATAGCTTCAAAACAAGTAAGCCAAGCGAAAGAAAGAATTTACAATTTACACGTAAATCACCAAATATTGAACACAAATTACCAAAATATGGTTTCAAATATGAAACTAAAATTAATATATCAGTACAGATTTGAGGTTGTAGTGGTTGTTGACAACTCTGGAATTCTTTTCTCAATTTTTTTTAGATCTATCACTAATTCTAATAAATCTAATAATAGATCAGCTTCATAGCTTCAATATAAGTAAGTCGAGCGAAAGAAAGAATTTACAATTTACACGCAAATCACCAAATTTTGAACACAAATTACCAAAATCTGATTTCAAATATGAAACTAAAATTAATAGATCGGTACATATTTGAGGTTGTGGTGGTTGTTGACGGCTGTTTTGATTGACGAAAGTGATAGAAAAATGAATAGAAAAAGGATGCGTAGTCAGATTTCATATCTACAACGTAGTTGTATGAACACGGGGGTATACGAGAGAGAGGAAGGATTAACAGATGGTTACTGATTATGCGAGAGGGAGGGATGATGAACAAATGATGATGGGAAAGAGATAGCAATGAGGTGGTTATAGAGTTGTCTAGGATTGTCGGTAAAGGCGTAGAGTGGAGAAATTTTAGATGTATATATGATTTATGTATGTATATGTGCATTTTAAATTATATGGTGGAAGAAGATGAAACGAGGGTGGTGGTCGGAGAGTTGTCTGAGGTCTTGGGTGAGAGTATTTGTGTGAATAATTTTAGATCAATAGTGGTGATACATATACATATGTGTATATATCTATTTAAATTACACAGTAGAAATTAAAATAAATAAAGAGCTGAGATTGGATCTAAATTATCATTTGAATATCTGCATATATATATATATATATATATATATATATATATATATATATATATATATATATATCAACACATAAACTTTGAAATAATGCAGCTAGCAAGTCCGTGTGAGTCGAGGGTTTGTATGTTTTACACATACATAGCTATATTACACACGTATACCAAGAACCTAGTTACATTTCTAATATTTTACCTGTCCCATTTTCTTTAAAAAGACGCCACGATACCTCCACCACCAAAAGCTAGTCACGTCTTTTCTTTTTCTTTCCAAGTCCTGTTTAAATGTGTTAGCATCATGCAACCCGCACAAATTTAATTCTAGGCCCATTTACCTGTTATTATGGCCAAATACTAATTTAATTATGTCACGAGTGCATATCAACCAAATCCAAAACAACTTTTTTTTTCTTTTCATTATTATTATTGTTATTATTCGGGATATTATAAATTCTTTACCTTGAACATACTATAAAATTGTTATTCAGATCCGATCCATATTCGAAAACTTAATATTCTAGTGTAATTCTAATTTTAATCATTATTATTATTAATCTATTTTAATATATATATTTTTAAAAAAATGAGAATACGAGATATTACACTCTCGTACCCGGTCTTGCTCGATCACCATTAGAGCATCTCTTAGGGTAATTTGTAAATTTATTAACTAAAATAGTTAGGTATAAAAATTATGTAGAATTTTAAGTAAAATTATAGATAACTCTATTAAAGCATCTCCAAGGGAAAAAACATCTTAGCTAAATTATCTAGGTGACACCTTTCAAACAATATCTAAAAATGAGCTACTCCAATCTTCTTTTTCATTAGAAAAAAAATTAAATAATTATATTTGGTCTTCTAGATTTGTTGAACCAAAAAATGTCTCACGTATAATTTCACCTAATTAAAATTATAGATAACCCCATTGGAGTACATACACTTTCTATCCGCTAAAATTTTAGGTAATTATTATAGATAATAAACATTTTATGTAACAATTTTAGATATTACCCTTGGAGATGCTATAATAGAGTTATCTATAATTATAGTTATGTAAAATTATACCTAAAAGATTTGTAGGTCCAACAAATATAGAAAATCAAATATGATTATCTATATATTTTGCTAAGGAAAAACATGGTTGGAGTGCATCAATTTTCAGATATCTTTTAAATATTGCCATCTATATGCCACATAGATAATTTAACTAACAAATTTCTAGTATTGGAGATGCTCATACACAATTAAAAATCAGATCATTTATATAAATTGTAACTATTCAAATTGAGGTAAGAAGATGCATGCATACAATTCATCAATCTAACTAAGCAATAACCACTAATTTATTTTATTGTGGTCTCTGAATAGATAACTCCGTTATGTAAAATTATAGATAATTCCGTCAGAGCATCTCTAAGGAAAGAGACATCTTAACTAATTATCTATGTGGTATGTAGTGACACCATTAAGACCATATCTAAAAAAGAGCTACTCCAACTTTTTTTCCCATTAGCAAAAAATTTAAATAATTATATTTGATATTCTAGATTTGTTGAACCTAAAAAGGTCTCATATATAATTTTACCTAATTAAAATTATAGATAACCTCATTGGAGTATATATAATTTCTATTAGCTAAAATTTTAGCTAATTATTATAGATAACCATTTTAGCTAACAATTTTAAATATTACCTTGGAGATGCTCTAATGGAGTTATCTATGATTATAGTTATGTAAAATTATAACTAAAAAATTTATAGGTCCAACAAATATAGAAGTTCAAATATGATTATCTATATATTCTGTTAAGGAAAAATATGGTTGAAGTGCATCAATTTTAAGATATATTCTAAATAGTGACACCTAGATGCTGGCCTTGTAGGTGCTCTTATACAATTAAAAATCAGATCATTTATATAAATTGTAACTATTCAAATCGAGGTAAGAAGATGCATGCATACAATTCATCAATCTAACTGAGCAATAACCACTAATTTATTTTATTGTGGTCTCTGAATAGGAAGCTGAGCAATCCGGACAATACTATCATCTCTCACACTGCATGAATGTTTGCAAGACAAAATATACATACTATTTTTCTTCATGAAACTTGATCTTCTTCTAGTATTACCATTACTATTTGTACACTTATTATATGCCGCTAGAAATGGATCATCCTGCACATCTCTTTTAGAACCATTTCTTGATATCGGAGGTTGAAAGGCACAGGGAGGCAGGGGAATATTTTGCAGATCAATCGAAATCGCCTTTCCACCCTCCGGTTGTTTAACAGGTGGTGGAGGCAACTTCACCACCACTCTGATCATCGTTTCCTCGTCGCTACACGTATCTTTCTTTCGAATTCCGGGTTGATTTTCCCATGCAAAGGGGACTTGGCCTTTCGAGTAGACCTTGTTGTTACTCATTTTGTTCCTAGTTAAAGTTGCTGGTCCGCAATGGGAATGATTTATGGTTAGTAGTTGGGATTTTATAGTGTAGTTTGCATGATGTATATGCCGTCTAACAGCAGATTAAACTGAGACAAAGCGAATAAAATGTGAAAAAAGAGAACGGAATGGTAGCTTTTAAACAAGAATAACAGCATATTGGATGGGCAAAACGACGAAATTCTTGTGGTAGACGTAAGAAAAGTATGCAAACACGTTAAGAGGAACATAACAAATTTGTAACGATTGACCAAGTAAATATGGGCTCAAACAATATTATCATGGAGTTATACGTATACTTCCTTCCGTATTGATCACATTATATATAACATAGATGAGTGTGTATTTAATGGAAAACCAATTTAGTTTATAAATTACAAATTGAGTAATATTTATTATTTTATTTATCTTCATTTTATATAATATTGTGATGATATTCAATTTCATTTTGTGTTAAATATTATCTGTCTTACTATCATGAGATTATTATAGATATGTGGTGCTTAACTACACTGTCATAAATTTTGTTTTATTTAAAAAAAATAAACTTGATTGAGATGGTTTTAGCTTCTAGGTTAAGGTAGGAAAAGTGAACTATATGTATGGAAAATTTGGGTGTTTTTGAGTAGCATTGACAATTGATAACTGACAAATTAGACTATTGAGAAACTTTAAGTAGAAATACAAATGGTTACTCTGCCAAACAAGTAAAACAAAAGGGTTTTAATCAAACATTTAAGTAATGAATATTTTTTTTATCGTTTGTGATCGACTGATCGGTGTTGATGGGCTAGAGCGTAGATGTAAAAGGTTGACTTCAACGTACAGTGGAATGTTAGGATCTCACAGCTTGATTATTATTTTCATTAATTAATTTTGATTAATTGTACAAAGTACAATAGATTCATGAGTGGTGTTGCTTTAACGAAGTTACAAAGGTAAATGACAACTAGAATATCGTTGGGTATGGTATTTAGACCTGTTTTAAATGTAATTAGGGAACAATGTCACGTTATGCGGTTTTAAATTGTGCACATTAGTTAAATACATTTTTTTATTATGATCGAATAAATGCATTTTATCTTCACATAAATTAATTAATTTTTATTATTTAAAAATATTTAATAACTAATATAATACTTTAATTCAAAATTAATAATCAAGATTTTAAAAATAATTATATAAATTATTATTTGGAAAAAAACACTATCATAAAATATATAATTTGTAATAATTTTAAAAATAAAAATAAAATAAAATATGAGAATAAAACTTATAATAAGAATGTAACTTTTCTAATATTATAAATTAAAAATATTAAATATAATTAAACAACTCTCTTAAAAATCGACTCCCTCTCATACCATACATGTATTGATCAATCCAAGGTTTTGATATTTCAAAATTTTTAATGCTGTACTAAATCAGTTTTGTTTTAATATGTTTTCGAGCAGTGATGTCCGAGGACTACTATCATTTTTGCTGATATCAAATACTGCGTTCAAGATCCACCACTCACCCAATCATTTCTATAAACATATTATTATTAAATTCAGAGATAGACCAGGCATAAAACATATAAATATTTGATTAATAAAAATATTAAATTTACTTCAATTACATATTTATTGGTCGTACTTTGCGTGTGCTCAGATGTCAAAAAATAAAAAATTACATCATGAAATTTTAATAGACAATAAATATAATCAAGAAGAAAAAAGACTTACAAACAAATATATAAGAATAAGAATACTCAATTGCTATTTAGGGGGGAAAGGCTACTCCAGTGACCAGAAAATATAACAATGAGGCCGAGAAGAAGGCAAGTTTTGAAAATAATAAATTTCTACGTGATAAACCCAATCATACAATATATATATACGGGGTAGGATTCTAGGGAGACCCTTTCATCAAAAGACAGACCCTAGTCTGCACCATTCATTATAAATAATATTTATATAATTATTAATACAGTATATAATGCATTTATGTAAATAAATCAAGCATTTATGTAAATAAATCAAATAAGGAAGGGTATACAACCTACGGTTTAAATACATATACCGTCCCAGCAAATCAAAATCGTTTAGCATCCAGGATATTTATTAAGAATATTTTATATATGATAAATATATATTGTTATAGTTTTACAACAACTAGTAATATTATCAATTATTAGTCAACACCTTAAAAAACTGTAAAATTATAATATTAAACGAACGCGTATGAGAATCTCTATTGAAAGAGTGAAAAAAAATGTTTTTTACAAATTAAAACATATTAGAATCAAATATAATATATTATTTTATAGAATTTATAGCTTAAAACATTATCAAATATCAATAAACACCTTAAATAATCGTAATATTACAATATAAAATGAACACGTTAGAGAATCTCAAGATATGTTGCAAAATAAAATGAACATGTTCTAATTACGAACACTTATAATATGTTCCAAAATAATATTGATTATATTGATGAAAAGTAATATATTATATTGAATTTAAATTGAGATGACTAGTAGAACATCTAATA